>OX465589.1:1767500-2967500 GCA_950022655.1 Alentia gelatinosa
GAAGCCACAGAGAGAAGCCACAGAGAGAAGCCACAGAGAGAAGCCACAGAGAGAAGCCACATAGAGAAGCCACATAAAGAAGCCACATAAAGAAGCCATGCAGAGAAGCCACAGAGAGCTGCTTCAAAGAGAAGTTACATGAAGAAGCCACCATACAAAAATGGAGAAGCCATTCAAACAGCCATTTGGTAAAATGTACACAAACATGTCAGAAAGAGAAGCACCACAGACAGGCCACCGAGACGATTCACACATCTCAGCCGCTATACAGGAAAAGCATACACCAGAGGCACAGGGAAAGCCCCAACAGAAACCATACAGAGATGCTTCAATATAGACAACCTACAGAGTAAGGCCACACAGAGATGTAACATAGAGAAGTCATATAAAGGGAAATGGGTCAGAAAAGGCACTCAGAGAAGGTACATCAAAAATCTACCACCCAGAGGTGGTATACAATGAAGTCAGGCACAGAAGCCACACACAAATAAATGTTTAGAAAAAAGAGAAAGGCCACACAGAAAAGCCACCACCAAGAAGTGTTACACAGAAGAAAAGCCATACTGAAAACTGTTTTCTATAAGGTGCTCCAATATGGTACAACAGGAAGCTTCAGAGAAGCCACACAGAGAATCTATATAGGGAAGCCACATAGAAAAGCCACAGGGAGAAGCCTCACACGGGGAAGCCATGCAGAGAAGCCAAGCATAGAAGTCATGCAGAGAAGCTACACATAGAAGCTACGCATAGAAGCCTCACACGGAGAAGCCACACATGCAGAAGCCATGCAGAGAAGCCATGGAGAGAGGACACACTTAAAAGTGTAAAAGTCGAATTGAACCTTGACGTTAAACTACCCAAACAAACAAACAAACAAACTTAAGGTAAAACAGAGAACAAAAGGTCACTGAGGCAGCCAACTAGAGTAACCATACAGAGGAACTCTAGACGGGAACCACTCAGAGAAGCCACCGAGAAACCACGCAGGGAAACCACACAGTGATATTGTGAAACCTGTTAGAGTAAGCACGCAGAGAGGCCACAGGGAATCAAACCAACCGAGAAGACGCATTGCAGAGACGTCACACGAAGAAGTCACGCAGAGAAACCACTCAAAATAATCAGAGGGAGGGAGAGACACAGAGACGGAGTAAAACGAACTCGGCGAGGTCCGCCACTCACACGTCCTGAATAGAAAACACCTCTTGAAGAATCCACTCAGTCTGCTCCGTGGTCTGTGGTCGGCGCCACGTGCCTTTACAAGGTCCGGAATGTTGTACCACACTGTGTAACTTTAACTGAACAACACAGTACAGACGGCGATCTAAATATTACTAGGTAAATACATTGAAACTGTTAGAATGATGTGGGATTTAACAAAAAAAAAGATTGTGTAACTTACCCTTTAAAAACGCATCACCACACTAAAGATGCATGATGCCTGGAGGCATCACCGCACTAAAGACGCATGATGCCTGGAGGCATCACCGCACTAAAGACGCATGATGCCTGGAGGCATCACTGCACTAAAAATACATGATGCCTGGAGGCATCACCGCACTAAAGACGCATGATGCCTGGAGGCATCACCACGCTTAATACACATGATGCCTAGAGGCATCACCACGCTAAAAACGCATTATGTCTGGAGGCATCACTGCACTAAAGACACATGATGCCTGAAGACATCACCGCACTAAAGACACATAATGCCTGGAGGCATCACCGCACTAAAAACGCATTATTCCTCATTGACGCATCCTTATTCCATTATTTCCAAAGAGGTCCTAACAATGAAATAATATAACAATATTCACGAGCTCTTCACAAAATGTAGATATGACATCATATTCAGTTTTTCTATTCAAAAGAAATAAAATATTTATGATTATATATTATATTATGTGACTACAAACTTGAATTATGAGTTTCAACCATTATTTGCCTGTCCTCTAAGGGGGATGAACTGCCACCTTACGGGAGTAGTTTGACCATAGTCACCCGTTCTTAAAGAGTTAAATTGAACAACGTAAATATATCATGGCGATCCAAATATTACTGTTTTAAGAAGGCTACATTGAAACTCTCAGAATGATGTCAGATTTTATATAAAAGACAACAACAACATTCTTTCGTAATTTTTTAATATATTATTAATGGCAATTGTAAGCAATTCATGATTACTTACAATTTCAAGAAAGGTTGGCTGGGATAGCTGAGAGAGATATCTTTAACTTCATATATATGGTATAACCGTGGCATACAGTCACACCATGTTAAGTCTATGGAGATTTATATGGGGGGTAGGATAATAACTGTGGCATACAGTCACACCATGTTAAGTCTATGGAGATTTATATGAGGGGTAGGATAATAACTGTGGCATACAGTTACACCATGTTAAGTCTATGGAGATTCATATGAGGGGTAGGATAATAACCGTGGTATACAGTCACACTGTGTTAAGTCTATGGAGATTTATATGAGGGGTAGGATAATAACCGTGGTATACAGTCACACCATGTTAAGTCTATGGAGATTTATATGAGGGGTAGGATAATAACTGTGACATACAGTCACACCGTGTTAAGTCTATGGAGATTTATATGAGGGGTAGGATAATAACCGTGGCATACAGTCACACCATGTTAAGTCTATGGAGATTTATATGAGGGGTAGGATAATAACCGTGGCATACAGTCACACCATGTTAAGTCTATGGGGATGTATATGAGGGGTAGGATAATGACCGTGGCATACAGTCACACCATGTTAAGTCTATGGAGATGTATATGAGGGGTAGGATAATAACCGTGGCATACAGTTACACCATGTTAAGTCTATGGAGATTTATATGAGGGGTAGGATAATAACCGTGGTATACAGTCACACCATGTTAAGTCTATGGAGATTTATATGAGGGGTAGGATAATAACCGTGGCATACAGTCACATCATGTTAAGTCTATGGAGATTTATATGAGGGGTAGGATAATAACCATGGCATACAGTTACACCATGTTAAGTCTATGGAGATTTATATGAGGGGTAGGATAATAACCGTGGTATACAGTCACACCATGTTAAGTCTATGGAGATTTATATGAGGGGTAGGATAATAACCGTGGTATACAGTCACACCGTGTTAAGTCTATGGAGATTTATATGAGGGGTAGGATAATAACCGTGGCATACAGTCACACCATGTTAAGTGTATGGAGATTGATATTATGGGTAGGATAATAACCGTGGTATACAGTCACACCATGTTAAGTCTATGGAGATTTATATGAGGGGTAGGATAATAACTATTGCATACAGTCACACCGTGTTAAGTCTATGGAGATTTATATGAGGGGTAGGATAATAACCATGGCATACAGTCACACCATGTTAAGTCTATGGAGATTTATATGAGGGGTAGGATAATAACCGTGGCATACAGTCACACCATATTAAGTCTATGGAGATCTATATGAGGGGTAGGAAAATAACCGTGGCATACAGTCACACCGGGTTAAGTCTATGGAGATTCATATGAGGGGTAGGATAATAACCGTGGCATACAGTCACACCATGTGAAGTCTATGGAGATTTATATGAGGGGTAGGATAATGACTGTGGTATACAGTCACACCATGTTAAGTCTATGGAGATTCATATGAGGGGTAGGATAATAACCTTGGCATACAGTCATACCATGTTAAGACTATGGAGATTTATATGAGTGGTAGGATAATAACTGTGACATACAGTCACACCGTGTTAAGTCTATGGAGATTTATATGAGGGGTAGGATAATAACCGTGGCATACAGTCACACCATGTTAAGTCTATGGAGATTTATATGAGGGGTAGGATAATAACCGTGGCATACAGTCACACCATGTTAAGTCTATGGGGATGTATATGAGGGGTAGGATAATGACCGTGGCATACAGTCACACCATGTTAAGTCTATGGAGATGTATATGAGGGGTAGGATAATAACCGTGGCATACAGTTACACCATGTTAAGTCTATGGAGATTTATATGAGGGGTAGGATAATAACCGTGGTATACAGTCACACCATGTTAAGTCTATGGAGATTTATATGAGGGGTAGGATAATAACCGTGGCATACAGTCACATCATGTTAAGTCTATGGAGATTTATATGAGGGGTAGGATAATAACCATGGCATACAGTTACACCATGTTAAGTCTATGGAGATTTATATGAGGGGTAGGATAATAACCGTGGTATACAGTCACACCATGTTAAGTCTATGGAGATTTATATGAGGGGTAGGATAATAACCGTGGTATACAGTCACACCATGTTAAGTCTATGGAGATTTATATGAGGGGTAGGATAATAACCGTGGCATACAGTCACACCATGTTAAGTGTATGGAGATTGATATTATGGGTAGGATAATAACCGTGGTATACAGTCACACCATGTTAAGTCTATGGAGATTTATATGAGGGGTAGGATAATAACTATTGCATACAGTCACACCGTGTTAAGTCTATGGAGATTTATATGAGGGGTAGGATAATAACCATGGCATACAGTCACACCATGTTAAGTCTATGGAGATTTATATGAGGGGTAGGATAATAACCGTGGCATACAGTCACACCATATTAAGTCTATGGAGATCTATATGAGGGGTAGGAAAATAACCGTGGCATACAGTCACACCGGGTTAAGTCTATGGAGATTCATATGAGGGGTAGGATAATAACCGTGGCATACAGTCACACCATGTGAAGTCTATGGAGATTTATATGAGGGGTAGGATAATGACTGTGGTATACAGTCACACCATGTTAAGTCTATGGAGATTCATATGAGGGGTAGGATAATAACCTTGGCATACAGTCATACCATGTTAAGACTATGGAGATTTATATGAGGGGTAGGATAATGACTGTGGTATACAGTCACACCATGTTAAGTCTATGGAGATTCATATGAGGGATGAACTTGGCTCTGCTTCATTTGAAGTACTCCATCATTCTGTATTACGCTCTTCAATGTCTGACACAGGCCACAGGGTTCATGGTCTATAATAATGTTGGATATTGGGGATACAGAGTCTATAGACGCACTATTGAGTCGTGGAGACGGGTCCTAATCCCTCTAGATCTGACTGTCAGAGGAGATAGGAGCCGGCGGAAGGATAAACAAGGCCACTCAGGGACCAGAGGCTGTTCGGGGCTGTTCGGAGATGTTCGGGGCTGTTCGGTGATGTTCGGGGCTGTTCGGTGATGTTCGGGGCTGTTCGGTGATGCTCTGGGCTGGTCAGGACCTCTCGGGACCGCTCGGGGCCATTCGGGGCTGCTCGGAGTTGTTTAGGGCTTCTCGGGGCTGCTCGAAGCTATTCGGAGCTGTTCGGAGCTGCTCGGGGTTGTTCGGGGCTGCTCGGATCTACTCGGCGCTGCTCGGAGCTGTTCGGAGGTGCTTGGAGGTGCTACGAGGTGGTCGGAGTTGCTCGGGGCTGCTCGGGACTGCCCGGACTGCTCGGAGCTGCCCGGAGCTGCTAGGGGATGTTTGGACCTTCTCATAAAAAAGGTGATTATATGCCCGAAGGATGTGGGAACGCTTGCTGTAGTGTGTATTAAGTGCAGTGGGAGCCCGGTTTATAGAACTGCTCAGGGCTGCTCGGGTTGCTCGGGACTGCTCGGGGCTGCTCGGGTCTACTCGGCGCTGCTCGGAGCTGTTCGGAGGTGCTCGGAGGTGCTCAGGGTCGCTCTGGGTTGCTCGGAGCCGCTAGGAGCTGCCTGGGACTGCTCGGGACTGCTCGGGACTGCTCGGGGCTGCTCGGGACTGCTCGGGACTGCTCGGGGATGCTCGGGACTGCTCGGGGATGCTCGGGACTGTTCGGACCTGCTCGGGGCTTACTCGGGGCTTACTCGGGGCTGCTCAGGACCGCTCGGGACCGCTCGGGACTGCTCGGTGCTGTTCGGTGCTGTTCGGACCTGCTCGGACCTGGTCTGCCGTGTGACAACGAAGATCTTCTCTTTACAGGCTGGATCTGAGTAATCGAGAATCACGTAAATGGTAAAGAAGAAGAATCCACTCAGAGAAACACTGCACAGGAATATAATATGCGTAGATCTGAATAGACCCATTGAGAAACTCGTGTACCTTGATTCTAGTTTGTCAGAATCCGTAAGTTGTAATCATTGGCGGGTTTAGATAGAGATCGGCAATAATAAGGGGGAAAAGGCCACAAATCCAGTTGCAGAAACAGGTAGCCATGAATAAGGTTATTTTCTTTAATTTGTCTGCTTTGCAAACCACTGATGCAATGTTGAGTCTAGCCAATTTAATGCATTTTGAAGTACAAAAGAGAAAGACTGGTTGGAAATACACCACGATAATTAAAAAAAAACACCACAAAACCAGCTGCAGGAACAGGTAGCAACAAATAAGCGTTTTTTACTACAGTCCCTATCTTTCTGCTTTGTAAACGACTGATAACAGAATATTTACCATCTCAGAGAATGACTCTGGTCAATAGTGAACGGTTCACCGCGGGAGGCAGGGCTTGGTGTGTGACTGATGGCGAACTGGATCAATGTAGAGATCTCGGGGCAGAGGATAAAGCTAAGAATAAGTGTCTCTCTTATAGGGGGAGATCAGCCAGCAAAGTCCACTCCGCCAAACGTGGCCGGGCTCCCACCGCTGCTCGGAGCTGTTCGGAGGTGCTCGGAGGTGCTCAGGGTCGCTCTGGGTTGCTCGGAACTGCTCGGAGCTGCCTGGGGCTGCTCGGGACTGCTCGGGGCTGCTCGGGACTGCTCGGGGATGCTCGGGACTGTTCGGACCTGCTCGGGGCTTACTCGGGGCTTACTCGGGGCTGCTCAGGACCGCTCGGGACCGCTCGGGACCGCTCGGGACTGCTCGGTGCTGTTCGGTGCTGTTCGGCCGGGCTCCCACCGCCTCCCACACGCTCCGACAGGGCTAGGATAAGGCTATGATATAGATTTTCTAATTGTAGTCCTGTCCCAAGGTCTTTTCATCTCAGCCCTGGTATTTTTATCTCATAGGCTTAAGATTTGAGACTCGTTCTCCATGCCCCTACGAGCATGGATTGTATCCTGTGTGTTGTCCATTTTTTTCAGTGTGTACAGGGGTGAGATAAATACAGAAAGCAACTCGCTTTAGTTTTAGTCAAAGTCGCTGTTCTCCAACTCGTTTGAACGCTACCCAATATCTACTCGGCTGTTGCCTCGTTCATATCACTCCGCATCAAACTCGTGAACAAAGACGATTTTGACCAAAACTTGTTGGTTTCTTCTTTAGTTCCAGTGTGTCGGAACAGTTTTTGCGAAATTAAAAAGGTGACCACGGTACCGACACACGCCATCGCATGAAAGGTGTTCCAACGCTAATTACGAACACAGGGCTGCCATTTTAAAAGATTTTATTTAGTATCACAGGTAGTATATCGTCAGCTACCGTGCTTTACAGTTTTTATATATAAAATTTGATAATTGTCTATCATCTAATAAAATTGTTAAAATGTAAGTATAATAAATATTTAAGATGAACATAAAATATGTACAGTGTTTCACATGACAGTTGTTGAACATTTAGAAGCGATACAACATTTATTTCATGTTCTGCGTCGGTGACGAATGACCCTGTCTGGAGGCCGCTGCGATCACTTGTTTTAGGTGTGGGTTGTTGATCGTGCGGCGCCAGTAGAGAAGTGAGGTCAGGTGAATGGTCGTCACGCAGCAGGTCACGGGTAAATTCTCGTGAGGTATAGGTCTGTAACGAGACCTTAAGAGAGCATCAGAAACGATCGAGTTTAAAACAGAAGGTCTGTCACCAAAGTGATGAGAAGGGTTAATAATGGTAAAATATAGAGAGAGATAAAGGGGTAAAAAGATATCGACAGCCCTGTAAGAAATTAATCACAATTTCCAATTATGTCCAATGATATTTAGGTGAGGGTGGTGCAACAACGACTTTGACCAAATCTTTTTGGTTGTGGTGCAGTTTTTGCTGAAATAAGAAGGTGACACACGCCATGACATGAGAGGTGCACCAGCAAATAATATTAAGGTTTATCCTACCCCTAATATAAAATCCCGTAGGCTTAACATTGAGGTTCTGTATGCCACGCTGACTGGCATACAGAGTTTTATATGCCACTAGTGGCATACAGAATTGTTATCACGTGATATTCTAAAATCGAGGAGACAGGGTAGGATAAAATCAAAACCTGATTTGTCTTAATCTTGGCCACCGCATGCCACTCCTGGAGTTTTGGCTCCGGACTTCACTCGGCTTCACCTCATGAAGTCACTATGCCAAACTCCAGTCGTGGCATACGGTGACCAAGATTAAAACTCATCCAGTTTTACGACAGTATGTGTTTTGGGATTTGGGGATGCATAGCTTGAAACACATAGTAGAGAATGCTTCGGACACACTGCGACACCGTCAAGTGTTTTGTTTTTGTTAAAAGGTCTCCGACACATCCATTCTGTCGGAACCATGTCAGAGTGTATTGGAGTGTCTGTTACCAAACCAGAACACAGGTAGACTGGTTCCCTGCCCCATTGAAATGTAGGCCAGGTAACGCCCAGCTAGACCGACGAGTGAGCGACCTTGAACTTTGGCTGATTCCCCGCTGATTTGCAATGGCAAGGATACCCTACACAACCTCTCTCCCTCACAAGCTTCCCCAAATAACTTATCAATACTTGTTTATAATGTATGATGATACAAAATAAAGTAATATCAACCCTTCAAAAGATGAAAGATTGATATTTTGCAGTACATTTCCTATGTAAATCATTTGGTATTTAGAATAAGTTAGAGGATCTGGTCTGAGCTGGTAATTAAAATGAAGCCGTGCTGCCGATAAAATGTACCTTTTTACAGACATCAATATTTAAAACATTACATATGTTTATACAAAACATGAATAAATACATTTTGAAAATACAGTGTATAAATAGTATAAAATTACGAATTATGAGCCCTATCAAGGGGACTGATATGAGATTAAAGGTATAATATACGGGTGTGGGTGGGTTGGACAAAAATCCTGTGCACCAACAGTGAGTGCTTGAAGCGGAATGAAATGCAGGGGTGGTCACGTGGCGAATAAATTACTTAGTTAATTAACATAATGTTTGACTAAGCACCTGAGTTGTGTTTGACTAACTGACTGAGGCCAAAGCAACATGGCACTAAATTATAAGCAATTGTGGTGGTTGCCGCCTGACTAGCAGGTTGGAAGATCCACTTCCAGAACGCTAGTTCCCGGCAGGATCCCACCCTATGAGCAATTACATAGGTCGGTTCGGTTTTCGGTAAGTCTGCATGAACCTAGGAACACAAAACACAACTCCAACCTTTTAATAAACAGGAAAGTTTATTGACAACTACTTCCCGGAGAGATCTGGAAGATCTCTCCCACAAGTAGAGTACTCCAGCACAGCGTGCTGGGTAACACTGGAGAGGCTAATCTGAAAGACTCGCCTAACCACCAGGAAGGTTACGAGAACCTGCCTACAAAGTGAGGGCCCAAGGGTCCGCTCTTGAGGAGAGACGCCCAAGGACAGCCTGTGGACCTACTGCGAATGCTCAGTATATATACCCAGTGTTACGTAATCCCGGCCCCCACCGTGCCACTCTCGTGTGTGGCGTTGCCCGGAACCACTACACAGTAAGGATTGACTCTTTGCGCCACCTTCCGTAGAACGTATGAAACACTGCTGGATTCCCGCCCCACTACACAATTTACAATTACTGCACAATTGTCAGTATTCCGGACAATCACGAGTAGTAAAAAAATCACGAGGTGGCGCCACTGTCAATTATAGGGCATGCCTTTAAATCTCCACAGTACGTGTGGCGGGCAGACTAAGCGAGTCTACAGAGCACATCTACTGAGCAGCTCACTAGAACTGACTGCTGTGAATCTCAACAAATCCCAGTGAATAGACAATAAGATTTATCTCCAGGCACCAACTCCGAGTAGCTCTCAGACTCTCTCCCAGGCGTCGGCAGTAATCAGTGGCCCCCTGTGGGGACTGTGAGGGGGCTGAATAGGATCATCAGGCTGATAAGATTGTAAGACGTTCACCCTGTCTACACTGCCTCAGCAGACGACAGTTACTCAGAGGCATTTGTGCTGAGGCTGATCATGAATGGGTTATTCCCTACGCTGACAAGTAGGCAGGAAACACAGGGGATTCAGGCTTTGATCTTCAATTAGATTCTCCAGACAGATCAGGGAAATGAGCGTGTTTGATAGTGTGTCCCACATGATGGTCGAGCGGAGCAGGAGGGCAGCTATAATACTGAGCGTTTAATATGGGACAAAAAACTAGTTTTTTTCTAACTTGAAAAAGGCAAATTACTGTTGATTTTTATAAACAAAACATCGTTAGAAAGCTAAGATTTGGGCCTATCTGTTGGTAAGCAAAGGACTGATATGCACTGGTGTATGATATATTGTTACTTCCAATTCCCAACTGAAACAAATTGGGAAAATCTGTTCCCATTATCTCCGTGGTAATCTTGTCATGCACTGCTCTGTCTTTTGAACAATAACAAGTCAATAATCATTCACGTTTGTGTACTCGAGGTAGGCGCTAAATCTAGCTGAATGTCCAATAGAGAATCACCATTTTTCACAGTTGTAGTCTTCAATCAAGCTCGCGGTAATGAACGCGTCCTGGTGTCTAGCTTCAAATTAGATTTTTACCGGGTTAAGTTGCCTCTCAGTGAAGGAGAATAGAGAAAGAGTGTAATTAAGACCACATCGGGGAGACTAGCTTTGATGATGCATCAATAAGGGGTTATTTATGTAGTCCTTTCATCACATGGCTGGGCAAGGACTTAGCTGGACTCACGGAGGGATGGAGGGCGTACAGAGTACTCGATATCACAACAACCATCACTCAAAGAATGTTTTTATTTAATTAAACCTAGATATAACCCTAACATCACAGTATGATGCCTGCTGTCATTACTGTGTGTACTGCAGCATGATGCCTCCAGGTATTCCTGTGGTTACTGCAGTATGATGACTCCAGGTATTCCTGTGGTTACTGCAGCATGATGCCTCCAGGTATTCCTGTGGTTACTGCAGCATGATGCCTCCAGGCATTCCTGTTGGTACTACAGCATGATGCCTCCAGGCATTCCTGTTGGTACTGCAGTATGATGCCTCCAGGTATTCCTGTTGGTACTGCAGCATGATGCCTCCAGGTATTCCTGTGGGTACTGCATCATGATGCCTCCAGGTATTCCTGTAGCTACTACAGCATGATGCCTCCAGGTATTCCTGTGGTTACTGCAGCATGATGCCTCCAGGTATTCCTGTGTCTACTGCAGCATGATGCCTCCAGGTATTCCTGTGGTTACTACAGCATGATGCCTCCAGGTATTCCTGTGACTACTGCAGCATGATGTCTCCAGGTATTCCTGTGGCTACTGCAGCATGATGCCTCGAAGTATTCCTGTGGTTACTGCAGCATGATGCCTCCAGGTATTCCTGTGGTTACTGCAGCATGATGCCTTCAGGTATTCCTGTGGCTACTGCAGCATGATGCCTCTATGTATTCCTGTGGTTACTGCAGCATGATGCCTCCAGGTATTCCTGTGGTTACTGCAGCATGATGCCTCCAGGTATTCCTGTGGTTACTGCAGCATGATGCCTTCAGGTATTCCTGTGGTTACTGCAGCATGATGCCTCTATGTATTCCTGTGGCTACTGCAGCATGATGCCTCTATGTATTCCTGTGGTTACTGCAGCATGATGCCTCCAGGTATTCCTGTGGTTACTGCAGCATGCTGCCTCCAGGTATTCCTGTGGTTACTGCAGCATGCTGCCTCCAGGTATTCCTGTGGTTACTGCAGCATGATGCCTCCAGGTATTCCTGTGGTTACTGCAGCATGATGCCTCTATGTATTCCTGTGGCTACTGCAGCATGATGCCTCTATGTATTCCTGTGGTTACTGCAGCATGATGCCTGCTGTCTCTCCTTGCATATTGCAGCATGGTGCCTCCATACATTCCTGTATTTACTGCAGTATGATGCTTGCTGCAGGCATACCAGCTGAAATGCCTATTTGAATCCCATAAAACTATGACAAAGTAAAACGGGCATATACATATGTCTTTGATGTGGTGTATTCAAATCATTGGTATCATGTGACTTTGTTATTAAAGGGTTTGAGGTGTCTGTGGTACCTTAAGCAAGATTCCTGCACCATTCCTGGTAGTACTACAGCATGATTTCTGCAGGCATTGCTGTGAGTACTGCAGCATGATGCCTCCAGGTATTTCAGTGGGTACTGCAGCAAGATTACTGTAGGTAGTGTCTGTGGTGTGAGGCTGCGTCGGGGAATTGACTGCTGTTTCTGGGTTTAAGGTGTCTGTGGTAGGAGGGGTGTTACTGTAGGCACTGTCTGTGGTGTGAGGCTGTGTCTGGGAATTGACTGCTGTTTCTGGGTATAAGGTGTCTTTGGTAGGAGTGGTGTTACTGTAGGCACTGTCTGTGGTGTGAGGCTGTGTCAGGGAATTGACTGCTGTTTCTGGGTATAAGGTGTCTGTGGTAGGAGGGGTGTTACTGTAGGCACTGTCTGTGGTGTGAGGCTGTGTCAGGGAATTAACTGCTGTTTGTGGTTTAAGGTGTCTGTGGTAGGAGGGGTGTTACTGTAGGCACTGTCTGTGGTGTGAGGCTGTGTCAGGGAATTGACTACTGTTTTGTGGTTTAAGGTGTCTGTGGTAGGAGGGGTGTTACTGTAGGCACTGTCTGTGGTGTGAGGCTGTGTCAGGGAATTAACTGCTGTTTGTGGTTTAAGGTGTCTGTGGTAGGAGGGGTGTTACTGTAGGCACTGTCTGTGGTGTGAGGCTGTGTCCGGGAATTGACTGCTGTTTTGTGGTTTAAGGTGTCTGTGGTAGGAGGGGTGTTACTGCAGGCACTGTCTGTGGTGTGAGGCTGTGTCAGGGAATTGACTGCTGTTTCTGGGTTTAAGGTGTCTGTGGTATGAGGGGTATTCCTGCAGGCACTGTCTGTGGTGTGAGGCTGTGTCAGGGAATTGACTGCTGTTTCTGGGTTTAAGGTGTCTGTGGTAGGAGGGGTGTTACTGTAGGCACTGTCTGTGGTGTGAGGCTGTGTCAGGGAATTGACTGCTGTTTGTGGTTTATGGTGTCTGTGGTAGGAGGGGTGTTACTGTAGGCACTGTCTGTGGTGTGAGGCTGTGTCAGGGAATTGACTGCTGTTTCTGGGTATAAGGTGTCTGTGGTAGGAGGGGTGTTACTGCAGGCACTGTCTGTGGTGTGAGGCTGTGTCCGGGGACTTGTTTGTTTCTCTGAGAGCTCCACCAGCAGTGATGATTATCTTTACACAATTAACAGCAATTAGTATTAACAATTAATCCCAATTAGTGCGGATCCTAATCATCTCCGCATCTTAACTCACGCGATCGGATGATCCATAATTCACGGATAATCCCCCTCAGTGTGGGTGAGGCTGGGATTAGCGATCCTCCAAGCCTACGAAACCTTCCCTTATCTTATACAGCGTCAAAGGCATATCGGACAATTTGGCTTGAAAATAAAGTTGCTTTTCCCATAAGTGTTAAAATTTATAGGTCAACGACTGTTGAAATGATTGAAGTAAACGTATTTTCCAGTACATTTTCTATGTAAATCAACCAAAGGTTAATTGGCCTATTTTATCAATTAGGATTGGATAAACTTGATAAAACGTTAGATTTAGTCAATTGGCATTAGAATGAATTCCACGAATCAAGTTTTGATTGATAATTGATAGTATCTAAAAATCATCAGGTGCCGCCACCTTGAATAGTAGGATATGCCTTTAAGTTTATAAGACAGTGACACACCGATGGTTCCCGATCACACCTTTGCCGGATGGATCTGTCGGGTTGGTCAGAATCGTGTCCCTGAACACGTACTTCATAGACCCAATTATAATCGGGTCGGGCAATACTAGCGTGGGGGTAATGACCGACTCTGCCCGACCTTAATCTTGTCGCAGTATGCACTTCACCGACAGTTCCCGATTCTGAGCAGGCAGTTTAAATAGCGAAGCTACCGATCCCCCACTCCGATTTACAAGTCCCTATTATCGAATTGTAGGGGGAGAGAGGTGATAATGAATCTGAAAACTGTTTCCTGATATCTTAAAATTGCATCCAAAATTATTTTCTATAAATCCACACCAGCAGCCTGTGGCTCACCCCGGCTTGACTCCCAATCTCTCTCTTTGATCTCAATCAGGTCGCTGTAAAAGGCCATAAAGTGGAGAGGTGTGATCGGCAAGCGTAATTGAGGGTATAATACAGCGACAATCTTGTTCCCGATTATAATCGTTGATCGGATCGGTGAGAATCTGTGATAGATGTTGCTGTCTTATGGGCTTTGGCCTGAGTAAACCCAGTTAGCGGTAGGCAGATCGGATCATCTATCAGTGGCGATCTCTGCCGGGGTTAACGGAGTCACTGGATCGTGAAGATAGCGGGACGGTGACGCTTCACTGAACAGCGTCGTGGTGGCGGGGTCCACTCAGGTGTGTAAAGTGGTCGGCAGGAGAGTGACTGGAGAACTCGACCCGAAACGAACTCGATCAGTAAAAAACTCGACCCATGACTCGACCCGTTATAAGAACTCGACCCAAAACGAACTCGACCTGTAGCTGTCAGGAGAACTCGACTTGTTTTGATGATTTCGATTGGATTAAAAACTCGACCCATTTTGGTAAACTCGCTTGGAGAACTCAACCCATAGTTGTCAGGAGAACTCAACCCGTTTCAGAATATTCGACTGGAGAACTCGACCCATTTCAGACACTTATGGATGAGACAGTTTCATATAGATAGAAAGGTCTGACTAGTTTAGACAAATAAACCAGCTGAAAAAAAGTCCAGTTATGTTTAGGTGTAGAGGACAGGGTTAGGTTTAGGGTTCAGGTAAGGAATTAGGTTAAGATTAGGGTTTTCTGTTTGTTTTCTTCACAAAAGAAGACCAAATTTTATGCCAAGTTTACATTCTTACTACTAAATATAGTAGTTATTCACAGTTGCAATAAGATACTTGAGTTTGGAAGATCTAAATGTGTTGAGTTCATTATGGGCCAAGTTCTTCCATCAGGTTGGTTCTTTATGGATCAATTTTGACATGTAAGAGGGACCAGGCGGCAGAACGGCGAATAGCCGAGCCTGGAAAATCAAAAGAGAAGACCCTAATAAAATCTTATCAAAAAAAAAAAAAAAAATTTTATATGGGTCACATTCATTTCAGGCTGGGTTCTTTTCACAAGTCAAGTCCATTACATTTTGAGTTATTTCAACAGGTCAAGTTCTTGAGGGTCAAGTTTGTTTTGGGTCTAATCTGTTACAGGTCAAGTTCTTCTAAAGGGTCAAGTTTGTTATGGGTCGAGTTTTTTACAGATGGAGTTCTCCAGTATTCAGCATGGAAGGTTGGGCGGGGCTCTACAGTTTTCTACAGGTCATGTTTTTAAGGGTCGAGTCTTTTACAGGTCCAGTCCGTTTTGGGTCGAGACTCCAGGAGAGAGGCTGGAGCACAGGAACTCGCTGAGGGTATTTATTCTGGTGGTTTTATGGGTCAAGCTTGTTTCAGGTCAAGTTCTTCTCACGGGTCGAGTTGTTTTTTACTTGTCAATTTATCATGGGTCAAGTTTGTTACAGGTCGAGTTTGTTACAGGTCGAGTTTGTTACAGGTCGAGTTCTTCTGAAGGGTCAAGTTCATTACGGACGAGTTATTTACAGGTCGAGTTATTTACGGGTCGAGTTTTTTACTGGTCGAGTTTTTACGGGTCGAGTTTTTCTAAAGGGTCAAGTTTTTCTAAAGGGTCGAGTTCATTGCGGGTCGAGTTTTTTATGGGTCGAGTTCTCCAGTATTCAGTATGAGGCAGGCTCCAGGACAGAGGGAGGGATACAGAGACCCGCTGAGGGTACTTATTGTGGTGGTTTATGGGCTGAATAAGGAGAGGAGATGAAGTGGATGATTAACAAAATGGCGGCGCATGGTCGAGTATGGTAGTGACGTCACAGGGGGAAGTCATGTGACACACCGCTTTAAGGTGAGATATGAGACAAGTAGGAAAGTAGAGTCAATTAGATTTCAATCAGGTCGGAACTAGTTTCTTGTGCCATAAATCTGTACACTCGAACTCGTTAGGGAATATGTGGGCTGCCAATTTTACTTCCTGTTGAATTGTACACCGATTACATACGCATTTAAGGCATGTGTTAGTATTGGGAGATTTCGATGAAATCAGCAGAGATATAATGAAAATAGAGGTATAATAGAAATATCTCAAACAAGGCTATACTATCTCGGTAGTCAATATCTGCGTTGTATGTAAATTATCCAGAATGTTTTAACGCCTATAGGCCGCGCAACCATATAGGGGACTGAAAACTACTTATTTCTGACTTGATATACAAAGCTTCTCATAACTTAGACTGTAAAAAAGATATATATATTTACAAAAGGTAGCATATTGAATCAAAGATTATGGGTTTATTGTCATATATATTTTGAATTTTTTTTAATGATTTATCTGTTTTCATTTGTGATGTATTTTCTCAGAAATCATATTAAAATGAGGCAAAATGTTTGACTTCTTGAATATGAGTGAAGATAGAATTCTATATGGAGGCAAAATCTAAATCCAGTTTAATTAAGTAGAGAATTATTTTATAATCCTTTTGGTACCTTAACTTTTGTTCTACACATAGTAGAGTCAAAATGGACTGCTTTAATATATAGATGGAAAAGTACCAAAAAGCCTTTTTTGTGATTTGTACTATATATCAAACAATGTGATGGTAGACAGAAAAATGAAGAAAAAGGTTTTGGTTGTAATAATTTTATACTAAATTTTCAATTGATGTTTCACCTTTAGTGGTTATATACAAACAAATGCTTACTTAAACTAATTAGATATGCAGCACAAGTCAGTCTATGAAACTTTTAGGGAAACACAATTTAAATCCACATCCCACCATAGTCCCTTATTTGCCTTCCTGGCCTATGGGAATGTCTCACCCTCTCCTGTTGCTGCAGGATAAGTTAGATATAAGTCTGCCGCTCATTATATTTCTCACGTATACACTTCTTCACAAGCTTTCTTACTAAAATCCTGTTTTATTCACTGAGAGCCAGGATTCGCGTCTCCAGACGTAACACAACCTTCTACAAGCTGCTTCCCTGCTCAGACACTGTTAAAGCTCAGATTAAACTGATAGTATTTCGATATGAAATCTAAAAATATACATATCTTATTTTGCGGAGGCAGAACTCATGGGGAGTGTTATTCTCTGTGAAATGATGATGTTTAACCCGCAGGGATGTCGGTTGGAGTCAGGAAACAAAGGAAATATTTTCCATGTGGATTTTACGGTGTCATGACAAATAGTAGGAATATTTTTCATGTAGAATTTACTGTAGAAAGACGGAGAAAACATGGAAAACACATCGTTATTCTCCATGGAATGAGGCTGGGGTGAGGTAGATCTCTTGGGGAATGTTTTTATTTTTATTTTTTAAAACACTTTATTTATCCTGGGAAAGTACATCGATTGCTCAACCGTTATGAGCGTACTCCAAGTTGTGGGATTTGATAATTTTTCACCTTGTATAAGTTCATAACAAAAAAGGAATAATAGTACATGAGATTCATCAATTATGATTTAGAGTGGATGTCCATGCAGTGGTAAACACTGCTTCAAGTGCTTGAGACTGAGAAAACATGGAAAACATTTATCCTCCGATTATTCAACACATAAAAAAACTGAATTTTATAAACTGAAAATTATAAAAAAAAATACAACAAGGATTTCCTTGGAAAATAGGAAAGCAATCATGTCTGTACAACAACCCACAAACTTAACATGTTGTGTTTACAATGGGCTCTACAGGCTAACTGCCCAGTCAGCAATTACATTGCCTTTATCTATCTCTGAATTATTTATATGAATAAACAGCATATGATATTTTGCTCATACATTCACATTATCGTTTGGGCGCAGGTATTGAACAGAAGAGGTGGTACCTCGCCTTGTGTCTATAGAGAGTTGAGTATTCTGTGCTGTTGTACAATACCAGATCAATAAAACAATCAGAGAGAACAGAACGGGGGAGCGGTGAGCAACGCAGGGCGCCCACAAGGTGAACAGTCAGGTACTTTGTGTTTTATTACACCCATGGTATTTGTGTCCCATAGGCTTAACGGTGCGCCCCTCTCATAAGATCTCACCCTCTCTAAGTAGTATTCTGTACAAGGTTCTCACTGCGCTCTATGGAGAAGAATTCTTAACGAACTAGGCTTAGAGCCCCTCTCATAAGATGTCACACTCTCTAAGTGGTATTCTGTACTCTCACTACATGTATGCAGGGATGCAAGTTCGCCAACAATTGACGGTAATCAGAAATTTCTGCATCTTGAAATATGATCATTAACAAAGTATGAAAATCATAAGATAAAACTAGATTCCAAGAAGTGACAGATAATTCTGGCAGCAGGCTCTCACCAATGGCGTATAAACCTCCATAGGCCGTTAGCATTGACGCACACGCCGGGGAAACCGGCACTGTCAGTACTTTGGCGGCAGTTAAACGCGCCAAGGGCCGTTGACACTTCCGTCAGAGTTCCGTCAAGTGCCAAAATTTTGTTTGATGGCAAGGGGGGGGGGGGGGGGTCACCCCCCCCCCGAATATGCCCCAGTTTTTTGTGTGTTTTTGTTTCCGATTTTTTCATCAGTCCCGACTTTCATCCTGTGTATGTAGAGCCCTTTATGTGAGAAGAATCAAGTCCTTGTTCTAGTCTTTAAGTCATCCTGCTCTGGAATGGGTGAATGAAGAGAGACAAGAAAGCCATCGTAAAACTGTGGCTCCCAATGTTTAGATCAATGAGAAATACGAAAGAAGTTGATGAGTGTTTGGTCTGTGTCCCTGTGTTTGCCATCGAGTTTGGAGCATGCAGTAATATGAGCGAGGCGATAGCTGAGTGAATATTCTGAAGTGCTCCAAACAAGATGGCGAACGGGGAACCAGACCAAAAACGAATATGTTTCTGATTTTATCTTAGCCCGCAAATATCGCCCATTGAGTATGAGTTACCATAATTGCAAGCCTGTTGAGTACGAGTTATCAATGTTAAACCTCTAGACGTTTAAATACCAGGCTAAGATAAATTTCAATTTTCAACTGTTCTCGCTATGTCCATACGTTTTTGGATATGATGCCACAACAAATGTAAAAAGGTTTTTCCTTATTCGTCGTGGTCCTTTTGTTTTCACAAAAAGTTGATTACTAGGGGAAAATTGATGACAATCTAGCAAAAATACAACATCTCTACACATTTACAGTGGGAATATACATATTCACAATTTGATGTAAAATTGCTCCAGACAGTTCGCCCTAGGGTTAGCGATGCTAGAATATGGTCCCAGAATTGGCGCTTTCCTTATTTACGACTCCAAATTAATAGCAATGCAGCCGTTACTATTCCTGTAGCGCTCCGCCAGAACTGGCAATAATCTAGCTGATTAAATCTCATTCTCCGGGCAGATTTTAGGTTTAATTCACCTCAGACTGAGCAGCGAAATAAACATAGAATCCGCCCGGAGAGTGAAATAAACGCGCGGATTGACGCAATTAGAGACGCCACCAAGCAGCCATCTTTATTCTCGTCTCGCGAGATTTAATTATCATCAAAATGGCGGCCGCGCTAAGCATGCTGGGAAGGTTTTAGTTGGCTGACGAAGCCCACCAAGAATCAGGTACACATTTAGAATATCAATTAGGAAAATGAGATTAGGAAAATGGGAGGTTATATTAGATTTAACTAGCAGCAAACCACACCGTGATAGGCAAGGTTTATTTCTTTAAATAAAACAAATCACAACCAATAGGAAACCAGCATTATTGAATGCTACGTGATTTATCACGTGACTTCCGTAGCTTGTAGCTATTTGATTTTATTCATATAGAACGACCTGACCAAGCTGTACAAGATTTACCATTTGTACGGAACGAGGCGTTTTCGCCGAGTTCCGTTCAAATCGTAAATCGTTATCGAGTTTTGTTGTTTGTACAGCAAACTACATTTCAGCATATGATGTGAGCATTGCTTTATATATATATATATATGTCATTATTTAGTTTTGATTTAACAATCGTTCTTCAAAGCCAATTAAGCTTGGATTTGTGACTCTGAGGGTGGTTGTGTACATTTGTTGTATTTTCTCGTTCCAATGGATTCGACTGGCGATTCCGTGGTAGGAAAAAGATTTTGAGGGTGGTTGTGGCCCATTAGATTTTAGGTCAACTCTCGACTGTAGAACCGTCCCAAGGCGCTATAAATATCATGTAAGGAGGTCAGGGTGAAGGTCGGGGTTTGCTGCGAATGCAGTCGTTGGCTACTGGGACTACTCTATTCCTTATATGATAGTTAATACGGGGGGACAACTCCATGCAGGTACATAACAACTTCTCAAGTTCTGTTGAACAATTTATGGCGATAGTTATACAGTCTGATTTAGTTTACCAATTTACTTATTAAATAGTTAAACTACACCAGTATACAGTTAATTATATGTCCATGTTTTTTGCATGCAAATCCTATTATGACAATGAGTTCTGATGGTTAAGCCCAATACACATCTACCGATTCAGGATTGAACGATTAGTTCCTAAGTCGTATAGGAGTTGGTGAACTTGTCTCAGGCAAATTACATAATCCTGACCACCAAATCAAAGGCCATTTACCAACGTTCCATTGTCAGCGACTGGATTAATCAACATGTTGATAAACTTTTAATGACCAATTTAGGAACATCAAATGACAACTCGCCGGCCACAAAAGAAGATCTCAAGGAGGGGGTTTCACTAATCGTTGCCTGACCCTTGCCTAGCTGTCCTACATCTACCGACTAGGGCCGACTCCGTTAGGATGCCTCGCCTGAGACAAATTACCGTTCCTTTGTTGCCGACAAAGGTACATCAATGTTCAGAAATCGGTAGATATGTATTGGGCTTAAATGAGCTTATTCTAACTGGTTCTAAATGATTAATGCCAGAATCTCCGGGTAGCTGTTTCAAAGTGCTCTATACATTTCCTATGGACACTTCGTAATAGGTGGGTAATAAAAATACAAACAAACATCCTTACATCAAAAGGCCCGATAGCTCCCCTGTGCGGGCCAGTAAGTGGCTGCCCGGATGAGAAGATGTTAGTTGCCCTTTCAGGTGCCTCACGTTTTCTCGTTTCTCATCCACCTCCTTGAGCACAAACCAGGTTCAATCAGGGACCTCTGTGACTCCTGCTTGTTGGTACTCAGCAGGCAAGGCCCCACTTCACCACTCCTCCAGTATTCTCCAGTGGAGAGATTCGTTACTGTTCCCATTAACAAGGAGCAACTGCGAAGTCTGCCAACATTTTTCTTTCTCTCTCCAACGATACATTTTGAAGATTAAAGTGACATTTATGAAGCTACTATATCGAGAGATTTTTCTCTTTCTGAGATTCCAATGAGTTGTACATTACCTGGAGATGGGGGCGCCGTTAGGCGTCTTCATATCAAATATATACACAATATTGACTGGTTTCAGATACAAGCGGCCGTATGCTCCGAGGAGTTGACGCGTAGTTATATCCGAGGAGCATACAACCGCTTTTATCTGAAACCAGTCTATATTGTATTTATTACCCATCTTTTCTGGGCAAGTGGCATGTCGAAATCAGTTCATTTTAATTACGCACTATGTTTTTGTACGCACTTTTTTTCCGTATGCGCCACCCGGAGCATACAACATATCTGTATGCTCTGGGTATGTCCATACAAACTCCATATGTGTTTTCTATGGACACTTTGTATTAGGTGGATAATAAAAGAGTTTATCTTGTCCCTGCTATTTTTGCGCCATAGGCTTAACATTGGGAACTCGTTCTCCATGCCCCTACGAGTATTACAGTCTGTTCTCCATGGTCTATATCCTGCGTGTCGCCCATTCTTTTAGTGTGTACAGGGGTGAGATAAATACAGAAAGCAACTCGTTTTAATCAAAGTCATTGTTCCCCAACTCGTTTGAACGATATGTGATATTCACTCGGCTGTTGCCTCGTTCATATCTCTCTACATCAAACTTTGACCAAAACCAGGTTTAATCAGGGACCACTGACTGCTGCTTGTTGGTGCTCAGCAGCAAGGCCCACTTCACCTACTCCTCCAGTATTCCACTCTCCTCCCAGATCTTTCGCGGCGCTAGCACTCGCTAATCTCTGCCTAAACCCAAAGCTGGTTCCCTGGGTATCCACTAAAGACAGGGGAGACATGCGAACATTTCACATTCAAAACAAGGCAACTGTTAAAAGTTATACAAGTTAAACAACTCACATATCATGAGTTAGGAAATATAGGAATTGTTAAATGGGGTTAACAGACAATCCAGCTGTTTCTTTTTCAACTCTAAACCACTTTATGATGTAAATCTACAGTTGATTAGACTACCCCTTCGAGTGAGCACATGTGTTATGTTGACAAACAAAACCCTGTTACACATGAGGTGCCTTCCAACGAAGAAAGTAATCCCCAAGACTATCCCTGATTTGACGTAAATAATAATAGAAATGAGTCTATATCATCACCATATACACATGTTCATCTATTTACAAGTAGAACACAAAATACCCTCAAAAGTTCTCACATTTTAGGATATTTCAAAAACTGGCGTATGGGCTAGATTCGGGCCCAAACAGGCAGGTTGGGGAAGTAATTTTTCCAAGCCTTACCTCGTAACTTTGAACTTTTGCTCACCCGAACATAGTTTCCCTCTAATATTCCCAAACTCACCAAATTATCACACAAAGGGATTATTTTTGTTTGAATTCTTCATCGTTATTTCCCTCAAACTTTTACAGAATATAGTAGATCTACTCTTTCACTTAAGCACATACAAAAATATGAACACGATCTATACGTACAAACAGAGTACCTTAGACAACATATTAGACAATACGATAACATAGATAGACATGGGACAGATTTTGAGCTCGGGTTACACCGTCTAAGTAAGTTGATAACATACAAATCGTGAGAAGGGATGCCCTTTATGGGTTTTTTTGTTTTCAAAAATTTCTTTATTGAGGATATATTCATTTGTCTTACATCGGTTTTCACATCCAACATTTCTCTCAATAAAGAGTCACTGGACCTCAGCCCATACATAGGGCTGGTCTCCATGGTCCTGCTACTCCCTTATAACACACGGTACATAAAACTTATTTTCTCTATAGCTCTTCGAGATAAACAGAACGTAGTTCACAATGAATAGTGTGGTACAATTTTTCAGTCAACACTGATACTCTCTTAAGAAGATGATATTGAGATCAAATCAGAGATTCCAGATTTCCTCGTACGTTATTGTTTTTGTCAGCTTTGTAAACAATTTTTCATCATCGATATTTCTTACCAGAGTTTTTTTAGTGTTAGAAACAGTAGGTATCACCACTCACTAAGGTAGGCTGACTGACCAGTCATCAGTGTGAGAACTGGACGTCATTATCAACACATAATTAGTTTTATAAGTGTACATCTGTTGCAGAATCCCGCAAGAACCAGTTTTTTTAAAGGCAGATCACATAAATAATATGCACTAATAATACACTAACGGTTTCGTTCTTGACACAGTAATGACATTGATTTTCTTTTTTAAAAGCCATAGTGCAGTTAGATATACTGTAGAAGTAAACAAATCAAGATATCTAGGAGCGCCGATAGCTGGACTTAATTATTAAGGGATTTCCCCATGTTTGGCGTCAGAGCGTGGGGAAATCCCACTCTGGGTGGGTAGAATGACGTCACAATACTGTGGTCTATGACTGATTACAAACAAAAGGTGAACATCAAAACTGGTGACACTCAGGTTGAACTAAGATGAAGTGTATGTGAGAAAGTAGGATGTTATCATAAAAATAGACAATGCAAGGGTGGAAATCTTTTAAGTTTGTAGGAAGGTAGTAAGGTAGGTTGAAGATACGATTCAGGTCGTTTCTAGAGAAAATCTATAAAAAAAAACCACAGCAATCATGGAAAAGACCACTTATGGAATATATTGCGATGCTGTTCTAAATGAAATGGAAATGTCAAAGAAATGAAGGCTTGCTCGTTAAAAGAAAACAAAAGAAACGTGAAAACCAATCCTTTCAATGAGTGATTACTATAATTGATTTCTTGTTTATCGTAGTAATTGACATTTAATGAATATTAAACCGAATATTTCTACATCATAAATGTGAAATTTAAAAAAGAAAAAGAATCTTTGTTGCAGTACTGAATGCAGAAAGAGACTCACGATTGCATTATGTGTAGTGGTGCTTATAGGGCACATAGCTATTGTGCTATGGAAGTGGCCATCTTGCCCCCCCCCCCCACCCCCATCCCCCGATGCCATTCAAAACACCAGGTGCCATGGATCTTTATCAAAATATTTTGTTGGGCTTGTCATGGAGGAATTTTAGCCTCGTCTCAACATTATCTATATATTATAACAACTGATAACAATTGTTGCCCCCCTCCCGACTACAGTGGCGCTATCCTACAATATCCTAGCGGATGATGGTGGAACTAGCAATCACTTTGTGCCCGATACTGGGCCGCTATTGTGCTATTTCTGACTGGTTTCGTATACTGGGCCGAATGGTGGTATTTCTATCTAGTTTCGTATACTTGGTCGGTATTGTGATATTTCTGACTGGTTTCATATACTGGGCCGGTATTGTAAAATTTATAACTGGTTTCGTATACCGGGATGGTATTGTGGTATTTCTGACTGGTTTCATATACCGGGGTGGCATTGTGATATTTTTGACTGGTTTTGTACACTGGGCCGGTATTGTGATATTTTTGACTGGTTTTGTATACTGGGCCGGTATTATGACATTTTTGACTGGTTTTGTATACTGGCCAGTATTATGATATTCCTTACTAGTTTCATATACTGGGCCGGTATTATGATACTTCTGACTGGTTTCGTATACTGGGCCGGTATTGTGATACTTCTGACTGGTTTCGTATACTGGGCTGGTATTATGATATTTCTGATTAGTTTCGTTTACCAGGCTGGTATTATGATATTCCTGACTAGTTTCGTATACTGGGCCGGTATTGTGATATTTCTGACTAGTTTCGTATACTGGGCCAGTATTGTGATATTTCTGACTAGTTTCGTATACTGGGCCGGTATTGTGATATTTCTGACTGGTTTCGTATACTGGCTTGTATTGTAATATTTCTGACTGGTTTCGTCTACTAGGCCGGTATTGTGATACTTCTGACTGGTTTCGTCTACTAGGCCGGTATTGTGATATTTCTGACTGGTTTCGCACACTCACATCTCGGCAGGTTGCTGTCGCTCTCGGCCTGTCGCCTCGTCTGTACCTCATGCAGGGCACGTACTCGTTGATCCGTTCACTCGCTAGCAGACAGCTAAGATGGTAATCCTCTACTCCGCCAATAAAACCTGATCGCCGTCCGCATTCATCTTAACCACGCCTACTCAGGGTCTAGTCATGGTTTAATCGCTCTCCTTACAACTGCTCGGAGTTGCTCGGAGCTGCTCGGAACTGCTCGGAGTTGCTCTGAGCTACTCAGAACTATTCAGAGTTGCTCAGTATAGCTCAGAACTAGTCAGTTCTGTGCTGCTCAGAGTTGTTCTGTGCTGCTCAGTGCTGCTCAGTGCTGCTAAATGCTGCTCAGTGCTATTCGGTTTTGTTCAGTGTTGCTCCGAGCCGTTCTGTGCTGCTCAGAGCTGTTCTGTGCTGCTCAGAGCTGTTATGTGCTGCTCCAAGCTGTTATGTGCTGCTCCAAGCTGTTATGTGCTGCTCTGAGCTGTTCTGTGCTGCTCTGAGCTGTTCTGTGCTGCTCAGAGCTGTTCTGTGCTGCTCAGAGCTGTTCTGTACTACTAAGAGCTGTTCTGTGCTGCTCAGAGTTACTCAGAGCTGCTCTGAACTATTCAGTGATGTTCAGTGCTTCTCAGAGCTGTCCTGTGCTACTCAATGCTGTTCAGTGCTCTTCGCATTGCTCAGTGCTGTTCTGTTCTGAATTGTGCTGTTCAGTGGTGTCCTGTGCTATTAAATGCTGCTCAATGTTGTTGAGTGCTGCTCAGAGCTGCTCAGTGCTGCTGAATGCTGTTTAGTGCTGTTCGGCGTTTTTCAATGCTGCTTTGTGCTGTTGGGTTCTGCTCTGTGCTATTAAATACTGCTTAGAGCTATTCAGAGATGTTCAATTTTGCTCAGAGCTACTCTGTGCTGCTCAATGCTGTTCAGTGCTATTCGGTATTGTTCAGTGCTGCTCGGAGATGTCCAGTGCTCTTGGGTTCTGTTCTGTGCTATCAAATGCTGCTCAGAGCTGTTAAGTTCTGATCAGATCTGCTCAGAGCTGTTCTGTGCTGCTCAATAATGTTCAGGGCTGTTCGTCGTTGATCAGTGCTGCTCAGAGCTGCTCTGTGCTACTAAATGCTGCTCAGTGCTGTTTTGTTCTGGTTTGAGCTATCAAATGCTGTTCTCAGCTGATCAGAACTGCTCTATGCTGCTCAATGCTGTTTAGAGTTGCTCAATGTTGTTCAGTGCTGCTCAGAGCTGTTCAGTGCTGTTCAGTGCTATACGGCGTTGCTCAGAGCTGCTCAGAGCTGTCTAATGTTTCTCAGTTCTGCTCTGTGCTATTAAATGCTGCCTAGTGCTGTCCAGAGCTCCTCAGATTTAGTTCGGTGCTGCTTATGATTATATTGTGATACAGAAACACTTTTCTCAGGAATCCTAAAATATCCTTTGGGGGGGGGGGGGGGGTGGATGGCAAATAGGTTGCTGAATATATCTATAATGAAATCCCATTCTGTACATACATCCCTGAAGGTGGGAGTGTAAATGTTTAATATGATAAGTGACAAAGTGGAGGTAAAAATAGAACCACTGGCAATAATGGTGCTATAAAAAATACTTCCCTTAACTGACTTCCTGGCTTCATCTCTCAAGCACACAAGAACTGGATCCTAGATATATTCTGCTGATTGGGTTATCCCTCTATCTTATACACCATATCTATGGCCTTAAGGTATTGTAAAAATGGCTATTCACAACTTACTGACATAGATATATTTACTAAGACTTACACGGCTGTTTTGAGATGTGCGGAGCCCTTCCTAGCCTCTTAGGGATGCTGGGGCATGTTTAATAATCTAGGATTGTACATGAAGACTCTTTTCTGCACCTCGTAAAAGGGTTATTGTTTAAAAATATTTAACCGTTTTAGACATGAGCTATTCTCCCACATGTAGAATTCTCAAATAGCAATGTAGTCCCAGATAGTCCAACAAGTGCAACTGCCAAAGCAAAAGCGTTTAGTGCTTTTTTGCTGTAGCCGGTATAAATAAATTTATATGCTAATATAATATATATATATATATATATATATATATATTATATATATATATATATATATATATATATATATATGATCTGGGCCCCGTTTAATAATCTAGGATCGTACATGGTGACTCTTTTCTGTACCTCATACAAGAGTTATCGTTTAATAATTTTTAAGTTAATTCACTAAGATAGTCTTATCCGTCCATAAGGCCGTCCATAAGTGTTGAATAAAGTTGACCCACATCATCCCAGGCCTCCTTGGCGTACAGAAAAGGGGCTTTATGTACGAGCCTAGATTATTAAACAGGCCCGTGGTTCGTATACACAGGCGGCGGGAGCTGGCACCAGATGGCGCTCGGGAGAGGAAAATGAGCAGATAAATACCTGCCTTCTCTCAGAGCCAATCATAATCAGGGTCGGCCATGGACGGACCTTTCACGAAGTGCTCTTGTATCAGGTGGCATTGGGTTTGGGGCCATTCATATGGAGGGCACAGAGTGATTGCTAGTTCTGTCATTATCTGCCAGGAGATTGTAAGATAGCGCCACTGTAGTCGGGTGGGGGGCAACCACTATTATCAGTTGTTATAATTTATAGATACTATTCAGAAGAGTCCAGAATTCCTCCATGGCGTCGAGCAAGATGGCCGTCGCCATAGAATTATGGCTATGTGCCCTATAGCATGCATTCAAATTTATGAAAGTTTGGAGCCCCCCCCCCCCCCCCCCCCACATTAGATTAAAGAAGGAATATACACAAAATTGTCCAAACTTGTTACCCCTCACACTGGAGTACTTCGTGGGTGGCCCCTTCCGACGGGGGGTGAGTTAGCTCAGTGGTTAAAGCACTGGACTTGTAATCCCAAGGTTATGGGTTTGATTCCCACTGCAGGCACTCTTCTCCTTCAGCCCCAGCAGTGGTAGACTTACTGCTATATCAAAGGCCAGTCCTTCTCATACCATGTCTATGTGATGTACAGCCACCTTTCTCCTTCACCCCCAGCAGTGGTAGACTTACTGCTATATCAAAGGCCAATCCTTCTCATACCATGTCTATGTGGTGGGGTGTACAGCCACCTTTCTCCTCCATCCCCAGCAGTGGTAGATTTACTGCTATATCAAAGGCCAATCCTTCTCATACCATGTCTATGTGGTCTGGTGTACAGCCACCTTTCTCCTCCATCCCCAGCAGTGGTAGATTTACTGCTATATCAAAGGCCAGTCCTTTTCATACCATGTCTATATGGTGTGGTGTACAGACACCT
Source organism: Alentia gelatinosa (assembly GCA_950022655.1). Classification (NCBI taxonomy): domain Eukaryota; kingdom Metazoa; phylum Annelida; class Polychaeta; order Phyllodocida; family Polynoidae; genus Alentia; species Alentia gelatinosa. The sequence continues at coordinate 1,796,209 of OX465589.1, forward strand.
TTCTCCTTCATCCCCAGCAGTGGTAGATTTGCTGCTATATCAAAGACCAGTACTTCTCATACCATGTCTATGTGGTATGGGAACTGAAAGAACTCTCACCTCAGTAAATGTTTAGCGGGGAGATTTCTACCTCAATTCACTACATAGATCAAATCACGGCCTTGTGGTGTAAAAGAACCTGTAATGGTTAACTGGACATTAAAACAATCCAACGGACTAACCAACCCTTCCTTCGACATGATCCAGACTTGGGTGTGTGTGCTAAATGTGGTTTCAAGAATCAAAAACCACAGTTGTGTGTGGTTTGCTTATTAACTATGGTGCCTGTTTCAGACATCTAATTTTTTTTTTTTTATTCACTTAAACATACAAAGACACTGCTGTCGTCCGAAGACGTTCTTCCCAGGGTGGTCCAAAACAATACAAAGACAGGACAAGCATTCATACACACACAAAAACAAAAAAACCACCAAAAAAAACCACAAAGATAATTAGAGAGAAGGGTTATCTGATGACAACACTCCATTCAGTATATGGCAGGACATTCTCCTAGCAAATACAACGAAGATATTAGATGACACCAATCAGTCAACGGTTTGTATATTATTTTCCACAAAAATACGAGCAAGATCATTTTTAACAGCCATTTTAAACTCATCGTTTGTAACAGCTCTTTGGATACTTTCAGGTAGTAGGTTCCAATAGCGTAAACCGATAGAGTAAGAACTGTTCCTATATTTTTCTCGTTTCGGTCTTTTTTGTTGCAGCTTATGATAACGCCTATGGGGGATACCTAATTATTCATATAGAAAGAGAACCACAAATCATGTGTCCAGAATAAACGGCGTAGCATGAATTTATGAATCCTATTCTTATCTCAGCTCACCATATTGCGGCTGTTCCCATTTATCCATAACCACACCTACAATACATAATATCTCCGTCGAAGTCAAGACTTTGGGGATATATTCTCTATAATCCATAAAAACCGCCGGCGGAACCACGAGTCTCCGGAACCAATCACAGCTAATCCAAGCGTTCCCAGAAGCCATCACGGTTGTGACAGGTAGACAGACCGAGGTCATCGCTCATTGGCCGCGTGTAGGAAATGACTGGGTGGTTCTAGCTGCACGTCTCTGATATTATCAGACATGAAGTCTGGCTCATAGTCCATGGCTAAGTCATGAGGCATTTAGAGTTGTTATGACAATAGTATAGGGAGCCAAAGTAACCACAGATAGCCGGTTACAAAATACTATTCCCGGGTATAGGCGCTCAGTACTTTGACTATGTAGGTTTGAGATTATATGTGTCATTCTCCAATCTTTTAGATCCAAATTTTTAATAAACTTAACAGCTGTCATCGTAGTTTCGAAACAGAGTTATTCAGAGACGATAGTAGTAAACTACACTTCAAAAGTAACAAAAGAGACCAAAAACGAAAGTCTAGCCTCAAACCCCCATAGCATTAGCACTAAGCCTCGTTCTTACTGGCCACCGGAAACAGTGTTTTGCAGGTGGGTATCTGTGGTTTCAGCGGGTTCACTTTGGCTCCCTATCCAGAGAAAGGCTTTAGATTTAGAAACTTCCGTCATGGAAATACTCTGACCACCTTCCCTGTGGTGGCATGTGGGTAAAAGTAAAAATATATTTTCTTCATGAACATTCTATTTGCTCCTAGTAGAGCCTTCATTAAAGAGATAGGAAGGTCTGCCAAATTGGAACGCTGGTCAGGGTAGGAAGGTTTGCCAAGTGGAAAGTCCTGCTAAATGTGAAGGCCTGCCAAGATGCAAGGCCTGTCAAGTTGCAAAGCCTGTCAAGTGGGTATGCCAGTCAGGGGTTGTCTCTGACCATGTCATCTTAGTATCTGAGAGAGGGGGGGAGGAGATTTACGGAATGACCACCTGCACGGTGCACCCCTCTCATAAGATCTCACACTCTCTAAGTCGTATTCTGTACTCTCACAACACTCTATAGGAGAAGAATTCTTAACGAACTAGGCTTAGAGCCTTGAGAATCCACTAGTATGCCTCCCGTGCTAAAGACGTACATCAATGCACCCCAAAGATTCCTACAATCTCAATGATGCCACCTAGCGGGAATACTGTGTGCCAGTGGATTCTCAAGGCTCTAAGCCTTGTACAGAATACCACTTAGAGAGTGTGAGATCTTATGAGAGGGGTGCACAGTGAGAACCTTGTACAGAATACCACTTAGAGAGTGTGAGGTCTTATGAGAGGAGTGCGTAGTGAGAGCCTTGTACAGAATACCACTTAGAGAGTGTGAGATCTTATGAGAGGAGTGCGTAGTGAGAACCTTGTAGAGAAAACCACTTAGAGAGTGTGAGATATTATGAGAGGGGTGCGTAGTGAGAGCCTTGTACAGAATACCACTTAGAGAGTGTGAGATCTTATGAGAGGGGTGCGTAGTGAGAACCTTATACAGAATACCACTTAGAGAGTGTGAGATCTTATGAAAGGGGTGCGTAGTGAGAACCTTGTACAGAATACCACTTAGAGAGTGTGAGATCTTATGAAAGGGGTGTGTAGTGAGAGCCTTGTACAGAATACCACTTAGAGAGTGTGAGATCTAATGAGAGTGGTGCATGTCAGCCCTGCTCCGGTTATTAACCCACGGCCTTGTCTCTGATGGGATCAGCAGTGTTTTCTGTCTACAGTTCTATTCCCATCTTGGTGCTGCTTGAAAAGAGAACCTTGAGAAAGTCTGGTAAGGAACTCTAATGGTTGACTGGACGTAAAATCAAACCAAACAAGCAAACAAATATCTGGGAGTTATGATGAAACCTAACCTAATCATAAAGTCTGTGAATAGTAGAACCGATTATCGAAGATTTTTTTTTTTTTTTTTAATTTTCTATTTCTTACGAACATACAATTCACAGATAGGCTATCCGCGATCTTCCAATGTATCCGTCGATATTGAACATACCGACATATTATTATGAAGGCGCGAACGTTCGCAGTCGAGGAATGGCAACTTTGCCAAACCCGGTGTTAATGTATGATAAATCATACCCTGAAAAAACTCATAAAAAAGATATTCAAACTGTTATGTAGTCAAATAAATGAGAACCATCAAAGTTGTCAATAATTCTATAATAAAAGGCATGAGCCACAATTCCCTCATTCCGCTATTATCTAAAACGTACTGGTAGCTGCCTCTGTCATACTATTAGAGCAACCAGTCTCAGAGATCAATAAAACCAGCCACCAGAACCAGAAAACACGATAGACAAGGACGCGTGGCACTCACTGGCTCAGATGGCCCATACCTTGTCACACAAACGCCCCATAACGAGCCTAATGCAGGCCTGAGATAGGCCTAATGGCCTGTCAGAACTCGCTGGTTTTCCCCTGTGTCAAAGCACACATCGCTGGGAACCAGTGGCGGCGGCCATTTTGAATGTGACATTGCCAGAACGAGGCTACTCCATGTCGGATCATCTTCTCAAACAGAAGAAAAAATGTTTGAGATAAGATCAAATAAAAAAGGTGATTGTTAATGCTTTGACTGTGAGAGGTTGAAACATCATGAAAAGCTGTCCACAGAAGGAGGGTGGTTGTCACGATGTCAGTTCCCGTCTGACAGCACACTCAGTTAGGTGACAGTGACACCTGACAGCAGTGACCGTGACAGCTTAAAATAGTGCCAACCTTTTAACCTTACACCTTTGTTTTTTAGAGCGTGCTTTTTTTCTTTTTTTTTAAAGATCTTTGAGTGCTACGTATCTGAAAGGATGCGAGTTCCGCGTATTTACTACGCAAATCCAACAGTTTTATTAGAGCGTGCGAGCACGCTCTATATACGTTGCCTATAAGAGGTTAGAGTGGTCACATACACTTTCAGCGTTCTGCGAAAAATGTATCCCTTCACTATCTGCATGCTATTTGCTGTGCTATTGGATAGGGAGCAGGGTGCCAGTGTCTGAGGGTCTTGGAGGTATGCCCAACTGACCATATCCAATCACTAGAGACTGAAATACCTCATTGACCTACTGGTGTTTGATCTGTTTGGATCCTATAGATAGACTCAGGCACTTATATTTGCATTAGCCACTGTGAAATAGGAGTATATAGTGGGCTTTACATATAGTTGCATTTGAAAAACTCAATTTGGAGAAAGAAATAAAGTGATAATAAAAAGAGCTGCATCAACATAATCATGTAAATATACACCTGCTACCTTTTTATATCAACAGGATACGATTTATATTTTTGGTCTGTGGCAGCAATTGTGAATACTAAAAAGTACTCTGACAATAATTATTCTATACACTATAGCATACATGTGTAAAAATGACATTTCTATCAGATATATGCATTAGAGAAAGAGCGGTTGCCATCAAACTATGTTTCCTTCTTGATAATTGCCAGCAATTTGTTCATCAGAAGTAAGTTGCCGTTTGGAGTGTGGGAGGCAGTCAACTGTAGGAGTTCTATGAACTGCCTACATCCTCCCCCTCCCCTCCTCCCCCTCCCCTCCTCCCCCTCCCCTCCTCCCCCCGCACCCCGCTTTCTGCTAAAACATCAGTCCTCAATAAGCCGCTATGCTCAATTACGCACGACAGTGACTTCTCTGAAGTAGCGATAGGGGAAGCCACAACGGCACAAGCACATAGAAAAAAGCGGATGCAATAAAGCAGTATACTTATGACATTCGCAATGCAAACTGCTCTCATACATCTCCACTGTACCCATTAGGTATGACATAGGGTGTACTTTGCAGACAGGGGGAATATTCACAAGGCTATTAGCTAAAAGCTGCGACAGTAAAATGTCAAATGCGGCGATACAGCACCAAATGAGTTTGTGATCTTATATATATATATATATATCTCCTGACATTAAATGCCTTATTTCACCGCATTAACCGCATATAAATCGTCCACTTATCGATTCAATTCCACAGAGTTCAGAGCTCCAGTGGGAAACATTTGCTGAGGCTGAAGTAAGTTTGAAGAAATTGAAGCTGATGTTTTTAGTTTGTTGGATGAACTTTATCATCCGTCGGGTTATCCAAGATGGGATGGGGTTTTATTTTAAAACGGCCGCACTCAGAAAATCGGCAGTGGCGCCGATTTCTCCGCCGATTTCTTTTTACGCTGCTCTAATGGAACTGGCGCCGGTCATGTGACCTCTCTTAATCACGTGACTGATCTTCTGAAGAAAAAAAACCTGAGACCAGGATTTGCAATTTGAGACTGAAAGAAATAATGTCTAAAATTTCCTTTTCGGATGGGTTCACGCTGAGAGGCTAATGATCAAACAACAAAATAATCTCAAACATAAAATTCATAGGTTAAATGAGACTGAGATAAATGGTGATGTTAACATTAGTTACATTAGAAAACTAGTTGAAAATCTTAATACAAAGAATATTGTTAGTTATAATTTCGGTATAATGATTATGCAATTACATACCACATATATATGTGATGAGTGAAAGGAAGCATAAAACTGCTTCATCAATGGAGGATAAAAACGGGATTTCACTGAAGATAAGTTAGTTATGGATAAAATGTTTCGACTGAAAGGAGTGAGATAGATAAAAGGCACAAAAGTACAATAAACCCCTGGAAGCGGGGCACCTTGTTAAGGGTATACCACCTCGAAACTCAGACCAATCCCCTTGTATTGCAATATGCTGTTTTCCTGTTAAGTGGCGTTTCCACTAGCCGACGAAAACCACACCGATAATTTTCACGCTGTACAGAAGTCACCTAACCCTGACCCATACCCTGACCCGTACCCTGACCCGTACCCTGACCCGTACCCTAACCCGTACCCTGACCCGTACCCTGACCCGTACCCTGACCCGCACCCCGGCCCGTACCCTGACCTGTACCCCGACCCGTACCCTAAACCGTACCCTGACCTGTACCCCGACCTGTACCCCGATCCGTACCCTGACCCGTACCCTGACCCATACCCTGACCGGTACCCTGACCCATACCCTGACCCGTACCCCGACCCGTGCCCCGACCTGTACCCTGACCCGTACCCCGACCCATACCCCGACCCGTACCCTGACCCAAACCCTGACCCAAACCATGATCCTAAACTGTACCCTGACCCATACCCTGACCTGTACCCTGACCCGTACCCTGACCCGTACCCTGACCCGTACCCGTACCCCGACCCGTACCCCGACCCGTACCCCGACCCGTACCCCGACTCTGACCTGTACCCTGACCCGTACCCTGACCCATACCCTGACCCGTACCCCAACCCGTACCCTGACCCGTACCCCGACCCGTACCCCGACCCGTACCCTGACCCGTGCCCCGACCCATACCCTGACCCATACCCTGATCCGTACCCTGATCCATACCCTGACCCATACCCTTACCTATCCCTATCCCTGACCCTAACCCTGCTTGAACCTAACACTATCCCTAACCATAACCCTACCCTGACTCCGTACCCTAACCCTTACGCTAACCCTAAAGAAGAAATCAACACTTTTTGACAAAGTCATGTTCTCCACGAGTTTGATGCGGAGTGATTTAAATAAGGCGACAGCTGAGTGGATATCACATAGCATTCAATTGTGTTTGAGAACAACTTCTATGACCGAAACGAGTAACTTTCTGTATTTTATCTCACCCATGTACACACCAAAAGAATGGACAACACACAGGATATAGACCATGGAGAATGGACTGCAATACTCATAGAGACATGGAGAACGAGTTCCCAATGGGACAAAAATACCAGGGTTGAGATCATAACCCTAACCGGTACCGAACTTACAGGGTGCTGAATTCACAGTGTACCGATTTTGCTGATAAAATAGGTTGCCCTGCTGAATAGGGTTCCGCTATAAATAGAGCTCTCTAATACTGACGTGGCATTTAATATAGTGTGACTAATGCTGGGATTATCGGCAGGATTATCTTAATCCGCAGTGACGGGCAGAGAAAGGTCACAGAGATTACCACTGACGGGTCTCACAGTCAGTGACACTCCCTCAGCACCCGGAGAGCCAATCCACGATGTCCTCTCATCCTCCCTGCAATGGGAACCGCGCAATGTAAGGCGTGTTCTGATTGGCTGTTGAGGGTGTGTAGCCACAGTCACAGCCAATGAACATTCAGTTTACTGGTTGAATTAACAAGGAGGAAAAGGTTTTTTTTACTGACATCTCAACATCTGATACAACATCTTGTACATCAATGCAACCCAAAGATTCCTATAATCTCAACGATGCCACCTAGCAGGAATACTGTGTGCCAGTGGATTCTCAAGGCTCTAAGCCTAGTTTGTTAAGAATTCTTCTCCGTGGATTGTAGTTAGAACCTGGTACAGAACACCACTTAGAGAGCATGAGATCTTATGAGAGGGGTGCACCAACTGCCATCATGCATAGTAGGAACTGATGATTTACATCGGACTGTGACACTCTGTAGGCCATCGGTAGGCAGTACTCAGGGTGTCTGTAGGTTGTAGTGTACCTGTATACATCACAAATCTGACACTCAATGCTCTTTTAGGCCCGTTTCCATTGGCTGACGGTGTAGATTTTATGAGTTCTCCAAAAGGCCCATTTACATTGTGCCTCAGCAGTGCTAAAGGTCCGTCCGTGGTTCCTGAGTGTAGATCGGTGACGGCTTTTGAAAATTGGCTTTAAGAAGAACTATATTTACATACACATGTTGAGACAACACAAGTGATTGGGATTTCGAAGGTGATAATGGACACCCCATTTATTATACATTTTATATACAATCATAATTACACAATTAAAAAAAGAAAAAAGAATAAAAAGAAAATTTCAAATATTCCCCCGCAGCCTAGTGTATGGTAGAACGGCGTTGGCGGGAATGAAGGCCCGGGAGGGCGGAAGTAAGTGGAAGGCTTTGATACATACGCCCCCTGGTGTTATACATCGGAGATAAATATACGACTGTAGCGCCGGTTGGGATACAGTGCCCAAAAAATTCGACGGTTTCATCGGCCAATGGAAACCTTAAGCCAGTCACACAGTGTTTGCGACATGGCTACAACATGGCTATGAATCAAGAATTCCTGCATCATAGCCCTGGCAAAATTCTGAAAAATTCAGTTTCATAGAGTATCAGACTACGAAACTAAATTACTATGTAGTTGTTGTGTCGGAATGTCGAAAGATTCTGTGTCGCAGTGTGTCGGGAGCTCAGTTGGTTCAGTCATTTAGAAATTGCCTGTCAGAAAGCAATCTACATCCTAGGACCAGTTTCAGTAGTTTCGTGACATGTCTAGATGGCGTCTGTGACACCATATGGATAGATATGGTTTCACTAGTTCCTTGACAACACAAGTCATGGCACTTTGGACAAGACAGACCCCAAACACTGTGTGTCCGGTTTTAAAAAGAATTAGACATTGCTTTGTTAGCGCCACTGTTGTGTCACTGTTAGCGAGAGGGTCTACCCTCTCCGTGGTCACAGTGCTTTGTTTTGAGCAATCCGGCCGCACTCTGAAACTTTAACGCTAGTTAGGGGAATATATATATAACCTATAATCGTACCAAATATGAAGAAGATCGCCACTCCAATATTCGCGTTTTAATTTGAAACATCGAGCTAACTATTGTCTGGCTGTCTTGGCAGCACCCCTGTCTGTATCAAACTGCAGCGCTCGATCAATCTGGAACCAGAGCGGCGCAGTGTACTGTCTTGGTGGTCGAGACAGACTGGGGACACCCCAGGGACACATTAAGTGTCTTGGGACTCAACAGTGGCACCAACAAGGTGAGCAAACTAGACATTGCTTTTGAAACAAGATTTTACTTCTCCCACTGTTGCTGCCACTGTTGCTGCCCTTGTTAACCCTTTAAGGACGGCTGCCTGGGGTCCAGCTACTCCCATAAGGACAGATACTGGTGGCAGTCTGTCTGGCTACAGGACGGCCACATAATAGTAAAAACTGATATCCAAGTTTGTAATCATGCAATATGATACATAATCATAAATATTTTATTTCTTGTTAATAGAAATACTAAATATGATATTATATCTACATTTTCTGAAGATTTCATGAATATTGCTCAATTATTTCTTTGTTAAAACATTTTTCTTAATATTGGGACAATGATGCCTCAAGGCATCATGCGTCTTTAGTGCGGTGATGCCTCCAGGCATCATGCGTCTTTAGCTTGGTGATGCCTCCAGGCATCATGCGTCCTTAAAGGGTTAATGTCTTACTTTGGGTAATGTCTTGGACCTAGTGAAACGGGTCCCAGGTCCGATAGGTTGAGACGATGCAAACCGCTTTAGTGACTAGTGACTATTGGAATGGGACCTGCCTGGTTGGGGCAATGTACGTAAATTCTGTTTGTTAGCTTGGATCCCATTGGGTCTCTCGTGTCACGTGATGTGATCAAGGCCCTTTTATTGGTCCTCATGGAATTCATCTGGCGATAAAGACCTTCATCACAACCACAGCCTGTCTACTGTGTGTGCAGACTATTCAGCGTGATGGGGTGCTGACAGGCAGGTGGGAATTACATTTTTGTAGTTTCACTAAAATCAAGATATCCCCCTCAGCGGAATATGGAGGGTACCTATTCTGAGGCATATGTATCGTTGAAAAACAAATAGCACAAAATCAGTGCCTACGTATTGCCCTCAAAGCGGGAAAAATGAAAAAACGTAAGAGAATTACACCAACGGGCAAAAGTACCATACTTACATGAACGTAGAAGGGCCCATATCCTTAACGCTATGTACCTCCGCTCGCGTATTGAAAGATATAAAGATCATAGAATCGGTATAACAAGACAACGTGATGCCCCATTGCTTAAGGTTGCCCAACCCAATAGTATGATATACCAAAGGAGTGTGGAATATAATGGAGGAACATTGTGGAACTCGCTATCTCCCCTACTGAGAAATACCCCAACCTACCCACTGTTCAAAAGCATTACTAAGAAAATAATGATGGAGAGTATCCCCACTGAGATGATTTGATAAACTGACTATTTCAGATATTGGAAAAGTGATGATGACAATTGTGCCCCCTCCCCCCTCCCTAGATATTGCTATGTTCGGTATATGAATCCTTGCTTAATATATCATGATATATGCTGTTTCTTGTTATGTTGTGACACTGAAGGAAGCCCGAAGAAAACCAGCTATTGTATAATGCTAAGCTGACGGGTATCCTAGTATTGGTTCATATGTACCAGAAGAAGAACTGTAATTATCGAAAGAATTGTCAAACAAAAGTGAATCAATAAAGCCTGATAAAAAAAAAAAAAAGTTCAGGGGTCAGAGCTTGTATCCCATCGAGTTTGAATCACATAGTAATTAAAGGCATATCTTACTATTCACGGTGGCGCCACCTGGTGATTTTTGAATATTCCCATTCATCCATTGAAATTTGTAATTTTGTGACATATTGCAAACTCCAAAGAGCAAAATTTAAGTTTTGCCTAGTTTGACCTAATCCAAAAGGGAAAATAGGCCCATTTTCTTTTGCTTGATTTATATAGGAAATGTACTGAAAAATATGGTTTCCTTCAATTATTTCAAAAACAACAACGGTGACCTATCATTTTTAAAACTTAAATAGGTAGTACTATACCTATAATATATTCTGTGAAAGTTTGAGGAAAATGACATGGATTTTACTATGTGAAAAATAACTTTTTAGAATCTCTCTATATTCTAATATAAAATGATCATAATATGGATCTATAAATCAAAATCTAGCATGGCGACCCCCGATTTTTAAGTCACATATGTGCTCTACAATGCCTAGAGACCATTGTATTCAATGTTCAGAAAAATGACATGGGTTTTAATTTTCACGCCAAACTGTCCGATATGCCTTTAAAAAGGCAAAGCCACGTGAATTATGCAGCGATTCAGACGAGATTGGATCGAGCTCTGACCCTAAACTTGAATGGGTTTCTGAATTTATCTCACCTCTCACATTGACTAATGGGCTAACCTTTGTGACAAAATCCTCCATTCGATGTTTTTCCTAAATATTTCATGGGCGTTGGATACGAGTTCCCAAAGTTAAGTTTATGGAGAAAAAATACCAGGGGTGAGATATAGAAGAAACTCTAGAGTGAAATTTTAAGAGTTGTTACACTGCATCCAGGTTCAAGCTGTTCTTACTGTGTATCCCACAATCCCCATAGAAAAAACACCTGAGATAAATAAATAAAAAGGAAGAAACCTTACCCCTACTCTGAGACTGGAGGTACCGCGCTTGAAACTGGATGTACGCCCAGTCGCCCCCCATGCGACGGGAAAGCTTACGACTGAAGGTACCTCGGTACGCCCAGTCTCAGACTAGCGGTACAAAATATCAAATATGTTTGATATTCAAAAAGTGCTTGCGACTGGGCGTACCAGGTATCAGGTCACAGACTTGTTGAATTCGTGCAGTTCACACTGTGTTTTGAGGGACATAGGTACGCCCGGTCTCAGACTAGGCGTACCTATGAACCTCAAAGCGCACAGTTTGAACCATTCACTTTCTACATGTCACCTTTGTACCAAGACTAAGAGCAATATTCGAACTAAAACACTCATAGATTTACTTCAGAACATAGCACTCACTCTCTTTCACTCTCTGCGCATCAGTTCTGATAAACATAGCGAGAAAATACAACTAAAAGAGCAGCAAATCAAACATTTTACAAACAAAAACACTGAACAATAGTTCACTCCCACAGTCGTCCTTCGTGATTTTGTAATAAAGAGCAGAGTTTTATTCTAGTCCCCTCACATCACGCACAGATTTGATAATATTTCAACACCCTTTGTTTTCGGGAATTGTCCTTTGCCTATGCAGACAACAGAAGAGCGATTAAATGTCAGAAGTTATGTGGTTGGCAATGTGCATGTGTTTTCAGAATGTCAGGATGGGAATTAGAAAAAGGACCGACAGCCAGGGACAAAAATAAGACGAAAAAGGTACCTTTATAGGCAAAATTAAAAACAATAAATAGAAAAATAGCAATTAATAGCAAAATAGTCAAACAAATTAAAGGGTGTCTTGGCAAAAAAAGACATTTATATACATATAAACATGGTTTATTGCAGGAATTATCATTATTATTCACCTAATACATAGTATCTATAGAAAACACATGGGCAGTGTGTATCTACATACCCGAAGCATACAGATATGTTGTATGCTCTGGGATGCAAAAGCCGGCGCATACAGAAAAATAGTGCGTATGGAAAAATAGGGCGTAACTAAAATGAACTGATATCAGTAGGCCACTTGTAAGGAAAAGGTGGATAATAAAAATAATATAGACATAAAAGCGATTTTATGCTCCTCGGAGTTTCCTCTGCGCAATATCCTTGCATGCGCTCAGTTATCACTAGGCGTCAACTCCTCAGAGCATTCGAACAATTATATCTGAAATCAGTCAATATTGCATTAATCTTATATACATATCTATACATACATATACATATAAACATGGTGTATTGCAATAATTATTTACCAAGTATGAATAAAAACTAGCACATTTAGATGTTACAGAAGGCAAGAGTTTCTTTAATTTCGCAGAAGCAAAATTGACAAATTAAATAACACATTCTGAGATAAGCGACGTCTGGGCATCCGGTAGGCGTTAATGTAACTGGAAAATGAATGAACACAAAACGCATGGCTTTGTTAATTCATTTTGTAAAGAGCTTTAATTCACATTTGTGTGGCATTTTTCCTCTTTGATTCTTCCTTGATAACTTTCACTTTAAATGATTAAATGCTAAATAACTACCCCTTCTAGTGTCAATATTATTTTCTGACTAATGTCTTTATAAACTCAATATTACTTTTTGATAAATTAATAGACAAGGCTGATAGATTCCATTGCTCTATTGCTTTATACCACGGTGACTTTTATATAACCAGGGATACAGTTCAGGTCTGTATATATGCATATTGTGGCCAAGTAATATTGATTTTTTATGAGAAGAAAGTAATCATCAAAATTACCCTTATTTATTAGTTACCAAATTGACTGAATTTGAACATCACCATTTTGGTTAGTTTCCTCCTCCCTGATGTTTACAGTTTGGCTGCCATCATTTGAATAGCATATTTACTCCGATTATCGCTCAGCTCTAGTTCCTGATCTGTCCACATGTGTCAGGAGCGCCCTGATAGGAGCTGTGCAACAGACCGGAACGGGCGGTCAACTTGACTGATTTGGTCACCTCCTATTGGCTGTTGTGACAACAGCCAATGAGAGTGCAGAGCTCACAGATGCTAAGTTTCCCATGTCAACCCCATTGTAAGATTCCGGTCTATACATCCTATCTGACCAATTATATTGGTTTTTATGTGAAGAGATTAGTCATCTAAATCATCCATATTTATTAGTGTCAAAATGACTGCATTTAGACAGTCTCCATTTTGTAGCAGCTCCTCCCTGTCTTGGTGTTGACCGTACGGCAGCCATGGAGTGAATGGCATGTTTACCCACATTATCGCTCGCTCTAGTTTCTGGTCTGGTCACATGGGGGCAGGGCAATCTGACATGACACCTGAGTTGTTAATGACATGAGCGGCCCTGCTGGCATGTGCCACAGACCGGAACGAGACTGGTCAATCCTCAGTCAGCCAATCCCAGCACAGAGTTTACATGCTTACCCTGTACCAAGATGCCCCTTCTTGATTCTATATAACCTGGATGAACCTGTCATTAAATCAGACTTACAGTAGTACATAGCACACCTTCTTCTTAAGGGCTACACTTAGCTAGTCTAGGTCTCTAGGCTTTACACCCTGATGTTTGTATAAAAGAAGAATTATCCTGTAAATAAATCGGTGAAGTTCTTAGTAGCAGTGCCACATGCTCGTGTGCTCGAGTTTTGACTTCCTTCATCGTAAGGTCTACCCTTCTGGAAACTGGGCTATAGACTTTACACGGGTTAGGGTGGGGAGCGGGTGGCAAAAACCACTGGACCTGTAATAACAAGGTTGTCAGACTTTGTGGGTTCGAGTCCCACTGCAGCCACTTTTCTCCTTCACCCCCAGCAGTGGTAGATTTACTGTTATGTCAAAGGCCAGTCCTTCTCATACCATGTCTGTGTGGTGTGGTGTACAGCCACTTTTCTCCTTCACCCCCAGCAGTGGTAGATTTACTGCTATGTCAAAGGCCAGTCCTTCTCATGCCATGTCTATGTGGTGTGGTGTACAGCCATCTTTCTCCTTCACCCCCAGCAGTGGTAGATTTATTGCTATAACAAAGGCCAGTCCTTCTCATACCATGTCTATGTGGTGTGGTGTAGAGCCACCTTTCTCCTTCACCCCCAGCAGTGGTTGGTTTACTGCTATTTCAAAGGCCATCCTTCTCATACCATGTCTATGTGATGTGGGAAGTTATAGAACTCTACCCTCGGTAAATGTGTAGGGGTGAGATTTCTACCTCAATTCATTTCATGGATTCAGTCAAACCCAAAGCAAGTCTATGATAGAACATGTTGGACATTAAACTAAACAAACAAACAAACAAATAAACACAGGGTTATGATGGACTGCATCACGAGAGTGAGCATGAAGGAAGCCATGTGGAAATACAGGGAAAACCTCTCTAATGTGAGATAACATCTTAATGCGTCCTGGGTGAAAGGTGGCATCAGTTGAATCTAGAACTGTGTGGGAACAAGAACAGAGTACATAATGCAGGATCCCCGGAACTAATGTACTGTAGGTTTTGAGCCGCTGTTAGGAGAGGAGTTTGATCATCCACAATGAAGACATCAAATCTGAGAGCAGCAGTAAAAGCCTCAGCCTTTAAAGGCATATCGGACAATTCACACAGGCGCCACCTGGTGATTTTTAAACACTGTCTATTATCAGTCAAAACGTATTTCTTGGGATTCATTCTAATTCTAAATGGTTAAATTTAATATTTTGTCCATTTTATCTAATTTAATTATGTATTATAGGTTAATTTACATTTGCTTGATTTACAAAGTAAATGTACTGAAAAATATAATTTTATTCAATTCTGTCAAAAACAAGGACGGTGACTTATGGTTTTTAAACTCCAATGTGTAGTACCATATACTTACTATATTCTGTGAAAGTTTGAGGGAACTGACATGAGTTTTACTATGTGAAAAACAACTCTTTAGAATTTCTATATATTATATTATAACATTGTCCTAATATTGACATCTAAACCAAAAACTAGCATGGTGACCCCAATTTTCAAATTCAATATGCGTACTAGAACACTTTTAGATCATCATATTCAAATTTCAGGAAAATAACATGGGTTTTAATTTTCAAGCCAAATTTTGCGATATGCCTTTAATATGACTTCTTGTGTTCTGCTATTTCAGCAACCAGTTTTTTTTTTTGGTAAATGCTTTTATTGCTTTCGATTTTTACAAATCAAGATGGAGTTCTTCAGTACGTCCTGTTCAATGGTGAACGTTGAATCACCAACTCCGTGTTTGTGGGAGGTGGGGAGTTAGCTCAGTGGTTAGAGCACCGACTTGTAACCCCAAGGTTGTAAGACTTTGTTGGTTCGAGTCCCACCCCAAGCAGTGGTAGATTTACTGCTATAACAAAGGCCATCCTTCTCATACCATGTCTATGTGGTGTGGGAAGTAAAAGAACTCTCACCTCGGTAAATGTGTAGGGGTGAGATTTCTACCTGAATTCATCACATAGATTTGATCACCACCCTTGTGGTGTAAAGAACCTTGAGAAAGTCTGGAAAGGACCTATAATGGTTGACTGGACGTAAAATCAAACCAAACAAACAAACAAAATCTGTGTTTGTGTAGATAGAGATGCTGTTACTATCTGCTTCTTCCTCACAGCCTCGACTCGATAATGTGGTGCATTATGCAATTCTTACACGAATTGTGGCATGATTCTATGGCTTCATGGTTTTATCGATAGATATCTGCGTGAAAATGGGGAACACTGGGGGAAATTGTTGCTTTATTTTACTATCTTGCTTTTTAGTTATATCGGATCTGGATATCTCAGACTCTTCGGCGACTCAGAAATGCTACGTAATGGAAAATTCTGAATAAAGGAATTATGGTGGATTCTTGCAAACATAAAAAAAAGTCTGAATTTCAAAACTCGGTCCTTTTAGATAGATGTGGTGTTGCAGGTATGAGTGAAAGTCATTTTCCACTGGCCGACGAGAATGGCACCGATTAATTGAGTTAACCTAAAATCGGTCGGTGGGGGCCAACGACTGCACGTCGGTATCTAAAAATCGGTGAGGGTGCTCTGTATAGGCCCGTTTCCATTGGCCGATTTCCCGTCTCCGATCTACAGTCAGGGACCACCGACGGACTTTTGGCACTGTGGACCCAATATCAGTCAATGAAAACATTCAAGGTCATGAAATGCCCCACGACTTTTCTGCTAAGATTATGCAATGTGACACCATCCACCACTGAGTGAAAGCTTGGTCACTGAGTGAAATCTACTACCCTCAGCGATTTTTCTATACCGACGCACCGTCAGTGGCACCACCGACAGACTTTCTGTGTAACTCAAAAAGTCTAAGCAATCTTTGTCGGCCAATGGTAACGGGCTTTATGCCTTGTTCTGCTACATTTGGCAGGTCCATACCGACCGAATAGTCCTCCAAACACAATGACCATCACCGATGATTTCAATCCTCTTTGATTCTGTCAGTCGTTGACCAATTCAGGCTGTGTTGACCTTATTGCACAATCTATGCACGATTAATCGGTGAACACTTCTCTGCATGTCTGTTTCTATTCACCGATCTGGCGGCGGTGGTTCCCGACTGCAGATTGGTGGTGGATAGTCGGCCAGTGGAAAATGGCTTTATAAAGCCTGATGCCCATCTACCGATTCAGGGTTGAGCGATTAGTTTGCAAATCGTATAGGAGTCGGTGAACTTGTCGCAGGCAAATTACGTAACTCTTCGCTCGATCTGCGGACATTGAGATGGGGTGGTGGATATTAGTCCTAAGAAAATCTGTCTACTAATCGGTGGCTCACCCTTGCCTAGCTGTCCTACATCTACTGACTACGGCCGACTCCGTTAGGATGCCTTGGCTGAGACAAATTACTGTCCATTTGTCGCCGACAAAGGTACATGAATGTTCCGAAATCGGTAGATGGGCATTGGGCTTAAAGGTCCGTTTCCATTGACCATAGAAAACTGTGTATATATTTTGAATTCTCCTGAAAGCCCATTTCCATTGGCCGTCACCGATCTGCAAACTGTTTACAGGACTCAGAGGAGTGGACCGTTAGCACTGGTGACACAAAATGAAAATGGGCCTTTAGCAGAACTAAAAAAATCTACACCGTTTTCATTGGCGAATGGAAACAGGCCTTATCGGATACTCATGAACCTTAGCTGAGGAACTAATTGCTAATCCAAGATTGTGGCCGGCCTACTATCAAGCATCACCGCAAGGTTTTTAATCAAAACCCATTTATACCTCAGCTGCCAAACAATATTAGTCGATAAGGATGATCCTATTTTTTCCTCTCCCGCTTTTTACTACACAAATGAAAACAATAAGGTAGCTATTATTCATTATGACTGCCAGAGAAGTAGAGCGAGAGAGAGGAAGTGAGAGAGACACAGTAGAGAGAGTGAGAGAGAGAGAGTAGGAAGAGAGTGTAGAGTACGAGAGAGAGGTGAGAAAGAAGAGAGAGATGAGAAAACGTAGAGTGAAGAGAGAGGAGAGTAGAAACAGAAAATAGAAAGAGAAGAGAGAGCGAGAGAATGGGAGACAGAAAAGAGAGATAGAAGAGAGAGCGACAGAGTGGAGAGAGAAAGAACGGGAGAGCGCAGGGGAAGAAGAGAGAGAGGAGAAAGTGTAGATTAAAGAGAGATAGTAGAGAGAGAAAAGAAAGAGAGGAAAGGAAGAAGAGAGAGGAGAAAGGGGAGAGAAAAGAGAGGTCATAAGGAGAGTACAGACAGAGAAGATAGAGAAGAGAGAGTGATACAGAAAGAGACTGAAGAGAGAGAGAGACGAGAGTAAAGCGAGAGCAGTGAGAGACGACAGAGGAGAAAGTGTAGAGAGAAGAGAGAAATAGTAGGGAGAGAAGAGAAAGCGAGAGCGAAGGAAGAAAGAAGAGAGAGGAAGCAAAGAAAAGAGAGAAGAGGGAAGTTAGAGGGAGAGATACTGGGAGAGAGAGAGATTAGAGAGAGATAAGAGAGAGAGATTAGAGAGAGAGATTAGAGAGAGAGAGATTAGAGAGACATAAAGGGGGAAAGAGAGACATACAGAGACAGAGAGACAGACAGACATGGAGAGACAGTAAGACAGAGAGAGAGAGACGCACACAGAGATATAGAGAGAAATTAGACAGAGACAGAGAGAAAGACAGAGACAGAGGAGTGTGTCTTGAGAATCTCTTCCGTTCTCCTAGAGAGAAAAAAATATAGAGAGAGGGGAGAAAGAAGAGAGGGAGGAGAAAATGTAAAGAGAAGAGAGAGCGAGAGAGTAAAGTGAGACAAACACAGAGAGAAGAAAGTAGAGAGTAGACAGAGTAGAGTGTGGAGGGAGCAAGAGAGAGGAGAGAAAGAAGAGAGAGAAAAGGAAATATAGAGGGAAGAGAGAGCAAGAAAGTAGAGACAGAAAAAAGAGAGAAGACAGACAGTAGAAAGAGATAAACAAAGAGAGAGGGAGAAAGAGAGAGAAAAGAGAGATGAGAGAAAGAAAGAGAGAGAAAGAAAGAAAGAATGAGAGAAAGATAGAGAGAGAGATAGATTAAGAGAGACAGAGGCAGAAAGACAGAGACAGAGGAGTGTGTCTTGAGAATCTCATCCTGGACTAACTCACCACTTTACAGTAAACCTTTCAGCAAGTTAAGTTAAACAAACCAGCGTGTTAAACTGAAACCTCCCCTGAGACCTCCCCACAAGATGTTCTCCCCAGATATCTGTCTGCGGGCAACTTAACGGAGCACTCAACGCAGAAAAAATAAAACCAGAATAAAAAGTACATCATGGCGTCAGAGTCAGTGGCCAGAGTAATTAATGAGAAGCACATCTAGACAGGTTCTCCGGGTTCTAATATAAGGCGGGCATTAGGCGGCGGTAGGCTCATGGCGGCCTATCAGCACCACTTGGAGATTTAGCGGCAACATCTAGTACGTTATGGCGGACACACTACCTCTCAGCCTATCAGTGAGCCATATACTTCAACCGTTTTAGACATGAGCTCTTATCCCAGATGTAGCGTTCTCAAATAGCAATGAAGTCAACAAGTGCAACTGCCAAAGTAAAAGTGTTTAGTGCTTTCTCGCTGTAGCAGGGATAGATATATTTGTTATCCTCCTGATACTGAGTGTCCATAGAAAACACATGGGCAGCGTGTATCTACATTCCCGGAGCATACAGATATGTTGTATGCTCCGGGCTGCAAATCCCGGTGCATACGGAAAATAGTGCGTAGGAAATGATAGTGCATACCTAAATTAATGAATATGGGTATCCCACTTGTCAGGAAAAGGTTGATGGTAGATATGATATAGACTGGTTTCAGATAAAAGCGCTTAAATGCTCCTTGGAGCAATATCCTCTCATGCACTTGGATATTACTACGCGTCAACTGCTCGGAGCATACGACCACTTGTATCTGAAACCAGTCGTTATTGTGTATTAATGATCTGGTTCCCAGTGGGAGAAGTTTTATTAATTTAAACGCAGTTACAAAAATGTTTAACGTCTTTAGATTTTGATTTGGTAATTGTTCATAATGAATTTCAGATATAAGATGAGTTTAAATGTAAGTGCATATCACAAAGCGTTCTCAACCGACGCTTTCCTTAATTTCTTTTTTTTTCTATTTAGAATTGTTTATTTCAATTTATCCCATTTTGGGAGTTCATCCAATTGAACTTTCCAATTGAAGCTTCTTTGCTGTACATTTCTGTTCTCAGTTGTTCTATTCTAAAGTTTATCTAGAAAGCTGGATATCACAGAGCATAATAGAATTTTTTTTTCTTGTTGTGTTTTTGCCACGTCTTGTTAAAACTAAAAAAAGAGAATTGATTAATGACTTCACCCGGGCCTACAACATTCATATATGTTGATCTCTTCGTGAGTTAGAAAGTACTTTAGAGTCTCCAATCTCCGTTGTACTCGAAAAGCTACAAGTAACGGGCTCTGGCTGCTGAGTAGTGAGGTTTTTTTGTCTTTTTTCCTCTGACTTAATTACAATGGGACGGACAATACGTCCTACCTTGACAGAAAACACTCTTTTAATTATCCCAGTCGTATATATCACAAAAACAACCATTAGTCTCCGCAGCTTTTACTTGTCTCGAATTATGCATCAAGCTGCAAAGAGAGATAGAGAATTCGAGGAATAGAGAATTACAAAATCCGATTAAAAGGAAATGAAATCTGCTCAGTGTATAAAAAGGACCGGCGTGCGTCTCCCATAAGACTGTGTCTTTATGTATTTCTGGACTATCGACATTTCCTGCTTCTTTTATAACATATACAGACACAACATCTGTAACCAGAACACGTCCTTGTATAATAAATCTTTATATACACTTCCAATAGAAATAAAGATGCGCACTACGATAACAACGAGAGTGTAACAAGCATAGGCGATATTACAATGCATAGATAATCGATAGTCTTATGGACAGGCGGCCGAAAACAATGAGAGGTTGACGCGTAGTAATACACAAGCTTTAGAGAGTGTATTACTTTATCCTACCCCTAATAAAAAACGGCCATAGACTTAACATAGGGAAATTTTGTGTGGCAGGCCGTGACATAAAGTGTTTTTTATGCCACTAGAGTAATAACAATATTGACCAATCAGAGAGCAAGATGTCAGCTACTATGAAAAAAGTTCTGCTGGTCGTTGACTCAATATTTATCTTTTTAACAGTAATATAAGCATAGACGGGGTGGGATAAATACGAAACCGAACTCGAGTTAGACGTGTCAGTGTCTATGCCACTCTGGGCAGGTCTGCTCCTCACTCCACTAGGCTACGCCTCGTGTAGTAATACACGACCTTCCCGTCGTGGCATAAACATTGACAAGTCTAACTCTCGTTTGGTTTCTACTAAATATTAACCCCTAGTTTGTAATCAAATGGTTAAATCAGTAATCAATGGTTATAGCTTTTGACAGCACAGAAACAAAGGGTATTGGACTTCTATGTCCCTGAACATAAACCCTAAATTCTGATCACCTTGAGCAGTATCTTGTGTTTTACTTGAAGATAGAGATGTATTTATGTATATGGTGAACAATAGACATCCTTTTCTGTTCTTTGTTATGCCAAACCAGACATTGCCTTAGGGATAACAAGTACTTTCTTCAGTGAAAACAACCTCATACGTTGTTTGAGTTTCTTGACATTTGACAGCTATCTCCATGAAAGATCTGCTGGAAGAGTGGGTATAATCTCCCCCCCCCCCCCCCCCCCCCCACACACACACACTTTGAAAACGTGATTATGACACCTCGACCACTTAGCTATCCTCCCTAAACTCTGGGCTTGGGAGTTGGTTCGCTACTTTTTTTATTTCACCCTGGTATAAACGTTCATAGGCTTAACATTAAGAACTTATACTCAACAGACTTGCAGGTACGGTAACTCATCCTCACTGGGCGATAAACAGATAAATATCTCCAGGCTAAGATAAAATCAGAAACATTTTCGTGCTTGGTCTGAGTCCCCATTCGCCATCGCGTTTGAAGTGCTTCAGAATATTCACTCGGCTATCTCCTCGTTCATATTACTGTGCACCCCAAACTCGATCACAAACGAGGACACAGACCAAACACTCATTAATTCCTTTCGTAATACTATACTGTGTTTGCAGAATTTGCAGCCTTGTTAGTTCTTTCTTTAGGTCCATCCAACTCTTCTATGTGTGGGAAAAGATAACATAAAAATACAATAATATTGTCCCCAAATCCCACATCCCCATAAGGAAGAGGACACAACGAAAAAAAATCCATATAGAAAATACAATAAGCCCCTGAGTCTTTTATGTGCGTATAGAGACCTTGTTGGTGAAAAAAATGCAATCAGAATTGAATATTTTACGCCTAAACTGCATGCGGTCCTTTTAATCATATCTCTATGTACGTACAGCTTTTAATACTCCCCGCTCTGGGCATATACTACATTCAGCATTGTGCGGACATAATCTATTCATCAGCATGGGACGAAGTTACTGAGAGGCGTAGGGGACGGAGGGGACGGATTCACTGAGAGGCGGGGAAAAGCAGTCTCTCGTAGAGCCGGCAGCAAACAATACCCGCAGCATCTCCGAGGTCTTTCCCGGAAAACCAAAGGATTTTCTAGAGGCACGGTGCGCTTGTCGGAGCTGTATTAAGAAAGGTGGAGCTATTGCGCAGCACTTGTTATATGTGTATGTATATATATATTTATCCTACCCCTAATATAAAATCCCATAGGCTTAACATTGAGTTTCCGTAGGTCACGCTGCCTGGCATACGGAGTTTTATATGCTACTAGTGTCATACAGAATTATTATCACGTAATATTCCAAAATTGAGGAGACAGGGTAGGATAACATCAAAACCTGATTCGTTTTAATCTTGGCCACCGCATGCCACTCCTGAAGTTTTGGCTCCGGACTTCGCTCTGCTTTGCCTCATGAAGTCACTATGCCAAACTCCAGTCATGGAATACGGTGGCCAAGATTAAAACTCATCCAGTTTTACGATAATATGTATATATATATATGTATGTCCCCTTGAACCAACAATATAATTTCTTAGAAAATTGTAAATAACTGTGTTTGTCGAAGTTGCGGCCTTGCTAATTCTTTCCTTAGTTCCATACAACTTTTCTATGCGCCACGCTGTGGCAAAATATAACATAAAAATAAACAATAATATTTTCGCCAATTCTGTATAGTATATAAGGATTGGGTATAGTATATATATATAAACATATACTTATAGCAGAGACCCAGTCACATAGACGTGAACATATATTTTTTTTCTATTTGCTCACAGTATGAAGTTTTGTACTTGCGCATGGGTCTGTATTGTAGGTTTTCCGGCATAGCCTGTATTTACAAAGTATTCAAGAGAGATGCCATTCTAAGGATTGTATATTTTCTACTTTTCCCATATTTGTTCTCGTATTTGGTTGTAATTTTACCTATTGTCTTTTCCATTTGTTTATTTTCTGGTGTGGCTTATTTAACTCTGTATTGTCGTGCCTCTGGCTTAGGCTTGAAAATTGAAACCCATGTCAATTTTCTAAAAATTTAAAATGATGATCTCCAAGTGTTATGGAACACATATCTAACTTAAAAATTGGGGGTCACCATGCTAGTTTTTCATTTATAGATCAATATTATGATCATTTTATATTAGAATATATGGAAATTCTAAAAAGTATTTTTTTACATAGTAAAACCCATGTCATTTTCTTCAAACTTTCACAGAATATAGTACATATATAATACTACTCATTTAGGTTTTAAAAACTAGAGGTCACCGTGCTTGTTTTTGAAAGAATTGAAGAAAACCTTATTTTTCAGTACAATTGCTATGTAAATCAAGCAAATATAAATTGGCCAATTTACTTATTAAGATTGGATAAACTGGACAAAATGTTAAATTTACTCATGGAGAATTAGAATGAATCCCAAGAAACCAGTTTTGATTAATAATTGACATTATTCAACTATCACCAGGTGGCGCCACTGTGAATTGTAGGATATGCCTTTAAGGGTCTAGATTGAAAGGATAGAGATTCCTCTTATCTGTTCAGAGATATTTACTCGGTGAGTATTTCCACACTCACTATGTCTCCTTATTATTACATCCCTAGAAATCATTAAAAATGCCATTTTAGAACTCAATAAATAGCAGAATAACAGAGTGAAAGTGGTAACATGGAACGAAGGGATGTATTAATATCATTTCGTCACTCGAAGACGAACAAAATTTGTCCTCCTGGTAAGTAAAAGTATAAGGTAAATAATAATAGACTATTATATGACTTCCGGATTCAACCCCATAGGTACAGATGATAGAAACAAAAACCCAACAAGTCAATGCCAGTTAGGGTTTTTACAAATTCTACACTTTGGTAAAATATATACTTAAAGTCAAACAAATGGTTATTAAGTTTTATCCCATGCCTATTACTTTTCTGTCCCAAAGGATTGTCAATAGATATAATATAAACTGGTTTCAGATACAAGCAGTCGCAATCTCCGTAATATCCTCGTGTGCGTTCAGATATTACTACGCGTCTGGCCCTCGGAAATTACGGCCGCTTGTATTTAAAACGAGTTAATATTGTGTATATATGTCCTCCTACTTCTAACTAACAGTCACCCAATGTGTTTTTTATAGAGACTTCGTAAGTGGTGGTTAATAAAGAATCAAGGCTCTATTTACATACAGAAATAAGTTAACGTCATGTACGTTATATCCTGATAAACTCATAGAGAAATGATTTCCCACTTCTGACTAGTTTTGACCAATAACCTCACATACATACCCTCTCTACCCTACAGGCACATGGCGATGCTTACACTCACAAGTCCTTAATCCCTACAATAGAAAAATAGCCTGCGGACTTCCAACATTGCACTTGAAAAACAAAATCCACCAGCAGAAAATTGCTTCCTTCAGGCTGATAGATCTACTGAAATATGACATCTGTTTGTATCACATTGATGTTAACAGTAGTTAGTGGTGAACCGACTCAGCCGGCACACTTGAGGATTGTTTCCACTAACCGACACATTTTACACCGATTATTTGAGTTGTGTGAAATGTTGGCCACTGACTGAATCGGGATCAGACTGTATCAAATTGATGTTTGCATTGGTTAGTGAGTATGGTATCTCATTCTCAATGGGTGTTAAACAGATAGATATTTCCAGGCTAAGATAAAATCAGAAACATTTTCGTGCTTGGTCTGAGTCCTCATTTGCCATTTTGTTTGGAGCGCTACAGAATATTCACTTGGCTATCGCCTCGTTCATATTGCCACGCACTCCAAACTCGATGGCGTACGAGAACACAGACCAGAAACTCATCAGTTTCATTCTTATTATCACATTGATATTCACCATGGTTAGTGGTAAACCGACCCAGCACGATGCACTTCAGGCCTATTTCCACTAGCCGACACAGTCAAAACCGATTATTTGAGTTGTGTGAAATGTTGGCCACCGACTGAATCGGGATCAGACTGTATCACATCGATGTTCACAGTGGTTTGTGGTGAACCGACCCAGCCAACACACTTGAGGCCTGTTTCCACTAACCAACACAATCTTCACCGATTATCTGAGTTGTGTAAAAAGTTGTCCACTGACTGTGAATTAAAATCAGATAATTGACGAGGAACCTGAGGGGCCTTCCATAAAATTTGTAGTGAAAGTTCCGAAGATTTTGACCCCCCCTAACCTCACTTCTGGTTTTACCTTGTACGCAATAGAATAAAGAAGGAGCATACATGTATATGCAAAATTTCCGAAGATTTTGACCCCATCCCCACTCGCAATCTTGTATGTGGTGGTTCAGACATTTTCCACCATCCAATAGCAGGTAGTTGTAGCAGTTGCTAGTTCCAACAAATGAACCACAGACTGGATAATTGTTCATCTTTTTTTTACAACTCCACACCTATTATTCAAAGAGGAGCATACCGTTTTTTCCTAGTTTTCAATTTAAGCCACCCATGCAAAATAACAACTGCAGTCTTAAAAACAATAGCGCCAAACCGTATATCCTTCTACATATAAAGACCGTGATAATACATCATCGGCGATACTTTTAGACGGTTATTTCCTATTTCATGTGACGGTAGAATGCTATCAGAGGGGCATGGTTCCGGGTGTGTTCACCACTCTATCAATCAGATCTCCATCTCGGCTCTGACAATGGCAGTGACAGTGGCCGGGCAGGGTCGAGCTCGCATGGTGCTCTGTGGTAGCCCCGCTAATGGGTCTTTGCTTTACAGCGGGGACAAAACCCACACCTGAGGCACTGAGGCCCAGTATTATGACGCATTGTGGACTAGGTTGGGGGAAGTCGGGGCCGCTCGGAGCTGCTCGGAGCTGCTCGGGGCTGCTCAGAAATACTCGGAGCTGCTCGGAGCTACTCGGAACCACTCGGAACTGCTCGTGGCTACTCGGAGCTGCTCGGAGCCGCTCAAGGCTGCTCGAAGCTAATCAGGGCGGCTCGGAGCTGCTCGGGGATGCTCAGAGCTACTCGGACCCACTCGGAACTGCTTGTGGCTGCTCAGAGCCCCTCAGAGCTGCCCGGTAATACTCGGTAATACTCGGAGCTGCTTGGCGCAGCTTGGAGGTGCTCGGGGTTGCTCGGAAATACTCGGAGCCACTCAGAGCTGCTCGTGGCTACTCAGAACTGCTCGGAGCCGCAGTGATCTGTGGTGGCCCCGCTAATGGGTCTTTGCTGTACAGCGGGGACAACACCAACAACTGAGGCACTGAAGCCCAGTATTATGACGCATTGTTGAGCAGGTCGGAGAAGTCGGGGCCGCTCGGAGCTGCTCGGAGCTGCTTGGAGCCATTTCAGAGCTGCTCGGTAATACTCGGAAATACTCGGAGCCACTCGGTAATACTCGGCGTCACTCGGAGCTGCTCGGGGCTGCTCGGAACTGCTCGGAGCTGTTCGGAGCTCGCACGGTGCTCTGTGGTGGCCCCACTAATGGGTCTTTGCTGTACAGCGGGGACAACACCAACAACTGAGGCACTGAGGCCCAGTATTATGACACACTGTGGAGCAGGTCGGGAAAGTCGGGGCAGCTCGGAGCTGCTCGGAGCTGATCGGTGCTACTCTGTAATACTTGATGCCACTGAGACTGCTCATGGCTGCTCAGAGCTGCTTGGAACCACTCGGAAATGATCAGAGCTGCTCGAAGCCGCTCGGCAATATTCGGAGCCGCTTGGAGGTGCTCGGGGCTGCTCGTTAATACCTGGAGCCACTTGGAGCAGCTCGGAAATACTCGGAGCCCATCGGTAATACTCGGAGGTGCTCGGAGCTGCTCGAAGCCGCTCGGTTATATTCGGAGCCGCTCGGAGCTACTCGGAGCTGCTCGGGACCGCTTGGTAATATTCGGAGCCGCTCGGAGCTGCTCGGGGCCGCTCAGAAATACTCGGAGCTGCTCGGAATTACTCGGAGCCGTTTGGTGGAGTTAGGAACCCTTTGCTAAGAGCTGCTAGTATTATGAATGTGTCTGTGCATTATTTCATTACTTGTAAAAGAAATGCGATCTTTATTTGGAAAAATATCGATCTTAAGCTAATCATTTTTCGATTTTTCGAATAATTGAATATTCTGAACAGTTATATTCATAGTTGGATTACTAGGTCGAGTAGAAAGTTACCGAAGTGTAGTAGTGATAAACATAAAACGAAGAATAGACCCGTATTCAAAGGAAATTACATTGATGCATTATTCCAACATCAGCTAATCAGAAAATGCCATATACCAGAATATGTCACGTTTATTGATTGTTGTATTAAGGGAAAGGATAATAATAGCATATAAACTAATTGCATCACTTTACAAAATTGTAGTGTTATAGAAGAAAATAGTATGGTATCAGATTAGAGTCCTCGTATATATATGTTGTTTCTTTATGTGTTTTCCACAATTAGAAGTCAGAAGAAAGGAAAAACAAGAAAAGTCCAGACAATATCAATATTTCTCCTCCGAGAAAAAAGTAATGATTAATCAACTTACAATGATAATAGCCAATTATAAAGAAAGAAACTCCTCGAGGGTAGAAAATAAAGTTCTGTTGAGTGCCAAGTACGCTGCGCTCTCAGGAACATTGATTAGAGGCACATTTTGTGTCATGCGCTTCCCATATGCCAACATTAATTAGCGGTAATGTGGTCGTGGGGAGTGGACAAGTTAAAACAGGCGCATTATGGGTAATTCTATTACCTCGTCGTGCAGTCAGCATGCCCCAGGGGGCGCCACCACTCTGAGAACGAGGCTCTGAGCGGCGCATGCTCTGTGGAACCATAGTGTGTGTGTAAAGTGGGTGTGAGAGGTCTATAGGGGACAGAACCATTGTTAGTTCATAAAGCAGTCACTAGTGGCCAGCAATATGGCGGGCCCCATTGGGGGACAGCTCTATATTCTGGCTCTTTGTTATTATGAAATTTAACTGCTTTTCAATGTTTTACCATGGTTCCCTTGACTCTCTACACCCATCCAAGAGCAGGATGACATGATGATTTAACCCAGGACATGATGTTTTTCACATGGAGCACTTTATTTACTTATGTGAGCAAGGCTAGAGTTGTCACACTTCCCAATTATCACTCACTTCTTTTGCACCTGCATTAGTGAAGAACACCTACTTTTTCACCTCCATTAGTGAAGAACACCTACTGGGGGGGGGGGGGGGAGGGGGGCGTCATGGTGGCGCCCATGGATCATAGGCTATGTGCCGTATAGGGCTATGAGCCATAGTGGGGGTGTAAAGTGGGTTTGAGAGGTCTATAGGGCTCTGACCCTTAGTCGTTCGAGTCCCACCCCCAGCAGTGGTAGATTTACTGCTATAACAAAGGCCATCCTTCTCATACCATGTTTATGTGGTGTGGGAAGTAAAAGAACTCTCACCTCGGTAAATGTGTATGGGTGAGATTTCTACCTGAATTCATCACATAGATTCGATCGCCACCCTAGTAGTGTAAAAGAACTTTGAGAAAGTCTGGAAAGGACCTATAATGGTTGACTGGATGTAAAATCAAACCAAACAAACAATGAGCCTTAGTGGGTGTAAAGTAGGTATAACAGGCATACAGGGTTATGAACCATAGTGTGTACGTAAAGTGGGTGTGAGAGGTCTTTGAGACAACGAGCCGAACTGTATGTTAAGTGGGTTTGAGATGCCTATCGGGCTATGAGTCATACTTTGTGTAAAGTGGACGTTAGATCTATGATCCATACTGTGTGCATAAAGTGGGTGTCAGAAGTATAAAGGGTTATAAGCCATCGTGTGTGTGTGAAGTGGGTGTATGTTCTGTAGGGCTATGGGCCATATTGTGTGTAAAGTGGCTGTAAAAGGCACACAGAAACTGGGAAAGTGGATATGACAGATCTGCAAGTGACTGGGTATAACAGGAATGGAGGGCTATGAGCCATAGTACGTGTGTAAAGTGGGTATGAGAGGTCTTCAGAGCTATGAGCCATACTGTATGTAAAGTGGGGTGCCAGTTCTGTGGGGCTATGTGTCATACTGCATGTAAAGTGGGGTGCCTGTTCTGTGGGGCGATGTGTCATACTGTATGTAAAGTGGGGTGCCTGTTTTGTGGGGCTATGCGTCATACTGTATGTAAAGTGGGGTGCCTGTTCTGTGGGGCGATGTGTCATACTGTATGTAAAGTGGGGTGCCAGTTCTGTGGGGCGATGTGTCATACTGTATGTAAAGTGGGGTGCCTGTTCTGTGGGGCTAGGTGTCATACTGCATGTAAAGTGGGGTGCCTGTTCTGTGGGGCTATGCGTCATACTATATGTAAAGTGGGGGTGCCTGTTCTGTGGGGCCATGCGTCATACTATATGTAAAGTGGGGGTGCCTGTTCTGTGGGGCTATGCGTCATACTGTATGTAAAGTGGGGGTGCCTGTTCTGTGGGGCGATGTGTCATACTGCATGTAAAGTGGGGTGCCTGTTCTGTGGGGCGATGTGTCATACTCCATGTAAAGTGGGGTGCCTGTTCTGTGGGGCTATGCGTCATACTCCATGTAAAGTGGGGGTGCCTGTTCTGTGGGGCGATGTGTCATACTGTATGTAAAGTGGGGTGCCTGTTCTGTGGGGCTATGCGTCATACTGTATGTTAAGTGGGGTGCCTGTTCTGTGGGGCTATGCGTCATACTGTATGTAAAGTGGGGTGCCAGTTCTGTGGGGCTATGAGCCATACTGCATGTAAAGTGGGGTGCCTGTTCTGTGGGGCTATGAGCCATACTGCATGTAAAGTGGGGGTGCCAGTTCTGTGGGGCTATGCGTCATACTGTATGTAAAGTGGGGTGCCTGTTCTGTGGGGCTATGAGTCATACTGTATGTAAAGTGGGGTGCCTGTTCTGTAGGGCTATGCGTCATACTGTATGTAAAGTGGGGTGCCTGTTCTGTGGGGCTATGCGTCATACTGCATGTAAAGTGGGGGAGCCAGTTCTGTGGGGCTATGTGTCATACTGCATGTAAAGTGGGGTGCCTGTTCTGTGGGGCGATGAGCCATACTGTATGTAAAGTGGGGGGCCTGTTCTGTGGGGCTATGAGCCATACTGTATGTACAGTGGGGTGCCTGTTCTGTGGGGCTATGCGTCATACTGTATGTAAAGTGGGGGTGCCAGTTCTGTGGGGCTATGAGCCATACTGTATGTAAAGTGGGGTGCCTGTTCTGTGGGGCTATGAGCCATACTGTATGAACAGTGGGGTGCCTGTTCTGTGGGGCCATGTGTCATACTGCATGTAAAGTGGGGTGCCTGTTCTGTGGGGCGATGAGCCATACTGTATGTACAGTGGGGTGCCTGTTCTGTGGGGCCATGTGTCATACTGCATGTAAAGTGGGGTGCCTGTTCTGTGGGGCCATGTGTCATACTGCATGTAAAGTGGGGTGCCTGTTCTGTGGGGCTATGCGTCATACTGTTTGTAAAGTGGGGTGCCTGTTCTGTGGGGCTATGCGTCATACTGTATGTAAAGTGGGGTGCCTGTTCTGTGGGGCTATGCGTCATACTGTATGTAAAGTGGGGTGCCTGTTCTGTGGGGCTATGCGTCATACTGTATGTAAAGTGGGGTGCCAGTCCTGTGGGGCTATGCGTCATACTGCATGTAAAGTGGGGTGCCAGTTCTGTGGGGCTATGAGCCATACTGCATGTAAAGTGGGGTGCCTGTTCTGTGGGGCTATGTGTCATACTGCATGTAAACTGGGGTGCCAGTTCTGTGGGGCTATGAGCCATACTGCATGTAAAGTGGGGTGACAGTTCTGTGGGGCCATGCGTCATACTATATGTAAAGTGGGGGTGCCTGTTCTGTGGGGCGATGTGTCATACTGTATGTAAAGTGGGGTGCCAGTTCTGTGGGGCTATGAGCCATACTGCATGTAAAGTGGGGTGCCTGTTCTGTGGGGCTATGTGTCATACTGCATGTAAACTGGGGTGCCAGTTCTGTGGGGCTATGAGCCATACTGCATGTAAAGTGGGGTGACAGTTCTGTGGGGCGATGTGTCATACTGTATGTAAAGTGGGGTGCCAGTTCTGTGGGGCCATGTGTCATACTGCATGTAAAGTTGGGTGCCTGTTCTGTGGGGCGATGTGTCATACTGTATGTAAAGTGGGGTGCCAGTTCTGTGGGGCTATGCGTCATACTGTATGTAAAGTGGGGTGCCTGTTCTGTGGGGCCATGTGTCATACTGTATGTAAAGTGGGGTGCCTGTTCTGTGGGGCTATGCGTCATACTGTATGTAAAGTGGGGTGCCAGTTCTGTGGGGCTATGCGTCATACTGTATGTAAAGTGGGGTGCCTGTTCTGTGGGGCGATGTGTCATACTGCATGTAAAGTGGGGTGCCTGTTCTGTGGGGCTATGCGTCATACTGCATGTAAAGTGGGGTGCCTGTTCTGTGGGGCTATGTGTCATACTGTATGTAAAGTGGGGTGCCTGTTCTGTGGGGCTATGTGTCATACTGTATGTAAAGTGGGGTGCCTGTTCTGTGGGGCTATGCGTCATACTGTATGTAAAGTGGGGTGCCTGTTCTGTGGGGCTATGTGTCATACTGTATGTAAAGTGGGGTGCCTGTTCTGTGGGGCTATGCGTCATACTGTATGTAAAGTGGGGTGCCAGTTCTGTGGGGCTATGCGTCATACTGTAGTAAAGTGGGGTGCCTGTTCTGTGGGGCTATGCGTCATACTGCATGTAAAGTGGGGTGCCTGTTCTGTGGGGCTATGCGTCATACTGCATGTAAAGTGGGGTGCCAGTTCTGTGGGGCTATGCGTCATACTGTATGTAAAGTGGGGTGCCAGTTCTGTGGGGCTATGCGTCATACTGCATGTAAAGTGGGGTGCCAGTTCTGTGGGGCTATGTGTCATACTGTATGTAAAGTGGGGTGCCTGTTCTGTGGGGCGATGTGTCATACTGTATGTAAAGTGGGGTGCCTGTTCTGTGGGGCGATGTGTCATACTGTATGTAAAGTGGGGTGCCTGTTCTGTGGGGCGATGTGTCATACTGTATGTAAAGTGGGGTGCCTGTTCTGTGGGGCTATGAGCCATACTGTATGTAAAGTGGGGTGCCTGTTCTGTGGGGCTATGTGTCATACTGTATGTAAAGTGGGGTGCCTGTTCTGTGGGGCGATGTGTCATACCCTGTGTACAGAGCTAAGAGCCATACTGCGGCTATAAAAGGGTTGTCGGAGCCCCGACAGGCGGCGCAACAGGCGCCTGTTTTACCGCCGGCCGCTGAGGGGTCGCTGCACGTTTGTAAGACATCTCGTGATTTATCTGGCAGCAGGGAGAGGGAGGCGCCATTTTACGGGGACCGAGACATTATCTCACCCCTGGAATAAATGTCCATAGGCTTAACATTGGGAACTCATTCTCCATACCCCTACGAGTATCGCAGTCCGCTTTTCCATGGTCTGTATCCTGTGTGTTGTCCATTCTTTTAGTGTGTACAGGGGTGAAATAAATACAGAAAGCAACTCGTTTTAGTCAAAGAAGTCATTCTCCAACTCGTTTGAATGTTACGTGATATTCACTCAGCTGTCACCTCGTTCATATCACCCCGCATCAAACTCGTGGAAAACGACGACATGCCCTAACATTCACAATACGGGCTCAGTGCGCCCGAACATTATTTATACCACACCCCTAACAGCGGGTAGTATTTCATATTAGATGTTCAGCAGTTGGTGTATGATAATAAAGGGTCTTGTAAGACCTCAATACTTCGTACCAGTCGTGGCCTCAGCTCATTGAGAGCTTCATTCTATTCTATACTTTTTACTAAAACCATTTGTGAAAGTTGTTGTAGTTTCTGTATACAGTCGAAAAGTTTCGAACCATTTTCCTTTTGGCGGTCCCACGAAAAATACAGGGAAAAATCTGAAAAAAGATGGGCTCTTTCTTCGGTGAAATCCTCAAACCTAAAACAATAAAACAAACACGCAGGTTGTCTTTTTACCCGGATCACGTGACCAAGGACGCCATGTTTAAATTTGCCCACTATTTATATGCAAATAAGGAGACTCAACTAAGCACACTTTCGTGTTTTAAAATAAAAAAGAAATACCTCCGATTGGGTTTCTTGAACGACTGCAGCATGATACCTCCAGGCATTCCTCTGGATTCTGGATCAGGATGGTTTTCCATTCAGCCAAATTGTCCCTATTCTTAAAGACCAAATCCACTTAGATGCTATGGAATGATATGCCTATATTGAAGAGAACAGGAGGTGGAAAAGCATGATGAAGAGGAAAACAGACGATGTCACCCAAGGAGAAGGAGACTAACAAGAACAGATAGAATATTCCTGAAAATCAAATATTGAATGACTGATAAATATATGGAGAATCAGCAGTGTAGTAGATTGGAAAAATGGTGGCAATCTAGAATAGGAAGACCTGAAGGTTGTAGTCCAGTAAGGGGTAGAGGTATACCAGGTAACCATGTAATTATAAAGTTAAAATATCAAAAAAGGGAGCAAGACGAAAGATTTGTAGAAGAGACTGCCGTGAGTGTACAGTCAGATAAATATGAGGGAAAGACAACAAGGAAATAATGCAATGTACTGTATGCTGTATACGGGAAAGTAAATGCTGTGCTCTATTAAAATAAAAAAAAATTCACTTAGGTGATTTTTCATGCGAATTAGCGGTCGCCGACGTTCGCAGACGTTCCCATAGAGTTTCCTTTGTCGCATGAAATTCGTATGAAAAATCGCTTCAGTGGATCAGGCAGTCGCATGGAATTAACTTGGTGCTCACATGGCTCAGGCGAATTCGTATGGCCATGCGATGACCTTGCGAAAATATTAAAAGTATTAAATAATTTCGCATGGGATTCGCACGGTCGCATATAGTCGGATGGGTCGCACACGGATTCGCATGAAAATTCCGTCGCCTCAGTGGATTTGGCGCTTTATTTATTGGGGGCGATTCGATAGTACAAAACTGCCATCTTTACCCATCTTACCTTCAGAAATTCATAAAGCATACTTTTGTTTTCGTCACTTTCTGTATATCTATAAACGCCTTGAATCAGGTTGTGGTTCAGGGTGCCACAGGTTTTACCAACCAGAGTTAAAGACACATGCTGGTAGTTGGGCGATTCCTAAACCCTATTGAGTTTTGCAAATAACTCTGGATAATATAAGTTCCATGTATCAGCAAATAGAAAATGCAAAATAAATGGCATGTCACCATGCTAACTTCTATGGGAGGGCCATCTGAAAATGTAAGTGCATAATCATTGGTGTCCATGGGAAAACTGCAATATTTTGGATTTACTGCGAAATGGCAATGATGTTCTACTGCTATTTTCAAATAATTCTGGATTATGATAGTTGGGAACATGTACAAATGAGAAATGATAAAAAATACTATGTCACCATGCTAACTTCTATGGGAAGGCCATCTGAAGAAGGTAAGTGCTTATCTATTGGTGTCTATGGGAAACTGCAATATTTTCATGAAACCCGATGGCAGCACCAGTGTTAAATTAAGTAGAACCAGGGGGCGCTTCGATATGTACCCGCATTTATCTTTAAGGTAGTGCAGCTCTGGCGGCCAGTGTAACTAACTACAGGTGTTCTATAAAGAAACACACCACATTGGATCTGTTTCACTATAATATTCTCTCATGTCCCATCCTAGCGCCCTAACTATAGGTATTCTATATAGAAACACTTCATCTTGGATCTGTTTCACTACAGTATTCTCTCATTCCCCATCCTAGCGCCCTAACTACAGGTGTTGTATATAGAAACACTTCACCTTGGATCTGTTTCACTACAGTATTCTCTCATGTCCCATCCTAGCGCCCTAACTATAGAGGGAAACTATGTTCCGCTGAGCAAAAGATCAAAGTTACAAGGTAAGGCTTGGAAAAATTACTGCCCAAGGCGTCAGCCACGGGCAATAATTTTTCCAAGCCTTACCGAGTAACTTTGACTTTTGCTTACCGGTACTTGGTTTCCCTATTCCTATATGCCTTCAAATATCGATAAAAATGTTTAATTCTTACCTGAAACTCTTCCGAAGCAAATGGCTACCCTTATTGAGTAAGCACAACAGCTATTGTTTCGTCCCGCTGCTGTATTGTATCACGTGATCAGAGCGGGACGAAAACGTCAGAGCAGGACGAAAACATGAGAGCGGGACGAAAACGTCAATCTTGACACATAACTTATTTTCAATGCACCCCCAGCAGCGGTATGTAACTCTAATTAGTTCAATAATGGGTATATAGGAATAGGTGTTCTATATAGAAACACACCACATTGGATCTGTTTCACTTTAATATTCTCTCATGTCCCCATCCTAGCGCCCTAACTACTGGTGTTCTATATAGAAACACTTTACCTTGGATCTGTTTCACTATAGTATTCTCTGACGTTCCCATCCTAGCGCCCTAACTACAGGTGTTCTATATAAAAACACCTCACCTCCTCCTCCTTAGCGAGCACTCCATTGCGCATGCCCGAATCACGTGGTCAAATCTAGAGGGCGTCTCCTCTCATCCAATCAGAGCCGGGATTGGTGTGCTGGGCAGTAAACAGGGCCGTGATTGGCTGGGATTGCGTGCGGAGTGGGTGCGGACCTTGTTATCAGTGTGGGGTCACCTGACTGCCCTCGTCACTCCCCCTGGCGGCCTGCCCCTATCTTATCCCGGGTCTCAGACCCTCCTCACTGGAGGAGAGGGCAGGAGACGGGGGCAGGAGACGGGGGCAGACCGGGTCGCGGGGTAATGGAGACGTGGTGTGGCCAGGTAGGATTAGAATAAATGCGGAATATTAGCAATTCTCTACACTGGCAGGGTATCACAAAAACGGACTACATTCATCTGTGGAATATTGGCAATTCTTTACACCGGCAAGGCTTTATAAGGATGGTATATCTATCTATCATGCATTAGGGGCTTATCATCATTAGAGCGTGTCTAGAGGTTAGAATGGTCGCATATAAACTTCAAGCGTGCTGCAAAACAAAGAAACTATCCCTTGACTTTCTACATGTTAGTTAGGATTAGAATAAATGCGGAATATTAGCAATTCTGGTAGGGTTTCACAAGGGCGGTAAAGTCATCGTGCAGTAGGCGCATTTTTTTATGATATCCAAATAAGACCGAGAGAGGGAAAAAAAGAGAGAGAATAGAGATAGGAAAGAGAAGAGAGAGAGAGAGATAGAGAGACAGACAGAGAGGGCAGTAAGAAGCAATGCATGACCAGTTGATGCTTCCTCAACGTAATCATATATTTACGTTTGGTAAGATAAGACAGAGAGTGGGCAGGAGACGGGGGCAGGTAATGGAGACTTGTGGCCAGGTAGGATTAGAATAAATGCGGGATATTAGCAATTCTTTACACTAGTAGAAACATGGACGGTATATTCATTTGTGGAATATTGGCAATTCTCTCCACTGGCAAGGCTTCACAAGGATAGTATATATATCCATCATGCAGTAGGGGCTTATTATCATAAGAGCGTGCTATAGTATGGATTGCAGCAAAAACTATCCCTTCACTATCTGCGTGCTGTTCACTGTGCTATTAGGAAAGGAGCAGGGTACCAGTGTCTCAGGATATCACAAGGAAGGCATATTCATCTATATACATTGTCTAGAGGTTAGAGTGGTCGCATATAGACTCCAAGCATACTGCAAAAAGACAATCCCTTCACTTTCTGCATTCTAGGTAGGATTATAATAAATGCCGAAGATTAGCAATTCTGTACAATAGAAGGGTTTCACAAGGACATGCAATAGGCGCTTTTATATGATATCCAAATGCCTTACGCTAAAAAAGGACTTTAAAGTTGCAGTCAAAGACAAGCTATCAGTACATGAATGGCGTTCATAGTCAATCTGGCTGCTGTTCATCCTAGTTCCATCCTCATCCCATCTCACATCAATCACTTTCGTCCGTTGATATCTTGATGTATCCGTATTTGTGCTCGGCACATCCGTGTAATCATATACTTCACCAGTTGTATAATAATCTGTGATGATGATGTAATTGTGATCAATAGCACTTTTGGTGGAAGAACTGTCCTAGTGACAGAACCAGAAGGAATAAACAAACAAACAAAAAAAACTGAGAGAGAGAGAGGGGGAAAGAGAGAGAAAGAAAGGAGAAAGAGAGAGAGGAGAGAGAGAGGAGAGAGAGGAGAGAGAGAAGAGAGAGAGAAATGGAAGAGAGGAGAGAGATAGGAGAGAGAGGGAAGGGAGAGAGAGTAGAGAGAGGAGAGAGAGGAGAGAAATGGTGAGAGAGAGTCAGATGGAGACACAGAGTGGGCAGAGAGAAGCAATGCATGACAAGTTGATGTTTCTTCAAGGTAACAATATATACATGCAGGGTAGGATTAGAATAAATGTGGAATATTAGCAATTCTCTACACTAGTAGGGTATCACAAACACGGACTATATTCATTTGTGGAATATTGGCAATTCTCTCCACGTACCGGCAGGGCTTCACAAGGATGGTATATATATCCATCATGCAGTAGGGGCTTATTACCATTATACTGTCTAGAGGTTAGAATGGTCGCATATAAACTTCAAGCGTGCTGCAAAATAAACAAACTATCCCTTCACTTTCTACATGCTAGGTAGGATTAGAATAAATGCGGAATATTAGCAATTCTCTCCACTGGTAGGGTTTCAAAGGGACGGATTATATTCATCTTGGGAATATTCTCTTCACTGGTGGGGTTTCACAAGGATGGTATAATCATCGTGCAGTAGGCGAATTTATATGATATCCAAATAAGACCGAGAGAGGGAAAAAAAGAGAGAGAATAGAGAGAGGAAAGAGAGAAGAGAGACGGAGAGAGGGGAGAGAGAGAGGAGAGAAATAGTGAGAGAGTCAGACGGAACGAGAGAGAAAGTCAAAAAGAGACAGACAGACAGAGAGAGAGAGGGCAGAGAGAACCAATGCATGACAAGTTGATGTTTCTTCAAGGTATCAATATATACATGCAGGGTAGGATTAGAATAAATGTGGAATATTAGCAATTCTCTCCACTGGTAGGGTATCACAAACACGGACTACATTCATCTGTGGAATATTGGCAATTCTTTACACCGGCAGGGCTTCACAAGGAATGTATTCTTTTTTTCTTATTGGATAAGGTTCGCCATTTTACAATTAGCGGTCTACCACCATACCCTGTTATTTAGTATATTTTCTAACAAGAAACAAGGAGGTACATCTAGATATCCTCCATTTGAGGTCAACATAGGTTCAGGTTTGTTAATCATAGTATAGTCTTCATGTAGTAGGCGATTATCTTAAATTGCTCGTAGGCTCTATATACATTGCCTAGAGGTTAGAGGGGTCACATATAGACTTCAAGTGTACTGCAAAAAAAGCACTATCCCTTTACTTTCTACATGCTAGGTAGGATTAGACTAAATCTGGAATATTAGCAATTCTCTCCACTGGTAGGGTTTCAAAGGGACGGCATAGTCATCATGCAGTAGGCGATTTTATATGATATCTCAGAGAATCAAAAAGAGATGCGGAGAGAAATAGAGAGAGAGGAGAGAGGGTAAGACAGAGAGAAGATAGAGAGACCATGGTGTAGTATTGTCCCTTTACGTGGTAGATCGTTACGTATATTTTTTTTAATGTTATTCTTATGGCTAAACTTGTAGCAGTGGGTTAAAAAAAACCTCATTCTAGCTCTGTTCCATCCAGCTCTGTTTAAATACCTAATTACCGGCGATGCCTTTACGAATTACGACGGGTGAGGTATTGAGGCATTCTCTAATAAATACGATATTGATTGTGCAGAAGGTAATAATGAAGCAATACTCATTAGATATTCATAGAATGTAGATATAACAGCACATGTTTTGTGGGTTTTTTTTTAATTTAGCAAAGGTATCTCTCGGTCTTAGCCGAGTTTTTCAGACACAGTTATTTTTATATTTTTGAGTTATTGTAATATTCAAGGCAAAAGAAATAATATATCAATGATGCCGTTTCATATCATATGATTAAGCCCTCGGATTACGAGTTAAGACAGTGTACCTGCGCCTTGTGGTATACACTCAGACGGGCACCCGTGGTGTGAGGGTTAAGGTGTTAATCGCGTACACAGCACCAGATAACCCCATCAGTAAGGCCTGATTTAGAGCCTCACTCCTCGTTAATCCACCCCGCTCTGCACCTCACGGCTGATCCGTCAGGAACCTCCGTAATCCCCCGAAGTGACGCCACCTTTGTACTGCCGAGAAGTCCAGGAAATGCCAGGAAATTAAATGCGCGGTCGTAAAGTAGGCGGGAGGACCAACTGTTTAATATGTGCTGACAGGTGTGAAGGGTAATAGGACGGTGTCGGGTGGGTGGTGGGTGTTGTGTGGTGGGTGTTGTGTGGTGGGTGTTGTGAATTATAGTTTAATATGGTTGTGGTACATTGTGGGGTGTGAAGTGGGTGTTGTGGGCTGTGAGGTGTTAAGGCAATGGTGGATTGTGGTATATTGTGAGGTATGTAGTAGGTGTAGTGTGCTGGTAGGTGTGAAAACCAGTGGTCTATTGTGAGGTGTGTGAGGGTGGTTGTGGCCCCTAAGATTTGAGGTCAACTCTCGACCATAGAACTGTCCCAAGGCGCTATAAATATCATGTAAGGAGGTCAGGGTCAAGGTCAGGGTTTTCTGTGAATGTAGTCATTGGCTACATGCTACTCTATTCCTTATATGTCAGCTAGTGTAATGGGACAACTCCATGCTGGAGGTGTAGTGGGTGTAGGTGGGAGGTGTGAAGGGTAGTGATACATTGTGGGGGGTGTAGTTTGCGGGGAGGTGTGAAAGGCAGTGGTACTTTGTGGGGAATGTAGTGGGTGTGAAGCCCTGGGAGGTGTGAAAGGCTGTGTATGTTGTTGGGTGTGTAATTAGTAAAGTGTGCCTCAAGGTGTGAAAGGCAGTATATGTTGCAGGGAATTTAGGATGGTGGTTGTGGCCCCTAAGATTCGAGGTCAACTCTCGACTGTATAGCCCTCCCAAGGCGCTAGAAAATATCACGTAAGGAGGTCAGGGTGAAGGTCGGGGTTTGCTGCGAATGCAGTCATTGGCTACTCGGTCTACTCTATTCCTTATATGGCAGTTAGTGTAATGGGACAACTCCATGCTGTAAGTGGGTATTGTGTGGTGGGAGGTGTGAAAGAAAGTGGTAAATTTTGGGGTGTGTAGTGGGTGAAGTAGATGAGACGTGTGAGAACCAGTGATGCATTGATGGGAGTGAAATGGGTATAGTGTTCTAGGAGGTGTGGAGGCCAGAGTTACATTATGAGGTATGGGCATGGGTATAAAACCCTAGAGATACACTGTCATTGATAGAGGGTAGCAACATTATATTGAGCACTGAGAAGCCAGAATTTTCAATTACAGAAGGTCCTCAAGGGAGAGAACCCTTAAAGGGATGTTTCATTTCAGAGAGAATTTTTTTTCACTGTCGATGGGTCTTAAATTAATCAGAAATTAAACAGAAAATCATATGTAGCAAGGAATCCTATATAGTAATGATATTACAGTTATGAATAAACTATTTGTGATATCGTTCTCACCAGGAAATATTCCTGGTCCTATATATAGAATACATATTAGCGGAACTTTTGTTACTGGGGGCTAATGGGAAATCGAGGGAAAGAAGTCGCAATATCAATAATCAATTTACTGCATGGTCATTGTTGGCGACAGCGGCGACTATAGCACCACCTGGAGGGAGGAGGACGTATTAGCGTCTCATCATCTCAGACATTTTTCTGTGGCAGACGACATTTCCTCAGCGTCCGTGAAACCGATACATTCATTGAGCAGACGACCACAAGGCCAAGGTCAAGGTCACCGCCACATCCAGATGAATCGTCGTCGTTGGAAACCGTCTGCCACCAGCGTCTAGATTTAATTACGGACGCCGCCGCAATGTGGCGCTTCGCAGCGGGAGAATGGAATTATGGGAGACCGCCCGCAGCGCCAGAGGTACAATGCGGCATTTGTCGGAAGCAACTAGACGTGGATAAGTTGCATAGGTCTTTTATTAGTTTTCTGTTGGGTGACTGATGCCATGGTGCAGTTTTCTGTATAGGGTGGGAAGTACTTTTCCGTCTCGCTTCTACTCTTTAGAATTGGCTTATATGTCAATGACTTTACATTCCCATTAGTATTTCTCTTCCTTTGTTATCCACCCAGTAGGAATTCTCAATATAGAGCTTATAGGGGGTGTGTAATTCACCGGGTGGAGATTACAGAGTGGTCGTAATCTACACCCTACACAGTGTGGAGATTACGGAAAAATGTTCCTTGTGTGAAAAATAGTGCCTGAGAAGATTTTGTTTTATATTTGATAATTTAAATTTGCAATGCTGAATAATAAATACAATATTAAGAGAAAACGTTGTTACTAAGCCTGAAGGGATGGCCGTACGAAGTATTTTGATGCCATAAAAATACGTCCCGATGCCGTTCCCTTATTGTCAGATACCTAATTATAAAGAAATACGCCATTTTATATACTTATCTGATGTACCTATTGGCCTGATGCATTCACTATGGCCACAGTGCGCCCGAATATTCACTACGGGCACAGTGCGCCCGAACATCATTTATACTGCACTCCTAGCAGCGGGTAGTATTTCATAGACGTTCGGCCATAGGTATGTAATAAATAGACAATAATCGATGGTTTTGTGGACAGGCGGCCATAAACCACGAGAGGTTGACGCGTAGTAATACACGAGCGCTAGTGGTTTACAGAGCCGCTTGTCCACAAAATCATCGTTTGTTGTATTTATTATCCAT
This sequence comes from Alentia gelatinosa, assembly GCA_950022655.1. Taxonomy (NCBI): domain Eukaryota; kingdom Metazoa; phylum Annelida; class Polychaeta; order Phyllodocida; family Polynoidae; genus Alentia; species Alentia gelatinosa. The sequence goes on from OX465589.1 coordinate 1,838,181, forward strand.
CTTCTCCAATAAATTAAACCCAGTTATTGCCATAATATAAGGTACAACAATAGGGACTATTTCTTTGCTCTATAGCAAAAAGGGACTATTTTCCCCGTATACCATGGTTTTGAGGCCGTATACCACAGGTTTGAATCCATATACCACAGTTATGGTATCTGACAGGTTTTATACAATGGGTCGTGGTTTACTAGGTCCCCATACATTTTCAATGGGGGCTTTGTATACGATGTTAGATACTTGTGGTCGTGACTTTCGTTTGAACGCTACGTGAAATTCACTCGGCTGTCGCCTCTTTCATATCACTCCGCATCAAACTCGTGGAGGACGATAACTTTGACCAAAACTTGTCGGTTTCTTCTTTAGTCATTGGCCAACTTTTGACTTCACAGATTCTAAACTTATCTTTGGTTATGATCAGGATTCCCGGGGGTTTTCTTTAGTTTTTATCACCATTCAAAATATCTACATTCTAATTTTTAGTCAATACACAAATTCACCAGATTCATCATTCTGATGATGGAGTAGATAGGAAACTAGATGTCAATAGTCTAATATATGAGGCTTCTCTCATTCTATAGCTTTGCTATACCAAAGGCCAATCCTTCTCATACCATGTCTATGTGGTGTGGTGTACAGCCACCTTTCTCCTTCATCCCCAGCAGTGGTAGATTTACTGCTATATCAAAGGCCAGTCCTTCTCATACCATGTCTCTTTGATGTGGTGTACAGCCGCCTTTCTCCTTCATCCCCAGCAGTGGTAGATTTACTGCTATATCAAAGGCCAATCCATCTCATACCATGTCTATGTGGTGTGGTGTACAGCCACCTTTCTACTTCATCCCCAGCAGTGGTAGATTTACTGCTATATCAAAGGCCAATCCATCTCATACCATGTTTATGTGGTGTGGTGTACAGCCACTTTTTTCCTTCATCCCCAGCAGTGGTAGATTTACTGCTATATCAAAGGCCAGTCCTTCTCATACCATGTCTATGTGGTGTGGGAAGTAAAAGAACTCACACCTCGGTAAATGTGTAGGAGTGAGATTTCTACCTGAATTCATCACATAGATTTGATCACCACCCTCGTGGTGTAAAAGAACCTTGAGAAAGTCTGGAAAGGACCAATAATGGTTGACTGGACGTAAAATCAAACCAAACAAACAAAAAAACAAATTCTGTAGCTTTTAGCCGTGGTCTTATGTTAAGCCTATTTCCTCTTAACCACGCACCCCACGATCGTCAATACCAGACCCGCAACGCATGGATTTTGCGAGGCAATTCCCGAGGGACAATTCGCACGAGGCAATGTTTGTCACATGTCAACGTTAGAAAGGGTCGCACGTATCCATATAAGGTCAACGCGACGCCACACTCTCCCAGCAGAGATTCTGCGCTCTACTTCCTGTGGCCACTTGTATCTCTGCTCCAACCTGCCTGTTTGGGCCCAAATCTGACCTATACGCCAGTTTTTGAAATATCCTAAATTCTGAGCGCTTTTGGGGTATATTGTGTACTAATAATAGATATATATATATATATATATATGATACATGATACGTGTATACACTCATATCTGTTATTTGTTATGTCAAATCAGACAGAGTATTAAGGTTATACTAACAACAGAGCTTTCATATTGGTTAGAGATAATGAGATGATATACAGAACCCAATTCAAGTTATCTTAATTGGTATAGGGAATAAACATGAGGTATTGTAACAAGATTTTATCGGGATAGGCTAAGCTGTCAGTAACTAACCATATCCTACAACTAATAGCCACTAGTACCTAGTTATATCATTTGGCACTTACCAACAGCAAAACATCAATTAAGAGCCTTAATTAAAGAAATGAAACGTTTAAAGACAAATGCTGGAAGTTGGGTGATTTCTAAATTCTATTGAGATTTGCAAATGACTCAGAATAATACAAGTTCTATATATCAGCAAAAAGAAAATGCAAAAAAAATAGCATGTCACCATGCTAACTTCAATGGGAGGGCCATCTGAAAATGTAAGTGCTTAACTATTGGTGTCTATCGGAAAATGCAAAATTTTTACTTTGTTGCTAAATGACACTGATGTTCTATTGCTATCTTCAAATAATTCTGGATTATGATAGTTGGGAACATATACAAATGAGAAATGCTAAAAAAAATACTATATATCTGAAGAAGGTAAGTGCTTATCTATTGGTGTCTATGATAAACTGCTATATTTTCATGGCCCCAGATGGCAGCCCCAGTGTTAAACTAGAGGGAGTTTCGATACCTACCCGCATTTGTCTTTAATCTCTATTTTACCACGCCCTGCCGGGTGATGGTTCTTAAATCTCTTCAGGGTCTTACAGAATCATTTCTAAATGCTAATGGTGGGGTGGTGGTAATGTTGAGTTATCATTGAGGCAACATCCAAGGTCATATCGCAGCTGAAGGGAACTGACTTTAAGGTTTTCTGAGCTGATGGCTGCAGGATATCCGGACCGGAAATGGATTCTCAGAAAACAGCGTCTGGTGGTGGAAGGCACTTCCGGTGGATTCAGAACGAGGCTGAAGGCTGTCTCGAGAGGATTGTGGGTATAAAGTGGAATCAATGTGCTCTATGTGAGAAAATAGTATTTAAATAGAAGAAAACCTCTATGGTGGTGATTTTGTACGACGAAACATCCGGGAAATGGAGTATGACTGATGTGTAGGGCACAGAGTAATTGCTAGTTCTGCCATCATCCACCAGGAAATTGTAAGATAGGGCCACTGAAGTCGTGGGGCAGTCACTGTTATCCGAAGTTATGATCTATAGATCATATTGAGATGAGGCTAGAATTCCTCTATGGCAAGCCCAACATATATTTTTGATAAAATTCATTGATAATTGGTCCTGCCACCTGGTGTTTTAGATGGCGTCGGATGGCAAGATGGCCGCCTCCATAGCACAATAGCTATGTGCCCTATAAGGTGAGTTTCACTCTGTAGGGCACATAGCTATTGTACAATGTAGGCGGCCATCTTGCCCCCTGACATAGACAAAATACCAAGTGGCGATTCCAGTTATCAATGTTTCTTATTAAAATTAGCTTTTTGGGTTTGCCACTAAAGGGTTTCAGCCTTATCTCATGATTATCTACACCTTATGACAGCAGAAAATAGTGGTTGTCCCCCGACTACAGTGACAATATTTTATAATATCCTGGTGGATGATGGCAGAACTAGAGGGAAACTAAGTTCCCGTGAGCAAAAGTTCAAAGTTACGAGGTGAGAACCGGTAAAATTACCGCCCAAGGCGTTGGCCGCGGGCAGTAATTTCTCCGGTTTTCACCTCGTAACTTTGAACTTTTGCATACCGGTACTTGCAATGAAAATGCAGATTTCCCTACCTGCGATAGTCCAAGAAGCAATGGCCACCCTCATCGAAATTTCTAATGCAATTTGAACATCACATTATCGCATATAATCGTTATTGTATCATCAAAGCCTCCTATACACTGAAACACTGGCACCCTGCTCCATTCACAGTATCACAGTGAATAACATGGAGATGGTGCAGAGAAATGTATGCTGATTACGTATCTAGATATCTACAGGAAAAGCTATGAACAATTTAGTTCAACAACATTTTGGTCCTTCTCAATACTAAAGGTCCGTCTTTGTCCACTGGCTTTTGAACGAAAAGACAAGATCTCCCTCACTGGGTACGTGAACCAAATACACTCCAAGTAATGCTGGTCCTTTTCGCTAGCTTTGGTGAAGATAAGGTACCCGGTATTTCGTTATTATCCTCTTCCTTACCAATGATGTCTCAGGGCAAACCCCTAACCTAGTGCAAATGATGCCTCAATTTCCATGTTATGTTAAAATGTCATTTATCTCAGCTCGATCAACATGGATCGTTATAATCTTTTCAGAGATTATGTAAAACGCCTTGATAATGATCATGAATAACTAATTTCATGAAAATATAGCAGTTTCTCATAGACACCAATAGTTAAGCACTTACCTTCTTCAGATGGCTTTCCCATAGATGTTAGCATGGTGACATGCATTTTTTTTTGCATTTTCTATTTGCTGATATATGGAACTTACATTATCCTGAGTTATTTGCAAATCTCAATAGAATTTAGAAATCTCCCAACTACCAGCATTGGTCTTTAAAGACGTGCACCTGTGACCAGGTCCGGTAAGGAACGGGTTAAACGTAAAGATATCAGAGGTCTGAACCCTACCTTTTCCCATCAGCAATGAGTGGGCCATTGGGCGAAGAATAATCCTGATAATTAAAGAGAAATGAAACCACCAGAAATAAAATGAAATAAAATAAAAACATCTAATGGGGAAGGGCGTACGGGTTGAACTAATTAAGATTTCAGAAATAGTGGTTAGTTAATTTGAAGGAAACCACGAGATGAAAATAACTTGGTCCACTCCACCGAGTTTGACTGCAGAGTATAACATTATTAATTGATAAAATGAATGACCAAATTAGCCATTGAGTATTGGGTACAATACCTTCACGGCCATGGAGTACGAGTTCTTAATGGTAAGATAAGGCGTTGTGTCGTTTAGTGTAGCGTAGGGACATTTTTACACCCGTAGTGATAAGTCGTGATAGATCTATGTATTGTAGACCACATATCTGACTTAAAACTCGGGGGTTACCGCGCTAGACCTTGATGTAGACATCAATATTATGATCATTTTATATTAGAATATATAAAGATTCTAAAAGGTTGTTTTTCATATAGTAAAACCCATGTCATTTTCCTCAAACTTTCATAGAATATAGTACATATATAGTACTACTTATTTAGGTTTTAAGAATCATAGGTCACCGTCCTTGTTTTTGAAAGAATTGAAGAAAACCATATTTTTCAGTACATTTCAGTACATAAATCAAGCCAATGAAAAAGGGCATATTTTACCTATTGGGTTAGATTTTTAAGTCAGATATGTGCTCAACGATACAAAGAAATCATAATATTCAATTTTCAGAAAAATGACATGGGTTTTAATTTCACGCCAAATTGTCCGATGTGCCTTTAAAATAAGGGGTGAGATATGGCGTTGTGTGGTTTAGTGGAGGGGTATTTTTATAGTCCGTGCTGTTAGTTCTAACCCCGCGGTGATAGATCGCGTCTGTGACAGTTTCATTAGAGCCGCCATGATTAGATCTTACCTTTATGAGAGGCTGAGGCCGATGACAATACATCTCTACCATGTACGAGCACCAGGTCTCCTCATCGTGAGGTTACTGTAGTGGAAGCCAGAGAGTAGTATGAGAAAACGTGGTTACTGAGCCCGTACAGGCAGCCGTTCGAGGTCATTTGATGAAAAAATACGGCCCGACGCAGCAGGCGGGAGGGCCATATTTTTTCTCGGTCTTTTTTTCAAATGACCGAGAATGGACACCGTATACGGGCTCAGTCACTACGTTTTCTTATTACTATATACATCCTACTCGTTTAAAACGCCGTTTTATTAACTGTACAAAGCCACTGCCATTCACTGCGGCCCGCTGCCACGGCGGGCGTGAACATTGTTTATACTACCCCCCTAGCAGCGGGTAGTATTTCATAGGTATAGAGTAATAGGAGAAAAGGCCCTAACTGTGGCCGAACTATGTCTTAGTTCGAGGTCACCTATCGCCGACGTTCGCCCCGACGCCGTAGGTGAAGGGGCGAACGTCAGCGATAGGTGACCAAGGTTTTCTTATTATTACATACCTTAATTCGATCAGAAACACGCCATTTATCGAGTTCCTAAGTCACAACCGCTCCATGTTGACACTGTCTGCTACGAACCGGAAGTTGCGCAGGATCTGTGTTTCGCGCATGCGCGATAGGCTGTCACTCACCCAGCGGATGTTTGGCCTCTATTTGGTACGCGTGCGGTTAGCAGAAGATACGATTGGAGAACGTTAGGCGTGTGTGGAGGCGGATACGCCAGGAACCAGCCACAGCGTGTCAGTGCGTCGCCCGTTGCGGATCGTGTTGTTATTATCGATGAATTTCACATATTTGAGCAATCTAAACGGTGTCAGGTGAGAGCCAAACGTTAGTTACCTCGAGGATTGGTCATAAGAAACTTGTAGTTGCTACGGGGGGCGTGTATCGCGAGTTTAAAGTCGCGATTCAACGACATTCGCCATGTTGTTTTTGGTCGCGATGACGTCGAATACGCACGCCTATCGAGAATGAGTTCCCAAATATTGGAAAAAAATACCAGGGTTGAGATAAAATATGATATCGACACTGACCCGAACAACAGGTTAAAGATTTTTGCTTATATTTGTTTTTATAATAGAATATATATATTTCTACATTTACATTTTGAATTTGACACACAGTAATGATGGGGGGAGCAGTGATGGTGACCATCATTCCTATATATATATACCCATCGGCGAACAAGGTATAGTTAAGCTCCTTTTCCATTGGCTGACGATAGAGGTGTAGATATTTTTAGTTCTCCATTTACATCGGCCATTACCAATATACAGTCAGGAACCATGCACCGATGGATCTTTAGCACTGCTGACGAAAAATGTAAATGGGCTTTTAGTAGAACTAAAAAATATCGACACCGTTTTCTTTGGCCAATGAAGACGGGCCTTTACATACCACTGCTAGGGGTAGAAAATTTTGAGTTTCGTATCGAGGGTGGCAGTTTAGTCCATGGCCAACTTTTTCGTCCCAGGCTGACACATTGTATTAAGAATGGCCACGTCCCCATGTGTAATTGACACACACCTCTAAATAAACGGAATTTGATATGCAATTATGATATAATAATTATAAAGATTGCAAATGGTGTTAAAGGACAGGCAAACATGGTCTTGAAGCCTGCAGAATGTAAACATAATACATGGATGCGGCTATGCGGCGCTGTGGCATTGTTGCAAAGGAACATTCATAGTGTGGTGGTCGCCGCCTGTCTAGCAGGTTGGATGACCCCAATCCGGAACGCTAGTTCCAGGCAGGATCCCACCCTACGCACTCTACGTAGGTTGGTTCGGTTTTCGGTTAGTTTGCACAGACCTAATCACACATGACACAACAACGTCTTTTAATAAACAAGGATGTTTATTAATCACTACTTCCCGGAAAGATCTGGAAGATCTTTCCCACAAGTACAGTACCCTAGCACATAGGTGCCAGGTAGCGCTGGAGGGGCTAATCTGAAAGACTCGCCTAACCACCAGGAAGGTTACAAGATCCCGCCGTCAAAGTGAGGGCCCAAGGGTCTGTTCCGTAGAAGAGACGCGCGAGGACAGCCTGTCGACCTATTGTGAACGCTGAGTATATATACCCAGCGTTACGTAATCCCGGTCTCCGCCGCGCCACTCTCGTGTGCGACGTTGTCCGGAATCACTACACAGTAAGGATCGGCACGTCGCGCCACCTTCCGTAAAACAAACGAACACTGCTGGATTCCCACCCCACTACAATAGTAACATGCACAATCACTCTGAAACCGCCAGAACAAGAACATAGTGGTCGCAGTTACTCGATAAGGTTGACCTTCCTTTCTTGGACTATCGCAGGTAAAGAAATCTTCATTTTATCGATATTTGAGGGTATAAAGGTAAAGGGAAACAAAGTCCTGGCGAAAATATGTCTAGGTTGCTCAGTATGGATGATGGCAGAACTAGCAATCACTCCTGGCACTGCACGAAAACCACTATTTTATTCATATACGCCATCGCGGAATTGCATGTATTGGCTAAATATTGACTTGTTTTCATATATATGTATATATATATATATATATATATATATATATATATATATATATATATATATATATATATATATATATATATATTACGCCCAGGCCTTATATACGGACGCGTCTTGGCACATGATGTGTCGTGACTGATGATATTTTGCTATACCAAACCAAAGGTCAAAATGGCGTTTATACTTTGTCAAAATTTCTTCAATTTCAGTCAATAACATTTTCATTTATCTAATTTTATTCATAAGTATCAATGATGCCTCAAAGATGCCTGGAGGCATCTACCTGCTGTAGCCAGGAGAATGCCTGGAGGCATCATGCTGCTGTAGCCAGGGGAATGCCTGGAGGCATTATGCTGCCGTAGCCAGGGGAATGCCTGGAGGCATTATGCTGCCGTAGCCAGGGGAATGCCTGGAGGCATCATGCTGCCGTAGCCAGGGGAATGCCTGGAGGCATCATGCTGCTGTAGCCAGGGGAATGCCTGGAGGCATCGACCTGCTGTAGCCAGGGGAATGCCTGGAGGCATCATGCTGCCGTAGCCAGGGGAATGTCTGGAGGCATCTTCCTGCTGTAGCCAGGGGAATGCCTGGAGGCATCGACCTGCTGTAGCCAGGGGAATGCCTGGAGGCATCATGCTGCCGTAGCCAGGGGAATGCCTGGAGGCATCTACCTGCTGTAGCCAGGGGAATGCCTGGAGGCATCATGCTGCTGTAATTTTTTCCGCTGCCTCCCGGACTGGATCTGGATGAACGAACATATGGTATATGAAGGAACAAATGATTGACTCTGTTGTTGGCGTTAATCATATTTATTATGATATAGATAATATCAAAGTTTTTGAATAATATGAATAATATGAAATAATAATAACCGCCGATAAAGAAAAAAGTTTGTTGCGGTGTGGTCTCTGCGGCAGCATGCGAAATTCTGTGTGCTTAGTGGCCTGGGACTCCCGGCTGGTTATATTTATATAAACGTCTCTTTATATTTCACGTATATCAATTATTGATATAATTAAGTGGTGGAAGTCTTTAACCTATGGAAGACTATATTATGTTTTTCAGACTGTATGATATGGGAGGAAAGATGGCTGCTTCCATAGCACAATAGCTACCTGCCCTACATATATACATCACATATATATGTCTATATATGTCTATATATATATATATATACATACCTACCATTATATTTAAGTGGTGGAAGTGTTAAACCCATGGAAGACTATCTTGTGTTTTTCAGGCTGTATGATGGAGCGCCACAGAACATACAAACAATCTGCTACAGTCTCCAAACGGATACAGGATGATGGCCACTAAAACACTGCGTCAAGAACTCCGCTTGGAGAACCTTGGCTTCCACTTTGACGAGCCGAGCTACTTCGTCAAGTCACAGGTGAGTGTTTGGGCTTCATTCACCTTCTTGATATTAATCTTCATCTAGTTTGATGGAGTTGGTGGTGCTTTAAGCCAGGGCCATACACTGGGAGGATATTGTGATCATAGACAATAATCGATGGTTTTGTGGACAGGCGGCCTTATACCATGAGGAGGTGTAGTAATACACGAACAATAGCGACTGTGTTACGACGTCATCCTCGAGTAGTGGTTTACAGAGCCGCCTGTCCACAAAAGCATCGTTTGTTGCATTTATTATCCATCTTTTCCAAAAGATAAAACCCCGTAATTACCCCTATAATTGCTTCCAGAAATCTATGTATTTAAGTGTAACACATAGTTTATAAGACCTGTATAGTTTAATTCTATCGAACTCTGGCTCTGATGTGAATGAATTCTTTCTCTGTAGTTCAGAACCTCTTTGTCTTGTTTTGCAGTAATACTGAACATCTTTGTCTTTGTCTCATGTTATTACTGAATCTCTTTGTCTTGCCATATAATTTGATCTTGCCTTGTGGTATAAATGAATTTCTTAGTCCTGTCTTGCAGCATAACTGGTATTTTCCCCCATAGACTTAACATGAGGAACTCATATCCAACGCCTATTAAGTATTTAGATAGAAATACTCAATGGGGGATTATGTCATAATGGTTAGCCTTTCAAGTTTACAGTCAGAGTTCCCATCTTGTTTGAATCGCTCCATTATTCATACAGCTTTGCTTTGTGAATTACTTCGCATATGAGCTCTGACCCTAAAGGTTTCCTCTATAAGCTCTATGTCTCATCTTGCTGTAAAACTGAACCTCTTTGTCTTGTCCTGTGGTAAAACTGAACCTCTTTGTGTTTTCTTGTGGTATTACTAAATCTCTTTGTTTTGTATTGTGGTAAAACTGAACCTATTTGTCATGTCTTGTAGTAATACTGAAATTCTGTGTTTTGTCTCGTCTTATTACTTGTATAACTAAATCTCTTCTTCATTTTGTCTTGTGGTAATACTAAAAATCTTTGTCTCGTATTGCAGTGTATCTGAACCTCTTTGACCTGTTTTCCTTTTCAGTGTTCACAATATGTTATTACTTGTATAACTGAACCTCTATGTTGTGTTTGTCAGTGGTCAGAATGTCTTATTACTTGTATAACTGAACCTCTATGTTGTGTTTGTCAGTGGTCACAATGTCTTATTACTTGTATAACTGAACCTCTATGTTGTGTTTTTCAGTGGTCACAATGTCTTATTACTTGTATAACTGAACCTCTATATTGTGTTTGTCAGTGGTCACAATGTCTTATTACTTGTATAACTGAACCTCTACGTTGTGTTTTTCAGTGGTCACAATGTCTTATTACTTGTATAACTGAACCTCTATGTTGTGTTTTTCAGTGGTCACAATGTCTTATTACTTGTATAACAGAACCTCTATGTTGTGTTTTTCAGTGGTCACAATGTCTTATATACTTGTATAACTGAACCTCTATGTTGTGTTTGTCAGTGGTCACAATGTCTTATTACTTGTCTAACTGAACCTCTATGTTTTGTTTTTCAGTGGTCACAATGTCTTATTACTTGTATAACTGAACCTCTATGTTGTGTTTGTCAGTGGTCACAATGTCTTATTACTTGTATAACTGAACCTCTATGTTGTGTTTTTTCAGTGGTCACAATATGTTATTATTTCGGTTTGACCTGTAGGTCAAGACCGAAATATATTAGGGAAGACGGGGAACAGTTTTTGCGGCTTACATTATAATACATTACAGTAATGTATTCTGAATAATTAGAGTTTCGATACCGCCGATACCGGGCGCGGGCAGCGACTGTAGTGTATTTTTATATATTGTATAGGCACCCGTTGCAGTTCAGTGTATTTATATATATTGCAACAGGCTTCCACCTCCCTCCCTCCCTCCCTCCCTCCCTCCCTCCCTCCCTCCCTTCTTCCCTCCCTCGCTCGTAGGTATTCATTGAACCGCAGCGGGTGCCGAGACCAGACGTGGAGTGCGTGGAAACCGAAATCATGGCAATACCATGCCAACTACTAATCCTTGTTACTTGTATAACTGAATCTCTTTGTCTCATCTTGCAGTAATATTAAAACTCTTTGTCCTGTTTTCCCTTTCAGTGGTCACAATATGTTATTACTTGTATAAGTGAATCTCTTTGTCTCATCTTGCAGTAATATTGAAACTCTTTGTTCTGTTTTCCCTTTCAGTGGTCACAATATGTTATTACTTGTATAACTGAATCTCTTTGTCTCATCTTGCAGTATAACTGAACCTCTATGTTGTGTTTTTCAGTGGTCACAATGTCTTATTACTTGTATAACTGAACCTCTACATTGTTTTTGTCAGTGGTCACAATGTCTTATTACTTGTATAACTGAATCTCTTTGTCTCATCTTGCAGTAATATTAAAACTCTTTGTCCTGCTTTCCCTTTCAGTGGTCACAATGCGGCCCCTACTGTTTCATCCTCTACCGCCTCCTGGTGGCCGGGTACTTCGTCATCTGGTTAATCTGGACTTGTATCAAGGAAGGCCTCATTTTTCACCGGCACATCTTTCTCTACTTTACGACATGGGTTGCCATGGTAACGGCCCTGCACGGCACGGCGGCCGCTCTCTCTACCTTCTACCATCACGTGATCAGAACGAGACCTGGACGGAGAGGAAGTAGGTCTCACAACCATGTTTCTCACGGATATCCGCTTTATACAGTGTGGATCATTTATTGTGATGGATCCTCTCTGAGAAGATTGTGGTGTGGGTGGCTCATAAAAACCTGGGACAGAAGATTGAGTAGGTCTCAGAAACAGACCAAGGAACCTATATCTGTATCTCGATTTCCTGGGTTTCGAATTTCCTGGTTTTAAAAAAATCAGAAAATGGTTCTCCACATTAGGAAATATTCATTAATTCAGTGATTTTCTTTTTGATTTTTTTTCTTATTATAAAAAAACAAACTCCTTTTTTCATAGACATATGATACATGACTTTCATTTTGGTCTTCCGATGGTAATACATTCACATTATGTTGTATACCTATTAGGAATCAATTGGTGGTTGTTTTCAGTTTTTGCTCCCATTTGTTTTTGCTTTTGAAGGTATTTCCCTGTCAGAGATAAAGACTATCACCACTTTTAAGTGTAGACTACTCCTAAACTTTCCCAAATATACCCGGATTCCTGGAGACTTTTATTATCTAAATATCTATCACTTTCTTTAATTTTGATTGGTTGCCACCCTAACTTATCAATTACACTATCTAGTGTGGTTTACATGTCATAACTCAAAGACGATATGCCAAATAATATTTTTCCTTAAACTATAATCCATTACGAGAATACTTAAATGTCAAACATCCTGCACTCCCTTGCCTTCCTTTAAGAGTATTGTGGTAGGGGAAAAGAGTTTTGAAGCATTGCGTCATAAATCACCAATAATATGACTTCATTATACAATATTGGTCGTCTCGCCTCCTTGTGGTGCAGACCGGAAATGCTTGCATGCAAGCATAACAAAATTGAACGGGATGGGGAGTTAGCTCAGTGGTAAAGAGCACTGGACTTGTAATCCCTAGGTTGTCGACCTTGTTGATTGGAGTCCGACTGCAGCCACTTTTCTCCTTCATCTCCAGCAGTGTCAGATTTACTGCTATATCAAAGACCAGTCCTTCTCATACCATGTCTATGTGGTGTTGGAAGTAAACAAACTCTCACCTCGGTAAATGTGTATGGGTGAGATTTCTACCTAAATTCATCACATAGATTCGGTCGAACCCAAAGTAAATCTAATTGAACAAATTGGACTATAAACTACCCAAACGAACATCACCAAAACTATGACGTCATCATTTCAGGTGGTATCAGTCGTGACGTGGACTTCCCCATGAGCGTCTCCACGGAACCAATCACGTTGAACACTGACGTCAACGGGGAAGTGACGCAGGTCAACGTCATCACGGGCGTCGTCGTCATCACGCCCTGGTACATCCGGTTCACCTGGTTCCTCTATGACGTCACACTCGTCTGCTGCGGGACGCTGACGCTACTCTACTGGCCCCTGGTGTACGACGGGCGAATTACAGATACGAAACTGTGCAATAACGCTCTCAACACCGCCATTTTGATTTGTGACGTCATGATCAGCCGGGTGCCGATCCGGATTCTCCACGTCATTTATGGAGCGTCATTTTTCTTGGTCTACGTCATTTTTAACGTCATTTACTCCCTGTATGGGGAGGTGGTGTCGGATAAACAAGATGGCCGAATTTACTCTGTGCTCGATTGGCGTCGACCCCTGCTGCCCTCTGCCGGGGTGTGTGTGGTTATTATCGTCGTCCTACCCATAATTCAGTTGGGTTGGTATTCGCTGTTTCAGCTGAGACTGTATTTATGGAGGAGGTATGGTCAGATTGGCTGATCCACTGATATGACAGATCCCAGATTAGATTTGAGTGTTCATAATTCATGTAGCTGTATCATATCCGATGCCATAGAGGTGGCGCGATCGGTTGTAGCATCTATGTTTGTTTTTAAATGTGTAAGGAGATGCACGAATTATTACCAGGCTACTGAATCCAGATGGAAACAGATAATTCCTAGACCCTACTCAAGTCTCCAATGAAATTAAAAGTTAAAACCTAGAGCGTGTAATCTTGGTTTACAGTTGTCGCTGTACCACTCTTATAAGATTTCACACTCTCTAAGTGGTATTCTTTACAAGGTTCTCACTGCGCTCTATGGGAGAAGAATTCTTAACAAACTAGGCTTAGACCTTTGAGAATCTACTGGCATACAGTATTCCCGCTAGGTGGCACCATTGAGATTATAGGAATCTTTGGTTGCATTGATGTACGTCTTTAGCACGGAGGCAGGCGAGTGGATTCTCAAGGCTCTGAACCTAGTTCGTTAAGAATTCTTCTCCATAGAGCGTAGTGAGAGTACAGAGTACGACTTAGAGAGTGTGAGATCTTATGGGAGGGGTACACCAAAAGTGTGTTGCCCCACTTAGAGTTCATGTAGGTCTCTGTCGTCCATCAATCGGACCAAAACCATGTTCCTGAAGAATATAGAGTGTCCTAGGGCAAGAGCCGTGATTGAGTAGTATACGGAAACAGACTTTCTGCCTTTGTACGTCAAAAATACGCGGTGAAATGATTCATTAGATACATCCCGATGCTGAAGGCAGAGGGAGATTACTGATCAATCATTTTATCAAGTATTTAAGCAGAACTGTGTTTAGAAACGTATTTTGAACGACTACGCCACGAGTTTGGATGCGTAGTAATCGTCACAAGGCGTAGCTGAGTGACAATACGGAGCGATTCGAAAGCGGTTCTGTTTTTATCTCACCCCCAACACGGACCGTACAGTCGATTACATGTCATAAGCCATGTTGCGGCAGCTCTGGTTCAAACAATGGCGCCGGAACTTTTTTTTTCCGCGACGTTCATTGGTCGCACCATACATAGATTCTCCACCACTCCAATGGTGGAGAATTGACACTATACGTAGGTGAGCGTGGCATATTTTATTTCAACGTTAACTCAATGGCACAACCTGTACCAGGGGTGAGATAAATTGACGTATGTCAGCCCGTTTTCGTATAATTCTATACCTAAAAATGGCGCAATTCTAGCTGGTCACATGATCACACACCCCGTACGTCACAGTGTGAATGAAAAAAATATGCCATGGTTAGCAACAGGCAGTATGCATAGGTCATACAATAATATGATATAGCCATGGTGGTATGTCCTATTCATACCGCCCACCCATGTCGTATTTATGGCCGTACAACACGTACGTTGCATACGGGATATGTATGTGGCGTACAGGGTATGTATGGCGGCGAAACCCCACAGATCAATTCGGCAACATAAACCTGTTATATGATGGCAATCTCTGAACAACTAATTAATTGTAGAACATACACTAGGTCAGTCAGAATGAATATAATCAGAAGTTGATACAAAACTTTAGAAAGGGACCATCATATGCTTGCTATTTTTAATTTATGGACATGAGTAAAGTATTCCCAAACTGTTTCCGATGTGGTAGAATCGAATCTATCCTTAGTTGATGTGAACATAATTTAAAAAATAGTTTGACTGTTGCTGCAACCCTACAAAATGACACACTTTGCATCCTCTTGATATACAATACACGATCAATTGCTGTGCATAAAACGTGGATACTTCCATCCTTAAAACGTACGTATCACACAAATTCTATGACCCACCCACCCCTTGGATTGGTTTTATAGGCTTAACCCTTTCCTTACCGGACTTGGTCGCAGGTGCATGTCTTCAAATGCAGCATGCCTGACACAGGACTACCTCTGTAGTGCAGGACATGTTACAGTTGGTGGGAAAATGGTTTCCTTTCCATCATATTTAAAGTTGTCAGTCAATGTTTTCATGGAGATAACTATTAAATTATTTATTAACTATCACTATGAAGGCATTTCACATAATCTCTGAAAACAAATATAAAGATCCATGTTGAATTATCTGAGATAAATGATATTTTAACAAAAATGGAAAATGATGCCTCAAGTCATCATTTGCTCTAGCCACAGGAGTGCCTTGAGGCATCATTGGTAAGGAAAGTCTTAACATTGGAAACTCGTTCTCCATGCCCCTACGAGTATGACAGTCCATTCTCCCTGGTTTATATTCTGTGCAATATCCATTCATTTAAAGTGTATAGGGGTGAGATAAATACAGAAAACAACTTGTTTTGGTCAAAGTCGTTGTTCTCCAACTCGTTTGAATGCTACGTGATATTCACTCAGCTGTTGCCTCGTTCACATCCCTCCGCATCAAACTCGTTGAGAATGATGGCTTTGACCAAAACTTGTTGGTTTCTTCTTTAGTCTTTAAACGTCAAGAGGGTCTAATATTTTTAATATTTGATGTGATGACATTGATCAGAAAAGATAATGTACGAACAAGGTTATAAAGGGCAGCAGCAAATCTTAGCCAAGGATGATCTATGAAGTTCTGGGAAACTCGCAGGAGCTCCTGGAAGTTTGTAAAAACTAGAAGAATTCTGAGAAGCTCGTAGAAGTCCCAATCAGGACGTTTGAACATTCCAGGAACCTCGGAACAATGCTCTGGGCAGCTCCAAGTATTCCTGAAAAACTTTGAGGAGGGCTGGGATACCCTTTTCACAAGTCTAGACAACTCTGAGAAGTTTGAGAAGGTCTACAAAACTCCAAGGAGCTTTGAGAAAGTCTGGAAAATTCCGAGAAGATTTGGCAAAGTCTGGACAACTTCGAGAAGGTCTGTGAAACTATGAGAAACTCTAGGAATATAAAAATAAGAGCGTAGCCTTTGTCTGGTGGCATGAGAAAAAAAAAAAGATACTGGCCAACATATTCTACACCGCTTTCACAAAACTAGGGAAAATAATTCCTTTCTGAGATGAATCAATGACGGTTCTTTGCCGCTCGTAGTTACCAGAAGGTGGCAGCACCATCGCCGTGATTTCCGTGAACCTCGCTCTGAAGTCTAGAGCTGTTATAGACTGGTTCGCTGCCCTAATGAAATAAGGGGCAGGTAACGGGTTCCAATGTCCTTCAACTAGACTGTAGTACGTCTCGTTGTCGCTAGGGCCAGGGCGCTCATGCTCTCAAAGCAGAGGAGGTGTGAAGCGTAGCGCCCCCTATTGTTTTGGCATGGTCTCAAATGACAGCTGAATGCGGATTTCTATGCTAAAATAGGCTAACTAGTAACAGCTATTACATACAAACTATTAGAGCTCTATCCAAAATATTTTCAGATATTGATAGAGTGAAATCTAATGTACTCCAAACCACAATAGAACTCAATAGAGCTCCACGTTTTGTGCCTGTTTTGTGTCGTGGAATACAACCTTTTTTTTCACAAATTCCAATGTTCAACCTACGACAGGAAACCTTAGCCATAGCACAGGTATCTGACATGTGTATCACTAAATAGGCCCATGTCTTAGGTTTCTAACAATGTTTTGTGTATCAAAATCGGCCTATTATTCATGACACAAGAGCTATTTGCATTTTGCATGTTTTGGTGTGGGCTCTTCTCAGAGCTCCTTCCCTCTTGCTGGCATGTTCGAAAGTGGCACTGTGAGGCAGCCGCGATCGTATATATGACCCAAGTCACTATAGGGGGTGCTGCGCTTCACACCTCCTCTGCTCTCAAAGCAGGGTTCTGGATGGACTAGTGGTTTGACTGGGCTCCGATTATATCTCCGCTGAGCCCCTTAGTAGATACCCTGGGAACCAGTATATCTGGTGGTCTGCCAAGGTGGTGAAATCCCACAATGCAACAGAAAAATGGAGGCGTTACCAATAATGCACCGCAAAACTGGAACCTGTTACCTGGCCTATAGTCTAACTAGGCCAGGCTTCCAGGCTAGAGTTGTTAGTGTTAGACTCTAGTACAGTCCGTTGTCGCCAGGGCTAGGGCACACAGGCTCAATCTAAGACTGTTAAGAGCTGCCATTTTGAAACAGGGATTCCTGTCTCCATCCCAGCATGCAGCTGAGAAATGGCTGCTCGCTGGTTCTCATCTTCTGCCCCTTGTTTGTCAGAAACCAGTGCTGGCTCTGTGCGTACGAGGGATTTCCAATTGTCAAACTGATGCTATTATTAGAACAACCAGTCACATATTCCTTCCTCGTAGGAGCCCACACGGGACTGGCCAATCAGAGCCATGCTCTTTAAGACCCTAACGGACTGTAAGCCTAAGGCGGCGCGGTCTGTACACGGACTATGTTAGTGTATGTACAAACCCTTATTTCTGTCTCAGCTATCCATGTGTGTAGCCCATGTTGATAGTTGTACTTTCGCTTCATGACAGTCTGTCCCATGCCGATATAGGACTATTTTGATATGTAAAGAGAAATTGAAATAAAGACAATGACTATTTTCAGTGTGCCTTGATTATTTGATTTGCGATCGGGATAAAAGGAAATTGCATTATAAGCTGTGGAATAAAATACCAGACAATGCTAGAAGGTAAGGTTTTTTTCTCGGGAAAATTGGGGTCCTGAAATTTTTGGGAGGGCTTTATCCACGTAAGATGCCATTTTTTGTGTTTCTTAGGTGTATGGTATATGATAAAACTTAGTGCATGAAGCCGTAGAGATTACGTTCTCGATGTCTGTATTTTCTTTTCTCAAATTCTGACAACAGATCTGTCATTGGAGTGTGCATTGGATTTACCAGGTCCTAGGGATTTGTATATGTGCAATGAGTACTCTGTGAGTGCTAATAGAGTGGTGAATGGGAAGAGAGAGAGAGAAAGAGAGAGAGACACAGAGAGACACACACACACACAGAGAAGGGAGAGAGTGGAGAGAGAAAAAGAGAGACAGAGGGAGAGCGATAGAGTGGAGAGAGAGAGTGGGAGAGAAAGAGAGAGAGGGAGAGAGAGAGGGAGGGAGAATTGGGAGGGAGAGGGAGAGAGAGAGAGAAAGGGGGGTTGAAATGGAGGGAAACAACGATTTAGTTCAAGATACTAGTTTCAAGATACTAGATATCTGCATTCAACTTTATTTATTTTTTAAACGTTTCTTTATTGATCATTTAGAATTTCCAGATACTTCGCTGTTTTTCACTTACATATAACAAATACAAGGGTTTTAATCAACAAATTTAGCAGCCTGTCGGCTACACCACAGTTTTGCTGGTTTTCATCAGGAGCCATATGAAAATGACCAATCATTAGCTGTATCCATATACCAGTATTATCATGATAAGTCAAATAAGTCAGTACCTTTAGTCTTTTTGAGTCAAATAAGTCAGTACTTTTAGTCTTTTTGAGTCAAATGAGTCAGTACTTTTAGTCTTTTTGAGTCACACAAGTCACAAGTCACACAAGTCAGTACTTTTAGACATTACTAAACTTGTCATTTGGTGGCTGGATTACAGATGACTAAGGCCATGTTTATCATATCTTCACTGATGTATTATGATAACTAGCTGGTAGTCTATTTCAATAGATCAGTAGTAGATTTCAATTGTTAAATTCTCATCGATACAGTATGGAAGTCTGGGTGGTGGGTTGGCATTGAGTTTATTACCCACTCAAGTAGGAAAAATAGTTCCTACAGATTTTGAGGTCAATAAAATTAATAAAACTAATTTCCTCTTAGACGACGTCGTAATCTCCTTGCTGTCGCTCGGAGATTACTTCGCGTCAACTACTCTGAGATAACGGCAACTCGTACACAAAACCAGTCATTACTGTGCACTCACTGCTTGGCCAAGATGCAAGGGCTGTCAAGTTGCAAAGCCTGTCAAGTGGGTACCCAGTCAGGGGTTGTCTCTGACCATGTCGTCTTAGTGTCTGGGAAAGGGGGGGAAGGAGATTTACGGAATGACCACCTGCATGGTGCACCCTCTCATCTCACACTCTCTAAGTCGTATTCTGTACTCTCACTACGCTCTATGGAGAAGAATTCTTAACGAACTAGGCTTAGAGCCTTGAGAATCCACTGGCCTGCCTCCCGTGCTAAAGACGTACATCAATGCAACCCAAGATTCCTATAATCTCAATGAAGCCACCTAGCGGGAATACTGTGTGCTCGTTAAGCTTAGCTCGTTAAGAATTCTTCTCCCATAGAGCGCAGTGAGAACCTTGTACAGATTACGCCTTAGAGAGTGTGAGATCTTATGAGAGGGGTGCGTAGTGAGAACCTTGTAGAGAATACCACTTAAAGAGTGTGAGATCTTATGAGAGGGGTGCGTAGTGAGAACCTTGTACTGAATACGACTTAAAAAGTGTGAGGTCCTATGAGAGGGGTGCGTAGTGAGAACCTTGTACAGAATACCGCTTAGGGAGTGTGAGATCTTATGAGAGGGGTGCGTAGTGAGAACCTTGTACAGAATACCACTTAGAGAGTGTGAGCTCTTATGAGAGGGGTGCATAGTGAGAACCTTGTAGAGAATACCACTTAGAGAGTGTGAGCTCTTATGAGAGGGGTGCGTAGTGAGAACCTTGTAGAGAATACCACTTAGAGAGTGTGAGATCTTATGAGAGGGGTGCGTAGTGAGAACCTTGTACAGAATACCACTGAGAGAGTGTGAGATCTTATGAGAGGGGTGCGTAGTGAGAACCTTGTACAGAATGCCACTTAGAGACTGTGAGATCTTATGAGAGGGGTGCGTAGTGAGAACCTTGTACAGAATGCCACTTAGAGAGTGTGAGATCTCATGAGAGGGGTGCATAGTGAGAACCTTGTACAGAATACGACTTAGAGAGTGTGAGATCTTATGAGAGGGGTGTGTAGTGAGAACCTTGTACAGAATACCACTTAGAGAGTGTGAGATCTTATGAGAGGGGTGCGTAGTGAGAACCTTGTACAGAATACCACTTAGAGAGTGTGAGATCTTATGAGAGGGGTGCGTAGTGAGAACCTTGTACAGAATACCACTTAGAGAGTGTGAGATCTTATGAGAGGGGTGCGTAGTGAGAACCTTGTACAGAATACCACTTAGAGAGTGTGAGATCTTATGAGAGGGGTGCGTAGTGAGAACCTTGTACAGAATACCACTTAGAGAGTGTGAGATCTTATGAGAGGGGGGCGTAATGAGAACCTTGTACAGAATACCACTTAGAGAGAGTGAGATCTTATGAGAGGGGGGCGTAATGAGAACCTTGTACAGGATACCACTTAGAGAGTGTGAGATCTTATGAGAGGGGTGGTTTGGGTGTCTTGCAGTCACTGCTCGTTTAAAGGCATATCGGACAATTTGGCTTGAAAATTAAAACCCATGTCAATTTTCTGAAAATTTAATATGATGATCTCTAAGTGTAGTAGAATACTTATCTAACTTAAAAATCAGGGGTCACCGTGCTAGTTTTTGATTTATAGATCAATGTTATGATAATTTTATATTAGAATATATAAAAATTCTAAAAGTTATTTTTTCAAATAGTAAAACCCATGTCATTTTCCTCAAACTATCACAGAATTTAGTACATATCTTGTTCTATTTATTTAGGTTTTAAAAACCATAGGTCACCAACCTTGTTTTTGAAAGAATTGAAGAAAACCATATTTCTCAGTACATTTCCTAAGTAAATCAGCAAATGTAAATTGGCCTACTTTACCTATTAAGGTTGGATAAACTGAACAAAATGTTAAATTTCATCCTAAAGAATTAGAGTGAATCCCAAGAAACCAGTTTTGACTAATAATTGACATTTTCTAAAAATCACCAGGTGGCGCCACTGTGAATTGTAGGATTTGCCTTTAATAGCCGTGGTCGGTGTAGGTACAGTTGGCGTGTTCCATCGGGATGTAGATCGCCTTCTCCGTGTTCAGTTTCAAATCCTCCACCTTCTTGATGAGTTTCTCCACCACAGCCTCGTCCAGGGAGGGTTTCCGCGACAGAATCTGTAAAATTAAAAAATTGCTAAATAATAGATAACCAGGAGCAAATAGTATGTTCATCATTGCTCAAGGATGTCAGAGTTCAGGGAAATCCCTGAAATCAGGGTTTTTCTAGAACACACAAATATTGTCCTCACTACTCAAAAACCTCAATAGAACCTGTTTTTGTCAACCCCATTTTGTTTCAAGTACCCCACACACCCGATTTCCCTTTAAATATGTGCATTATTACTTCCATGATTTTCAGGGTTTTCCCTGAGAAGCTTCCCATTGATAATGCCAGGATGAAAATCCCTGAAATCCCTGAAACTCTTGCACTGTTACCATACAAACCACTTTGAATGCATAGCTAATACCAGGAACCAGCTCAATATTACAATCTCCCATGCATATATTTGGTTTAAAATCAATAGGACATAGATGGTAGGACTCTGCTTGGAGATCCCAGACTGTAGTACCAGTTCTAATCACCAGGGGATACAGCTTTACTCGTTTGAGTTCCCAGTAAACATTGTAGTCTGGTGGGGGAAGGGGGGTGGGGGTGAGTTTGTCCCAGCAAATAACTTCAGGGATTTTTCTCAAGGGCTGCTGACATCCCTGATTGCTGAAAGAGCGTGAAATTTTAATGAATAACATCTAAAAGATTTGGGTTACATTCAGTCTATGGATAGTTTTTATGTAACCCACTAACACCCGGTCAACCTGTCATTTCTCTAACTGCCCGAGTCTATAATCAAAACATATAAAGCACCAGTGTGTTAATGAGGTATGACACTACCCCTACATTATGGGTCAAAGATGTATTTCAGTCTCAAGTGATTGGTCATGGTCAGCTGGGGCATGCCTCTAAGACCCTCAGACACTGGCTCCCTGCTCCTTATCCAGTAGCACAGCAAATAGCACACAGATAGTGACTGGATAAATTGTTCTCAGCAAGCTGAAAGTGAAACCTTTTATAGGCAACGTATATAGCCGAGCACCATCTTAGGTTCGTTTCTGTTTGTGTTCTGTTATTCATTTAAGAAAGATATTTTCACTATATTTTTTTACTATCACAAAGAAATTGTGTGTCCATCTCCGATGAATCTGCGTGGAATGCCAGACGTGAAGAATTAAAAAGTTTGGGTGTCGTTCAGTCATTGCAAGGGTGCTCTCTATAACCCGAACCTCTGCAGTATATCTGCGTGCTATTTACTGTGATATTGTGAAAGGAGCAGAGTGCCAGTGTCTCAGGGTCTTAGAGGCATGCCCAGCTGACTATAACCAATCACTAGAGACTGAAATAGCTTATTGACTAACTGGTGCTTGATATGTTTTGATCCTAATCTCAGGCAGCTGCAGAAATGGCAAGTTGACTGAGTGTAAGTAGGTTACAGAAAATGATCCATTGACTGAATGTAACCCAAACCTTTTAATTGTTATTCATTTACAATTGCACACTCATTCATCTAGGATGAACATACTTTTTGCTCCTAGTATAATATGGTCCATATACGGTGCATGCTGGGAAGGTCTTCGGCTCCCCCCCCCCCCCCCCTGGACTAGAGTGGTCACATATATAAACTTTGAGCGCGCTGCCAGAAAACTATCCCTTCACTATCTGCATGCTGTTCACTATGATAGTGAGAACAGAGCAGGGTGCCAGTGTCTCATGGTCTTAGAAGCATGCTCAGCTGACCATGACCAATCACTAGAGACAGAAATACCTCATTGACCCACTGGCGCTTGACCTTGATATTTTTTGGATCCTAGACTCAGGTGGTTGCAAAAATAGCAGGTTGACTGGGTTTCATTAGGTTACAGAAAACTATCCATAGACTGAATGTAACCCAGACCTTTTAATTGTTATTCGTGTATAATTGCATGTTCATTCATCAATGTTGAGCAGTCTATTTGCTCCTAGTTTGGATAGGAACGAGTATGATGTGGTTGTAGAGGTCCTCGTGAGAGGGCGCCACTGCCGCTGATTCTACACACTAAACTATAGTTTCTGTTACTACTACCAGAGGGCAGGTTGGTGCACAATAACACCCAGTTATACATAAAGAACATCTAGCATAGAGTCCAGTTGCTGGAATGAAATGGATTCCGCAAGATTTTATTTTGATGTTTCCTTTCATTCATGTAAACAGAAATAGTACGACACAGGAGAGATGTGCAGGAAACTATGACATTCAAGAGATAGTGACAAAGCTATGCATAGACAGTAAGCGGTGTCTTTTGGGACAGGCTGCCGTAAGCCATGAGTGGTTGACGTAGAGTAATACACGAGGGCTAGCGACAAACCTCGAGTGGTTTTCAGAGCCGCCTGTCCACAAAACCATCGTTTGTTGCATTTTTTCTATCCATCTTTTCAAATAAGTAATACCCAATAGTTGCCATATCAAAGGATCTAACAATTGGGACCTTAATAGAAAGGGACTATTTTCCCCGTATACCATGGTTTTGAGGCCGTATACCACAGATTTGAATCCGTATACCACAGTTATGGTATCTGACAGGTTCAATATCATGGGTCATGGTCATGGTGTGACATAAAGTGCTGTTTATGTCACTACTTTCTAATGCTGAAAAATAATTTGTAACAAGGTAGGATAAAATCTAGACACCACTCGTTTGAGTTTGAGTTTATTCATGTCACTCATTATTTGTCGCTCTGTAATGTCACTCATCTTTCACTCGTGAAATTACGAAGCCAACACAATGCGTGACATAAATAAACTCAGACTCAAACTCGTGACGTCTCTTGATATTATACAATGGATGGATATTTCGGTGATTCACTGTTAGATTAATATAACAGTATTCAATCCCAAGTCGACAGATTGAAGGTATCAGATGACAAAAATAGTACACTAGCCTTTGTTATCTGGTGAGAACTGACACATGTAGAGGATGAACTTGTTTACGAGTATAACATCAGATACTCCAGTAATGTAGCCAATTATACAGCTTCTGTGGGGCCTGTTAAATAATCTAGGTTCACACATGAAGACTCTTTACTGTTAGCAAAGGAGACCAAGGGACGATGCGGGTCAACTTTATTCAACACTTATGAACAGTATTATGGATGGCTAAAACTGTCCCTCCACCACTGTTTAGTGCGTATTCATCGGAGCCAATCACAGCACAGCTTACAATAGTCCGGCTCGTATGGCACAGAGTAAAGAAATTGGTCCGTGATGGTCAAAGAGAGCACGGCTGATATTGGTCAGCACCGCTGGGTGGTGAAAGGAATAACGTGGTCTGTTGTTCTATTTATAACATCAGTTTGACAAGATCTGATTAGTTCTGATGAATACACACTAGACAGCCCTTTTAGCGAACAAACCTTTATGAAATGATGACCCTTGTATGAGGTACAGAAACCTGCCACCTGCCTAATTGGACCTATACAATCTACTGATAGCTGATGAACAAGAACCAAGGTTTTAATTAAGTGGGTTCTTAGGTCTCCATCAGAATTGATAGATTAGCGGTATTGACATGTTTGGCCATTCACAGTGTCGCCACCAGGGGGAGTCCTGGTATGTCGTCATCCGGTTGACCTTGGCCTCTGTACCTGATTGACCCCCTTTCCTCACCCAGTAGGTAGGGAAGGCTTTTCACATTTGCTTGTTTTATAAGAAATACACCATGAAAGATTTGTGTTTGTTTTCCACTAATTCAAGCACATAGACCTCTGAGATTGACAGACATGCGTTTCGTATTATAGACTTTTTAAAAGAATAACATTTTCTTTGATTTTTCAACGCAGTATCCTCAAAAAAGCCCATAGAGAGTGAACCATGGTGTCCAGCTTGAGGGGAAACAAAGGGTCACTCTCTGTGGGCGATAATAGGTTGAGCCATGTCGTGTGTCAGGGTGTATAATTAGTGGTCACCTCTGAGAAAGGTCGCCGTCACTCACAATACAAACTCAACACTCGTGAAAAGGATGACCCCTGCATCTAAACCTCCTCTTACCAATGGTGGTATTGCTCAGCTGTTATGTTCTTCTTTTGTAATTTTGTTATTTGTTTATCTATACTTCATGCTTCATACCTGTTAAACAGGGTTCACATACAGATACTAATGTGCCTGAGACAGGTGTACTTCACACCGTTAAATGGATTAATACAGATACTAATGTACCTGAGACAGGTGTACTTTACACCTTTAAGTGGATTAATACAGATACTAATGTGCCTGAGACAGGTGTACTTCACACCTTTAAATGGATTGATATAGAGACTTACACTGCACGAAAACCACCATTTATTCCTATATACGCCATCGCGGAAGTGCCTGTATCGGTTTTCATATATATATATATATATATACGCCTATATTTCATGCCAGCGTATGAGGCGTATACAAGACTGTTTCTTTTTAAATACGGACGCGACTTGGCTGTATTTCACACCTGGCGTATCTGAGATAAAACATCCTCTGCATGACATATATACGCCGAGGGTATATGTGTAGCGATAGAAAATAATAAAGGAAGTCCTCCTCCCCCAGCCCCCCACTGCTGCCGCGGATTATCAGTGTGTTGTTTTAGCACTTTAGGCGGGAGCTCTCAGTGAAGTCCCTAAGTGGCAGAGATTGGAACAATTCGATAGAGGCGTAAATACAACAGAATCAGGCGTCTATATGACGTATATATGATCACACCATGAACACGTATATACGCCAATAGATAAGGCGTTTACACACGGGGTATAGGACGACCTTGTATACGTAAAAGCATGCCTGTATACGCCGTTCGTATTCATATGTAAAGTGGTAAGTTTCGTGCAGTGTTATGTACCTGAGACGGGTGTATTTCACACCTTTCCCCAGTCTCAGACTATTCTCCTTTGGTACAAAATTATCATGGCAAGGTGCTTTGGCCAGTCTCAAGAAAAGTTGGCGAATTGGATTCACATGGAAGGAGAGACACCTGGGCCTTGTTTTCAGTCAAGACAAAATCGCCCAACGATACCCTAAGATATCCCCGCGAGTGTAAGACATTTTGGAAGACACAAAATGGCGGGTGTTCTATAGACAGTGTCTCAGCGCGGCACGTTCGATCGCCGCTAAAAATGTCCATGCCTAAGACAATTATAGGATTGTCTTAGGTTCGTGGCTTAATTCTTACAGGAAGTGGGTGAAAATTGATAACCCTTTGCCACCTGCAGATGAGAGCCCTGGCCCTAGCGACATCGGAACAAACTACAGTCTAACTGGCTGCAGTTCACACTGCACCGCTTGATCTATCTACAGGAATCATTTGCAGAGCGGCGCAGTGTATAGCCGCTGTTGACACTGGAACTCCGGTACACTGCTCTGACGAAATTCAAACGCGAATATCGGCCGATCAGGGCCACTCAGATCAAAATCATGGTAATATTGTGTATTTACCAGTATGGAGTAGGAGTCGACCAGGAAGTAGTCACCACATCTGTAGGTGAGCGCGTAGTCCTCCGTCATCTCCAGCACAACGAACTCGTGCGCGTCAAACAGGGGGAGAGGAGCCACGATCTGCTGCCACTTGCCGGGCGGGTTCATCAGCACCAGGTCAGCTGATAAAAGCACATAGACGTTAATTAACATATAAAACAGGGGGAGAGGAGCCACGATCTGCCGCCACTTGCCGGGCGGGTTCATCATCACCAGGTCAGCTGTTAAAAGAGCATATACATAAACAGAGATACCCAATAATATGATAGTTATCTTCATTAATCAACATATAAAACAGCGGGAGATGAGCCACGATCTGCGCCACTTGCCGGATGGGTTCATCAGCACCAGGTTAGCTGTTACGTTAACAGAAATACCAAACAACACGATATTGATTTTCATTAATTAACATATAAAACAGGGGGAGAGGAGCCACGATCTGCCGCCACTTGCCGGGCGGGTTCATCATCACCAGATCAGCTGATAAAATCGCATATACGTAAACAGAGATAACCAACAACAGGATATTGATCTTCATTAATTACCTACTATATCTAAAACGTTAGAATTTTGTGATATCCGCTTGAAGTTGCTCCCACACATAGAGACATAGTGAACCAGACCTAGGCATGGAGAGTGAGGGGCCAGAGAGTGAGATTCTCGTGCAGTTGTAAACTGTAAGCAGTTACTCTTTTTTGTATTTCTATACACAGACATACATTTTCTCTTATGATTCATTTTGAGCCATGCCGAAATCAAAGTTTATTACTGTAGTTTTCTGATTTACTTTTCTTGTGAAAACCCAATGAGATCTCAACTTTCGCTGGTAGCCCTTTCAAAACTCCGCTGATTCCCCCCACCCACCAAGGGCCTAAGTACATTTAGCCCATACATAGCAAACAGTGTTTGTGGAGCAGTCAGCAGAGCCTACGGCTGGGGATGCAGACGTCGGGTGTTCCAATCCCGCTGTTGGCGGTCGGTTATTTAACTTTTCTATATTTTTCGGACTCGGACTCGACGAAGTCGCTAGTTTACTAATAAAACAGTATAGTATCATCTACTTCTGAATGAAATACTGAGGTAATGCTGCATTTACACGTAGTCACGGCTGGTCACGGCTGGTCACGGCTGGTCATGGTGGGCCACGGCGGGCCAAGGCAGGCCAAGGCAGGCTTTTGATGCGACTTCCCTGCGAATGTATGCGACTGCATATTCACAAGAAATTCGCCACAGTAGATTTGGCGCTGAAAGACTATTCATTCATCCCTCTGTGAGATGTGAAATCAGTCCTGCTGACCCATATAGGTGTGAGACATTCCTGCACTAATTAGAATACATCATCGACAGCACTTCAGGCGGAAGTAATCGCAATCGGCCAATTCTGAAAAATCAGCATTATCACCATATTATCCCGTAATTATCCTGATATTATTCCTATCAGAGAAGACATACTTTCTAATGACTGCATTAATTGCCACTGTCCTGACGTTTGTCGCACTCTACAACGATGATTGTTTTAAGGAAAACTGAATTGCAACGTCGGAGGGGAAGGTAACAGTTAGATAGAAGGAAACATGCCTCGTGATGGCTCGTGACTCGTGATGACTCGTGATGACTCGTGATGGCTAGTCACGTGATTAGGAAGGTCGCTACCCTGTTATAAGTAATGCCTCGGTAACCAGGAATATGCACTTGGAGATGTTGAAATAGTTCAGGGAATTGTCTCTAAATCTAAAAACAATAAAATATTGGGGTTAGGGTTCTCCTTCACCCCTAGCAGTGGTAGATTTACTGCTATATCAAAGGCCAGTCCTTCTCATACCATGTCTATGTGGTGTGGTGTACAGCCACCTTTCTCCTTCACCCCCAGCAGTGGTAGATTTAGTGCTATATCAAAGACCAGTCCTTCTCATACCATGTCTGTGTGGTGTGGTGTACAGCTACCTTTCTCCTTCATCCTCAGCAGTGGTAGATTACTGCTATATCAAAGACCAGTCCTTCTCATACCATGTCTGTGTGGTGTGGTGTACAGCCACTTTTCTCCTTCACCCTCAGCAGATAAATGCAATATAGACTGGTTTTATATGATAGTGGTCGTATGCACCTTGGATTTGCGCAATATCCTCGCATACGGTCAGATATTACTACGCTTCAACCTCTTGGGGCATACACGGCGGCTTGAATCTGAAACCAGTCAATATTGTGTATAAATTGGACGTTGAACTAACCAAACAACAAACCACAACAGTTAGCCACAATGTCTCATACTCACTGTCAAAGATGGTAGCCTCCTCGTCCTGACTGACCTCGTTACAGGAGAAGGTCATGAGACTGTCGCCTACGTCACTGGGCGTCTGGTCACGTGTCACGTTCACGGTGCTGCAGACGCAGTTCAGGTTCCAGATGAGCGCGCCCGCGTTCCTGAAGTGACCGATCTCATACCTGCAAAGTACCGCGTAACAAGTTAGCATCCGACACCCTCAACCAGTACTCTCATATTAGTATCTGATCTCATACCGAGAAAATACCGGTAACAAGTTAGTATCCGACACCCTCAACCAGTACTCTCATATCTGTATCTGATCTCATACCTAGAAAATACAGCGTAACAAGTTAGTATCTGACACCCTCAACCAGTTCTCTCATATATCTGTATCTGATCTCATACCGAGAAAATACAGCGTAACAAGTTAGTATCCGACACCCTCACCAGTTCTCTCATATATCTGTGTCTGATCTCATACCGAGAAAATACAGCATAACAAGTTAGTATCCGACACCCTCAACCAGTTCTCTCATATATCTGTATCTGATCTCATACCGAGAAAATACAGCGTAACAAGTTAGTATCCGACACCCTCACCAGTTCTCTCATATATCTGTGTCTGATCTCATACCGAGAAAATACAGCATAACAAGTTAGTATCTGACACCCTCAACCAGTTCTCTCATATCTGTATCTGATCTCATACCGAGAAAATACCAGCAACAAGTTAGAATCCGACGCCCTCAACCAGTACTCTCATATCAGTATCTGATGTCATACCTTGAAAATACCGGTAACAAGTTAGTATCCGACAACCTCAACCAGTTCTCTCATATCTGTATCTGATCTCATACCGAGAAAATACCAGCAACAAGTTAGAATCCGACACCCTCAACCAGTACTCTCATATCAGTATCTGATCTCATACCTAGAAAATACCGGTAACAAGTTAGTATCTGACACCTTCAACCAGCTCTCTCATATCAGTATCTGATCTCATACCGAGAAAATACAGCTAAACAAGTTAGTATCAGACACCTTCAACCAGCTCTCTCATATCAGTATCTGATCTCATACCTAGAAAATACCAGCAACAAG
This sequence comes from Alentia gelatinosa, assembly GCA_950022655.1. NCBI lineage: Eukaryota > Metazoa > Annelida > Polychaeta > Phyllodocida > Polynoidae > Alentia > Alentia gelatinosa. The sequence goes on from OX465589.1 coordinate 1,868,482, forward strand.
TTAGTATCCGACACCTTCAACCAGCTCTCTCATATCAGTATCTGATCTCATACCTAGAAAATACCGGTAACAAGTTAGTATCCGACACCTTCAACCAGCTCTCTCATATCCGCATCCGATTTCAAGATACCAGGGGTCTGACATAGCATCGTAATTCATCTTATAGTTTCGGTCAAACCCAAAGTAGGTCTAATAGAACATATTGTACGTTAAACTACCCAGATACACTGCACGAAACTAACCGCTTTATATATGAATGCACCCGGCGTATATAGGTATGCTTTTGCGTATACAAGGTCGTCCGATTCCCCGTGTGTATACGCCTCATCTGTAGGCGCCTGATTCATGTATACACTTGATTCATGTATACGCCTGATTCTGTTGTATATACACCACTATCCAATAGTTCCGATCCCTGGCACTTGGGTACACTACTGGTAGCATATTTCATTTCCCATTAACCATCCAAGTCTGTATTATATGAAAAATGCAATCTTATATTACCAATTAATTTTATAAATCCTTTATAAAACCTGATTAAGTATAAATTGATTAATTACACATGATAAACCCTGCATTATGTGTTTTCTACCATTTTTTCTAACAGATTTAACTTTAAACACCATCTCTAGGTGTGGTCACCCTACAGTAAGTCAACCAAGCCATCCGCCTGACCCTTGCCACCCCCCCACAATGTGTGTGGACAGGTTACCGGTCGCTCGGCTGCCTACCCCACTGGTGTGGTGCCAAAATTGGTAACCCTGCCATAAGTGGTAATTATAATTCACTATTGTCTTTGGTGCATGCGCGAACATGCGCACTCTTGCAGTCCACGATTGGAGAGTGACAAATTCATCGGCCCTCGAACCACTCGTTTGTTACTCTCCAAGTAGACATCCAGCGCTATACTCCCTGTGGCCGATAGCAAGCGATAGCGCCACGAAAGATCTGCTGGGAGAGTGCTAGTTTGTACACGCGCACTAAGCGAATTTAGCCTAATATCTGTTCGGCTATATGACGCCTAGAATAGTCCGTGAAATCTAAGCGGTACAGTATGGGAAGAGACATGCTGGGATAGAGTGAGTGATAATTACCACATTTGGCAGGGTAACCAATTTTGGCATCACACCGGCATCAAAGCTGCATCAAAGTGGCATCGGCAGTAGGTGTGTTGGTGGTGGAAGGTGGCGGCTGTTATCACATGTGAGTGGGAGGTGGCAGGGGTGGAGGGTGGCAGGGGTGGAGGGTGGCAGGGGTGGAGGGTGGCAGGGGTGGAGGGTGGCAGGGGTGGAGGGTGGCAGGGGGAGGGTCAGTGTTGTTGCCACCTCTACCAACACGCACGGTGCAGGGGTGTTGCGGGTCGTGATTATTTTTCTCTGTTTTTTTATCATGTAAACGCCCGGCGTATATATATATATATCGCGCAGAGGTTGTTTTATCTCGGATACGCCAGGTGTGAAATACAGCCAAGTCGCGTCCGTATTTAAAAGGAAACAGTCTTGTATACGCCTCATACTTTGGCGTGAAATATCGGCGTATATATATGAAAGTAAGTTAATATCCAGCAGATACATGCATTTTCGCGATGGCGTATATATGAATAAACTGGTGGTTTTCGCGCAGTGATAACAACAACAACAACAACAACAACAACTCACCACCAGCCTTCAAAGAGGTCGTACTTGAAGTCGGTGGCTGGTTTCGGAGACAGACATCCCTGTGGGTCCTGGCCAAGTGCCGCCACACTGATAACCTGCAGAAAGATATATTGTAATCATGAACATCACAAAATGTCATAGACCCTATTGAGGTATCCCATAATTCAGTCTGTTTACAGGATCCGGTGTTCGCTGGTTGCAATCGTTGTATGGTGATAGACCCTTGACCCGTAACCGTCAATTATTGCAGTTTAACGGTTTTCATAAATCTTCAAATTGGAAATCCAATGCCAGAAATGGAAATTTCAGCTATTTCTACATATAAATCTGAAATTATAAATTTGTATGAATCGCTACATAATTCACTCGGTTTCACCTTGTGAATTACTACGCGATTTCAACTCGATGGGATACAAGCTCTTACCCTAAACTTTCATGGGTTTCCTCTTTAACAACTCCACCACGTTGTAACTAGTTGTTAGAGTTTAAGTTTAGACTTCGTCGCGTCGTATTCGGTTATGTGCCCCATCCCCTTTTTTGTGGCAAATTTAGGTTGACTAAAAACGGTGTCGCCCTCTCTTGAGTGAAGTGTATTACGGTTCCTATCATTTCGCGTGACACAGATATTTTGCAGGCAACCAGCGCAATTTTTCTCGGGGCTGATCACGGGGCAAGGTAATTGAAAAACTACAGTTCTAAATTATGATTTCAGTACGGATAGAAACAAATCCCTAGAGTAGAAGTACATCTGTGTAGAGAAACACAAAAAATGGTAGCAGGATTCAGTTAAGTACTGCACGAGAATCTCACTCTCGGGCCCTCGTTCTCCAAGCCTAGGTCTGGTTCACTATGTCTCTATTTACGGGAGCAACTTCAAGCGAATTCGACGAAATTCTAACGTTTTATATGTAGTAGGTAACAAATCAGGGGGACTTGACCGTAATGCGGCGTTTCCACCTGCCGACAGAAATCCCACCGATCATGGAGACCCTGTAGAAATGTCGCTCGGTAAATCTACTTGAAACTTTGTTTGTGCTACCAATTATTGTCCCCAAACTACACACTCGGTTTCCACCTGACGACCGATTATGTGCACCGATTATTAGATATGAATGGGACCTGACATGCCTGAAGATAAACCCTCCCTAAAGTAGCATAGAAATCGTCGATGGGGAGAAAATACGCTGTTTATAGATGGAAATGGGCTTGTAGGGACATGGAGAACAAGTTCCCAAAGAAAGCCTTGTTGATTTAATGCAATACCAGAGTTTTTTATTCACATATACTTTTTTTTCAAAATTTGTTGAACACCACTAAACATATTTACAATGGAAATACACGGTACTATTGATATTGATATGACATCTACTTTTCCAATGATGATTTTCCGGATAATAATGGATCTAACGTAGATGTATAGAGGCTTAAAGAAGAAACCAACAAGTTTTGGTCAAAGTCGTTGTTCTCCATGAGTTTGATGCGGAGTGAATATCAAGTAGCATTCAAACGAGTTGAAGAAAGAATACTTTGACCAAAACAAGTTGCTTTCTGTATTTATCTCACCCCTATACAATATGGACAGCACCTAGGATTAAGACCATCGAGAACAGAGTGCAATACTCTTAGGGGCATGGAGAACGAGTTCCCAATGAAATCCTATGGGACACAAATACCAGGGGTGAGACATAATCACTTACTAGGAGTAGAAAGGCGACCTTCATAGTCTCTGTGTGACTGGTGTGTGTGAGTGAACGTATGGTTATCTATATTTATAGGTGTCCAGTCATGTAAGACGTTTATCTTCTGTGGATAAGGAAGACAGGCTGTACCCTGTCAGTAAGGACACAGTCAAGTGTGCTATTTTCTATGATCGCGTACAACAAACGGGCTTTTAACACAAGGTCACACTTAAATACGCAGCAATATATCTAAAATTATCTATTAGTTCTAGATTACAAGCATCTTTTTTTTTCAAATATAACAAATTTACATTAGTGTACAAAAGATTAGGTCGTGTGAACTATATGAGGGTAGCTTTTCAGATTTATTATGATCTATATACTTAATTGCGTATCAGAGAATTCTGTTGATTATCGTATGTTTTTTCTCACTAGATGTGTCCATCCGAATCCATCTGAAAATCGCAGTGATATGGCAGAGTGGTAAGATGATGATTAGCAGAATAGATGAGATGATATCTCTACAGTTTTTTATCCCACAGTTTGTGGGATGAGTTTTTCTTGGAGTAGACAGAAAAGACTGCTGACCAGAATAAGATCTTCAGACCCTATTCAAGATTAGGTTAATAAAAGTAAACTGATGAGATGAAAACTCGGGGGTGGGGAGTTAGCTCAGTGGTTAGAGCACCGGACTTGTAACCCCAAGGTTGTAAGACTTTGTGGGTTGGAGTCCCACCCCAAGCAGTGGTAGATTTACTGCTATATCAAAGGCCATCCTTCTCATACCATGTCTATGTGGTGTGGGAAGTAAAAGATCTCTCACCTCGGTAAATGTGTAGGGGTGTGATTTCTACCTAACTTCATCACATAGATTCGATCATCACCCTCGTGGTGTAAAAGAACCTTGAGAAAGTCTGGTAAGGACCTATAATGGTTGGCTGGACGTAAAATCAAAAACAAAAAATGAAAACTCAAAAACTCGAAGCCAAAGTAAAAAGATCATCAAACTTGGAAGACCTCACACTTCCTTCTTCAAGAAGAGCCCGATTTATCGAGGCATGGCAGCATGGAATGCTCTCCATTCTGAAATTCAAGCGGGTTCATTATACAGTTGTAAAAAGCATATCAGACTAAAAGTTCGGGGTCGAACAGAGGGATAAGTACTGAAATAAAACAATTAGATTCGTTTTCATCCGGTTCGCCTACCATCATTACCTCATCCGCTCTGTACATAATGTAAATACAAGATGATCTGATGTAAATGAAACTGTTGGCACATGGAAACCGGCCGATAAATAGGCTGAGTGCTGCACAGGATAAATAAAAGTATTAAAAAAAGAAAAAACTAAATGGTACTGACAAATATAGTCAATTGCAACAGGGTGGCCAGAATACCTGCCATGGCAGAGGCCATTAATGTACTTTATTTTGTGCAATAAACAATACAACAACAAAACTAACATAGCCTGTATTCCAGGTTTGACCGTGGAGTAATTCATGAAGTGTGAATTACGTAGTAGCCAAACGAGGTGTAATGCAAGCTAAGTTATTTTCATTGAGTGGGTTTCTGATTTTATCTCACCCTGTACACATGTTCAGGAACAATATTCAATATTGTTTTTACAACCAAAATCTGACTGAACCAAGTATAGTCAGACAGTTGAATGTCTACTGTGACTGCATTCAAACCAGCTGTTAAGGTTGAGCAGATGACAGTATAAAAATCGAAAATTTAAGATAAATGAAAATATAGGAAATAGTGAAAAATTAATAAAAATCAATATCATAACTGCCATAAAATATGAGTACCTAATGTTAAGCCTATGACCGGGTGAAATAATATATAAAGCTAATATTTCTGCTATTTGATATCATTACAACAATTTATTATGAAATAACATGATTATTTCTATATATCTGTAGGGTCGGGTCAGTCTAGCATTGGTTCTTTCGCTCTTTGAAAGAGGCCATGGGATGTCAGTCCCTGCTGTGTAGTGATTCGGATGAACCCATGCCCGCAAAGGTTACAGGGTCACCTGGATTACGTAACTCGGCTTGTATATAAGCCGGGTTCGCGGTAGGTTGGCAATCATTCTTATGCATTCTCTCTGACAAGAGTGAATCCTTGGATCCTCATTTGCACGGTTTCTCTGAACCCTCTCGGTGGTTAAGCGAGTCTAGTTCTCCGGTACCTAGATTAGCCTCCCCAGCTTTACAAGGCACACCTGTGTCAAGGTACTGTACTTGGTTGTGATCTAACCGGGATTACTTCCGGAAGTGGTTTTAATAAACATCCATTGTTTATCAAACTTGAGGAGTCTGGTTTTGTGTGAATAGGTTTGTCTCTATACATACCAAAAATACCGAACCGACCTATAAAATCACACATAGGGTGGCATATTGCGGGAAGGGTAGACACAATCTTTCCGAGGCTATCCTCAACGCTGGAGACCGATACAGAAATAAGAAAATCTTAAATTAAACCGACCTATGTAATAGTGCATAGGGTGGCATATTGCCGGGAAGGGGTTTCTATACGATCTTTCCAAGGATAGCCTATCCTCAATAAGGCCAGAACCGGAAACCGCTACATATCTAATAAATACGATTTGATCTACATGGCCGATGTGATTAATATGCTTTGTGAGTCAGTTCATGGGTTGACGATACTTTTCTCTGCATCACCACCAAAGTGCATGCTCTGCTGATATTACATTGATGAGATAAAAAGCGACGCAACTGACGGAAGGGTCTGTCCTCTCTCGTGTATTTTCCAGGAACAGTGAAAAGGACAAACTGTCAAGTGTCATTGTAACTTGGGGACCCTGATGCCCTCTCAACGACAATAAATCTTTGAATGCCACGTGGTTTTCCATTAAGGATACCATTTTTATCCTAAATAATACCTCACGAAGTCATTGAATTTAATCTAAATGACATCGGGCTTTTTGTATTGACTGAGGGACTGGGAAAGCAATCTTTGCATCCATTGTCAAACTAATTTGTTGTTGTTTTTTAGATTGCTTTTCCCCCTTTATTTCTTAGCCTTGTAAATACTGAATACATTGTACCCCTGAATCCCCTTCCTTTCACACTGCCTATTATGACTAGAACCTTTTTAAACACAGTACTGCTCTTTTAAGACCTCGATACTGTTGAACATCTGAAACCAGTTCCGGAGATCACCTTTTAACATGGTAAATCTTTTTATTACCCACCTAATACAGAGTCTCCATAATAAGCCTATGGAGACTCTAGATTGGGCCGAATTTCTAATTATCTACAAGATTTGTTTCCTAATAATTACTCGACAGGTGAGTAATAAATACAACATTACCATGATTTCGATCTGTGTGGCTGTATTCTCCTTGTAGTTGACACTTAAGAGGAAACCCACGAGATGAAAATAGTTTGGTCCGTACTCCACCGAGTTTGACTGCAGAGTAATTCATGCTGCTATAGCCAGGGAAATGCCTGGAGGCATCATGCTGCTGTAGCTAGGGGAATGCCTGGAGGCATCATGCTGCTGTAGCCAGGGGAATGCCTGGGGGCATCATGCTGCCGTAGCCAGGGGAATACATGGAGGCATCATGCTACTGTAGCCAGGGGAATGCCTGGGGGCATCATGCTGCTGTAGCCAGGGGAATGCCTGGGGGCATTATGCTGCTGTAGCCAGGGGAATGCCTGGAGGCATCATGCTGCTGTAGCCAGGGGAATGCCTGGGAGCATCGACCTGCTGTAGCTAGAGGAATGCCTGGGGGCATCGACCTGCTGTAGCTAGGGGAATGCCTGGGGGCATCATGCTGCTGTAGCCAGGGGAATGCCTGGGGGCATCATGCTGCTGTAGCCAGGGAAATGCCTGGAGGCATCATGCTGCTGTAGCCAGGGGAATGCCTGGGGGCATCGACCTGCTGTAGCTAGGGGAATGCCTGGGGGCATCGACCTGCTGTAGCTAGGGGAATGCCTGGGGGATCATGCTGCTGTAGCCAGGGGAATGCCTGGGGGCATCATGCTGCTGTAGCCAGGGGAATGCCTGGGGACATCATGCTGCTGTAGCTAGGGGAATGCATGGGGGCATCATGCTGCTGTAGCCAGGGGAATGCCTGGGGGCATCATGCTGCTGTAGCCAGGGGAATGCCTGGGGACATTATGCTGCTGTAGCTAGGGGAATGCCTGGGGACATCATGCTGCTGTAGCTAGGGGAATGCCTGGGGGCATCGACCTGCTGTAGCTAGGGGAATACCTGGGGGCATCATGCTGCTGTAGCCAGGGGAATGCCTAGAGGCATCATGCTGCTATAGCCAGGGAATGCCTAGAGGCATCATGCTGCTATAGCCAGGGGAATGCCTGGAGGCATCATGCTGCTGTAGCTAGGGGAATGCCTGGAGGCATCATGCTGCCATAGCTAGGGGAATCCCCGGAGGCATCATGCTGCTGTAGCCAGGGGAATGCCTGGAGGCATCATGCTGCTGTAGCTAGGGGAATGCCTGGAGGCATCATGCTGCCGTAGCTAGGGGAATGCCTGGAGGCATCATGCTGCCGTAGCTAGGGGAATGCCTGGAGGCATCATGCTGCCGTAGCTAGGGGAATGCCTGGAGGCATCATGCTGCTGTAGCTAGGGGAATGCCTGGGGACATTATGCTGCTGTAGCTAGGGGAATGCCTGGGGACATCATGCTGCTGTAGCTAGGGGAATGCCTGGGGGCATCGACCTGCTGTAGCCTAGGGGAATGCCCAAAGGCATCATGCTGCAGATAAAGGGTTAATTGTGTCTTGTTGACAAAACCAAACTTTGCAACACATGATTTTGATCAAGTCAGAAACAGTAAAAAAGTATGTATTTTATCAATAAATCTACCAAGTATTTTGATGTACTAAGACAGTCAGCCTATTTTCTTATTATTATATGCCAAAAATGGCGAAATTTTTGCTAGTCACGTGATGTCAAACCCCTTACGACACAGTGTGGCGTACGGGTATAAATTTATACGCCCCCGGCAGTATACGTAATTGATACAACCATTAGGTATATGGTAACATAATAGTTTAGATACTAATTTAGTCTCAATCCTCTTTATGTGTGACCCAGGATCTCAGCTGTGAGAGTGACACAGGAACTCAGCTGTGAGAGTGACACAGGAACTCAGCTGTGAGAGTGACACAGGAACTCAGCTGTGAGAGTGACCCAGGATCTCAGCTGTGAGAGTGACTCAGGATCTCAGCTATGAGAGTGACATGAGATCTCAGCTGTGAGAGTGATATGAGATATCAGCTGTGAGAGTGACTCAGGATCTCAGCTGTGAGAGTGACATGAGATCTCAGCTGTGAGAGTGACATGAGATATCAGCTGTGAGAGTGACTCAGGGTCTCAGCTGTGAGAGTGGTTCCTAAATGGATTGACACTGACTCCCTGCTCTGTTCTCAATATCACAGTGAATAGCACACAGATAGTGAAGGGATAGTTTTTATTATCCACCTAATACAAAGTGTCCATAGAAAACACATAGGGAGTTTGTATGGACATACCCGGCGCATAAAGATATGTTGTATGCTCCGGGTGGCGCATACGGAAAAATAGTGCGTACGGAAAAATAGTGCATAACTAAAATGAACTGATATTGACAAGCCACTTGCCCAGAAAAGGTGGATAATAAATCCAATATAGACTGGTTTCAGATAAAAGCGACTGTATCCTCCTCGGAGTTGACTCTGCGCAACATCCTCGCATACGCTCGGATATTACTACGCGTCAACTCCTCGGAGCATACGGCCGCTTGTATCTGAAACCAGTCAATATTGTGTATGTATGCAGGACCCTGAAAGTCCATATGGACACCTCTAACCTCTAGATGATGTATTTAGTGCGTGCAAGCACGCTAAACCATAACCTCGTACCAGTTCTTCTTGTACCCTATCCTCGTCGGCACAAATTATTCTGGATATAAATCTGACTTTGAAAATAGAGTTTAGCGGTGCATAATGCATACCACATTCATTTTACATAATGCAATGCTCATTCAAATCCAAATTAATGTTTTTCTGTTCTAAGAGAACATCAACATGATCGAAAGCATCAATCTTTGCTAAATAATTTTTTTTTATCATAAACGCACTTCATTTCTCACTCACGTTTGTCATTAGCAAAGGAGTAAAATAAATCTGAAGTCCATTGCAATGAGAAGTAAACAAATCTGATTGTAAAGGTTCCTAACTAACACTGTCATGGGTGTTTCAGGTATGTAGGTAGTGCCCACGCATCTCCCAGAGTGTCAGGTAGTCTGAAGCACAAAATCCACTGAGGCGATTTTTTACCCCAAGAGAGTTGGTGACGTTTTTTGATAGTATTTACTGGTTCAAAATCAATTATAAAGATGCACTATTTCCAGATAGGTTTCATACCAAACCAAATTATAGTAGAACAACCTTACGATGGTCGCACATTGCATAAGATGAGCCTTGAAGATAGGAATTTACGGCACGAGTGCGTGAGGCCGAGTTATGTGAATAACATTCTGCAAGTCCTACATAATGAAAGTGGCCAACTTTACAATCATTGCAATACCTTGAACCTTGGTATAAGATATTCAGCCTTGGCAAGAATACCGGAAATATCACATACCAAGGTATCTTATGTAATGTTTCCAACTGGCGGTCATGATCACCGACTATGGCAGGTCTGATGGGGCGGACAGTAATTAGAGCGAACTTGTGATCAGTAATGAATACAGAGGGCGCTTTCATAGACTCATACGCACCCTATCGGACGTTTATAAGACCACGCTCGGTCACGTGACCTACAGTCTTCACTTCGAACTTTATCTCAAGAAGACGTTTAAATTTTGCTCCGGTGTTTCACGGTGGAATTACACTTTAGATCTGTCAGGAAAATGCATCAACCATGCCGCCGAAGAAGTCAGCGACTGCGGGAAAAACGAGAGTCCAGAAAAGCGCGGTTCCTACAACTACGAGGCAGACTAAAGCCGATAAAAGAATCGACGCGTTACAAGGACAAGTCGAAGAAATGAAAAACGCCATCATGGGTTTCATGGCAAAAGCCGCCAAAAACGTTTCCGAGACCCCCCAAGTGCAGGAGCACATTACCATCAACGCACAAGCGCAACCGCCACAGGGAAACACAGTAAGTGAAACGATTCCCATACAGAAGACAGTTACAGCTCAAAGTTTTCAAAATGGCGCCGTTCCCGGGACCCAGATCCAGGTCCCACTAAGCGCGGGAACTCAACAGGACTTTGTGACGTCATACCTCGCGCGGCAGCCGAGTGCCTGGGAGACTAAGAGTGCTGCAACCCCGCGTTACCTGGACACAACCCTCAACGACGAGATCCAACGCATTCTCCAACACCCCAGCCACGTTTTGCGTCCTATTAACGGTAAGCGCTATCAGCCGTTTCAGTACGTATTCAAAGGTTTAAAGAAGGAAAAAACGTCTTTGGGATCTCTGAACATCCAGGAATATGTTTGGGGCATACTGCGGATGATAGACCACACCGACACAGATACGGCCATTAAGCCGCATCTACTTCAGCATCTCCGTGAGGTAGTCGAAGATTCCCTCGACTACGATTTCTCCTCAGTGAGGCACTGGAGTGAGGAGACGTTTGCGCGGATACAAGAGGGACGTTTCCCTGACGGCTGGGCCAGCGATAACCAAATACAGCACCTCAGGACCGCTATATCACGGTCTGAGAATTCCCGTCTACAAAAGCAGGATGTTGAGTCCACCAAACGTCAGAAATCGAAGCAAGTCCTAACCAACCCCCCTTGCGCGGAATATAACTCGGCTAAGGGGTGCACCTCGACACCCCCCAATACCAATGCTGATGGGGGGCTTGTCAGCCATATTTGCGAATATTGCCACTCCATTCTAGGACTTCACCATCCCCACGTGATCCAGGAGTGTCGCATTAAGCAGCGACACCAATCGACCACAGCTCAGCCTACACCTGCCAAGGCCACGCCCTTTAGGCCTGTGGCAGGCCGAGGGTCTGCCGCAACCCCCTTCAACTCAGCCTGAGTACCCCCCTGAGGGGGGCGATCCACACTGTCTGAGTGACCACGGGACGGACAACCCGATTATTGGTCACGTGTATCGCCCTAAGCGGGTCCAACCAACGTCGGAGTCGCCAGTTGGGAGGCCCCCCCCTCTTTTGAATGCCAGGTTAAATTCCCGGTTTTTGCCCACCTCTACTCATGCATTGTGGAGGAGGGGACATATAATTTTTGTGGTGCTAAGTGTGATGTTGCTTCCGCGTTTAACGTTCGAGAGTGGGAAAAACGTCTCCAAGGTTATCACGACTACGAAGTCTGCGCTTTTCTCAGGTACGGGTGGCCAGTTAGCTACGACGCCGACACCTGGCCTCTGCCCACCTACACCAACCACCACAGCGCCCGCGCTTTCAAAGACGCCCTCGACGTTTTCACAGACACGGAATTATCGCACGCAGCAATTCTGGGGCCTTTGTCAGACCCTCCCTTCGGGGACCACACCCAAGTTTCTCCTCTTATGACGAGAGAAAAGAAGAACTCCAACGATAGACGGGTGATAATCGACCTCTCTTTTCCCCCGGGACACTCCGTCAGCGACGGGATTGCGGAAGGGATGTATCTCGGCGGTTCTGCAAAATACACCCTCCCCAACATCCGGGACCTGCTGAATCATATCGAAATCATAGGAAAGGGGGCGTGGCTCTGGGCCGCGGATCTGAGCCGAGCCTACCGCCAGCTAAGGCTCGATCCCGCCGATACCTCCCTCATGTGTTTCAAGGTGGGCGATAATTTTTACATCGACCTTTGCCCAGCCTTTGGCTGCAGAACTTCTTCTGTGGCATGTCAACGCGTGGCCAACGCGGTCATATACATCCTACGAGGCCAAGACATCATGGCCTTGGCCTACCTAGACGACTACGCCGGGGTGGAGCCTAATAAAGAAAAGGCCGACCGGGCCTACGCGACCTTTCTAGCCTTGGCTCGCGACTTGGGCCTCCAACTCGCTCGTGAAAAGTGTTCCCCGCCTACGACAAGCCTCACGTGGCTAGGCTTCCACGTGGATTCGGTCGCCATGATCGTCTCAATTCCCCCGGAGAAACTCCACGAGGTAATTGAGATCTGCCGCGCTTGGCGGGACAAGACTCATGCTACTCTCCGCCAGCTCCAGTCGTTGGCGGGACGGGTCGTACATATCGCCGCCTGCGTTAGGCACGCGAGGCGCTTTACAACACGCATCTTCGCAGCTTTACGGGCAGCTCGTTTCTGTGACGTCATACAAATAAGCCCCGCCCTGATGGGAGATGTCAACTGGTTCACCCACTACGCGGAGCGGGCCAATGGCAAACATCTGATTCAGCGGCCGCAAGCGCACGTTTTCATGACGCTACTTGTAGCAAAGGATTCCGCCCACGCACGAGTCGGCGCCAAGGCAGTCACGTGGTCTTGGTCTGACCTAGAGGTCAACGTGGCGCCTTCCAGTCTGCGGACGGGCGCCCTAGCTATTATCATAGCGGCCACGTTACTTTGGGACAGTCCGGTGAAGCGCTCGGTTATACTTATAACCACCGACAGCCCGGGAGCTCGGGCGGTTATTTCCCCTCAGGATCAAGGATGTTTTTGTGGGCGCTTGCGCCTGCAAGTTGTGGTTGCTTGCGGCTTTACTGGACTCCGAGGTGGTCCTGGCCGAGGGCCCGGCGCCGCGAGACGTTTTTCCCACTCTCCGCGTCGACCGCCCCCCCCTGATCGCCATGTTAAGTGATTTCACCTGATTACAGGTACAGACCCGCTTCTACACGCCCAGATGGCTTCATCTTTCATCGCAGCAGCGGCACATTCAACGATAAAGAACAAGTCGTCGCAAGCGACGTTTTTTCTCCAGTGGGCCGGCCGACATGGAGTCGATCCTCGACGACCCTTGATACTCCAGGCTTCCTTGTACATACAAGCCCTCGCCAACAAGCTGTCTTCCCCGGGTGCGGTGAAGAACTACGTATCGGGGGCGAAGTCTTGGATATCGGACCATGGGGGCGATATTTCTCCGTTTGTATCGCCCCAGGCTTCTGCAGTTCTCAGGGGGTCTGCTATACTCTCAGGACATGTTACCAACAGAGCCCCCCCCATCACGTTGGATATTCTTCATAGGATCTGTGACCTGGCCGACGGGCTTACCGTAGGCTTACTCTTCAAAACGGCAGCAGTCTTCGCGTTTTATTCCCTCCTTAGGGCTTTAAACTTGTTCGCTTCTCCCTCCTCCAGGGCTTCTCACGTTATCACCAGGGGTGACGTTATCGCCCAACAAGGCACACTACACGTACAGATTATATCGTCAAAAACGATAGCCCCTTCTTCACCTCAGGTTATCGTGGTACCTGCGGCTTCGGACCCTCGTTATTCACCTGCGGAATTATGGGAGTCTTATAGAGCGGCAGCCCCTGCGGCCCCGCTGGACCCCATTTTTCTGGTCAGACCAGGAGTACCTCTCACTTCAGATGCATTCACACGTATCCTGTGTATCCTCCTCCACCGAGCCCGTATCCCGCACCCAGCAGCCTACACTCCACACTCCTTCAGGAGGGGCGGCGCCCAACATGCATCCGCATCGGGTATGACGGCATCTGACATCTGCAAACTCGGAACATGGTCTTCAGAGCAGACCTTGGCCACATACTTACAGAACTGACTTTATCAACGTTCCGGTTGGTACTTGTTTTTTGATAAACTCAACAATTATCCAATGTCATTTTGATACATTGTATCAATTTCTTACACTACGTGTGTATCTGTATAACAATTGTCAAATCTCCAATTTTCAAATTTCATGTTACCAATTTAATACTCTCGTAATACCTCGTCAATTGTATTACACATCGGTATTACTATACTCAATTGTTATACTACGTATAAATTGTCCAAAGTATAATAAATACCATATACTATAATGCGCTCTCTAGTTAATCATTACCAATATGTTCACCCTCTTGATGGCCGTGCCTCCTCATGGTGCAGACTGGATATGCTTGCACGCAAGCATAACTAATGCGATTAGGGTGGGGAGTTAGCTCAGTGGTAAAGAGTACTGGACTTGTAATCCCAAGTTTGTCAGACTTTGTTGGTTTGAGTCCCACTGCAGCCACTTTTCTCCTTCACCCCCAGCATTGGTAGATTTACTGCTATATCAAATACCAGTCGTTCTCATACCATGTCTATGTCGTGTGGTGTACAGTCACCTTTCTCCTTCATCCCTAGCATTGGTAGATTTACTGATATATCAAAGACCAGTCCTTCTCATGCCATGTCTATGTGATGTGGTGTACAGCCACCTTTCTCCTTCATACCCATCAGTGATTGATGTACTGCTATACCAAAGGCCAGTCCGTCTCATACCATGTCTATGTCGTGTGGTGTACAGCCACCTTTCTCCTTCATCCCCAGCAGTGGTAGATCTACTGCTATATCAAAGGCCAGTCCTTCTCATACCATGTCTTTGTGGTGTGGTGTACAGCCACCTTTCTCCTTCATCCCCAGCAGTGGGAGATCTACTGCTATATCAAAGGCCAGTCCTTCTCATACCATGTCTATGTGGTGTGGGAAGTAAAAGAACGCTCACCTCGGTAAATGTGTTTTGAGATTTCTACCTGAAATCATCACATAGATTCGATCACCACCCTTGTGGTGTAAAAGAACCTTGAGAAAGTCTGGTAAGGACCTGTAATGGTTAACTAGATGTTAAATCAAACCAAACAAACAACCAACCAACCCGACATGTTCAATCAAAGTTTGCTGATATATCTGTTGACATTTCACTGGAAATCTTGCATGGAATACTCTCCATATCTTTTACACTTTTTTTTCTTCAAATCCCATGATCCTTTGCGAGGATTGATTAGCAGAGTGCCGCAAGCCACTCATAAGTATGCCAGTATATCACAAGTAGGTCAGTGCAATTTTTTCCAGCCAATCAGAACGTGTATCCAAAGTAGGGTGGTACATCATTTCATACCACCCTACTCTGCTGGTATGCATTTAATAACAATACCCTAGCAGAGGTTGGTATTTGTGTAACGTACTGGCACAGGTATGCAATAATATTCTTATAAAACCTTATTTGAAGCCATTAGCGTGGGACGGTTAGCGGAAGGTCACAAAGCGTAATGAGGGCATTCCAGACTTAGGTATTGTAGGTCTGCAAATCTTCACAGTTGTTAAGTAAATAACCACCTACCAAACTACATTACCGCCATATCTTATAAATATGGACTAATTAGTGCAACCAGCCAATTTCAGGCGGTACAATAATATGTATCTTCAAATTGGTTATGCATGCCACGTATGCCACAGACCACCTCATTGATTCTCCCCCCACCTGGCGGCTACCAACAAAACTAACCCAACATCACAACCTCACCTACACTGCCCGCCAGAGCTACATAAAATAAGCTCTGGTCGGGTTGAATAAGCGGCCCCTTTGACCCAGTAGCGGGACCTGTTTGTTAGTCTCCTACCAGATCTTTTGTACTGCTTGGAGAGCGTGTTATAAATGTCATAATTTCGAAGCCAATTTTCAATTTTCTTATTTCCTTTTCTGTAAATATCTTAAATACAATGAACATAAAGCTAGGTTTTAGTATCAATTTGTTCACCTACCTACCTACAGCCCAAAACTATCTACTATATTTAATAAATTTCATTTTCCCAAACTAACTCTTCTTTGACTGTTCGGCGGGATGGGGGGAGCATTTAGTACCTGTGGTATACGGCCTCGAAACCATGATATAGGGGGAAAATAGTCCCTTTGTGCTATAAAGCAAAGAAATAGGCCCTATTCTTAAATTCTTAAAATGACAATAACTGGGTTTGATATATTTGAAAAGATGGATAATAAATACAACAAACGATGATTTTGTAGACAGGCGGCTCTGTAAACCACTCGAGGTTGATGTCGTAATACACTCGCTAGCGCTCGTGTATTACTACGAGTCAACCTCTCCTGGTATACGGCCGCATGTCCACAAAACCATCAATTATTGTCTATTTATCATATTATACTTTTTTTTTTTTTTGGATCCAAACTGTGTTCGATGATACATGCATCGTTCTTCCACACAATGCTTTTAACAAAACTCAAACATTTTGCACAATAGACAGATTACATACCCACCACCATTATATAGTTACACGCCCATAGCCCTATATAGGTTCCATACAATGGTTACATTTCATATTCTATATCATTATTTCTTAGCGTTAGACAGGTTAACAGATCTTCACATTCAATCATGTTCCTCAATTATAACCATCTTTTTCCTCACTCTAATCAGAAACTTTTCCACTGACAAAGATGCTAACTTTATATTATACTCCCAACTTAGGACCTTTATTTATTACTCAGCAATAATTCATTAATTTTCTTAATTACTTCTCCTTTAAAAATGACCTTGGAATCTGATAGTTGTGTCTCTTTATCCAATGAGTTCCAAATTTTGCAACCCTGGTAAATTGAGGATTTACGAAATTTCTCAGTTTTTGGCTTTACTATGATCATGTTCTCTTTAACATTAGCCCTAGTAATGACTCCTAGACCACCCCTGTCAATTTGTATTTTCCCCATACGATGGAGACCCTTAACTATTCCTAATAATAACATTAACCTACATTCCCTTGGATCGGATACTCCGCATTTCTGTAATAGGGTTGAGTTGCTTATGTACTTTCCTTCTTGAAACGCTTCCCTTCCTATTGCTATACGTAACGCCCGCAGAAAACATTTGTCTGATTTCCTCTGATTTCTTAACGGTGTACCTTCCAATAGGAAGGAGCAGTGGTCAGTTAAAGGTAATACACATGTTTTAACAATATTTAGTGCTGTTTCTTTGTCGAAGAATTTCCTAATTTTACAGAAAATTGCTAGCTTGTCATTAATCTTTCTTGTCAACAGATCAGTATGTTTCTCAAATGTGAGAGTTTGATCGATTACCGCTCCTAGGTATACCATATCTTCACTAACCTCAATAATTTCCATATTCATTTTCAAAACTTTCTCTAATGTACATGTACTTCTGAACACAAACTCACAGATAAATACACAATAATGACTGGTTTTGTGCATGTGTGGCCTTAATCTCCCAGTAGTTGACATGTAGTAATATCCGAGCGATTACAGAGGATAATACGTTGTCAATTACGGTCACTCGTATACAAAACCGGTTGTTATTGTATTCATTACCCACCTACAAGATTAATAACAAGTCTATTCCAATTAAAGAGTTTTTGGAAGACATTTAGTTCCAGACACCACAGCACTGTCTAGCATGGCAGTAATTTGGTGTAGACAATAATAAAGTTCGCCATTAACCTGTGATTTTACCATGCAAAGTGTGTTATGACAGTGATTTCTGATGGTAAATGAGATTATTATGATTGATTCGAATGATTAACATTGAATGAACATCCAAGAAACGTATTTTGAAGTACATGATGATTCGACCTCATTATAGACAGGACTATTTTTCTCCTGCAGGAGATTCTGACATGCCAGAATCTCCGGTCGCTAATTCCAGGTGCCCTATACATTTCCTATGGAGGCTCCGTAATAGATGGATAATAAACAGAACTCTGGCCCTCTGGACCTAATGAGAAACCATGTGATTTCCTGTACAATCAATGTCATTAGATGAGCCATGTCCCTAATGGGTCAATATATGTACATGAGGTCAGCTGACCTGGAAGAAAATCCCTGAAGTAATATGCTGGGACAAACTCCCATCCCCCCCCCCCCACCCCCAATCAGACTACCATGAACAAGCTTACTGGGAACTCAAAAACTATGAAAACTCTGTCCCTTGGTGAGTAGCAAAGCCTTTCCTTCTATATTTTCTTTAATTTGGCAATTACTGGCTTTGATTTATTAAAAAAAAGCGGATATCAAATGCAACAAACGATGGTTCTGCGGACAGGCGGCTCTGTGAACCACTCAAGGTCGATGTCATGATACACTCGCTGGTACTCATATATTACTATGCATCAACCACTTATGGTTTACGACCCCCCGTCCACAAAACCATCCTTTATTGTTTATGAATATCTCATGATATTTTAGGTGACAGTAAATAGTAAATGGGTAACGGCGGTACCACTCCTATTACTCGGCGTTACTCGGCAGTACTCAGCATTACTCGGCGGTACTCGGCGTTACTCGGCGTTACTCGGCGTTACTCGGCAGCACTCGGCGGTACTCGGCGGTACTCGGAGGTACTCGGAGGTACTCGGCAGTACTCGGCGGTACTCGGAGGTACTCGGCAGTACTCGGTGGTACTCGGCGGTACTCGGCGGTACTCGGCGGTACTCGGCGGTACTCGGCGGTACCCGCCGATCCCTGACTGCAGAACGCCGCACAACTCAGACGCCACACCGCGGCCACGGCGAGAACTAAGTCCCGCAACGTCACAGCGACACCAGGGGGCGCAGCGAGCGGCTGGCGTCCGTGCAGCGTCCGTGCAGCTTCCGTGCGGCGTCTGTGAGCAGTTACACGGAGCGACGCGGCGCGGCGGGCGGGCGAACTAGGGACACGTGAGGAAGTCTCAGTCACAGAAGAGCGGACAGTAGAGCGAGAGATACAGCGAGAGGTACAACGAGCGTCAGAGCGACTCAGTGAGCCGGGCATCACGGAGATCACCGAGCAGACCCGAGGAGCACCGAGCAGCTCCGAGTAGACCCGAGGAGTTCCGAATAGACCCAAGCAGCTCCGAATAGACTCGAGCGGCTCCGAATAGACCCGAGAAGCTCCGAGAAGCTCCCGTCAGCACCGAGTAGACCCAAACAGCTCTGAATATACCCGAGCAGCTCCGAGCATTTCCGAATATACCCGAGCAGCTCCGAGCATTTCCGAATATACCCGAGCAGCTCCGAGAAGCTAAGAGCAGCTCCGAGTAAACCCGAGCGGCTCCGAGCAGCTCCGATTAGACCCGAGAAGCTCCGAGTGCGGCACCGAGGGAGCGCCAGTGAATTTACGTTTGATCAACTGACGGAGACGACCAGAGGATTTTACTTTGAAAAATTGTACCTGTGTGATACACACAACGAAAAGTTTAAGTTTGACGAATTTGTGGAAGCTCTGAGCAGCTCCAAATAGTTCTGAGCAGCTTGGAGCAGCTTCGAGGTAAAAACTGTAGAACCTCAGGGAACTGCAAACAGCAAGGTTAGTAATGTTCCACAGAAACCGACCGCTCTGAGCAATTCACCAAGATCGGCTTCACTCTAAGGAACTCCCAGCGACTGAGGATAACCCCACATTAATGAGAAAAATGTGAACAGCTTTGAGTAACTCAAAGGAACTTCCTCACCCGGATCTCTTAATTATTGGAATTTGTTCGTGGACAATTATTTCCTCATTGTATACATTTTTTTCTGTATTTCTTGGATATTTCTGCAATACTTCTGATATATGGAAATATCTGCTGACCTTTGGAGGAGTGACTAGGAACAGGATCCCAGCGAGAAGCCCCGAGCAGCTGGGAGCAGCTCAGAAGGCTATCCGAGACACTACGTGGGCCACGTTGACGAATAACACTGAGGAATTCAGTTTAATCTTTTTATCTGGATTTAAATTCTTAGTGATCGCCTGATTTCCTTCTCGGCATAAATATAAGGTAAGTCTCATTTGTATAGCGAAATAATTTTTCGTGTTTTTTTTCTGTTTTCCTTTAGTACCTATAGGGCACAGAGTGATTGCTAGTTCCGCCATCATCCGCGAAGAAATTGTAAGATAGCGCCACTGTAGTGGCAACTACTTTTATCAGTTGTTATAATCTAGAGATAATACTTAGACGAGGCTAAAGTTTCTCTATGCTAAGGCCCCCCCCCCAAAAAAAAAGAAAAATAATGAAAAAAAAAAAAAATCTTTTGTTAAAGTTCATTGATAATTGGTCCCACAACCTGGTGTTTAGGATGGCGTCAGGGGGCAAGATGGCCACTTAAATTGCATAATAGCTATGTGCCCTATAGATCAGTCGTCGCTATCAATCACAATCTCATTTATGACATTTGCTTACGACACATTACAGAAAGGCAGGGCGATTGAAATTGTATTGTTCTGTAAAAAAATTAACCCATAGTTCCTAATGAATGGACACTTTTATAAAGACCATCTGCGACATCCTAGGGACCTTATTGTAACGAAAATCAAATTGACCTTTTAAAAACTACTGAGATCATTAACGATCTCGGACGAGAAAATGAACGAGATTCACCAGAAAAGAAAAGTAAAGATATGTGGCCCCCAAAAGGGGCGCTTTCTGAGAGATTCCGTTTCTGATTGGTTCTCTGGTTTTCTACCTTATTCAAGACACATCTAACACGTTTACTTACACATACACAATATTACCATGATTTCGATCGGAGTGGCCGTATTCTTCGTGTAGTTGACGCGTAGTAAATCTCTGAGCGATAGCGAGGAAATTGCGTAGCCTCAACTACGCGGAGAATACGGCCACACTATATAAAATAGTTCCTATAATGCCCGTCAAAGAAGCCGTATTCTCCTAGTAGAATACGGCTTTCCATATTCTACTCAGTAACGATCTGTAGCCTCCATAATAATAGGTGGGTAATAAATACACAATATTACCATGATTTCGATCTGAGTGGCCGTACTGTTCTTGTAATTGACGCGAAGTAAAACTCCGTGCGATAGCGATCGAAATCATGGTACTGTTGTATTTATTACTCACCTTTCGGGTAATTATCAGGAAAAAAATCTAGTATATTATTAGAAATTCGACCCAAGTGCCATGCATTGTTTATATGAATTAGTTCCTATAACGCCCGTCAGGTGGCTGAAAAAGCCGTTTTCTCCTAGGAGATTCTGGAGGTCCGTATTCTACTCAGTAGCGATCTGGAGGCTCCATAGGCTTAGCATGGAGACTCCGCACTAGGTGGGTGATACATGTAAAGAATAACAAGATGACTACAGAGGTCAATACCCTGTAATTCATCGTTAAAAGCTCCTAATCCCATCTCCCCTAGTGAAACAATCGTTTAATCAATTTCCAATTAACCACATTTCTCAATGTCTTGCTTTTAATTGTTGCCCAGTTCCGAACATGATTCCCGTGGTATCCTTTTTCCCATCTCTCTGGATTAATTTTAGAATTGTCATTTCTTTTTCAGTTTCCGCTATTTCATTGCCTCGGCCACGCGACCGCCCGTTCCGACCTTTCTCCTGCTTCCGGTGTCCAGCTGCCAGCGGTCACGTGACCTGGTTGAGGCGCATGCGTGAACCGCCCACCTTCCGGTCCATGAACTCGGAGTGAAAAAAAAAGAGAATCTTTTTCAATATTCCATCATTCCACTGCCCGATATTCATATTACTAGAGAATTTGACGAGTATCATACTGTCATAAATTCTACAGAATTCATAGAACTGAAACCATAGGAACACTTCTATAGGGCACAGAGTGATTGCTAGTTCCTCCATCATCCACAAGAAAATTGATCGATGGCGCCACTATAGTCGAGGGACAACCACTATTCTCTTATGTAATAATCTATAGATGATATTGAGACGAGGTTAAAATTCCACCATGGCAAGCCCAACAAAATATTTTTGATAATATCCATTGATAATTGGTCCCGCCACCTGGTGTTTTAGATGGCGTCGGGGGGCAAGATGGCCGCTTCCATAGCATAATAGGTATGTGCCCTATATATATTCGGGCATTATTTTGTCTATATGACGATTAATTGGGTCTATAGATGCTGATATATAATGGCATGATCCTAGCTGGATTCCAGTATGATATAAACATTATGAGCCCAACGGCACGCCATACACTCCAAGATAACTGAGCATCTTATTTTGGATATTAATTGAATTAACACAAACGGCGTGCCATACACTGACAGCTAGCTGAGTCTCCTATATTGGTTGTTGATTGAATTGACACAAACGGCCTGCCATACGCTCAAATAACTGGATATCTTATATTAGATGCTAATTTAAATTACCCGAACGGCTCGCCATACACTCCAAGTTAACTGAGTATCTTTTATTAGCTGTTAATTGGATTTGCCCAAACGGCTTGCAATACATTCAGAGTTAACTGAGCGTCTTCTATTGGATCTTAATTGAATTGACCCAAAACGGCGTGCCATACACTCAAATCGCTGAGTATCCTTTTTTGGGTGTTAATTGAATAGTGATTGACTCCCTCACTGCAGACCTGACAGCTACAACCAATCTACTCACCCGTCGTTACTTCAGCTAGCCTACGACCCATCTACCCGCCCGCAAACAACTGCCACAAGTCATTGGGTGGTGAACGCACATGATTCTACTGGACAAGAGACCACCCGACGCATGGACACCAAGAAGAATAATGCGGAATACCATTAATATGCACGTTCTTTGTCTCTATGACAACTATCTAGCCTCAGGGTAGAGCCATTTGGTCGTGGGATCTATAGATATAGGTTCAGTGAGACAAAACGTAGTACAAGTGGAAATACAGAGACATCTATAGAAGGTACGTTATTCTAGGATTACTAGGAGCAAATAGTATGTTCATCATTCATGAATGAGCGTGCAATTATAGGTGAATAACAATTGAAAGGTTTGGGTTACATTCAGTGTATAGATAGTTTTCTGTAACCTCACTTGCACCAAGTCAACTTGCCATTTCTTCAACTGCCTGAGTCTAGGATCCAGATATATCAAGAACAAGTGGTTCAATGAGGTATTTCGGTATTGAGTGATTGGTCATAGTCAACTGGGCACGCTTCTAAGACTGTGAGACACTGGCTCCCTGCTCCTTTCCCGGTATCACAGTGAATAGCACGCAGATAGTGAAGAGACAGTATTACGCATATCAGCCCAGTGTGTGGTTACCTACCACATATAAAACGTTAAGAGTTCTGTCGGATCTGCTTGGAGTTTCTTCCCCACATAGAGAGACCTACAAGAACTATGCATGAAGAGTGACGTGCCACGAGAGTGAGAATCTCGTGGAGAGAAAGACTGGAATTTTCTCTCATTTCTGTACTTTCCTACTTAAATGTGATCATTCTCTTATGATATATTTCTAGTAACGGCGTAAAAAAACTCTCATATAACTAATGACTTTGACCTGAGAGAGCATATATCTACACACAACCGGATCTACGTGTCGCTGTGATTCTTACTTGTCTGTCATCCTCAACTTCACCCTTGCAGTTGGTACGTGGTAAACCTCCATCAACCAATCAACTCTAAGGATACGAGTGGAGATCGGATTTCTAACCACCGTGTCGCTGTGGTTCTTACTTATTTGTCAACTACAAAGAAATTCGAATCGCGACACACCGGAAGTACTTCAGGAGGACTCCGGAACCGGAAGTAGCCCAGGAAGACACCGGAAGTGCGTCGGGGCGTTTCCGGTGGCCATGTTTGGGGTGACAGAGGTGATGGCTGGGGTGGACTCCGGAGACAGGATCTCGGACTGGGGATACCACATCCAGAGTGACGCCGTCAATAACCCTCACCGACAACTCCATGACGACAAACCCGCGTCCATGACAACCATCACTGACGTCATGGTCACCACGGTGACGTCACAGGGCAATGACACTGACGTCAATACGACGCAGGATCTTCAGCAGCTGTACGAGTTTTACCAGGTAAGTGGGAAACGGGTTGCGTAAAACTGCAGATCTACGGACCCTGTCTTATAACATAGAGAATGTTTATTTACCGTAAATACAGTAAAACCCCGCTTCTGGGGCACCTCGCTTAAGGGAACCGTTTTTTCGGAACAGAAATCTTTATTTAGTTCATTTAAACCCCGCTTAAGGGGGGCACTTCGCTTAAGGGGACACTTCGCTTAAGGGGACACTTCGCTTAAGGGGACACTTCGCTTAAGGGGACACTTCGCTTAAGGGGACACTTCGCTTAAGGGGACACTTCGCTTAAGGGGACACTTCGCTTAAGGGGACACTTCGCTGAAGGGGACACTTCGCTGAAGGGGATACTTCGCCTAAGGGGACACCTCGCTCAAGGGGGCACTTTGTTCAGAACGGAGGCTGTCCCCTTAAGCAGGGTTTTACTGTACATGTTTTCGCTGGCCCATCCACACTAATCAAATGTTCTGAATCACATTTCACCTCTTTTACTGTGAACTTATGGAAGCGATATTGGTTCTTCCACTCTAAAATACATATTAGAATCTATAAAATCTGTCAAATTTCGCGTAGTGTTTTGAACGTGGCCACACCATTGCCATACGGGTACTGGGGAATGTGGGGACCATGGATCTGCAGTTTTACCAGGGGCCGAAATGACCGATTGTCAGCGTCAGGCACTTTTCTACTTGTGTGCGGTGACTACATGTAGTTATGTTTCAGGTATTGGATGAGATTATGTAAAGTATTCATCCTTCATCTCCATCGAAGGGTAAACAGCTGTTTTATGTCAATAGGGGAGAAACTGTCTGGTTAAGAAACCAGCGAGAAATACATAGCAAAATGGCAGGACTTGAGAACCAGCCAAGCTCAAACCTGGAACCTACCTCTAAATAGACAGTTATAAAGTAAGCGCGGGCTGTTTAGTAGGCATACACATACAAATTTGTATATGTTTATTGATTATAAATTTGTTTCACTCATATCAAGTCTGTGCAGCAAGAAATATCGTCGATCGCTAGTGCGCACTCTGGGGAGCACACCAGCCCTGTTTGGAGACTGCCAAGGCTGGTTAGACTGGCTAGAAAGAGGTAAACACATATCGCAAAGTAGACATCATGTATACATTTATTCTGATTGTGTGGGATCAGGCATAAGGCCCATTTCCATTGGCCAACGAAAACCGTGCAGATTATTTTTAGTTCTCTTAAAAGCCTTATTTCCCTCGTGCTTCAGAAGGTTCGTCGGTGGTACCTGACTGTAGATCGGTGATTGCCAATGGAAAAACCACGTTTTTTTCTTATTACTGTACCTTGAACATATCATCCTGACTTAGTTATAAGTATTCAGTATTCTAAGGATACATTCGTATATATATATATATATATATATATATATATATATATATATATATATATATATACAAACAGGTGCTACACGGAACGAAAGCACGGTTACTGGGTATTGATTGTAAACAGGTAGATCTTGCTTTACTCCAATGGAGGATAAATAAAATAATTATTTAAAAACAAGAACCAAAAAAACATGCGCTCCTTCGCTGGGGCAGTTTAATCAAATGTGCCTTCTAACTGCACAGTGGATAAGAGCAGAAGAACAAACAGCTGGATCATAACTTGTGAAGCTCATTTAACACTTCTAGTTTCCTCCCAACTCATAATATATTAGTTATAGTAGGGGGTCATAATTATTTTGGGCCTACAAGTTTCTTAGACTTATTTCTAGCAGAGTTCTTTCTGCTCTTTCCTTCTATCTGGGTCCAACCTCGGGGAAGTTTGGGGAATTTTAGTCATAAATCAAAATTCAAAATGGCCGCCAAAAATGGAACAAAAATCCACAAAAAAATATGTCCTTGGTACAAACATAGGCATGTGGCACCTCAAAATGATTGTCTTGGTGAGGTCTAATGGTTGCCGTCATTTTCACACATATTGGATGAAGCCTGTTGCCATAGCAACCAAATGTCTGTTTCCATAGAGTCAAAACGTAATATGATTAGCTTCTACATCTGTTTGACAGCTCCCCCGTTGTGATGCCCGGATGTAGTATCAGCTTCTACTTCAAAGACTGTGTTGGAGCAAATATTAGTAAGCCAAGAGCCACGAGAAATCTGCTGGGAGAGTGTTATTTTCAGTCTCTTTGGGGTCTTGTTAACACAGGAAGGCGAAAGTGCTTATTCTCGTGTTGGGTTGTCCATAGATGGGGATCTAGACTGGCTCCAGTCCCTGCATCCTATAGCTACCCTCCTCGCTGGGATACAGTCCCTGCATCCTATAGCTACCCTCCTCGCTGGGATACAGTCCCTGCATCCTATAGCTACCCTCCTCGCTGGGATACAGTCCCTACATCCTATAGCTACCCTCCTCGCTGGGATACAGTCCCTGCATCCTATGGCTACCCTCCTCGCTGGGATACAGTCCCTGCATCCTATAGCTACCCTCCTCGCTGGAATACAGTCCCTGCATCCTATAGCTACCCTCCTCGCTGGGATACAGTCCCTGCATCCTATGGCTACCCTCCTCGCTGGGATACAGGTTGGATACATGGGCCAGTCAGAGAAGGACACATACTATAATAAACTTTTTTCTTTTTGTATTTAAACATTTAATGAATGTTCATAATCATTAGCAAGTCTCATAGTGATCCTACATGTTAGCTACAAGAGAGGCAAAAGCTTCTAGACACTTTAGCTTCCTTATACACACCAGCTGTTATCCAGTTTTCATGTCAATAGCTTCTAGACACTTTACGCCACTGTCTAGTGCGTATTTGTCAGAACCAATCACAGTACAGCTTACATTAGTCCGATTCGTATGGCACAGAGTAAAGACATAGGTCTGTGATGGTCAAAGAGAGCACGTCAGATATTGACGACCTGGATTTCCTAGCTGGGTGGTAAAAGGGATAAGGTGGTTCTTGTTCTATTTATAGCATCAGTTTGACAAGATTTGATTGGTTCCGACGAATATGCACTAGACAACCCTCTTAGCTGCATTATATTTATCAGGTGTAGTTTTCATAGGTCGCCAAATGCAAATAATACGGTGTCTGAAGATGGAAACATACAGCATTGATTTAAAGGAATTGGACACTTCTAATGTCATGCTGAAATACTAAAACCATCTGTGGATGTGGTTTCTATCTAAAGTAGGAGGTATATATATCTATTCTACCCTTCATATTCATTTCCAAAGACTTAAATGGCGTGACTGTGAGCCACCTTTAGATATGCCAAACGGGTGCATTTGGAACTGATGTGAAATAATAAGGTAAGAATATCCCAATATTGTCCAGATATGTATTATACGGAAACTGGCTTACTGTCTTCGTACGTCAAAAATACGCGGTAAAATTATTGGTCCCATACATCCCGATGCCGTAGGCAGAGGGATGTATGGGATCAATAATTTTACCAAGCATTTTGACGTACGAAGACGGTCAGCCTGTTTTCGTATTATTATATACCTAAAAATGGCGAAATGTTACCTAGTCACGTAGTCACATACCCCGTACGGCACAGTGTGCCGTACGGATATAAATACGCCATGGGTAGGAGCGGGCAGTATAAGTAGTTGATACAGCCATAGGTATATAATAATACTGTTATATGAGAAAACAGGGTTACTGAGTCCGTACAGATGGCCGTTCTCGTTGTTTAGACTCAAAAATACGTCCCGAAGCCGCAGGAACTATGTTTTCTTATTACTATACACCTTTTAATTGTTTAAAAACCCGCTTTATTCAATTTTCTGCTCTGCGAAAACCACTGCCATTCACTACGGCCCACTGTCACAGCGGGTGCGAACATTATTTATACTACACCCCTAGCAGTGGGTAGTATGGAGAAACCAAACAAGAGTTAGTCCTGTTGTTGTTTATCGCATGACGGCAAGATCGCGTAGTACTACGATATCTTGCCGGAGTGCGATGAACAATAATATAACTAACTCGAGTCTGGTTTAGAATTTATCCTACCCCGCCCGTCGAAATTACTTATACATCAACAGATGACGTCATTTGTCAAGTGTATCCCACTAGAGCGATATTTTTCATTTTTCTGAACTCCAGACCGAATACAATGACCCAATGTTAAGCCTATGGAGTTTTTTATTAGGGGTAGGATAATATTTCATACATGTTCGGCCATAGGTGTAAAGTAATACACCTTTATTCAACTGTGAGTTTTACTGCTTGGTATTGTGGGGCCCGTGGGTTACAGACAACGGAATATACCTGGGAGCTCACCAACAGCCGCTAAACCTGTTCGCCACGTACAACTAGATATGTATTACTCAAATTAATCACGTTACTACAAATATAAACATCTAGTAATTAAGTCAAAATCGGAGCATTACAAATGAAAGAGAAAATCGGAGCACTTTCACTAAAGCCCAATACACATCTACCGATTTCGGAACATTGATGTACCTTCGTCGGCGACAAAGGAATTGTACCTTGTCTCAGCTGATCCATCCTAAAATGGGATTCACACGCTGGGATCCATGTACCTCACAAAGTGTTTGTCTGAGACAAATCCTGTTGAGATTTGGTACTGGAACACAATCTCCTCGTGTGAATGACAGGGTTCCATTTTGCTGAGACAACTTTTTTCCCTTGCAATTGTCGGCGACAATCACCTCTAACAAGGAACAGAATCTCATGAGATTTTGACTTTAAACATGTTTAAAATCTATAGGGCCATTTTGGTGAGACAAATAGACCTGCTGCGACCATGTACCTGCCCTAGCCAATAGGGGTCCAGCAAGCATAATTGAATGTTTGTAACACCCTCCACATCAAGGGTAATTGAGTCCCAAGGTGAGTGGTCACTGTGACTATGTCTGAGATTATGTACCAGCTGTGTCCTCCCATGTGAATCAAATTCGCCATTTTTCCTTGAGACTGATAAAAGTACTTAGCCATGAGAATTTTTTACCAAACGAGAATTGTCTGAGACTAGAGAAAAGGTGTGAAGTACACCAGTCTCAGGTACATGAGTCTCTTCGTGTGAATCCCACTCCACAGAGTTGGCCCTAGTCAGTAGATGTGGGGCAGCTAGGCAAGGGTCAGCCAACGATTAGTGAACCCCCAACCCCCTTACCTCCTTGAGATATCATTTTGTCTGTGACGAGTTGTGGTTCGATGTTCCTAAAAATCGCTCACCAAAAGTTTATCAACATGTTGATAAATCCAGTCGCCGACAAAGATCATTAGAAAATGGGCCTTAGATTGGGCGACAAGAGCCGAGGTATTATGTAATTTGCCTGCGACAAGTTCACTGACTCCTATACGATTTGGGAACTAGTCATTCAACCCAGAATCGGCAGAAGCGTATTGTTCTTAATCAAATCCCTGCAAATGTGACCCACTATGGGAACAGGCTGCTCAATATAATATTCTATTTCTAGCTTTGTTGCCGCTATTGCTTCTTATTCAAAGCCAGATTTATATTCATAAACCCAATTACAAGCCTGCTATGACAGTTCTTAGGCTGCTGACTGGTCAGTGAATCAGCAGATGTCACGATTCGGGTCACAAATAAATGTAACCACGACTATTGGCTTTTTTCATCAACTGTTGGTCTAGACAGGCTCTATTCAGCCGTTTTGTGCTCTATTTTGAAAGGCCTATACTGCATGATTAACACCTGTGATCATGAATAGAAATAGGGTCTTTATCATGACAAATTACGCGAACGTGACCAGTGTTTTTATTGTTATGTTTTAACTGCGTTTACTATTCCGTTTTATTATCTGTGGTAAACAAAATACCCATTAACCCTTTAAGGACGCATGATGCCTGGAGGCATCACGGCACTAAAGATGCATGATGCATTGAGGCATTATTGTTCCAATATCAACAAAAATGTTTTAACAAAGAAATAATGGAGCAAGATTCATGAAATCTTCAGAAAATGTAGATATAACATCATATAGTATTTCTCTTCAAAAGAAATAAGATATTTATGATTATGTATTATATTGCATGATTACAAACTTGAATTATCAGTTTTAACCATTATGTGCCCGTCCTCTAGCCAGACACACTGCCACCAGTATAGATCTGTCCTTATGGGAGTAGCTGGACCCCTGGCAGTCGTCCTTAAAGGGTTAAGAATACATAGGGACTCAGCAAACCACTGTCCATTATATAAATCTGTAGGATACCAAAACTATACCATGGTATACGGACTAAAATTCGTGGTAGATTGCCTCTAATCCGTGGTATGCGGGAAAATACTCCCTTTGTGTTACAGATAAAAAATATAGTGTGGCAATTACTTGGTTAAATCTATTAAATTTTCCCCTACATCGTAGCGCATCGGGAGGTCTATCGTAGCGCGACGGCGTAGATCGTAGTAGGTGGGAGACATGGCTTAAGTGGGCACCCACTGCTTGGAATATGGATTCGGCATAGCTAAGATGTAGCTATGAATCAACATTACTGCATCATTACATTTTCAAAATGCTGAAAATTTGTGTTTCGTTGAATGTCAGAGTATAAAACCATTGGGGGGTGCCCACTGCTTCCGACACACTCCGACAAGGCTTACGACACACTACGACAAAGAAAATCCCTGTCAGCACGGATCTGTCGGAGTGTGTCGGAGTGTGTCGTAAGGCCTTGTCGGAGTGTGTCGTAACGGTTGCCACGGTACCAACACACTCCGACAGAAAAAGCTCACTTAGCCGTACTTCATTTATATAGGAAATATACTGAAAAATGTGATTTTCTTCAATTTTATAAAAGAAAAACTTAGTGAATTGATGTCTTTTATCAGTAATATTAGAAATTTGAACAAATATCTATAATCATGTAACTCAGACCTGGATTATGATTTTAAAAGTATATGATTATCAAAAAGTTTATCATATCTGTTCCTGAATATGTTCAATGGGCCATTCGTAATGTATATCCCTATATAACAGAGGACAGAATATTGTATATATGATATTATAACAGTTTATAAAGGCGCACGTGTGTGTGTGTGGTGGGGGGGGGCGGTTCATTGCTTTTACATAGTAGGAATGCTCCCGACACATTACGACACAAGCCGACCTCTACGATTTTTTAAACATGTTCAATTTTGTCGGAAGGGCTACGACACGGCTACAACAAGGGCGCTGTGTCGTAGCCACGTCTGAGTGTATCGCAGTGTGTCGGAAGCTGTGTCGGAACGGTGTGTCCACCGCTGCGACAAAAACCCAAAACGTTCGATTCTGTGTCGTAACGCTTGTCGTAGTGTGTCGTAGTGTGTCGCGGGTGCAGTGGACACCCCACTTTACAAATTTTTTCCCCGTGATTTTGCATCACATTCTAACCTCTTGGCTTTTGAGAATACATCAAGTTCAGCGTGACATTAAAAGATAAAACCTAACGTAATTAAGGAAGGCGTGAAACAAGATAGAAATATAGATACTGCAAATACTAACAAAAACAGTAGAGCGCTCATTGAGTTGTAGTGAGAAGGATAGAGTTTTAGGTTCTATCTGCCCATTGACACAGAATGAAGATAACAGTGGCAAGCAAAATACATTTTTTTCTTATCAGGCCAACTTTATTATCTGAGAAATTGTACCTTATTAAATTTACCTTATCAGAAACCTAATAATTCAAATAACTTCTCTGGACCCTTTTTTTGAAAATAATATTCATCGAGGCTAAAAGCTCAGTATAAAGAAGTTGATAATCACTTTAGCGGGGTGATCGTTGAGTTTTTCCTATTAAGGTAAACTTGTACCAGGGGTTGAATAATGATATATATTATTTTACTTTGTGATATGACTATTATCGTTGAGTTTTTCCTATTATGCTAAACTTGTACCAGGGGTTGAATAATGATATATATTATTTTACTTTGTCATATGACTATTATCGTTGAGTTTGTCCTAGTATGCTAAACTTGTACCAGGGGTTAAATAATGATATATATATCATTTTACTTTGTGAATGGACTACTATCGTTGAGTTTTTCCTATTATGCTAAACTTGTACCAGGGGTTAAATAATGATATATATTATTTGACTTTGTGATATGACTACTACGGCAGGTCACACTAAGAGGTTCTCTGTCTGACATGATGCAGAACACTGGGAGCTAGGTCCCCTACTCGTACACAGCAGGCGATGCCTTGAGGCAGCACCGATGGAAAATATCAACCAGCCAAGATTGGTCAGGAAATAATGGAACAATAAACATGAAACAAAGATGCAATTTGCACAGAATGTAGTTACAACATAGACCTGGGGCAAAACAATTCAGGGAACTTATGAGAGGAAATCAGGCTTAGGGTGAGTACGAAGTTATGAGAGGGATGCAGGCTTAGAGCTAGTGAGAAGTTATGAGAGGGATGCAGGCTTAGAGCTAGTGAGAAGTTATGAGAGGGATGCGGCTTAGAGCCAGTGAGAAGTTATGAGAGGGATGCAGGCTTAGAGACAGTGAGAAGTTATGAGAGGGGTTCAGGCTTAGAGACAGTGAGAAATTATAGGAGGGGTTCAGGCTTAGAGCCAGTGAGAAGTTATGAGGCGGTGCAGGCTTAGAGCCAGTGAGAAGTTATATGAGGGATGCAGGCTTAGAGACAGTGAGAAGTTATGAGAGGGACGCAGGCTTAGAGCTTGTGAGAAGGTATAAGAGGGATGTAAGCTCAGAGCCAGTGAGACGCTCTGAGAGGTGCTGCAGCCCCCTGCTGTAGAGGTTTAAGGCCAGTTCGCAGTGTGTGACAAGGGAGGAGGGTGTGCGATCTGATGTCAGACTGGCGGTAGCGGCTTCCTTGCGACTAGGCGTACCGCATGTACCTCCAGTCGCAAGGAAATACTAAAGAAGAAACCAACAAGTTTTGGTCATACGAGTTTCTTTCTGTATTTATCTCACCCCTGTACACATTAAAAGAATGGAAAACACACATGATATAGACCATGGAGAACGGACTTCAATACTCGTAGGGGCATGGAGAACGAGTTCCCAATGTTAAGCCTATGGACATTTATTCCAGGGGTGAGATAAAGTTCACACTGTGCGCTGTGTTCCCTGCGCTTCGTACCCTTGCAACTGGCAGTACCAACTTGCAAGCTCCCCCAGTCACACACTGTGAACTGGTCTTGAACTACCTGCGCTTGTGACTATAGCACTTGCGCTTTTAGGTACATAGGTACGTCTTGTCTCAGACAAGCTGTACCAAATATCAAACATGTTTGATATTCGAAATATCTATATATCTATATATATTAAGGTACCTCCAGTCTGTGACTGGGCGTACCGGGTATGCACAGTCTCAGACTAGCAGAAAACATCCAGTTCACACTGTGCATTGTGCCGCATTGCGCGCCTAAGGGTACGCCCAGTCTCAGACCAGTTTTAATGGCCAGTTCACACTGTGTGTTTTGAGGTTAGACCTACCCCCAGTCTCAGACAGGGCGTTCCCCAAATTTCCATTGCGATATCTCCAGTCTGAGACTCGCAAGTCGCACAGTGTGAACTAGCCTTAAATTCGCACGGTGTGAACTGGCCTTAAAGTTGCACAGCGTGAACTGACCTTAAAGTCGCACACTGTGAACTGACCTTAAAGTCGCATGGTGTAAACTGGCCTTAAAGTCGCACAGTGTGAACTGGCCTTAAAGTCGCACAGTGAACTGGCCTTAAAGTCACACAGTGTGAACTGGCCTTAAAGATGCACAGTGTGAACTGACCTTAAAGTCGCACAATGTGAACTGGCCTTAAAGTCGCACAGTGTGAACTGGCCTTAAAGTCGCACAGTGTGAACTGGCCTTAAAGATGCAGAGTGTGAACTGGCCTTAAAGACGCACTGTGTGAACTGGCCTTAAAGACGCACAGTGTGAACTGGCCTTAAAGTCGCACAGTGTGAACTGGCTTTAAAGTCACACAATGTGAACTGGCCTTAAAGTCGCACAATGTGAACTGGCCTTAAAGTCGCACAGTGTGAACTGGCCTTAAAGTCGCAGAGTGTGAACTGGCCTTAAAGTCGCAGAGTGTGAACTGGCCTTAAAGATGCAGAGTGTGAACTGGCCTTAAAGACGCACTGTGTGAACTGGCCTTAAAGACGCACAGTGTGAACTGGCCTTAAAGTCGCACAGTGTGAACTGGCTTTAAAGTCACACAATGTGAACTGGCCTTAAAGTGGCACAATGTGAACTGGCCTTAAAGTGGCACAGTGTGAACTGGCCTTAAAGTCGCACAGTGTGAACTGGCCTTAAAGTCGCACAGTGTGAACTGGCCTTAAAGTCGCACAGTGTGAACTGGCCTTAAAGTCGCACAGTGTGAACTGGCCTTAAAGTCGCACAATGTGAACTCGCCTTAAAGTCGCACAGTGTGAACTGGCCTTAAAGTCGCACAGTGTGAACTGGCCTTAAAGTTGCACAATATGAACTGGCCTTAAAGTCGCACAGTGTGAACTGGCCTTAAAGTCGCACAGTGTGAACTGGCCTTAAAGTCGCACAGTGTGAACTGGCCATTAAGCATACGGAACAGATCTATTGACGGTTTCCCGGCTTGTCGTGCCGGTAGGGGCGGATTTGGCGCTGTATGTATCGCTATGCGTATTTATTCATAGGCAAACACTGCGGCCTGGGACTGGGACGGTCTTCTGTGGTGCCTAACTGTGTGAATGATCCTTTCATCTGCGCACCTTCATCCCTGCCGCCTTTTACTCGGAGGAACAAATACATCTGCCATTTCTATGCATCGACACTGCACCCGCTCACATGAACGAATGTATCCCCCGCGTATTCAGATCTCTTCTGAACCCATTCACATTCACATCTGTCGTTTACATGCAGCTAGCTTGCCAAGTCTACGATACGTTGCGTTATATACATATATTTATAATTTTTTTCTTTTTCAATTTTTTTTTGTAATTTACATTTTTTGTTGTTGTTGTAATTTTCAATATTTATGCTGACATTTGCACAACTTTGTAAACTGGTTTCAATGCAGATGCAGTTTATAAAAGTTTTGAATCACATAACTGGAAGTACATGTATTTAGCCAGCAATTTGGTATACACAATATATTTTAGCAGCACACAGATAATACATTAGCCAATATGGAATACATTAGCTGTATATCTTAATACATAGTTCCTATATATCATATACAGAAGATAACAGCGACGATTTAACCATTAATCTACAATGTGTCGCACCATTTTTGGTACAAAGTTTCGATACTAATATAGAATTTCGTTATCGAGAGCAAGAAATGTTGACATAATGCATAACAATACAGAAAAAACGTCTTCTCCGAGAATACTATACAAATCTAAAAAAATAGTCTGAGCTTAAAGGATCTTTATACGCCTTTAGAATCCAAGGATATAAGGTAGACATCCCTGATAATCTTTCCCTATAGACTTAACATAATGAAGTCATATCCAACGCCTGTTAAGTATTTGGAATAAATACTCAATGGGGGATTATGTCATAAAGGTTAGCCTAAAAGTAAATGTGAGATAAATTCAGAAACCTATTCAAGTTTACGGTCAGAGCTTGGATCAAATCTTGTTTGAATTGCTACGTAATTCAAGCGGCTTAGCTTTGTGAATTAGTACGAAATTAAAACTCGATGGGATACGGATTCTGACCCCAAACTTTCATTGTTTTTTTCACTCTCTCTCCCAATATATATATATATATATATATATATATATATATATATATATATATATATATATATATATATATATATATATATATTTGTGATATCAGTGTGGATTATCTAATTATTATATCATAGACTTTACTTCATTTAATGATATAATTGAAACATTGAACGGTTTCCCCTTTTGCAGTAAATAGCATCTGATATATCCAAGATAATGCAGAAAAAGGTAATATCTAATTATCAAAAAAAGAATGATTCTAAATAGAATAACATAAATTATTTTTCTAACATTAAAGTTTCAGGAAATAACAGTATATAGCACCTGATATATCCATGGTTATGTAGAAAACGGTGATATCAAATATTAAAAAAAAAGTAATTTTAAAGAAAATCAAACTAATTATTTTCTTACCATAAAGTTTCAGGAAATACCTTCACGACATGTTGAAGTCTTAGGAAGGTATTACTACCTGCTCATCAAAAAGTATCTAAAAACCTTTCTTATTCTCATTATGGAGATTATGCATTCTCTGACTAAGAAAGGTTGGCAGCTTTGGTGAGCTTTAATATGATTATCTTTTTGGGGGAAATGAGACTCAGGGATTCAGAGAAAGTTTTAATTACTTCATTAACCTTCCCATCGAGAAAGCCAGTCTACGTGTTAGAGAGGACAGTTTCCAAATTATACCACCAAACATGAACATGCACTTCAGCAGCAATTGAATAATATTAGTTTGCAAAATGATTGAATGAAGCGTGAGATTTTCACGAATTAATGATGAAAACATAATCTTATTGTTTAAAATCAAAAACGCAAAAGAACAGAACTATTCGCTCATAGAGACTTTTCAAGTAAAGCTTATGTCTTTGATAAAATGTACTAAAATGTGCTAATTAACTTTTATGTTAAACCACTTATATCAAAAAAACCTTCTGGCCAGTTAATAGTAATCCCTGGAAGGTGCTAATTCTCTTTTGTTGCAAAAGAAGATTTTTGAATTCTCCAGTTAAAAGTAAGTTGCTTCAGGGAAATAATTTCCTGTTTTGGATTTTATCTACTTTACAGTGGCAATTATCAGTTTTAATTAACGGTTAATTATAAAGGACTTTAATTATAAAGAACAGTAGACCATGGTCCTATTGATGATGATTTTCTGACGAATTGTGACTAAAGAGCTTGTTCATCGTTCAGTCGTGGCAGAACCACAGCCCAAGGTCTAATTATAGAGAAGGACCAAATGTACTAAGTACTAAGTCGTGAGGAATTCGACTGTAACGCGTTTAATGCACCTCTAACTCTGTCAGCCATTTCATTTGTTTGGTTTGATTTAACATCCAGTCAACCATTATAGTCCTTACCAGACTTTCTCAAGGTTCTTTTACACCACGAGGGTAATGATCGAATCTATGTGATGAATTCAGGTAAAAATCTCAACCTTACACATTTACCAAGGTGAGAGTTCTTTTACTTTTGACCGCTCTGAAACTTGTACCATAAATCGCTATAACATAATCAACATCTTTATGATATGTAAAACACACAATGACTCAACATGAAATAATGACATACTTTCATCAAACTGAACTATCTTTTAATATTGAAATATTGTAAACCATACAACTGATTTTTGATGATTATTGCTATTCATTACCCATGGAGTTTTTTTTATTAATTAATCATCTAGTTAGTTTGGCTAACGTCATATACTTTACTAATCTTGTAAGTACTACAAAGCAGATTGTCAACAGGCAGACATTTATTTATTTTATCTTGGGTAAATATACCAAATAAAACCTTTTTTTTAATCGGGCATCATTGCTATGTCAACCTGTGTTCCTGAAAAATACAGTAAAAACAGTGCATACAATGCACTCTAACCAATAAATTGATATTGATATACAGTCAGTGGCACCACCGACAGACCTTTAGGGTTACTCAAATAATTGATGCTAATTTCGAGGTTTATCATACACTGATGTGTATGGGAGATAAAGGCGAGTAGAGATCTGAAACCTGTCTCTCAATATCTGATACAGATCAGAACATATTTTCGATGAAGTCCCATTGGCATAGCCTTAGGTGACAGTCTTTGATCTCAATCGGGACGCTGTATGAGGGAATACTAAACACTATTTGCGATACATACCAACCCTTGGATAGGTGAAATACGTGGCTTATAGGCTTCAGGGACTGGGGCCTGTGGCAGAACCAGGGGCAGAGAACAGAAGCTGAAAGAGCTACATTACGTTAAGCTCAATACACATCTACCGATTCAGGGTTGAACGATTAGTTCCCAAATCGTATAGGAGTCAGTAAACTTGTCATGGGCAAATCACGTAACCCTTCGGCAATCCAATCAGGGAGCCATTTACCAACATTTTGTTGATGGCGACTGGATTTATCAACATGTTTATAAACTTTTGGTGAGCGATTTAGGAATATCAAACCACAACTCGTTGGCGACAAAAGAACATCTCAAGGAGGTGGGAGATGCGGTGGTTTCACTAATCGCTGGCTGACCCTTGCCCAGCTGTGCTACATCTACCGACTACTACCGACTCCGTTAGGATGCCTCGCCTGAGACAAATTACCGTTCCTTTGTTGCCGACAAAGGTACATCAATGTTCCGAAGTCGGTAGATGTGCATTGGGCTTTAGATCTGGTCAGGTCAAACCGAGGCCGCCTTGAACCAGTATCTGTAAGTGTCTATTACTCTCCACCCAGATTGTCTGTTCTGCTTGGAGAATGAGTCATTTTATACTCTCGACCCCAATTTAACATTATCTTATTTACTTTCGTGTATGTTTTATAAATAAATAATGAACATGAAGGTAGTTTTCATTATGGGATCGTTAGGCTGATACTTTTTCTTAGGTAGATCTGCTCTCAGAACTTAAATGGAACAAAGGTATTTGGTTTAAGGCACAGCAGATACCGTCTGTGATTTAACCGACCATCCCCCATGTCGTAGCTAAGCGCAGACAGGGGATGGTGACCAATCTACGTGCACAGGGCAGGGTGCTAGTATTTTTATTATCCATCGTATACAAAACTCCCAGTGAAAATGTATAGGGACTCAGTAAACCACTACCCATTGTATAAAACCTGTCAGATACCATAACTGTGGTTTACGGATTCAAACCTGTGGTATACGGCCTCAAAACCATGGTATACGGGAAAAATAGTCCCTTTTGCTATAGAGCAAAAGAACTATAGAGCTATAGAGAAAACTATAGAGCTATAGAGCAAAGAAATAGTTCCTAATGTTATACTCATTAATATGGCAATTACTGGGTTTAATTTATTCAAAAAGATGGATAATAAATACAACAAACGATGATTTTGCGGACAGGCAGCTCTGTAAACCACTCGCCGTTGACCTCGTAATACACTCGCTAGCGCTCGTGTATTACTACGCGTCAACCGCTCGTGGTTTACGGCCGCCTGTCCGCAAAACCATCGATTATTGTCTACATAGAACGTCCTGACCATGCTGTACAAGTCACAGAACGAGATGATAATTTACGGTATGTACGGACCGAGGCATTTATGCCGAGTTCTGTACAAACCGTAAATGTGATCGAGTTTGTTTTTTTAGCTTAGCTCTCTTTATTTCCATTTCTTTTTTCTGCAGAGTGTGTTATACATGTAATCTTCCCTCGCAGTTTGCATGTGACTATTCCTCGTAGCTTACATGTGACTATCCCTCGTAGTTTACATGTGACTTTCCCCTGTAGTTTACATATTGTGACTTTCCCTTGTAGTTTAAATGTGACTTTCCCTCGTAGTTTACACATGACTATCCCTCGTAGTTTACATGTGACTATCTGAGAAATGGTGTGTCATGGCTTCACAGGTTTTAACTTATGAGCCATCACCCCCCCCCCCCAACTACAACCCCCCCTCCCCCCTCAGCCCCCCCCCCCCTCACCTCCGGTAAGTAGATACCACAGGAAACCTGCTGAGTGTCGCAAACTCGCTACAAAAAGTGAAGTGCCTGGAGCTTCACAAACATACATCTCTGGACCTGACACCTTTCCACCTTTTTACAATTTCAATATTTCATGTAAGATTTTAACAGAGAATTGCTGGAGTTTCCCGGATCGACTTACAAGGAAGCCCTTTTCTGTAGGATGGAGTTTCACTTTGAGTTGTTTTATCTTCACTGTGGTAAACTTGAAGAGTAATTAAGGAAGATTTGCGAAATCTGATACTAAGGCTATGTTGGAATAAATCTGGCGTTTTTTTCTGGATTAAACAAGGAACAAACGGCAGCCTTTGAGACTTATTTCATTTCGTCTGGTAAGTTTTCTGTGTGTTTTAAATCTGATATCTCTTATTATCCTACCCTAAATTTAAAATCCCATAGGCTTACCCTTAAGTTTCTGTATGCCATGCTGACTGGCATACGGAGTTTCATATGCCACTAGTGGCATACAGCATTGTTATAATATTCCAAAATCGGGGAGACGGGGTAGGAGAAAATCAAGACCTGTTTCGTTTTAATCTTGGCCACCGCATTCCACTCCTTGAGTTTTGGCTCCGGACTTCACTCAGCTTCGCCTAATGAAGTCACAATGCCAAACTCCAGTCGTGGCATACGACGGCCAAGATTAAAACTCATCCAGTTTTACAATATTATCTCACACCTGGTATTCGTTTTTCTTCACAGACTTAACATTGGGAACAAGTATCCAACGCCCATGAGATATTCAGGAAATATATCCAATTGGGGATTATGTCACAAATGTTAGCCCATTAGTCAATGTGAAGGGTGAGATAAATACAGAAACCAATAAAGTTAAGAGTCAGAACTCGTATCCCATCGAGTTTGAAGTTTGTTGTTTCTATATTAAACAAGGAACAAATGACTGCCATTAAGTCTTTTTTTTTCGTCTGGTAATTTCTGTATGTCTTTTAAATATGATATTGGATGTCTTAATTCATTGTACTCAGTAGAAACTGAACGAGAGTTAGTATTGAGAGTGTTTATTATCTCCACGACTTTAGATTAATAATTAATAATTAAATTTCAATTTATCATAGTTGAATAAACGAGCGAAGTTTGCGGCTGCTGCATTGGCCATTAGACCAAAGGTCATCAACAATTCATAGATCGCATTAGTCACTCTTGTTCTGGCCACTGATTGGTCGATTTTGTTATTACCCTCGTGCAATGAATAACACTTTACTGCACGCTCGCCCAGATATAGTGACCAAGTGTCAACACTATGGCGTTTTTTATTAGGGGTAAGATAGTATCAAGAAACATCACAATATTCCATATGACTGCTTATATGGCATGAGTTGTCTTCATGGAATGATATCACCTAGAGGTTAGAGTGGTCACATAGAGACTTCCAGCGTGCTGCCAGAAAACAATCCCTTCACTATCTGCGCGCTGTTCACTGTGGTACTGGGAAAAGAGCAGGGTGCCAGTGTCTCAGTGTCTTAGAAGCATGCCCAGCTGACCATGACCAATTACTTGAGACCGAAATACCTCATTGACCTACTGGTGCTTGATAGGTTTGGATCCTAGACTCAGGTGGTTGCAGAAATGGCAAGTTTTTGTAGACGGGCGGCTCTGTAAACCACTCGAAGTTAGCTCTTGTGTATTACTACGCGTCAACCTCTCGTGGTTTATGGCCGCCTGTCCACAAAATCATCATCTATTGTCTATGTATTCAGTGCCAGAGAGAAACCTTGCAATACAGTGAGGCGCAAATTCAGAATTCGCAAGTGCAAATCTGTATCCTATCCCTTATATAAATCTCCATAGACTTAACATGGTGTGGCTGTATGCCACGGTTATTGCATAATATATTTATGTGTCACCTGTGCCATATGTAATTAAAGACATGTGACCTGGTAAGATAAAATCTATAACTCACTCAAATTTCAGTTAATTGTTTGTGTGGCATTCGTTGTCTTCCGCTTCAGATATCACGAAGCTCACTCCATGAAGACAACTCACGCCATAAAAACAATTATATGACGTTTCGTGACGTTTCTTGGTATGCCTCTAAGCCATAGATAGTAAGACCTAGATTCAAATTAATAATAATAATAATAATAATAATAATAATGATTTATCAGTTATGTATGGATAATGGATGTAGTAATGAGTTGAT
Organism: Alentia gelatinosa; assembly: GCA_950022655.1. Classification (NCBI taxonomy): domain Eukaryota; kingdom Metazoa; phylum Annelida; class Polychaeta; order Phyllodocida; family Polynoidae; genus Alentia; species Alentia gelatinosa. The sequence goes on from OX465589.1 coordinate 1,910,240, forward strand.
GTACTTATACAATCAATGTCCTGACTGGGAAGCCGTAATGGAAGACCACCAACCGAGGTGAATTTTGAGCTAATTAAAGAAAAAAAAACCAAAAAACTCACAGCGTTGAGATTAGTGAGAAGCTTCAAAGAAAAAAGACTGACAGTCAGAGAAAAGTTATTGGCATTCAAAGCAGCTTAGAAGCTGAAGCTAGAGGGGAATTCATACGGTGGGATTCATGTACCTCACAGGGTGTTTGTCTGAAGTGGGATTCACACGGTGGGATTCATGTACCTCACAGGGTGTTTGTCTGAAGTGGGATTCACACGGTGGGATTCATGTACCTCACAGGGTGTTTGTCTGAAGTGGGATTCACACGGTGGGATTCATGTACCTCACAGGGTGTTTGTCTGAAGTGGGATTCACACGGTGGGATTCATGTACCTCACAGGGTGTTTGTCTGAAGTGGGATTCACACGGTGAGAGTCATGTACCTCACAGGGTGTTTGTCTGACATAAATCCTGTCGAGATTCTGTCCTTGAACATAATCTCTTCATCTGAATTCGCCATTTTTCTCGGTCCTGGCTAAAGTACCTTGCCATGAGGCCTGTGTAACAAAGGGACATTTCTGAGACTAGCGAAAGGTTGAGGTCTCATTGGTTTCTCACGAGAAAAGTAGATCAGAAAACTGCAATACTAAGCTCTGATTTTGGCATGGCTCGAAAATGGTTTGTATAGATCTAAAAAAAAGGGGTTTTGCTTTCCATGAGATTCTCACTCTCGTGACACTTCACTCTCCATACGTAGTTCTGGTATGTGTGTCTATATGTGACGGAGGAGCTCCAAGCAGATTCGACAGAATTCTAACGTTTTATAAGTGGTAGGTAGCTAGCAGAACAGTGTGATGTACACCCGCCTCGGGTACTTTAGTCTTAATTGTGAATTCCACTTTAAAATAATGAATAGTTCCAGAATAACTTGGTTCGAAAAGATTCGCTCACACAATAATGCAGCCATTGCTGGGGGAGATATATTGCCTCATGTGGTTTTGACTTGGAATGCTGTAAGTTATCATTTGGCCACAGCTGGAGATGCGCCTAAAGCTGAGGATACCTAAAGGCATCATGTAGACTTTGCTAGGGAATACCTCAAGGCATAGCTGGGGAATGTCTCAAGGCATCATGGCTGGGGAGTACCTCACGGCATCATGTGGCCTTAGTTGGGGAATACTTCAAGGCATCATGCAGCCATGGCTGGGGAATACCTCAAGGCATTGCTGGGAAATGCCTCAAGGCATCATGCGGCCAATCCTAGGGAATACCTCAAGGCATCATGCGGCCATGGCTGGCGAATGCTTCAAGGCAGCATGCAGTCATGGATAGGGAATACCTCAAGGCATTGCTGGGGGATACCTCAAGGCATCATGTAGCTGTGGCTGTGGCTGGATATGCCTCAAGGCATAATGTGGCCAATCCTTGGGAATACCTCAGGGCATAATGTGGCCAAGCCTGTGGTATACCTCAGGTCATCCTATAATATGGCCATGGTTGGTGAATTCTCAGGGTATCTTTTGGCCATGGCTGGGGAATGTCTCAAGGCATCATGTGGCCATGGCTAGGGAATGCTTCAGGACATCATGATGCCAGGACTGATACCACATGCCCAGTCAATACGGGTTACGATACTCACACAGGTGGTACGTAAAGGTCACATCAATCACATGTTAACTTCCGGTAGTGACCGGACACGAGTAAAAGTGTTGGCGGCTAATACCCGTGCTCCCGTCAGTGCCCCCTGTCGGCAGCGCCATTAATTAGAGAAGATTAGCGGCGGTTCTGTACACTGTGCAGTGACAGATTTACACGGTCTGCCTGACTGCCTCCCGACCGGCCCCTGTGACATAAGCCAATCATTGACATTGATTAGGGCCGCTAGTCTCCCACACATCCACCGGGATTCTCTTAAAGTGGAGATCTATAGCTGCCGTGACCTAAGCCCAATACACATCTACCGATTCAGTGTTGAACGATTAGTTCCCGAATATTATAGGAGTTGGTGAACTTGTTGCCGGCAAATTATGTAACCCCTCGGCCCATGTTGGCCATCCAATTAGGGGCCATTTACCAACGTTCCGTTGTTGGCAACTGGATTTATCAACATGCTGGTAAACTTTTGGCGATTTAGGAATATAGAAACAACTTGTCAGCGGCAAAATAACATCTACCGACTACAGCCGACTCCATTAGGATGCCTCGCCTGAGACAAATTATCGTCTGTTTGTCGCCGACAAAGGTACAAATGGGCTTATACCAATCATTGACATTGATTAGGGCTGCCTCCGCCGCTAGTCTCCCACACATCCACCGGGATTCTCTTAAAGTGGAGATCTATAGCTGCAGGGATTAAACCCCGCCAGCCCCGCAAGGGGGCGACACTGGGTTTGATCCCCGGGTTATGGGCATGCGCAGTGGGTAGGTCTATCGCTGAGATAAGTTTGGTTTTGATTTGGTGTAGGTTATGGTGCAGTCACACTAAATTAAAGTTTTTATCCTACCCCTCATATAAATCACCACAGATGTAACATGGCGTGACTGTTATGTCATAATATATGTATATGCCATTGGTGAGATATGAAGTTAATAACATGTAACAGGGTAGGATACAAATCCAAACGTCACTCAATTTCATATAATTGTTTATATGTCATTCCTTGCCCTCCGCTACAGATATCACTCAGATCTGCTTCGTGTTATCATTCCGCGAAGACAACTCATGCCACAGAAAAAATATCATATGGAATTTCGTGATCTTTCTGGATATTATACTATCCCTCATATACATCTCAATAGACTTAACATGGTGTGACTCTATGCCACCCTAAACTCGATGGCAAACGAGGACACAGACCAAACACTCATCAGTTTCTTTCTTAGTGCGTGCTTGCAAGCACGCACTAAGAAAGAAACTGATGAGATAGCCGAGTGAATATTCTGAAGTACTCCAAACGAATTGGCGAAGGAGGACACAGACCAAGCATGAAAATGTTTCTGATTTTACCTTAGAATGGAAATACTTATCTGTTTACCACCCGTTGAGAATGAGTTACCATACTCAGAAGCCTATTATAAAACGAGTTCCTAATGTTAAGCCTATGGACGTTTATTCCAGGCTAAGATAATAATAAATACCGGAGATATTTTCTCGGGAGAGGGTCACTTTAACGTCTACAGGGTTGTGTGGTCAGATCGATATGAGACGAGGTGAGGTTTATATACATCACCACTCTGACTACGACCGATGAAACAGAACAAATGGCGAGCAATCAATGGCCTTTTATACTCCCTCTCTGTGTTATTATTGCCACTTAGTTTGTTGGTACAAGTGGATGGACCCCGGACTGGTTAACCGTGGTATTGCGTTCCTACGATTACATCGGTATTCCACAAATATATAGAACTGCATCGAGAATAGTATAAATAGACAACACTCCACGAGTTTGGATGGGAAGCAATCGTCATACAGGCGAAACCGAGTGACGATTATGACCCATTCAAACGAGTGGAATTTTCTCTATTTTCTCAATGATGCCACCTAGCGAGAATACTGTGTGCCAGTGGATTCTCAAGGCTCTAAGCCTAGTTCGTTAAGAATTTTTCTCCCATAGAGTGTAGTGAGAACCTTGTACAGAATACAACTTAGAGAGTGTGAGACCTTATGAGAGGGGTTCACCTCTTACATTGAGCTGGGTAATATACAAAGGCATGCTCAATTAACCACAGTTACTAAACCTTTAAGCCCAATACACATCTACCGATTCAGGATTGAACGATTAGTTCCCAAATCATATAGGAGTTGGTGAACTTGTCCAAGGCGAATTATGTAATACCTCAGCCTGTGTCGGCCACCATTTTCCAACGTTCCATTGTCGGTGACCAGATTTATCAACATGTTGATAAATTTTGGTGACTGATTTAGGAAAATCAAATCACAACTCGTCGGCAACAAAAGACCATCTTAAGGACTTGGGGGTTGGGGGATCGCACTAATTGTTGGCTGACTCTTACCTAGCTGTCCTACGTCTACCAACTAGGGCTGACTCCGTTAGGAAGCCTCGCCTGAGACAAATTACCCTTCCTTTGTCACCAACAAAGGTACATCAATGTTCTGAAATCGGTAGATGTGTATTGGGCTTTATGTACAAAGGAATGCGTAATTCACCACAGTTACTGCACCTTTACATACAAAAAGATAAATTCATCTCTCACCCCTGGTATTTTTCCCCATAGAATTAAAATAGGGAAACTCATACTCAACGCCCATGGAGTAATTATTTATTTTTTTCTTTCATAGGAGATTTTATTTCAAATTTTCGAATTGGTACATTGAGTTATCCAGGTTTGAGACAATATAAAATCTAGCCTTAAAACATTGAGATATCTATGTTGATTAAGATTATCTATCCAATTGATTCATTTTGGAGTAGTGTCACATCATGAAGACATCAATGGAGATCATCATGTCTGGTAATTTCAACGTTTATACAATATTCTCTCCCCCTTTTTTTTTTCTTTTTTTTAACTGTAGTAACTAAAACTTTCACCATAAAGGAAAAATATTATCCAATTGGTTACAAGGATTACATATAATAAACAATAAAAACATATGATAGTCAATTATATAAAGTAAAATAGGATATGAAGGATGGACAGTACATTTACAACATACAGACAAGATATGCTACTACTTAATTGGTCCTGAATTCTTTTCAGGCCCATGGAGTATTGTAGAAAAATTCCCAATAGGGGAAGATGTTACACATTTTAGAAAATTAATCAGTGATAGGGGTGAAAAAAAAGCTGAACCGCACTCAATCCATAGCCACTGATAATATGCTATTCATCTGGTTTGCTACATAATCTCACTCGGATTTGCCTCGTGAGATTACTCTGCAAACACAACTCATGGTATATTGTCAGTGGCTATGGATCTCGATGCAGTTCCTTATTATTGTTACATGTTACTATTCAGCTTCAAAATACCTCAAGTGTTAGACTAATAAAATCATTTATGAGTACTCTCAGTCCAACATCCCAGTGGGAGGCCCACATGCCAAGTCCAACAGATATGTAGAAATATACTCCCAGGGAGCGAAGTGCCGGCAGATATTCAACAGGTGCATTTGATATGCATTGTCTTAGTTACATACGGAATAGTTACACCAAATGTTGATAGTATAGTGTTTCTCGAGATCATCATATTGAATCTTCAGGAAATTGATATGGGTTTAGATTTTCAAGCCAAATTGTCCGATATGCCTTCAAATAAGAAGAAATACCACTGTTCGACCAACCAGACCCCTATAAAATCAACATAATAATCCTTAAATAATTGTTTAGGTGATATCATATTATACCATGCCACACCTCATGTATGTCTTACTCTTGTATTAGAATAGGAAAATACTGGCCTTTTACCAGAAATTGGCTAACTGAATAAACGAAAAACCTTTGTGGGGCATCTTAATACTTTACACTAGGTATCAATTGGCATTTTAATGCTCACTAGGAATTCGCTGACAATTGTTAAATAGCGTAAATGACAGGAGCTCATATAGATAGAATCATTTTGCCATAGAGATGCTAGCATTCAGCAATTTGCGGATACAAATCTGCACAGCTAGCTAGAATTGGGCATGTGATATTACAAAAATACTAGACAACTAGGAGACTGAATTGCCGCAATGGTCATTAATTCTATATCTGATATCTGGCAGGCAGGTTTCCTTCCTGCTTATAATTATGGACTATTCTGTTAATTACGACCCGCGTTAAATTGTCGTCTGCCTCTACGTAAAACTGGTGAGGTGTTCCCGGATGTACAGAGGTTCGCTTGTCGGGAGCTACTCGTGAAGTGCTCGGCTGTGAAATCGCTGCTGACAGGTCTTCAGGACTCGCTCATTCCGTAAATGTTGGTTGCATTCCCATCATTATCATAATCCTACCCCTAATAAAAAACTCCATAGGCTTAACATTGGGTCACTGTATTCGGTCTGGAGTTCAGAAAAATGAAAAATATCGCTCTAGTGGGATGCACTTGACAAATGACGTCATTTGTTAATGTAGAAGTAATTTATACGCGTGGGGTAGGATAAATTCTAAACTAAACTCGAGTTAGTCGTGTTATTGTTCATAGCACTCCAGCAAGATCGCGTATTACTGCTCTCGGCTTTGCCTCGCGCAGTAATACATGATCTTGCCGTCGTGCGATAAACAACAACACGACTAACTCTTGTTTGGTTTCTCCATATTATCTCATCATTGGTATTTTTAACCCAGAGACTTAACATCGGGAACTCGTATATCCAATGCCCATGGAGTATTTAGAAACTAGGATGGTATGTTCATCATTGATGAATGTGCGTGCAATTTTAAATGTATAACAATTAAAAGGTTTGGGTTATATTCAGTCTATGGATCGTGTTTCTGTAACCCACTTGCACCCAGTCAACTTGCCATTTCTACAACTGCCTCAGTCTCGGATCAGAATATTTCAAGCAACAATGGGTGAATGAGGTATTTCGGTCTTGTATGATTGGTCATGGTCAGCTGGGCATGCCTCTTAGACCCTCAGACACTGGCACCCTGCTCCTTACCCAATAGCACAGCGAATAGCACACAGATAGTGAAGGGAAGGATTTTTCTCAGTACGCTAAAAGTGTATATGACCACTCTAACCTTTTTTAGGCAACGTATATACAGTGTCCGAGCACGCTGTAAAAATAACAATGGGGGATTATGTCAAAAAGGATAGCCCGTTAATCAATGTAGAGGGTGATATGAATTCAGAAACCTATTCAGGTTTACTGTTTGAGCTCAATCCCGTCGAATTTGAATCGCTATGTAATCCATGTCGCTTAGCCTTGTGAATTACTACGCGATTCAAATTCGATGAAATATGAGCTCTGACCCTAAACTTTCACATGTTTCCTCTATATTCCTACCTTATCAGAGAAGAGTCATTGTAATTGACAAAATACAATACATTGTACATTCCGAGAATATTATAATTCCCTCAGAGAATTACCTTATCATGAGCCTGGTACTTCTGCGAGCCGGGTTTTAACCTACAAGAGTTTTAAAAGGGAAGTTAAGAATATGTAGTCAGTGTACGACTGGAAAACTTAGGTATGTCAGTTAATCAACAAATGCCCTTAACCCCTTTCATCACATATACTTTATAAATACTTTGTTATAAAGATGGTTAAATGTACCGAACCTGCCCTTTGTTTGACGCATAAGTACAACCTAAGTGGCAGATCTAGCTTCGGTTAGAACTGCTAGGTACTTGAAATAAAAAAATGTGGAAGAAAAAGATAATCACAGAGGAAGAACTGATGTATCAGATGTTGTGATCTCAATAAAAATAAAAGATGAAACAGATGTATTGTCATCTTAAGGATACCTCATTGTAGTTTCAAACTATTAACATTATTTCCAATCATAAGGGGAATAAAGTATTACCATCGTCGTATTTGCAGAGATGACGAGTAACACAAATGAATATTCTCCTTGCGTTTCCGTAAAAAGATTTTTGTCATTTTTATGCCAGAGGACCAAACCTTTGACCCTAACAATCTTTGTGTTCTTTGAAACCTCCCTTTATTGATTCGCAATAGGAAATAATACGAAATTCAATAACTTTTGGACCCAGTAAGAAACCAGGAACGTTTTAATAAGTTATTTGTTTTTAAACAAAAATCCTTTATTGAGCTCAGTAAAAGGCAGTAGAGATTATTTTTCAATAAATAGGATGTGAATTGAAAATCTAACATATTCAGCACTTTTGTCATAAGCATTGTGGTCTTTCATACTTTGCTCTAATATTTTTGTAATGAACTTTAGATTATTGTATTTAAAGGAATCAATCAATTACAGTAGAACCCTGTGTAAGTGGTCACCCTTCGTTCCGGACCAAAGTGCGCGCTGACGCGGGGTGCCCGCTTACGCGAGGTTAAAACAAACACCTTATAGAGGGAGCCGTTCCGAGCACAGGTGTCCGTTAACACGGGGTGCCTGCTTACACGGGGTGTCCGTTAGGCGGGGTTCTACTGTATTTCGATATATCTGTATATCTGTATGTCGGAGCGTGTCGGAGTGTGTCGTAACTAGTGGGTGCGGGGCCTAAGGAGACCTTTATACAGATAATCGTGTTATTGATGAATTAGAAGTATCAGAGTATGGAGGTAAAACATTGACTGCTGACTCTAGAGTGAATTAGCTGTAAAATTACATTCTGAAAGGTCATCAGATCGTAAAGTAAAGAGTTACTTCTTCACGAATCTCATACAGATACTGGGGCCTCTTTAATAACTATACAAAACGCCAGCTGCCTTAAAATAATGTTTAATTGACATAGAACATTATTACAGATAAGAAGATAAGAGTATAAATAAGCAGTACAAGAGTAATGGTTAAATAGATAAAATGGATAAAACGAAGAGACAGTCTTATGTGTTGGCCTTTGGCCTTAATTGTAGTAGAAAGATAAAAGGTGTGGGAGGGTGGGAACGTCCGTTGCAGTCGACAGCAGTATGTGGACTGGTGTGTTACGCCGCTCCAAGGAGACAAAGCATTAGTCACGTGGTATGGTTCGATTACACCCCTGAGGTTATGTTCGATGAGATCACTGAGGTAAAAGTTAGAAGCAGCTGGCGGGAGAATTACTATCAATTCTATGAATTAATTACAATCCAGGGGCCCGTTTCATAACCCAGGATCGTACATGTAGACCCTTTTCTTTACGCCATAGAGACCCAGGGACAATGCGGGTCAATTTCATTCAACATTTATGGACGACCATATGGACGGGCAATATTGTCTTAGCCAACAGACTTACATATTATTAGACGATAAGCCTTGTACGAGGTACAGAAAAGGTTCTTCATGTACGATTCTAGATTATGAAACAACCGGTTCTGTACCTCGTGCAAGGATTATTGTTAAACGATGCATAAGTCTGTTCGCTAACATAGTATCAGCCGTCCATAAGGTCGTCCATAAGTGTTGAATAAAGTTGGCCCACATCGTCAGTGGGTCCCTACGGCATACAGAAAAGGGGTCTACATGTACGAGCCTAGATTATTAAACGGGCCCCTCATCCAGAATAAGCTAATAGATGGTATTCACTGCGGAATTCACAGGATGAACATTGGAATTTCCTCATATTTGATTTCTCCATACACAATCCTGTGGGCGGAAATATCAACCAGCGTCTTGGTGTCGTATTTCCGTCACCAACCTCCCGCGTAAACACGTGTAAACCCGTGTAAACATATTTGCGTCACCGTCTGCGTAAACCCATGTAAATAGACAGGTTTCTGGACAGGTGGCCATAAATCATGATGGGTTGATGTGTAGTAATACACGAGCTCTAACGTGTGTATTACAACATCAACCTCGAGTGGTTTACAGAGCTGCCTGTCCACATAACCGTCGTTTGTTGCATTTATTATCCATCTTTTCGAATGAATTAAACTCAATAATTGTCATATTAAAGGGACTATTTCTTTGCTCTAAAACACTATTTTTCCCGTATACCATTGTTTTGAGGCTGTAAACCACAGATGTAAATAGTTACAATATTTGACAAGATTTATATAATCAGTCGTGGTTTACTTAGTTTTCATACATTTTCAATTAGGACTTTTACACGATGGATGGACTTATATACGATGGATAATAAACCTGTGTAAACATATTTCCGTCGCATTTACGCTCCTCGTCTCTGCACGTAAAGGTCACCACAGTTTTATTGGTGGTCATTTTACGGAGAACAGCGATTTCTGTGATTTTCAGTTAGGCCACATTTATATATATATATAAAGAGTTTTTGTTCTTTTTTTAGTTTTATTTAATTCAATTCAAAAGATATTCATAACGAAGATCCTTTTCTGTACCTTTTTTTTAATCATCATGTAAATTAAATCATTATCAATTATGATTTACGAAAATAAACGCTGCCATGAAAGAAAAGACAAAAAAAACGATCGAGAGTCAAAGAGTTCGGGAAAATCATTTCCAGATACTTGAGATAGGTCAAAGGCCGGGCATTATTTTCCTGTCGGAACTGCCTTTCCTGCTCTTCTCCTTTTTATTTTGTTGATCAGGTTAAGAGTCTCTCATGGCATGAAACAAAACCACAAAAATGAAGTAGTAAACAAAATTGGACATTTTCCATGAAAACAATTCCTTTAAATGTGTTTGGTGAGTTTGGGAGCGTGTTCAAGTGGGTAAATAGGCGTTACTGACATATAGAGTGATCGTAGGCGATATTAGGCCTAAAGGTTAGGGATCTCAGGTGACGTTAGGCCTAAAGGTGGATCACGTGACTATGATGTGCAGTCAGGCGTGAAGAAGGTCAAGCGTGGGTGATTTTAAATTAGCATTTAGCGCTCTGTGATATGTTTGAAAGTAGATAAATTTACTCTATATACCCATGTCGTATATACTGTAAATACGCACCGTTTACTATAAATATATACCCATGTCGTATATACTGTAAATACGCACTGTTTACTATATACCCATGCCGTATATATACTGTAAATACACACCATTTACTATATATACCCATGTCGTATATTGTAAATACGCACCGTTTACTATATACCCATGCCGCATATACTGTAAATACGCACCGTTTTGCCACATACGCCCTCCAGAGGTTACTAAACTCCCCATTATCGCCTAGGGTAAATACAAGTTCCGCTCGCGACTGACTGGCCAGACCACGAGCACATGAACTATAGTTTTCCTATTTATATTTGGAGAACCTGAATATAATTTCGGGTCAATATGTAGAAATAGCTGAAATTTCGATTTCTCACATCAAATTTCAAATTTGAATATTTATAAGCGCTGCAAACCAGATGACAAATGGGGACTCAGACCAAGCACGAATATGTTTCTGATTTTATCTAAACCTGGACATATTCATATGTTTATCACCCATTTAGTACGAGTTCCTAATGTTATACTATGGCGATTCACCCCAGGCTAAGATAACATGGAGTATGAGTTACCATACTCGCCAGCCTGTTGAGTACGACTTCCTAATGTTATACTATGGCGGTTCAAATGATTGCTCAGGAGAACTTCAATACCAGTAAAGCAATAAAGAAATACGATAAGGAGAAAAGATCATCACAAATCATATAAGATATTGATATTCTTGGCATACAGTCTCTCCACGTACCCTTAACACGCCTCCCGCACACTGACAGTCATATAATCATATTCTAGCACCTCACGTGGCAGAACATAATTAGCCACAGGTCGGCCAGACACCCATGACAAGTTATTAACATGCCCTCCTCGTAATAACCACGTATTTATAAACAAGGCTGATGTCCTATAACCCTCGTGATGCTGATGACATCTACAAGAAATTTCCTTCTCATTGTCTTGGTTTTATAATTCCTCCATGGATTGTCACGTGGAACGGAACGTGTCCGCTATTCACGTGACTGTTATTCACGTGACTGTTATTCACGTGGCTGTTATTCACGTGACCACTATTCATGTGACCGCTATTCATGTGTCCGTTTTTCACGTGTCCGATATTCACGCTTTCGATATTCACGTGACCGCTATTCAAGTGTCTGCTATTCACGTGTCCACTATTCACGTGACCACTATTCATGTGACTGATATTCACATAACCGCTATCCACCTGTCCACTATTCACGTGCCACTATTCACGTGACCACTATTCACATGTCTGCTATTCACGGGACTACTATTCACGTGGTAACTATTCATGTGGCAACTATTCACGTGACCACTATACACATGACTACTATACAAGTGTCCTCTATTCCGCTAATATGACCGAAAAATGAATGACTCCCTCCAGATCCTACCCACGTGGAAAGAATAACGAATATGAAGTTTACATACTTATTGTATATATCATAGTAATGACTTAGCCTTGCCTATACATAATACTTATCTACTGTTATTTTTATGTATTATCACTAGCAATATCCTAGATGTTATCTTCCTTTTCAATAAAACATAATCTGTAAACCTGGACAAACATAAATGGCCCTGGAGCCTATTGAAAATAGGACAACATTGTCCTAGTAGTTATAACTCAATGATAAACGTTAACCACCCCCCCAAAAAATACTATTCACGGGTCTGCTATTCACGTGACAGCTATTCACGTGACCGCTATTCACATGATCACTACTCACGTGATCACTATTCACGCTTTCGCTATTCACATGACCACTATTCATGTGACCACTATTCACGTGTCCATTTTTTCCATTCCGCTATTCACATGACCACTATTTACATGATCACTAATAATGTATCCTCAATTCATGTGACTGTTATTCACATGTCCGCTATTCACGTGTCCGCTATTCATGTGATCACCATTCACGTGTCCACTATTCACGTGTCTGCTATCCACGATTCCGTTATCCACGTAGCTCAGTCCACAGTTCGCGAAGACTCCGAGCAGGAGCATAACAACAAACACAGTTTCATACACATTTAATATGTATCACTGTGTTACAGTACCCGGGTATCAGATATAGATACATACATATATCTCCAACTAAATAATGATAATCACATCAAGTCCTTAGATTGTTGACTGGCCAGGCATCCTGCTGATGACACGGCTATTAGGAGTTGTTAAACTCACAGAGAGCATCCCCTTCTATTTTCAGGTCACAAATATGTCCATGAGACAATTAATGATGAATATATCATGGACGAAGCTTTAGTAGGTCTACCTCGAGCAAGATGCTACCTTGAATAAAAAACACAAAAATATGTTGAAGGCATATCGGACAATTTGCCTCGTAAATTAAAACCCATGTCAATATCCTGATAATAAAATATAATGATCTCCTAGTGTTGTAGAACATAAATCTAACTTTAAAATCGGGAGTCACCATGCTGGCATTTCAAAGCATTAGTGAGGGACCCTTTTCTCCTGTGGGGTCCACTGCGATAAACTTTATACGATTATAATTAAAATGTTACAAAGAAATGACTTCAGAGTCTATAAAACCTATGAGACAACAGAGCGAATATTTATTTTATAGACGAGAGCCAGTTGATGTATTCTTCTGGGATAGGTTTGAGATTGCCGCATGGAAATGATAAAGACGACTCTGTGTAGAAAACACAAAGCATAGGGCTAGGTTTTATACAAGTCTTTCTGATAGACGTAGGGAATCTTCGTCGGCTCATTCCTGTGTTCATCCCCGCGCGCATACAATGGAGTTGATGATAAATGCGATATATATATATATATATATATATATATATATATATATATATATATATATATATATATATATGGGGGGGGGGGGGGTCTAGACGCTCCAGGATAAATAAATAAGATGATACAGAACTAATATTTGGTGCTTCCAAAACTGTATAATCTGTGAAAAGAGTGCTGGCATTTTCTAATACTGACTGAAGAGATTATTGCCTCCTGCTGACATCTTGCCTTAAATCATTCTCACCCCTCACTAACATACTGCCTTCAGACATTCTCAACCTCACTGACATACTGCCTTAAGGCATTCTCACCCCTCACTGACATACTGCCTTAAATCATTCTCACCCCCACTGACATACTGCCTTAAGGCATTCTCACCCCCACTGACATACTGCCTTAACACATTCTCACCCTCACTGACATATCACCTTAAGGCATTCTCACCTCCTGCTGACATTACGTCCTTAAGAAGGTTTTGGTCAAAGTCGTCGTTCTCCATGAGTTTGATGCGTAGTGATATAGACAGGCGACAGCCGAGTGAATATCACGTAACATTCAAACGAGTTGGAGAACAACGACTTGGCCAAATCTAGTTGTTTTCTGTATTTATCTCACCCCTGTGCACACTAAAATAATGGACGACACACAGGATATAAACCATGGAGAACGGACGGCAATACTCGTAGGGGCATGAAGAACGAGTTCCCAATGTTAAGCCTATGAGGGAGAAAAATACCAGGGGTGAGATAATACGGCATTCTCCCCTGTAAAGTGTTAGTGGTACAGAATAGGCCTTTTTCCGTAGGCCGGTGTCGCACCTTATCTCCCTAGTTACGCCACGGCTGAAGCCAAACATTCACTTCGCAACGTATTCTTTAGCATTGGATCTATCAGTATATGAGCGTAATACGTTCATAAGACCCATGTATCTCATTTTCAGAGAAATAACAATGATTTCATCGTATTCTATGGTATTCCAGCTACAATTTGATGTACCATACATGCATATCACCTCAATGATACTTTAGATATACCTTAGATAACACTGGGACACCAAAACTGCATACACACTAATACATTGGCAGGTTTTGCTTTAATATGCTTATCTTTTTCCAAGTTAAAACCAAGATGATTATCAACTATAAAGTTTAGACAGCCCAGACTCGTTAATACAATGCCCTAAATTGATCCAACAATTTAATCTGTCAAAAAACAACACTCCTGTAATCACACCCACCGTTCACACTTTAGGTGTGATTGCTGTGTTCCCTATACACATATGGCCGGACCAGGCAGTGTTTGTCCGAGCGGCCGCGTAACTAGGCAGTGGGCCGTTAGGCGGCGCTGAACGGCAACACCTGTATTGCCAATACACAGTCATACTCAGCCGTATGGGTTTCTCCTTTGTCTTGGTCCGTTGAGAACTTCCTCATGAGTGAGTTCTTTTAGGAAGGATGTCCCGTAAGTAGGCCATCCACTCAGCCTGATTCACTGACCGGCGAATTCCAATACACAGCGGCCCCAGATGACAAAACCCATTCTCATCTCTCCCCGGGAGGGGGCGCCAATGTGAAAAGCATCAATAGTGCAATACTGTTGATACTCCAAGAATGAAGTAGCATTTGATATTGATATTTATTATCCACCTAATACAAAGTGTCCATAGAAAACACATAGGGAGTTTGTATGGACATACCTAGAGCATATACGGATATGTTGTATGCTCCGGGTGGCGCATACGGAAAAATAGTGCATACGAAAAAATAGTGCAAATCTAAAATGAACTGATATCGATATGCCACTTGTCCAGAAAAGGTGGATAATAAATACAATATAGACTGGTTTCAGATAAAAGCGGTTGTATACTCCTCGGAGTTGACTCTGCGCAATACACTCGCATATGCTCGGATATTACTATTCGTCAACTCCTCGGAGCATACGGCCGCTTGTATCTGAAACCAGTCAATATTGTGTATTTATCTCACCTCTGGAATAAATGTCCATAGGCTTAACATTGGAAACTCGTTCTCCATGTCCCTACGAGTATTGCAGTCCGTTCTCCATGGTCTATATCCTGTGTGTTGTCTATTCCTTTAGTGTGTACAGGGGTGAAACTCCGACGATTCTAGTTATGAGGTGTCATTCTGATATAAGATGGAATACTCCAACGATTCTAGTTATGAGGCGTTATTGTGATAGTAGATGGAAAACGCCGATTCCTTCCATGATTGTCAAGCACTGCTCGTAGTAGTAGAGCATGGTAGTCTCTTAAAGTTCGGCTCTGCTTCTGTTCTCAAAGGTCCTCTAAAATGCCAGCCTTTTAGTTAACAATCATAACTCTTTAAGGCGACATCGCTTCAAGAGGAAGCAACCATTTATCAAAAGGGTATCAGGGCTTTCCATTAAGCGAGACCCATTACACAGCTTTGTTCACTGAAATATGAATGAGTGCTAGACGTTGCCTCGTCAAGTGTCTGTCGTTTCAACATTCACATGGGGTTTGTAATGTCTTCGGGTTTTTTAAAGACAAATGCTAGTAGTTGGGTGATTTCTAAATTCTTTTGATATTTGCAAATAGCTCTGGATAATAAAAGTTCCATATATTAGCACATAGAAAATGCAAAAAAGGCATGTCACCATGCTAACTTCTATTGGAAGGCCATCTGAAAATGTAAATGATTAACTATTGGTGTCTATGGGAAACTGCAATATTTTGACTTTGTGGCTAGATGACACTGACGTTCTATTGCTATCATAAATAATTTTGGATTCTGATACTTGGGAACATATAAAGATGAAAAATGCTAAAGAGAATACTATGTCACCATGCTAACACCAAGCTAGATGGAAGGCCATCTGGAGAAGCTAAGTGCTTATCTAGTAGTATCTACGGGAAACTGCAATATTTTCATGAAACCAAATGGCAGCATCTGGCCATTCACCTGGGTTTTTTTAAGCTTTCCTGGGGGGTTAATTTAGGTTTATTTTCGTTAGTTCTACTATAAAGGGTCATACATAGATGGTGCACTTATCATACTAAAAACAGATGGTATGTCCATCATTGTTGAATAAGCGTGGAATTATAGAAAAAATATCTGGCTCTTCTTAATATCACCCCGGCTTGCGAGTACGGTGACTCATACTCAACGAGTGATAAATAGATAAGTATTCCAGGCTAAAATAAAATCAAAGATAGTGTTCTGATACTGGTCCCCATTTGACATCTCGTTCTGAGTCCTTTAGAATATTCACTCGGCTATCGCTAAAGTTCATATTGCTGTGCACTCCAAACACACAGACCAAACACTCATGAATTTCTTTCTTAGTCTTCGCGAACAAACTTAGATGTTATCAAATGATAACTCCTGTTCGAGGTACAAAAAAGATCTTTATGTAGTAACCTAGATTATAGAAAGGGCCCAAGAATCGGATATATTAGTGTCGTATAAGCTTAGACGCTAGTATTGGAATTCCAGTCACTTTCTTTCTATATCACTGGAATATAATTGTAATGTAATTCATATATTTAAATCATACCATGTCTATGTGGTGTGGGACGTAATAGAACTCTCACCTCGGTAAATGTGTAGGGGTGAGATTTCTATCTAAATTCATCACATAGATTCGATCACCACCCTCATGGTGTAAAAGAACCTTGAGGAAGTCTGGTTAGGACCGATAATGGTTAACTGGACTTAAAGACAAATGCTGGTAGGTATCGCAGTGCCCCCTGTGTCTACACTTTTTCTGCCATCTGGTTTCATGAAAGTATAGCAGTTTCCCATAGACACCAATAGTTAAGCACTTACCTTCTTCAGATGGCTCTCTCAGATTTCTTTTAGCATTTCTTATTTGTACATGATCCCAACTATCATAATCCAGAATTATTTGAAGATAGCAATAGAACATCAGTGTCATCTAAACACGAAGTCAAAATATTGCAGTTTCCCTTAGACACCAATAGTTAAGCACTTACATTTTCAGATGCCCTTCCATGAATGTTATCATGGTGACATGCCAATTTTTTTTCATCTTCTAATTGCTGATATATGGAACTTATATCATCCAGAATTATTAGCAAAACTCAATAGAATTTAGAAATCACCCAACTACCAGCATTTGTCTTTAAATCAAACCAACCAGCCAACTTCTTTTCTATATCATGGTATGTATTTGTAATGTAACTCACACATATAGATATTTTTTTCTGTATATACCGAGCAGGGAGACCAGGATTTTGGAGAAATCGCACTTTTTTTTTCTTTTTAAGGTTTTTATTATACTGGAGTTATCTGTTCGGCACAGTTGCCGATCTTCCACAGGCTCCAGTTCACGATGCTCGCGTATTGTCCTGATTCTGGACTTACAGACGGAGTCATGTGTTAAAGCATATGTTATTAAGTACCAGCACTTCCCTTGAAACTAATATTCGTAATTTCATCGTTCCAGTAGACACTGCGAGAGCGTCCGTGGTTGGAAAATACATGTGGGGAGGTATAGGGTGGGAAGGTGACAGCTAGGGCTACAAATATAGAGAGAACCACAAAGACCTCGGATGATCACGAAAGTCTCCGAGTGGGACTGACATATCCTCTTCCCGCACTGGCTGCGGGAGGGAAGACCACAGAAGAGTACCTACCGCACCTATGCCTGATGAGACTGTTGATCAGTCGAAACCACGATAGCGACGTGAGGGTATAAATTCCCTCAACCACCAACAGAAATCTGACGTTGTGACACAGCGTCAGTATGCAACACGGGCTGACTGGTTCAGCAAGTGTTAGCAACATCCACGATAATACGAGCAGTTGCGGGGAAACCTGGTCATCTCCCCATGACTGTTTTTTTGACGTTAACGTCAAAACAATAAACGCTGCCCTGACAAGGTACTACCATGATCAGAACAGAAAGGATCTGACAGCGACACTGTCACACACACCCCCCGGGCTGAGGTCCCACTCAGCAAGGTCTAAAAACAATACTTACAGTGGTTTTCCTCCTTGCCCACACAGGGCAGGGCGACTGGGGCAGCTAAACAACCCCGGTACGAGTTTATAAGGTTTAAACTCCATAGGAACTGTGTGGAATGACACATAGACACCACTCGACATCGCCGACGGGCGACACGGCCGTGTCGAACGCCTTTGGTCGTACAAAACAACAAAGCGGTCACATGATGTACACGTGACGGCTGGACCAATCAGAAGCGCGGAATGGGTATGACAGCTGAGGCTGCGGGAACGTCCGCGGCCCGCTTCCCCTTTCTCTCTATCAGTGGTCGCATAGCGGTGGGAGAGGACTCATTCAGTTACGCCACGTCAAATCGAATCTATTCCCTTGAAACTAACTTGATTTACGACGGGTGATAAATTACCACACTCTACTTACAGTACATTTCTCGTTTACTGTTGTCGGACTTTATACAGCTTCCTATATACATACAGATTATAATGTTCATAAAGCATTGAGGTTTGAACGTACTTACTGGGCTAGGGATTACACCTGGAGTCAGTAACCCGGATGTCCGTAATGAATGGAAGCTATTTTGGTAAAATGCCGGATGGTATTTCCTTTAACCGGAAGGTGGATGCATAATTGCGCTGGGATTTGAACAACTAAGTTGCCTCATTGACACAAATGCAAAACCAATTGCCTCGTGAAAGGTGACCCGCTTCCAATGACAACAAATTAAACAATTTTAGACAATTACGTCCATTAGTAAGGAAGTGTCGACTGTGTGAGTGAGGTTCAGTTATTATAGACTATTAACTTATATTCAAGCCTGACTCAATATTGTTCACATGACATTAAAAGTACCAGCTTTACTTAACAACTCATACACATGTTGTAACGGGTGTAAGAGAAATTAAATAATTGTCGTAAGTAGGTCTAGAAACTGCAATATTTCCATTTATAGCTAAATGATTGAGCAATCATCTATCGAGTGTCAATTTGGAATTCATCTCTCATCTAGATAATTGTAAATATAGGTGTGGAAGCATACAGTCCTGAGATGTGTATCTATATGATGGAATGATTACTTGTAAAAATTCCATTTGAAATTGATTTATTATCTAGACAATTTTGAGGTATAGGAGTCCAACAGCCTAGATTTATGTAATAGAGTAACTATTCATAAAATAAATTCATTTGTAATTTATGCATAACTCATATAAAACAATTAGTTGATTCATATATATATATGAATCAATTAATTCATAATTAATTTTCGTATATGAGAAAGGTGCCGTTGGCAAATATACTCGATATTAATTCAATTGTGAAGATTTCGTGCACTTTCTTACATCATTCCAGTTACAACACCTACCAAAAGGCAGTTATTAATATAAGACCCTTCCTACCGCAGGCACTTTAACCTAGACATGTCACGTGTTTCAATCTGTTTCCATGGTAACTTTCAGTACCTTATTAGATTACATCAAAGACATTCGTTCTTTGTCTAGAATTTATTGATTTCTATTTCTGTACTTATTGAAACAAGTATATCATTATCAAAGATACCTGGAGGCATCATGCCGCAGTAGCCACATGAATATCTGGAGGCATCATGCTGCTGTAGCCACAGGAATACCTGGAGGCATCATGCTGCTGTAGCCACAGGAATACCTGGAGGCATCATGCAGCAATATCCACAGGAATACCTGGAGGCATCATGCTGCAGTAGTCACAGGAATACCTGGAGGCATCATGCTGCAGTAGTCACAGGAATACCTGGAGGCATCATGCTGCAGTAGCCACACGAATACCTGGAGGCATCATGCTGCAATGGCCACTGAAATATCTGGAGGCATCATGCTGCAGTAGCCACAGGAATACCTGGAGGCATCATGCTGCAGTAGTCACAGGAATACCTGGAGGCATCATGCTGCAGTAACCACAGTAATACCTGGAGGCATCATGCTGCAGTAGTCACAGGAATACCTGGAGGCATCATGCTGCACTAGTCACAGGAATACCTGGAGGCATCATGCTGCTGTAGCCACAGGAATAACTGTAGGCATCATGCTGCAATGGCCACTGAAATATCTGGAGGCATCATGCTGCAGTAGCCACAGGAATACCTGGAGGCAGCATGCTGCAGTAGCCACAGTAATACTTGGAGGCATCATGCTGCAGTAGCCACAGGAATTCCTGGAGGCATCATGCTGCAGTAGCCACAGGAATACCTGGAGGCAGCATGCTGCAGTAGCCACAGGAATACCTGGAGGCATCATGCTGCAGTAACCATAGAAAAACCAGCAGGCATCATGCTGCAGTACCCACAGGAATACCTGCAGGCATCATGCTGCAGTACAAACAGGAAAGGCATCATACTGCGATACTCAAAGGAACATCTAGAGACATAATGCTGCAGTGAAATGCCGAATGCATTTTCATAACTACAAAGGAAAACAGAATAGAAAGGGACGGCAGGCACAAACTCCATAACATAATAAAATAAATTCAGTCTTTATTATATACCTATCGCTGTATGACCAACACATACTGCCCGCTGCTACCCATGACGTATTTATACCCGTACGTCACACTGTGACGCACGGGGTATGTGATCACGTGACTAGCTTAAATTTCACCATTTTTAGGTATATAATAATACGAAAACGGGCTGATTGTCTTATTACATCAAAATACTTGGTAAAATTGTTGATCAAATCAGTCATCGGGATGTATTTGATCAATAATTTCACCTCGTATTTTTGATGTTCGAAGACAGTCAGCCAGTTTCCGTTTGATATGTCCCTGAGCTGTGTATCTATATATAAGTGGAGCAGAAGCCAGAGGAAGTGTGATCCAGACCCGACAGGAGACTTATTACACTGGTCACCAGAGCACACGGACGTCACCCATGGCCACTTTGGCTGTCACTCTCCTAACTAATGTTCTTACTGCCAGAATCAGAATATCTGCTGGAGAGTGCAGTAGTTTCGAAGCACCTTATTATCATGTTATCATTTTCTTGTTTTGTGTATTTTGATAAAGTGGCCAGGAAGTTAGACTTTGCTTTCTATTTGCTATTAAAGCTGATAAAGTCTTGTAGTGAGTAATAATAGTTTATACTTCCATTATCCGAAATTGCTCTCTACTTCAAGATATTTGTATCAAGCTCTTTGGTCTAGAAAGCGATCTTCTAAGTTAGACAGGTTCCCTGCCCGAATGAAAAATGGGACAGGTAACGCCTAACTAGTGAACGACCTTGAACTGACAGTCAGCTAACTCTCTTGGCTCTACCGTCTAGGTCTGAAAAGGTGGCATTTCCCAGCAGATTACGGAAGTAGATTGCAGGATCTCTGCTAGGAGAGTGCCAAGGTGGCACTATCCCACAATGCACCAGAAAAATGGAGGCATTACCCATAATGTACCAAAAAATGGCGGGCGTTACCTGGCCTTAAATGTGAGTGAACACATAGGTCAGGCTTCTAGGCTACCTTCAAGTGGGGTTGGGAGTTAGATCAGTGGTTAAGGCACTGTACTCATAATCCCAAGGTTGTAGGGCTTTGTGGGTTCGAGTCCAACTGCAGCCACTCCTCTCCTTCATCCCCAGCAGTGGTAGGTTTACTGCTACATCAAAGGCCAATCCTTCTCATACCATGTCTATGTGGTGTGGTGTACAGCCACTTTTCTCCTTCATCCCCAGCAGAGGTAGATTTACTGCTGCATCAAAGGCCAGTCCTTCTCATACCATGTCTATGTGGTGTGGTGTACAGCCACCTTTCTCCTTCATCCCCAGCAGTGGTAGACTTACTGCTATATCAAAGGCCAGTCCTTCTCATACCATATCTATGTGGTGTGGTGTACAGCCACCTTTCTCCTTCACCCCGAGCAGTAGTAGATTTACTGTTATATCAAAGGCCAGTCCTTCTTATACCATGTCTATGTGGTGTGGTGTACAGCCACCTTTCTCCTTCACCCCGAGCAGTGGTAGATTTACTGTTATATCAAAGGCCAGTCCTTCTCATACCATGTCTATGTGGTCTGGGAATTAACTCTCACCTGGTGAATGTAAAGGGGTGAGATTTCTACCTAAATTCATCACATAGATTCGATCACCACCCTCGTGGTGTAAAGGAACCTTGTAATGGTTAACTAACAAAAACAATATTGTCGCTATACATATTGTGCAAGATACTTATCTCAAAATATCATTTCCAGGGGTAATACCGGGAAGATAAGCGTAAAATGATAGAGTTGTAACCACAGTGCTAAACCCCGACAAGGTCGATGAACGCCGGAACCATGACATTTAAGTATCACGTGGTACACTCCAGAGTGAGCGATAATGGGGGTAAACAGCGGCAGCGGTTTCCTCCAATAGTATCTCCTGTTAGGGACAGGCCATGACTTCCGCGTTTCCATAGCAACGCCCGGTGTTGACAGTGAAGAGTGTTTTGTTGACCTTTTTCTCGTTTTCTTGTCTTGTCTTTGTGGGATTAGGAGTCACGACTGTGCTCTCCCTCTACTTCCTGTTGCCGCTTATATCTCTGCCCCAACCTGCCTGTTTGGGCTCAAATCTGGCCCATACGCCAGTTTTTGAAATATCCTAAATTATTAGCGCTTCGGGCAGTATTTTGTGATTTACATGTAAATAGATACACATATATTTATATGGTAAATGATTTACACTCATTTCTGTTATTTGTTATATAAAATCAGGTGTGGTCTGAGGGATTGCTTTCTTCATTGGAAGGCACCTTATGTGTTACAGGGTTTGGTTTGTCAGCATAACACATGTGTTCACTCGAAGGGGCAGTCTAATCAACAGTAGATTCACATCATAAAGTGGTTTAGAGAAGAAAAAGAAACAGCTGGATTGTTTGTTAACCCCATTTAACTATTCCTATATTTCCTAACTAATGATATGTGAGTTGTTTGTCTTGTATAACTTTTGACAGTTGCCTTGTTTTTAATCTGAGATCTTCGCTGGTCTCCCCTGTCTTTAGTGGATACCCAGGGAACAGGCTTTGGGCTGGGGCAGAGACTAAGCCAGCGCTAGCGCCGCGAAAGATCTGGGGGAGAGAGGTGAATGTGGCTACTTTTAGTAAGATCTATGGAATCTGTCAGTGCCTTTTTGTCTCTACAGGTGTAGGAATCAATGTGGGCATTTTAGGTAAAGTGTTTATTGATGTGTAAAGAAATCCACATATATGGTATATATTCCATATGGAATATTTATATGGAATATATTCCATATATGGGAATATATTCCATACATATGAATTTTAAATACGTAATTTCCAACTCATCCTGACAAAAGGAGAAACAACGATAACAAACGAAACATGTAACTTGTGCATTGAATCAAATTTTAGACATTTGACCTAAAGTTATTGCAAATCACACAAATAGTTTAATGTCGCTTCAGTAGAAATGAGAGTTAGCTCAGTGGTTAAAGTACTGGACTCGTTATCCCAAGATAGAAGATATTGGACTGTAAACACGAGGGATGCTAGAAAAGCCTGGTTTGTTGAAAATCTATCTATGATAGTTATAAATCAAGTCATAAAAGGGTGTGGAGTTAGCTCAGTGGTTAGAGCACCGGACTTGTAATCCCAAGGTTGTAAGACTTTGTAGCTTCCAGTTCCATCCCCAGCAGTGGTAGATTTACTACTATATCAAAGGCCAGTCCTTCTCATACCATGTCTATGTGGTGTGGTGTACAGCCCTTTTCTCCTTCACCCCTAGCAGTGGTAGACTTACTGCTATATCAAAGACCAAATCATTCTCATACCATGTCTATGTGGTGTGGTGTACAGCCACTTTTCTCCTTCACCCCCAGCAGTGGTAGATTTACTGCTTTATCAAAGGCCAGTCCTTCTCGTACCATGTCTATGTGGTGTGGTGTACAGCCCTTTTCTCCTTCACTCCCAACAGTGGTAGACTTACTGCTATATCAAAGACCAAATCATTCTCAAACCATGTCTATGTGGTGTTAAAAGTAAATGAAGTCTCACCCCGGTAAATGTGTAGGGGTTAGATTTCTACCTTAGAAACAGTATTCCCGCTAGGTGGCATCATTGAGATAATGGAAATCTTTGGGTTGCACTGATGTCTTTAGCACGGGAGGCAGCCCAGTGGATTCTAAAGGCTCTAAGCCTAGTTCATTAAGAATTCTTCTCCTATAGAGCATAGTGCAAGTGCAGAATACCACTTAGAGAGTGTTAGATCTTATGAGAAGGGTGCGTAGTGAGAACCTTGTAGAGAATACCACTTAGAGAGTGTGAGATCTTATGAGAGGGGTGCGTAGTGAGAACCTTGTAGAGAATACCACTTAGAGAGTGTGAGATCTTATGAGAGGGGTGCGTAGTGAGAACCTTGTAGAGAATACCACTTAGAGAGTGTGAGATCTTATGAGAGGGGTGCGTAGTGAGAACCTTGTACAGAATACGACTTAGAGAGTGTGAGATCTTATGAGAGGGGTGCGTAGTGAGAACCTTGTAGAGAATACCACTTAGAGAGTGTGAGATCTTATGAGAGGGGTGCGTAGTGAGAACCTTGTAGAGAATACCACTTAGAGAGTGTGAGATCTTATGAGAGTGGTGTGTTGTGAGAACCTTGTAGAGAATACCACTTAGAGAGTGTGAGATCTTATGAGAGGGGTGCGTAGTGAGAACCTTGTAGAGAATACCACTTAGAGAGTGTGAGATCTTATGAGAGGGGTGCGTAGTGAGAACCTTGTAGAGAATACCACTTAGAGAGTGTGAGATCTTATGAGAGGGGTGCGTAGTGAGAACCTTGTACAGAATACCACTTAGAGAGTGTGAGATCTTATGAGAGTGGTGTGTTGTGAGAACCTGGTAGAGAATACCACTTAGAGAGTGTGAGATCTTATGAGAGGGGTGTGTAGTGAGAACCTTGTAGAGAATACCACTTAGAGAGTGTGAGATCTTATGAGAGGGGTGCGTAGTGAGAACCTTGTACAGAATACCACTTAGAGAGTGTGAGATCTTATGAGAGGGGTGCGTAATGAGAACCTTGTACAGAATACCACTTAGAGAGTGTGAGATCTTATGAGAGGGGTGCGTAGTGAGAACCTTGTAGAGAATACCACTTAGAGAGTGTGAGATCTTATGAGAGGGGTGCGTAGTGAGAACCTTGTAGAGAATACCACTTAGAGAGTGTGAGATCTTATGAGAGTGGTGTGTTGTGAGAACCTTGTAGAGAATACCACTTAGAGAGTGTGAGATCTTATGAGAGGGGTGCGTAGTGAGAACCTTGTAGAGAATACCACTTAGAGAGTGTGAGATCTTATGAGAGGGGTGCGTAGTGAGAACCTTGTACAGAATACGACTTAGAGAGTGTGAGATTTTATGAGAGGGGTGCGTAGTGAGAACCTTGTAGAGAATACCACTTAGAGAGTGTGAGATCTTATGAGAGGGGTGCGTAGTGAGAACCTTGTACAGAATACCACTTAGAGAGTGTGAGATCTTATGAGAGTGGTGTGTTGTGAGAACCTGGTAGAGAATACCACTTAGAGAGTGTGAGATCTTATGAGAGGGGTGTGTAGTGAGAACCTTGTAGAGAATACCACTTAGAGAGTGTGAGATCTTATGAGAGGGGTGCGTAGTGAGAACCTTGTACAGAATACCACTTAGAGAGTGTGAGATCTTATGAGAGGGGTGCGTAGTGAGAACCTTGTACAGAATACCACTTAGAGAGTGTGAGATCTTATGAGAGGGGTGCGTAGTGAGAACCTTGTAGAGAATACCACTTAGAGAGTGTGAGATCTTATGAGAGGGGTGCGTAGTGAGAACCTTGTACAGAATACCACTTAGAGAGTGTGAGATCTTATGAGAGGGGTGCGTAGTGAGAACCTTGTCCAGAATACCACTTAGAGAGTGTGAGATCTTATGAGAGGGGTGCGTAGTGAGAACCTTGTACAGAATACCACTTAGAGAGTGTGAGATCTTATGAGAGGGGTGCATAGTGAGAACCTTGTAGAGAATACGACTTAGAGAGTGTGAGATCTTATGAGAGGGGTGCATAGTGAGAACCTTGTACAGAATACCACTTAGAGAGTGTGAGATCTTATGAGAGGGGTGCGTAGTGAGAACCTTGTCCAGAATACCACTTAGAGAGTGTGAGATCTTATGAGAGGGGTGCGTAGTGAGAGTACAGAATACCACTTAGAGAGTGTGAGATCTTATGAGAGGGGTGCGTAGTGAGAACCTTGTACAGAATACCACTTAGAGAGTGTGAGATCTTATGAGAGGGGTGTGTAGTAAGAACCGTGTACAGAATACCACTTAGAGGGTGTTGGATCTTATGAGAGGGGTGCGCCGGCCCACTCACTCTCCTACTTACTGCGGCCACTCAGTAAGCTAGCGCCACGAAAGATCTGGGAGGAGAGGGTGGTGCGAGACTGGCGTGACTGACAGTTCAAGGTCGTGCGCGAGTGTTACGTAGGAACCTGTTACCAGTCCCTTATTTCATTTGGGCAGGGAACCAGTCTAGTCAAGTGCTCGAACTTACTCCCTCATACTCTGCCACAAGTTTCGGATCCACCCACCTACCGTAGAGACTAACTATTCTCCACCTGTTACTTCGTCGTCATAATAAGGGCTTTGAATCTATATATTGTAGCAAATACCTGGGGCTCAGAATCTTTTAGCCAATAAAAATTCTTCCATATTATTTCATTTCACGTTAGTCATTACATTGCACGAAAACCACCATTTTATTCATATATACGCCATCGCGAAAGTGCATGTATTGGCTGAATATTGACTTGTTTTCATATATATGTATATATATATATATATATATATATATATATATACGCCCAGGCCTTATATACGGACGCCTCTTGGCTGTATTTCACACCCGGCGTATATGACAGGAAATATCCTCTCCCCCCACCGCCTCCCGCCCGTTTGTGTTGGTTGAAGTACAGGTGTTCTCAGTAGGAAGCCCTTTCCCCCCACCTCCCCCCGTCCGCTCCCAGTGAAGCCCTCTTTACTGGATGCTTATTATCGTAAAACTGGATGATTAAAACGAATCAGGTTTTGATTTTATCCTATCCTGTCTCCTTGATTTTGGAATATTATGTGATAAAAATTCTGTATGCCACTAGTGGCATATAAAACTCCGTATGCCACGCTGCCTGGCATACGGAAACTCAATGTTAAGCCTATGGGATTTTATATTAGGGGTAGGATGAATACGCCTACAGATGAGGTGTATACACACAGGGAATTGGACGACCTTGTATACGCAAAACACCTACTTATATACGCCGGGAGCATCCTTATGTAAAATAATGATGTTCATGCAGTGTTAGCCTTAATGATATGAAACTGCTCACAGGTGTGAGGGACGTTTATTAAAGTGTATGTGAGGTGAGAGCATGAACAAAACAATTCTCAGAATTCCCTCCTAAGATGTGAACCCAATGCCCTACCAGCATGGGACAATTAGAAAAACACTTCGCAGCAACAAAGACACAAAGAAAGAGAAATGGGGATTTGGAAAGAGATTTAATACTTAGGGAATTCTAAGTTAGTTAGCCAAGATGAAGGGTCATATTCGAGTAATCTTGGCATATGATATTACTATTCAGTTACATTTTCTTCGTTCCATTGACATTGCGGTGGATGTCGGGGTTGGGAAAAAATTTTGGGTGTAGGAGTGTTTGATTCATCACTAAGCATCGTCTACCTACATATGATATTACTATTCCCTTTATTATATACCTATCATTATTAATAAAAAGTGTAGAATTTACCTTAATCAGTTGTAAGTTGTAAATCATGGGACAATTAGAGAAACACTTCGCAACAACTTTCACATCTACACTAAGAAAGAAGAAATGGGGATTTGGAAAAAGTTTTGATACTTAGGAAATACTGAGTAATCTTGGAATATGATATTACTATTCTCTTTATTATAAAAAATATCTTTGTCAATAAGGTGCATAGAATTTACCTTAATCAGTTGTAAATTTTAAATTCAGCTGTTATTGGTCCATTAAAAGCACATAGTTATTGGACAGTATGACACACTTTGAACCTACTGACCCAGAGACCAATGCAGCGACAGAACACATTCTCCATGCACAGGTTTAGTATCATATGTATGGAGCTTACAAAGAGAACATCAGGTTGAAGATTAACTCAGCGACATGCATAGCAACGTGCATAGCAACACATGTTTACGTCAAAATGTGTGAGGTATTGTGTGCACCGGATTGCACATTGCACAGTACAGCAATTCATTTAATACCCATGACGTATTTATCGTAAATACACACTGTTTCACCATATAACGTAAAAGTATTATACAGAAACTGGCTTACTGTTTTCGTACGTCAAAAATATGCGGTGAAATTATAGATCACATATATCCCGATGCCGTAGGCAGAGGGATGTAAGTGATCAATAATTTCACCAAGTATTCCGTCGCCTAAGTGGATTTGACGCTAAAACCAAAACCACTAAAGTGATTAAATTCGCATAAAATTCTTGCGAGACCATGTGACCGTGCGACTACATGCGACCGTGCAATGACAAGTGAAAATATTAAAAGGTTTCAATATTGTCGCATGCCAGTCGCATGTCCAAGTGAATTCACATGAGACATGCAACTCCCAAGCGACCACCATGCAAACGCCTGATCAACTGAAGCAAATTTTTCATGCGACCGTGCAAATTCTAGGCGACCATGTGCGACTGCTGGAGTCGCGTTAGTGGATTCGGCACTCGAGACTGATATAAACTCTTCATAGCGCCATACAAATTGTAATGCTGGGCGTACCACCAGTAGTTTCATACTGCATACTATAGAGGAATGCCATGAAAGTTTAGGGTCAGAGCTCGTATCCCATCGAGTTTGAATCGCGTGGTAATTCACAAGGCGAAGCCGCGTGAATTTATACACGATTTAAACGAGATGGGATCGTGATACGAGGCTAAAGGCGGGCATCCACCAACCACGACAAGGCTACGACAATGGCTTTCCGACAAGGTCCACGACAGGCCTACGATTGGAAGCCTTGTCGTAGCCTTATCGTGGTTGGTGGACCCCAGTTCCTGACAAGAGTCTATGACAGTGTCACGACAGGCTGTGACTGTAAGTTTGTCGGGGGCCTGTCGGGGGCCTTCTGACAAGGTTACGACAAAATCGAACATGTTCGATTGTTGCCACGATTGGACCCTTGTCGTGGAGTGGCGTGGTTTCCTCGATATCCCTGTCGTGTGTCGGGATCATGAACATCATTTTCACGGCAACCAACGCCGTCTACGACACGCTGTCGCAGACACCCCCTTCTTACGACAAGGCTACGACAACAAGCACTGATTGGAACTTTCTTGTCGGCACTTGTCGTAGCCTTGTCGTGGTTGGTGGATGCCCGCCTTAAAACTCCTATATGGCAAACACAACAATATTTTTTAAAGAAATCCATTGAAAACTGGACCCACCACCTGGTGTGTGGTTTAAGTTGCGGGGGCAAGATGTGAGGTATTGTGTGCTCCGGATTGCACATTGAACAGTAGAGCAATTCATTTAATACCCATGACACACCAATACACACTGTTTCACCATATAAGGTAAAAGTATTATACAGAAACTGGCTTACTGTTTTCGTACGTCAAAAATACGCGGTGAAATTATAGATCACATACATCCCGATGCCGTAGCTCTGACCCTAAACTTAAATAGGTTTCTGAATTCATATAACGTAAATCATCATCCACCATGAAATTGTAATATAGCACAAGTGTAGTTGGGGAAACAAACACCTTTTTCATGAACTATAGATAGACGTGATACGAGGCTAAAACTCGTATATGGCAAACACAAACACATTTTTTTTAAAGAAATCCATTGATAACTGGACCCACCACCTGGCAAGATGGCCAGTTGTATAATACAATAGCTATGTGAAATTTCATGTGACCGAGGCAACTTTATGCGTACATCTGCGAACGTCTGCGAACCCAAATTCGCATGGAAAATGGCCTCAGCGGATTTGCGCTTTAGACTCGAGCGATTGGGGGCGGACGACGCTTCGGTCCTGTTCCACTCTCCGGTCTGTGTTCGGTTCCACTCGTCTATCCCAGTCGCTCTCTAACGGGGAAGGTACCTCAGTAAGATCTACAGCAGTCACTGCAGCCAGCCACTTACACACCCAACCTCCTAAATTCTCATTACTCCATTCACTACTAGAGAGGTAGGATAGATTTAGGAACTCAGTTTCAATAGCTGCTACCATTTAGGAAAGTCCGGGCTTTGCAGAGAGCCAAGAGAAGACAGTTAGAGAGGAAGGGGGCAGGGAGGTAGGGGCAAATAGGGAGCGAGGGAGGGGCAGGGAGGGAGGGGTGGGAGTGGGAGGGGGCCTAGAGGGAGGGAGGGAGGGCGGAGAAGGAGGGGCAGAGAGGGAGGGGGCAGGGAGGGAGGGGGCAGAGAGGGAGGGGGCAGAGAGGGAGGGGATAGGGAAGTAGGGGCAAATAGGGAGGGAGGGAGGGGCAGAGAGGGAGGGGTGGGAGTGGGAGGGGGCCTAGAGGGAGGGAGGGAGGGAGGGCGGAGAAGAAGCGGGAGGGAGAGAGGAAGGGGGCAGGGAGGGAGGGGGCGGAGAGGAGGGGGCAGAGAGGGAGGGGGCAGGGAGGGATGGGGAAGAGAGGGAGGGGCTAGGGAGGGGGGTAGGGAGGGAGAGGGCAGGGAGGGTGAGGCAGGGAGGGAGGGGGCAGAGAGGGAGGGGGAGAGGGAAGGGCGGAGAGGGGCAGAGAGGAAGGGGGCAGGGAGGGAGGGAGGGAGGGAGCAGGGAGGGAGGGGGCAGGGAGGGAGGGGGCAGAGGACGTTTGTGAAGGGAGAAGGAGGTGGGGGGGGGGGGGTCTAGAATCACGTGACTAGAATCCTTTCGCTAGTGCCCGGTAGGAGATTATGAATTGTCATTATAACCGGTCTAACTGTGGCGGTGTCACTTTCTGAAGGTCTCGTCAAATATCTTTCTTGTAACAATTATCTGGGAACAGCTCATAATGGCGGTCACCGCCTAAAACAGGAAACCCGGCCTAAAACTAGGCGTCAGGCCTATTTAAACAGCTCCAAGACTGCTCCATATTCGTGCTTGGTCTGAGTCCCTGTTCACCATCTCGTTTGGAGTGCTTCAGAATATTCACGCCTCGTTCATATTATCCTACCCCTAATAAAAAACGCCATAGGCTTAACATGGGATTTGTTTATTTCACGGGTGTGACATAAAGTGTTGTTTATGCCACTACTTTCTGATACTGAAAAAATATGGAAAATGGGGTAGGATAAAATCTAGACGCCACTCGTTTGAGTTTGAGCTTATTTATGCCACTCGTTTTATGCGTGGCATAATTAAGCTCAAACTCAAACTCGTGACGTCTCTTCATATTACTGCGCACTCCAAACTCGATAGCGAACGAGGACACAGACCAAACACTCATCAGTTTCTTTCTTGATATGCTATAGGGCACAGAGTGATGCGCATGCGCCATAATCGTCACTTGGCTTTGCCTCTTTAACTATTGCAGCACATCCAAACTTGTGGAGTATTGTATATTTATACAATTCTTGATCCAGTTCTATATAAACATGTTTTTGCGTTTCTCAAATCGATTCTCTCATGAAGTGTCTTATCATTCTTACTTATCATCTTATCGACACACGTGGGTACTTAACCCTTGCTCTCCCACATGCTATCCCCAGACGGTACGGGTAGATGGCTCAGAACCCTCTTGCTAATTCTTTGCGGTAAAGCAACCCGCAGCTCCATGCACTTTGGCATGAGACAGAGGGTGCCCCATTTATAGGGTTCTGTTATAAACCCCATACATTCAAAACTTAAGGAAAAACCACCAAGTTTTGGTCAGAGTCATCATTCTCCATGAGTTTGATGTGGAGTGATATGAATGAGGCGACAGCCGAGTGAATATCACAGAGCATTCAAACGAGTTGGAGAATGACTTCTTTGACCAAAACGAGTTGCTTTCTGTATTCATCTCACCCCTGTATACACTAAAGGAATGGACGACACACAGGATATAGACCATGGAGAACGGCCTGCAATACTCGTAGGGGCATGGAGATCGAGTTCCCAATGTTAAGCCTAAGGGACACAAATACCACGGGTGAGATAAAACAGTAAACCTGGGCAAACCAACGTTTC
Source organism: Alentia gelatinosa (assembly GCA_950022655.1). Taxonomy (NCBI): domain Eukaryota; kingdom Metazoa; phylum Annelida; class Polychaeta; order Phyllodocida; family Polynoidae; genus Alentia; species Alentia gelatinosa. The sequence goes on from OX465589.1 coordinate 1,942,675, forward strand.
AGGGGTTCCTTATTACGTCTTGAGGTGGCAGCTTGGTGTTGACCACAGAACATGCAACAAGTCGATGATTAATGGCTCCAGACTGGGCACCGTTCCACACGAAGCTCTTATCGTTAGACTCTGGTATACGAGATCCTCCTCAAACCAAACTTGTCTTTTTGCATACATGATCAACACATTCATTGTGGTAATAATAAGGAACTAATAATAAAGACTAAAATGATCTAAACTAGGTAGATTAACAAACGGTACAATACCGTGAAATATAGTCTTTACGATTTATTAAATTCTTGGACACATTACAATATGTTTTCTAAAATTTCCTCCTCATGGTGTGAGGTGCGTTCCAAAAATAGGAATTTTTGTTCTCCTATTTTTGGAACCGAGAAGCACACCCCCAGGGGAACGCACCTCACACCATGAGGAGGAAATTTTAGAAAACATGATACCACATCAGTCCATCACTCAAGACGACTAGATGTGACCAGATCCCTCAAAACCCCTCTAGACATAGAAAGACCGATCAGCCAATCATAGCCTAAATGAGATTAGCCAGAATCGAAACTGCTGATATGACAGGTGCCAATACACACAAAAACACCTGTGAGGAACACCAATCTTTCTCCCATATTACTCACCACAAGGTGGCGACATTCACCACAGAGAGAGAGCTGAGAGAGAATTCCCCCACATCACACCAGGGGGAAGCACACATTACAGCCCTCCCTCTGCCACCCAATACAAAGACACTTTCCCGCCCTTCTTTGTGTGTGAGGAGAACCAACCAAAAGATTGGAAATAGGTCAGGTGACCAAACCGACCTATGAAAACCGTGTTGACTAATCAATTAACATAATTTCCTCCTTCCAATGCCAGGGACCACAGAGGATCTAGTCACATATCAGCAGTCGCTAAGCCGATCAGACGTCTTACACTCTACATTACAATATGTTACTAAATATATGGACTCGGTTTTGTACGTTGCAATTGTACGTTGAGAGAACATCCGACTAATATACACGTGTTTAAAATGTATATATAGTTTTCATTAAGAAGGCAATTACTGAAATTTCAGTAAATCATGCCCCAGAGTATAGTAGCAGAATAAACTTGGGAATGCGTGCAGGCATCACTGGGTAGCAAATTGGTTGACTCCGTATATTGAATATTATGGTAATCTCTAGACTTGTACTTGTCAGGACCATCCTACGCTGTAATGGAATTACTTTGCTAATAAAAAAAAAAATTAAAAAAAATCCTCACCTAGGGTGGTTTAGTATTTTACACCTATGGCCGGACGTTTATGAAATACTGCCCGCTGCTACGGGTGCAGTATAGATAATGTTCGGGCTCACTGAGACATAATGAATGTTTGGGTGCACTATTCCCATAGTGTACATCACAAGTAAAAGAAATGTCATATTTTTGTGATTTTAGGTGTATGATAATAAGAAAACGTAGTGAGTGAGCCCAAAGCAATTCTGTTCTCGGCCTTTTATCCCATAAAATATGTCCCTCCTCCTTTTGCGTCGGGACATATTTTTTGGGACAAAAATCCTAGAATGACAATCGCTATAGGCTCACTAACTGCGTTTTCTCTTAGTGCGATCTTCAAATAAATAGTTGCATAAAAAATCTTATCCAGCCACTCAATGTTAATCCTACGGCGAACTTTTTTCATTAGGGTTCCAGTAATGGGGCACATACTGCTGTTAATGTGAAGTAAAAGAAGATCTGAGACTCGTGGCTAGTTTCCATGCGCCCGGCTCCACCTCGACCACCTCGACCTGGCCGCCTCTCCCGCACCCCGCGGACCTCCCCCGCATTCACAGCGCGCGCGGTGTTGGGTGATGAATCAGGGCGGAGGTCACTAAGCCGCTACTCGCAGTCAGTCCGGAGACCAATCACCTCCGTCAGTGTGCAGCTCAATGAGGACGGCCGCGGTGCACTGTCAGCTGGTCGGAGCTGCTCCGAGCTGCTCCGAGCTGCTCCGAGCTGTTCCGAGCTGTTCCGAAGCGCAGAGCTGCTCAGAGCTGCTCACAAATACACTGAGCAATTAAGAGTTATTCCGAGCTGCTCCGAGCTGCTCCGAGCTGCTCCGAGCTGCTCCGGGCTGCTCCGAGCTGCTCCGGGCTGCTCCGAGCTGCTCCGAGCTGCTCCGAGCTGCTCCGAGCTGCTCCGAGCTGCTCCGAGCTGCTCCGACCTGCTACGAGCTGCTCCGGGCTGCTCCGAGCTGCTCCGAGCTGCCCAGAAATGCTCCGGGCTGCTCATAGATACACTGAGCAATTCAGAGTTATTCCGAGCTGCTCCGAGCTGCTCCGAGCTGTTCCGAGCTGCTCCGAGCTGTTCCGAGCTGCTCACAGGTGCACTGAGCAATTCAGAGTTATTCTGAGGTGTTCCGAGCTGTTTTATGCTGCTTCGAGCTGTTCCGAGCTGCTCCGAGCTGTTTCGAACTGTTACGAGCGACTGTTCCGAGCGGCAGTTCCGAGCTGCTCCGAGCGGCTGTTCCGAGCTGATCCGAGCTGGTCCGAGATGGTCCGGGCTGCTCCGAGCTCACAGATGCTCCAAGCGGCTGTTCCGAGGTGGTCCGAGGTGGTCTGGGCTATTCCGAGGTGCTGCGAGCAATTGCAAGCGGTTGCGAGGTGCTCCGAGGTATTCCGAGCTGTTGCGAGCGACTGTTCCGAGCTGCCCCGAGCTAATCTGAGCGACTGTTCCGAGGTGGTCCGAGATGCCTTGAGCTGCTCCCAGCAGGTATGAGCTATTCATAATTATTCTCAGCTGTTCCGAGCGACTGGTCCGAGCGGCAGTTCCGAGCTGCTCCGAGCTATTCCGAGCGGTTGTTCCGAGCTGGTCCGAGCTGGTCCGAGCTGGTCCGAGCTATTCCGAGCGGCTGTTCCGAGGTGGTCCGAGATGGTCCGAGCTGTTCCGAGCGGCTGTTCAAGGTGGTCCGAGATGGTCCGGGCTGTTTCGAGCTGCTTCGAGGTATTCCGAGCTGTTGCGAGCAGTTGCGAGGTGGTCCGAATTACTCGGAGGTGCTCTGAGGTGCTCAAAGCCCGTTCGAGTTCTTCTGAGTTCCTCCGAGCTGCTCCGAGCTGCTTCAAACTCCTCCTCCTCCGAAGACCTCCAAACTTCTCCGAACTGCTCCGAGCTGCCCCGAGCTTGGAGAAGCTTGGAGGACCTCAGAGGAGCTACCCTGAGCTCCTTCGAGCTGCCCCGAGCTGCTCCGAATTGCTCCGAGCTGCTCCGACCCTCTCCCTACTCCGAGCTGCTCCGACCCCCTCCCTACTCCGAGCTGCTCCGACCCCCTCCCTACTCCGAGCTGCTCCGACCCCCTCCCTACTCCGAGCTGCTCCGACCCCCTCCCTACTCCGAGCTGCTCCGACCCCCTCCCTACTCCGAGCTCCTCCGACCCCCTCCCTACTCCGAGCTGCTCCGACCCCCTCCCTACTCCGAGCTGCTCCGACCCCCTCCCTACTCCGAGCTGCTCCGACCCCCTCCCTAATCCGAGCTGCTCCGACCCCCTCCCTACTCCGAGCTGCTCCGACCCCCTCCCTACTCCGAGCTGCTCCGACCCCCTCCCTACTCCGAGCTGCTCCGACCCCCTCCCTACTCCGAGCTGCTCCGACCCCCTCCCTACTCCGAGCTGCTCCGACCCCCTCCCTACTCCGAGCTGCTCCGACCCCCTCCCTACTCCGAGCTGCTCCGACCCCCTCCCTACTCCGAGCTGCTCCGACCCCCTCCCTACTCAGAGCTGCTCCGACCCCCTCCCTACTCAGAGCTGCTCCGACCCCCTCCCTACTCCTCCCACCTCCTCCTCCCGCCTCCTCCTACCTCCTCCCTGCCCAGGGCTGCTCCCTGCACCTCATTGTCCGCTCATTCTCTCCCCGGTCTCCTCCGGACAGCGTCATTCACTACCAATTTGCTCACACCACCGCCTCATGAATCGGAGGTCAGATAGGATAATGTGTCCATCTTTATGACCATGTTTTCAGCAGATGTTGTAGTTGAAATGGGACAGTTCTCAGATGGCTTCTTGGTTAATATTCTATTGGGGTTTTATCCTACCCCTAATAAAAAACTCCATAGGCTTAACATTGGGCCACTGTATTCGGTCTGGAGTTCAGAAAAATGAAAAATATCGCTCTAGTGGGATACACTTGACAAATGATGTCATTTGTTAATGTAGAGGTAATTTAGACGGGCGGTATAGGATAAATTCTAAACCAAACTCGAGTTAGTTGTGTTATTGAACATTCATCGCACTCCAGCAAGATTACTGCTCTCGGCTTCCCCTCGCGCATTGATACGCGATCTTGCCGTCATGCGATAAACAACAACACGACTAACTCTTGTTTGGTTTCTCCATATTATCCCCAATTTCATTGATCGATGGATTTCAGCGTGGAGTTACATTTGTTGCATGCAAACATTTATCTCACCCCTGATACAAGTTGGGCCATCGCAATAACATACAAAATACCTCAACTATCACCGACCTAAAGTGACAATATTATGCCATGGCATAGCAGCCAGGATTCCATAGAGTAGCCAAGATAGCCACATGGAGATTTATATGTTCCTAAATGGATACGTGAAGTATTTTGAATTATTCTGGTAATATGATGCCACCTTGCCAATGAAACAAAACAAATCACAGTGTGGCCGGTTCAGTAATCAATGGACTTTATCTTTTTTCATTTTAATTTTGGGTTTGCCATGAAAAGGGTTTTAACCTTGTCTCTCAATCATCTCAAGATTATGACGGCAGAAAATAATAGTTGTCCACCGACTACAGTGGCGCTATCTTACAATTTTGTACTGCTATAGCAAAGGCCAATCCTTCTCATATCATGTCTATGTGGTGTGGGAAGTAAAAGAACTCTCACCCTAGTTAATATGTAGGGGTGAGATTTCTAACCACATTCATTTCATAGATTCGATCAAACCAAAAGTCTAATTGAACAAATTGGACGTTAAACTATCTAAACAACCAAACAAACAAACAAACAAAAAATCTTAGAATTTCCTGACGGCTGATGGCGGAACTAGCAATCACTCTGTGCCCTATACGTCAGGGTACTGCTGTGAAATCACTGTGGTAGAAGATGCTTTTATCTCACCCCTGGAATAAATGTCCATAGGCTTAACACTGGGAACTCTTCTCCCTACAAGTATTGCAGTTCGTATATCCTGTGTGTTGTCCATTCTTTTAGTGTGTACATGGTTGAGATAAATACAGAAAGCAACTCGTTTTGGTCAGAGTCGGCATTCTCCAACTCATTTGAATGCTACGTGATATTCACTCGGCTGTCGCCTCGTTCATATCACTCCGCATCAAACTCGTGAAGAACGACGACTTTGACCAAAACTTGTTGGTTTCTTCCTTAGTATTCCCCCGCCTCTGGCTATGTGCATGTCAACACGCGGCGTCCCCCATTAGTCCACAGAATGACTTGACCTTAACCATGACCGCACAACCCAGAGGTCAAAAGGTCAAGGGTCAAAGTTCATAGGTGTTCAATAATACAGGGCTGAATATCCATTTACATAAACTGATAGCATTTGTATGGACTGAGACTGTATTTTGCGTTTCTCTGATTTATTTTTTTTTCAAACAAAATTCGCCAATACTGACGTTCTTACATTTAGTTTTATATTCTCATGTCTCGTAGGAGACCTGTTATGGGCGCAGCGGGAATACCTTGTGGTCAGAGCTGAGGGGATTTAGCCTTGGGAAATGAAATATTGGTGCCCAGTGAAATATTTACATACCAATCCCTAGTGTTCCTCATATACTATCAAGTATTCAGTTGTGTGTGCGCTTTCAGGAATGGGGAATTGTCTTCGTCTTGTACAACTGGAATGGAGTTGTTCTGAGTTTTCAATTACCATTTAATTGGACTAGCACTTATCAATACAGTTATAGTAGCCACCTTTATCCTTCATCCCCAGCAGTGGTAGATTTACTGCTATATAAAAGGCCAGTCCTTCTCATACCATGTCTATGCTCTCCCTCACGAGGTTCCCTAAATATCTTACTTATACTTTGTGGGTTCGAGTCCCACCCCCAGCAGTGGTAGACTTACTGCTATATCAAAGGTTGGTCCTTCTCATACCATGTCTATGTTGTGTGGTGTACAGCCACCTTTCTCCTTCATCCCCAGCAGTGGTAGACTTACTGCTATATCAAAGGTCGATCCATCTCATACCATGTCTCTGTGGTGTGGGAACTAAAAGAACTCTGATCTCGGTAAATGTGCAGGGGTGTGATTTCTACCTAAATCCATCTCATAGATTCGACCAGTACCCTTGTGGTGTAAAAGAACCTTGAGAAATAACCTGTTATTGTTGACTGGACGTTAAATCAAACCAACAAACCAACTTCTTCACTGGATGTCTCACATTGAAAGATGAGAAGTGTTGAGGTATATGATGCATGATACTAGAGGCGGGACTATAAAAACAAGCCCTATAACTCCACGTCTCATATCACAGAAAACAGCGATGGTGCAGAGGCTGATCTACATTTTTATGAGAATCTTTGTGATGATAAAATATACGTCACGATCCAGGCTAGCGGCCATAAAGGAAGTTTTTTATTATCATCATTTTAATATCCGAAAGGCTCATACAAAATGTCTTACTCAACAGGGGCCTGTTTAATGATAAAGGATCGTACCCTTTTCTGAACCTCGTACAAGGTTTACTGTTTCAAGATACTTAAGTCTGTTCGCTAAGACAGTATTAGCCGTCCATAAGGTCGTCCAGAAGTGTTGAATAAAGTTAACCCACATCGTCCTTGGGTCTCTATGGCATACAGAAAAGGGTTTCCATGTATGATCCTAGATTATTAAACTGACCCCAGTGTTATACTACATATAGGTATCAACACATGGGTGGCGCCAATTTTTCCGCCGGGCACCAAGCAGATACTTCCTGCCTCTAGGGTTGAATACTGGCTCATGACATCTGCTTAAAGAGTGGCCGTTTATCCTGTAACTGGATGACACTCTCCTGGCCGATTCTTTGTGATGTTAGGCTTGCACGTGGGACGAAGGATCTGGTTGGAGCCTGGAATTCCCGTCACTGAGCCTCCTAACGGATGTCGGGGAACTAGGGTCCACTCTGTGCCCTCTACAAAATGATAATAGAGAAATATGATAGAGATTTATAAGACAGTTATAAAGTATGATTATATATAACTGTCATATTCTTGGGTACAGTAAAAAAACCTGAAACCTGCTGGGGTTTTTTTGTGTGTCTTTATTTGATCGGTTATACTTTTTTTAATTTTCTTTATGTAATTTCAATCCCTTGTTTATGATTCAACCAAACGGAGATTTTAAAATAAATTGCCAAAGTATGTATACAGAATGTTTGAAATATTGGAACCTTTCCTCCCCAGCCCAACCAGTCTTGTTTAGCAATAGGAAAAAGAAGGAGCATACGCAACACTTCCAAAATCTTTGGCCCCCGTCAGTGCGTGCATACTTTATGGATTGCCCCTAAACAAAGATCATAAAATCACACCATCATGCAGCCCCAAAGACAGAACCGCAGCCTCTTTCACGATATTGCCTTAACCGGAAGTTCAACCCATGCCATAATGGCCGCCAGACATGGAGTTTCCGGTTCCGAACACGACTGTTATAACATGAGTGTTACGTAGAGCCTCCGTGTCTGTTTTTATGGTCGGCGCCATAAATCCATGATTATGAGACTCATAGCCCAAAGCACAGCGACTTTTGCCGACATCTCTGTGTAAAGAAAGTCACTTTCCGATCCATATTCTGTTATACAATAGCGTTAACACCAGGCTGCCACAGTGCCCGAAACCTGTATAAAAAGTCAAAAGATACAACTTGAAAATCCAAGCATAAAAACTTGACAGAGTGTTAAAGGTATTAGACAGAAGTAGAATACGTTATAATACGAATGTTTAAATATTTGTATATAATACATATGTATATATACTATGTATATAATGTATATATACTTATTTCACCTCTGGTATTCTTTCTCCATTGACTTAACAATGGGAACTCGTTTCTAACGCCCAAGAGAAATTTAGGAAAAATATCCAATGGGGGATTCTGTCACAAATGTTAGTTCATTAGTCAATGTGAAGGGTGAGATAACTTCAGGAACCTATTGAAGTTTACTGTCGGAGCTCGATCCCATCTCATTTGAATCGCTACGTAATTCACGCGCCTTCACCTTGTGAATTACTACGAAATTCAAACTCGATGAGACACAAGCTCTGACCCTAAACATTCATATTTTTTCTCTGTAATTTTATATAAGGCACATAACATTTGAGTTATGGAGGCGACCATTTTGCCCCCAAACGCCAAAAATACACCAATTGGCGAGTAGAGTTATCAATGGATTTTATCAAAAATATTTTTTTGGCTTGCCATAGAGGGCTTTTAGTCTCACGACTATCTGTAGGACAGAACGGCAGATAATAGTGGCTGTCCCCTGACTCAAGTGGCAGTCTTTAACAATTTCCTGGCGGATGATGTCTAAACTAGCAACCACTCTGTTCCCTATACAGGCCAGGGTAAACATCTATTATATCTGTATTTAACTTCTCTAAGAGGCGTGGCGATTTACGATTCAGTTGAATCAGTTTAATGACCGTACGATCGTGATCTATATTACATATCAGGAGTCGCGTTCAAGGTTTTAACCAACTCATTACTTTATATAAACCGCCCATTGTGCATTTAATCCGCCGCAATCTATACACGTCCTTTCATCTACAGCGGACCTAATCTACATGTAAATGACGCTGTATCGTGAGAGATCATCATCATCAAAGATGCAGCTCTTATTACTCTGATATCTAATGGGGATTTACAGTTTTCTTTTTTATTATTCAAATCCTGTATCTCTCACTTTGGTGAGTTTTTTTTCAGATGCATTCTGTACTTCAGTAAGATGCCTGCAGGCATTCCTTTGGCTACTGCAGCATGATACCTATAAGTATACCACAGCATTACTGGGGAATCTAATGGGGTTTTACAGTTGAAATTTCTTTTTTCTATTTAAATCCTGTATCTCTCAACTTGGTCAGTTTTTTACGGATACATTCTGTACTACAGCATGATGCCTCCAGGTATTCCTGTGTCTACTGCAGCATGATGCCTCCAGGTATTCCTGTGCCTACTGCAGCATGATGCCTCCAGGTATTCCTGTGGCTACTGCAGCATGATGCCTCCATGTATTCCTGTGGCTACTGCAGCATGATGCCTCCAGGTATTCCTGTGTCTACTGCAGCATGATTCCTCCAGGCATTCCTGTGCCTACTGCAGCATGATGCCTCCATGTATTCCTGTGGCTACTGCAGCATGATGCCTCAAGGTATTCCTGTGCCTACTGCAGCATGATGCCTCCAGGTATTCCTGTGTCTACTGCAGCATGATGCCTCCAGGTATTCCTGTGGCTACTGCAGTATGATGCCTCAAGGTATTCCTGTGCCTACTGCAGCATGATGCCTCCAGGTATTCCTGTGTCTACTGCAGCATGATGCCTCCAGGTATTCCTGTGTCTACTGCAGCATGATGCCTCCAGGTATTTTTGTGGTTAATGCAGCATGATGCCTCCAGGTATTCCTGTGGCTAGTGCAGCATGATGCCTCCAGGTATTCCTGTGGCTACTGCAGCATGATGCCTCCAGGTATTCCTGTGGCTACTGCAGCATGATGCCTCCAGGTATTCCTGTGGTTACTGCAGCATAATGCCTCCAGGTATTTTTGTGGTTACTGCAGCATGATGCCTCCAGGTATTTTTGTGGTTAATGCAGCATGATGCCTCCAGCTATTCCTGTGGCTACAGCAGCATGATGCCTCCAGGTATTCTTGTGGGCACTGTAGCATGATGCCTCCAGGTATTCCTGTGGCTACTGCAGCATTGATGACATCAATTACTGCCTTTTGGTGGGTGTCATATCTAGACTTCAGTGGGACACTCCCTTGACAAAATAAGAAGGGGCATATGGGCCATTCTTTTCGCACAATAGAATCAGAAGCCTCATCATTTAGTTTTATTTTAAAGATTTCTATCAGGGTCTAGTCATACAAGGAAGAATACTTCCAGGCTCTGACTGGGCCTTTCTGCCTCATAGTAACATACAGAAGTCACACAACCTTGTCATTTATTGGTTAAAGGTGCTGCGGTAGGTGCAGTTTCCTGCCTGATTCCGGAACTCATTTTGCGCGCTCCGTCTGCCTGTACATAATTATAAATTGATCTATTTACTTGACACTTTGTACCCTTCATAACAATCAGCCAGGGACAAATCACACATTCCATGCACTACTCAAAGCCACATCTGACATGAGAATATGCGACTAGTCGCGATACACTAATGACACAACCATATACTACTCATATGCAAGTTCCTTGACACATACTTTCACTGTCATCTGCTCCAAAGAGAAAAGAGCAATAATTGGTGAACAATGGTTGTTGGCTAAAATAGATAGACGGGCTTTGATTAGCCTGGAAGCCTGGTCAATGTGAACTCACGTATTAGGCCAGGTAACTACTATCAGTTTTACAGTGCATTGCTAGACTTGCTCAAGTCTTTGATTATGAACCTTTATTAAATGATTAGCTACAATAGGAATAAAGTTCATTAAAGTATGTATCCCATGAATCAAAGACTTGTCCACTATGAACCAAATTTCCTGTTTATGGCCCCAAGCCACTCCCTCTAACCCTATACTTCCTCCTACTCCCCCCCCCCCCCCTCCCCTCCTCGAGTTCCCTGGCCGCATGTGTTGTCATAGCAATACATTTCGCCTGCTCCTGACTGTGACCTGATTTAGATCAGAGTGAATGGGTATCAATTTCCCAGCAGATATCCTGACCAGTAGCCAGGATATCTGTATGAAGAGAGTTGGGAATACTGGAGCTAAACAGCGCCAGAAATCTAACACCATTACCGATTGTACCAGTCCCTGTAAACCAACGAGGAGGGTAGCCATAGGGTGCAGGGACTTAAGCCGGTCTAGTGCATTGTGTGATTGCATTCAGCTGGTACCCAACTGATACTTGTTGGATACCATGCTGGTTCCCCGCTAGAGGGCGTGGGGAAATCTGTTATTATTCTAAAAAGTTATCTTTTATGTTTTGAAAGGTTGCTATTACTTTATTTTGTTTCATCTTTCATTGTAAACAAGTACTAGTAAGTTAGTTGGGGAACCTCACGAGGGAGAAAGGTTGCGCCGGTTTTCCTTGCCACTGCAAATCAGTGGGAAACCAGTAAAGGTTCAAGGTCGTTCACTCCCATTGGTCTCACTGGGCGTTACCTGTCCCATTGTACATCGGGGCAGGGAACCAGTCTACTCTTGATTTGTGAGTTGACTGATAGTGGCGCCCCAGTGAGAAATCGGTACACTAAATAACCGGAAGTGAGGCCGGTTCCCTTGGTTACTCAGCGTCCCTGAGGGATGTACACGTGACCCTGTATGCTCTAACGTAAGGGGACCTGGTGGGCAATTTAAATCTATTTCTCATATATCCCTGAATCCTTCACAGAGAGGTATTTCATGTGGAAGCCAGCCAACACGGATTCGCCATTTTCAGACGATGTTGTTGTTTTAACAGCACTTCACATGAATTCCATTGTGAGGGAATTTCAAAAGGACACCAGATAGGCAGATTCAAGCCCAATATAGATACTAGGAGCTAATAGGATATTCATCATGGCTTGCAATTATAAATGAATAATAATTAAAAGGTTTGGGTTAGATTCAGTCTATGGATAGTTTTCTGTAACCCACTTGCACCCAGTCAACTTGCTATTTCTTCATCTGCCTGAGTCTAGGATCCAAACATATCAAGCACCAGTAGGTCAATCAGGTATTTTTGGTCTTGAGTGATTGGTCATGGTCAGCTGGGTACGCCTCTTAAGATCTTGAGACACTGGCCCCCTGCTCTGTTCTCACAATCACAGTGAACAGCATGCAGATAGTAAAGGGATAGTTTTCTGGAAGCACACCGAAAATTCAATGTGACCATGATGATGTATTTAGCGCATGCAAGCACGCTCTAATAATAGGCCATGGTAAATGTGTGTTTAGAACATTTTCGTAAAGTTTTAGTTTTGCATTTCTGAACACTTTTATCTACTGCATTTATTACTGCAGGGGCAGTAGAGGTGGCAATATCTCGGAGACGGAATTACGTGCTGTGACATGCAAAATGTAGGTTGAAGTGTTGTCACTGATTTCCCTCACTCAAAGACATTTAAAGTCAACAAAAACCCTCTGTCCTATTACAGAAGATAACAAACAAGCTAGAAATGTCCAGGACTAATAATATAGAAATGCGATCTTGATGAGCCACAGCCCTGGAGGTCATTGACTCCTCGTAATTCCGTCACGTTTTAGAATTTACTGCAGCATTTGGTGAATTCGCGCATGTGCAGCACTGCAGCAACTGTGAAATTTGGAACGGTAAAATAGGGCAATTGGTAAAAAAAAATATAAGTACAAGAAGAAAGTACATATGTAATAATGTGTACAGCCACCTTTCTCCTTCATTCTCAGGAGTGGTAGATTTACTACTATATCAAAGGCCAGTCCTTCCCATACCATGTCTATGTGGTGTGGTGTGCAGCCACTCTTCTCCTTCATTCCTAGCAGTGGTAAACTTACTGCTATATCAAAGACCAGTCCTTCTCATACCATGTCTATGTGGTGTGGTGTACAGCCACCTTTTTCCTTCATCCCCTGCAGTGGTAGATTTACTGCTATATCAAAGGCCAATCCTTCTCATACCATGTCTATGTGGTGTGGTGTACAGCCACCTTTCACCTTCATCCCCAGCAGTGGTAGATCTACTGCTATATCAAAGGTCAGTCCTTCTCATAACTTGTCTATGTGGTGTGGTGTACAGCCACCTTTCTCCTTCACACCCAGCGGTGGTAGATTTACTGCTATATCAAAGGCCAGTCCTTCTCATACCATGTCTATGTGATGTGGTGTACAGCCACCTTTCTCCTTCACACCCAGCGGTGGTAGATTTACTGCTATATCAAAGGCCAGTCCTTCTCATACCATGTCTGTGTGGTGTGGTGTACAGCCACCTTTCTCCTTCACACCCAGCGGTGGTAGATTTACTGCTATATCAAAGGCCAGTCCTTCTCATACCATGTCTACGTGGTGTGGTGTACAGCCACCTTTCTCCTTCACACCCAGCGGTGGTAGATTTACTGCTATATCAAAGGCCAGTCCTTCTTATACCATGTCTGTGTGGTGTGGTGTACATCCACCTTTCTCCTTCACACCCAGCGTTGGTAGATTTACTGCTATATCAAAGGCCAATCCTTCTTATACCATGTCTATGTGGTGTGGAAACTAAAATGAAACTCGGTCAATGTGTAGGGGTGAGATTTCTACCCGAATTGATCACATAGATTCAATCACCACCAGGGTGGTGTAAAAGAACCTTGAGAAAATCTGGTAAGGACCTATGATATTTGACTGGACATTAAATCAAACCAAACAAACAAACTATTACCCACTTAGTCTTCATTTGAGATGTATAGATCGCCCGGAATTTACTACCCGGAATTTCTGACATGTACGACTCTCCAGTAAGAGATTCCGGAAAAATAGTCCCATCCAAAATGAGGCCAAATCATCATGTATTTCAAAATAAGTTTCTTTAATATCTATTCAATATGAATGATCTAAATGAGTCATAATAATGTCATTTCCCATCAGAAATTACTGTCATAACGCCTTTTGTATACTAAAAGCGCAGGAGAATCAAGAACTATATATCAGGCGTATGCATACACCGAATTACCCCCATGTTTGACAGTGCTGTGGCGTTATGGCGTAATCTGGAACTAGGCCTACATATATCTTGCAATAAACAGATTATTGCAAATAGATTGGTTTTTTTATCATGTAGATGGCTGATAAAAACAATAACAACTGGTTTTGCTTACGACTGGCTAGTTTACGTCGCAATATCCTAGATAACTGCTCGGATATTACTACGCATCAACTACTTGGAGATGTATAGCATATATTTATCCTACCCCTAATAAAAAAACGCCATAGGTTTAACATGGGATTTGTTTATATCATGGGTAGTGACATAAAGTGTTGTTTATGCCACTACTTTCTGATACTGAAAAAATATGGAAACTGGGTAGGATAAAATCTAGACGCCACTCGTTTGAGTCTGAGTTTATTTATGCCACACATTCTGTTGGCTCCGTAATGTCACTCGTCTTCGACTCGTGAAATTAGGGAGTCAACAAAATGCGTGGCATAAATAAACTCAGACTCAAGATCGTGACGTCTCTTGATATTACTAATTAATTACGTTGTAAAAAACATCGTGTTTCAAAAATACAATAAATCCGCAAAGCACCAGTCGGTATCGTATTCATATCTGTAAATAATATTTTCCTGATAAATCCGAGTACTTTGGCAGAACGGAGAATGTTGATCTAAAAATAAGATATAATCACCCATATAGAGAGCATAGACATATTACCGAGGAAGCCAGAGAAATACGTGAACAGGGTGGCCGTACGCGCTGAATCACGATGCTACAGGCCCGGCTGGCGTGTCACGTGACCATGTTGATATATATGTTAACGATAGGCGGCGCTGAACGGTAAGTCATCTATTAGAGGCCATATGTTGGTGAAGCGTATTTATCTAGTAAGGTCTATTGAGAATATATATGTAGGGGACAGAGCTATTGTTAGTTCATGAAGCAGTCACTAGGTGGCCAGCATTCCGGCGGGCTGGGGGAGAGATCTATATTCTGGCTCTTTATTCTTACCAAATTCAACTGCCTTTTAATGTTTTAACATGGTTCCCTTGACCCGCTACACCCCTCCCAGATGGGGATGAGATAATGATTAAAACTAGGACATGATGTTTTTCAAATGGAACACTTTCTATACATATGTGAGCAAGGCTAGAGTTGTGACAATTCCCAGTTATCACTCATTTTTTTGCACCTCCATTAGTGAATAACACCTACTTTTTCACCTCCATTAGTGAAGAACACCTACTCGGGGGCGTCATGGCAGCGCCCATGGATCATGGACTGTATTCCATATAAAGTCCATCCACTTAAATTATTAACCATCATATACAAAGTCCCCATTGGAATTGTATAGGAATTAGTAAACCACGACCCATCATATAAAACCTGTCAGATACCATAACTGTAGTATAGACCCATTTCACACTAGCGCCATCTTGTCATGGCGGCCAGTAGATCACACCAGAACGAGGCGTAAACCCTGATGTGGCTTCACAGAGGGTGCCTATAGGTGCCTATAGTTGCCTATAGGTGCCTATAGCTGGCTAACTGCTAGGACATACCAAGCGAGAAACATAGCGATATCCAGAAACGCCAACAGAAAATGGCGTGTATGTGCGATATTTTATCAAAGTGATAAGAAAAATATCAAAGAAATAGTCCCTATTGTTGTAACCTTTAACATGGCAATTACTGTTTCTGATATGTTCAAAAAGATGGATAATAAACACAACCAACGATGGTTTGTGGACAGGCGGCTCTGTAAACTACTCGAGGTGTATTACTACGCGTCAACCTCCCATGGTTTACGGCCACCTGTCCACAAAACCATCGATTATTGTGTATGTACTAAACTCCACCTTAAAGGCATATCCTACAATTCATAGTGGCGCCACCTGGTGATTTTTAAATAATTACAATTATTAGTCAAAATCGTTTTTTAGGGTTCATTCTAATTCTACATGAGTAGATTTAACATTGTGTCCGGTTTATTCAATCTTAATAGGTGAAATAGACCAATTTACATTTGCTTGATTTACATAGGAAATATGGTTTTCTTCAATTCTTTCAAAAACAAGGATGGTGACCTATGGTTTTTAAAACCTAAATAAGTAGTACTATATATGTACTATAAACTGTGAAAGTTTGAGGAAATTGACATGTGAAAAAATACTTATTGGAATTTCTACATACACCTATATAGAATTATCATAACATTGATCTATAAATAAAAAAATTAGCACGGTGACCCCCGATTTTTAAGTAAGATATGTGTTCCACAACATTTGGAGATCATCATATTCAATTATCGGAAAATTGACATGGGTTTTAATTTTCAAGCCAAATTATCCGCTATGCCTTTAATCTCGGGTGAAATAAATCCACAGACAGATGCTAGGAGTAACAGGTAATTGGCGCGATTAGCTAAAACCTGTCTGAAGTATTCGTCATATTTTAACCCTTAAAGAAAGGCACATCTATTTGCAAGATCACTGGATCCCGATGGAAAAGAGCAGATCTGGAAGACTAGTCTAGTCCTTAGCAAAGGTAATAGTCTTAAAAACAAATTTAATTCTTGTGCTGGTTGGGACTAGAGTTGATGCTACCATTACAAGTTTGTGTGGCCTCACATAGAATTTACATAGGCCACTGACCTTAACGGAATGGGCCAACACGACCTCCTTCCAGAGGTCATGATACCCGACTTAAAATAAAAATTGAGTTGCTGCAATACGACAATTAAAGGTATATCGGATGATTTACTTTTAAAAAATGAAACCCATGTCAATTTCATGGAATTTTAATATGATGATCTCCAAATGTTGTAGAACCCATTTTAACTTTAAAATTGGGGTCATCGTGCTTGTTTATCACCTAGAGATAGATATTATGACAATATTACAAAAGAATATGCAGACATTTCAAAAAGTTTGATTTGACATAGTAAAATCCATGTCATTTTCTTCAAACCATCACAGAATTTTTAAAAATGCACTCTAGTACAGATCTGAATTTTAAAACTTTAGGTCACCGTCCTTTTTTTTTTAAAGAAAAAACCGCTATTTTGCAGTACTTTCCCTAAATTTAATCAACCAAATGAAAATGGGCCCAATTTACTTATCGGTTGTGGTGAAACTAGATTAAATGTTATATTTAACTCATATGGCATTAGGATATCCCCCCAAAAGAGTTTATACTGAGAATAATCAATTTTTAAAACCACTGTGTGTCCCATCAAGAGAAGAGAATTCTCCATACGGGATTCCATCCCTGATTCTATTTCATATTTAAATTCAAATCCAGAGCACCATGTTCTTTACATGTATGAGTCTATTGTCTATTCTTGAATTATGTAAACTCAATATGCTACTCTATACACTGTGAAATCTTACCTCGTCAAATAACACCATATGAGAAGAGAAGTGAATGGTCGATGAGATGAAGATGAAAAACAAACATTTTTTAAATCGAGGTGGAGTGAGGATTGTGAGCAGCCTGAAGGGCGAGAGGAAAGAAGTCACTGAAGATTGTAATGAATGTCCGCCTGAGGTGCTTTAACAGGTCTCTACAAACCTAGTCTAGGCTCTACAGTCTCAGTCTGCCAATGTGTCGTGTATTATCCTACCCTAATAAAAAACTCCATAGGCTGAACATTGGGTCACTGTATTCGGTCTGGAGTTCAGAAAAATTAAAAATATCGCTCTAGTGGGATACACTTGACAAATGACATCATTTGTTAATGTAGAAGTAATTTCGACGGGCAGGGTAGGATAAATTCTAAACCAAATTCAAGTTAATCGTGTTATTGTTCATTGCACTCTGGCAAGATCGCATATTACTGCTCTTGGCTTCGCCTCGCGCAGTAATACGAGATCTTGCCGTCGTTGGATAAACAACAACATGACAAACTCTTGTTTGGTTTCTCCATAGTATCATTATTTTCATGTTGTATCGCTGCATTTTACAACACCATATTTCAGTGGTCCATTAGATTTTTAATCTGGATATAGATGGCGACATAATTATGATGCCATCCGCAAAAAACCTGGTGCAACAATTCCGACCTATTCTGCGATCCGCAAACGGCTCCTTACTCTTATTTAGTGTACTGAGCGCGGCACACGCTACAATACCATGCATACAGTAGGGAGAGGCTGCATAGACTTTCAGCTTGCTGCACACAGTAATGTTTCACTATCGATACCCGTTGGAGGTGCTTTATCAGGTCGCTACTCACTGCCATTTAGTATACTGAGCGCGGTACACGTTCAAATACGATGCATGGGAGATAGACATAGTCCTTTTTGTGGTTACGTTTCTTTATTGATTCAAGTAGGAACATTGTTATAATCGAAAGAAGAAACCAACGAATTTTGGTCAAAGTCGTCGTTCTCCCAGGTTTGATGAGGAGTGATATGAACGAGGCGACAGCCGAGCGAATATCATGTAGCATTCAAATGAGTTGGAGAATAATGACTTTGACTGAAACATCTGAGGGCCTCTAAGATGGCTGGAGGCATCATACTGCCATAGCCAGGGGAATGCCTGGAGGCATCATGCTGCTGTAGCCAGGGGAGTGCCTGGAGGCATCATGCTGCCATAGCCAGGGGAATGCCTGGGGGCATCATGCTGCTGTAGCCAGGGGAATGCCTGGAAGCATCATGCTGCCATAGCCAGGGGAATGCCTGGAGGCATCATGCTGCCGTAGCCAGGGGAATGCCTGGAGGCATCATGCTGCCGTAGCCAGGGGAATGCCTGGAGGCATCATGCTGCTGTAGCCAGGGGAATGACTGGAGGCATCATGCTGCCGTAGCCAGGGGAATGCCTGGAGGCATCATGCTGCCGTAGCCAGGGGAATGCCTGGAGGCATCATGCTGCCGTAGCCAGGGGAATGCCTGGGGGCATCATGCTGCCATAGCCAGGGGAATGCCTGGGGGCATCATGCTGCCGTAGCCAGGGGAATGCCTGGGGGCATCATGCTGCTGTAGTCAGGGGAATGACTGGAGGCATCATGCTGCCTCATCCAGGGGAATGCCTGGAGGCATCATGCTGCCATAGCCAGGGGAATGCCTGGAGGAATCATGCTGCAGTTTAAGGGTTAACACTTGCTGCATCTTCCCTTTCTACACTGGCTCTCTGTGCTGAGCAGAGCCCCTTAACGGCCTCGCTCTGTGGTTAATTACTGCGGCTGCGCAGTGACTGCCTACCAGCCACTCTCCTAGCAGATCTTTCGCGGCGCTAGCGCTTACTTATCTCTGCCCCGACCCACTGACGTCATACGCTGGTACCCCGGGTATCCACTAAAGACAGGAGTACCAGCTAACATTTCAGATTCAAAATAAGGAAACTGTCAAATGTTATGAAAGTCAAACAACTTATATATCATTAGTTGGGAAATATGGGAATTTTTAAAGGAGCTTCACAGACAATCTAGCCGGGTTTTTTTTCAAGATTTTAACCACTTTATTATATGAAACCACACTCCATTAGACTGCCCCTTCAAGTGAGCACATGTCTTATGTTGACAAACAAAACCCTGCAGTACATATGGTGCTTTCCACTGATAAGAAAGTAATTCCTAATAATATGTCTGCTTTTAAATATGAAGTTACAGAAACTAGCATTAACAATTTATCATGTAATATCTGTATCTGTAGACACATGTAAAACCCAAAATACTGCCAAAGGTGCTAAGAATTTAGGCTTTTTGGTTTGAAAAACTGGCGTATGGGCCAGATTTGGCCCAAACATGCAGGTCGCACTGCATGAACATCATTATTTTGCATATGGATGCACCCGGTGTATATAAGTAGGTATTTTGCGTATACAAGGTCGTCCAATTCCCCGTATGTATACGCCTCATCTGTAGGCATATATAAGCGTCCAGTGAAGAGGGCTTCACTGAGAGCGGGCGGGGGGAGGTGGGGGAGGGGGGTGGAGGAGGGCTTCCTACTGAGTACACCTGTACTTCTACCAACACAAACGGGCGGAAGGCGGTGGGGGGAGAGAATATTTCCTCTCATATGCGCCAGGTGTGAAATACAGCCAAGACGCATCCGTATATAAACCCTGGGCATATATATATTTATTACCCACCTGATACGGAGTCTCCATACTAAGTCTATGGAGATTACAGATCGCTACTGAGGAGGATACGGAACTCCGTACCCTCCTAGGAGGATACAGATTTTTGAGATGAAAGTAGTCCCAAACATAACTTCTTAATTACGTTGAAAAGTTTTCTAACGATCATATTTATTGCTTAAATCTAAAAATAAGTGAGTAATAAATACAACATTACCATAATTTCGATCTGTGTGGCCGTATTCTCCTTGAAGTTGACGCTACGCAATACTCCGAGCGATAGCTACGCGGAGAATACGGCCACTCAGATCAAAATCATGGTAATATTGTGTATATACATATATATGAAAACAAGTCAATATTCAGCCAATACATGCACTTCCGCGATGGCGTATATATGAACTAGGAGCAAATAGAATGTTCATCATTTATGAATGAGCGTGCAATTATACATGAATGACAATTAAAAGGTTTGGGTTACATTCAGTCTATGGATAATTTTCTGTAACCTAATGGAACCCACTCAACCTGCTATTTCTGCAATCACCTGAGTCTAGGATCCAAAAATATCAAGGTCAAGCACCAGTGGGTCAATGAGGTATTTCGGTCTCTAGTGATTGGTCATGGTCAGCTGAGCATGCTTCTAAAACCCTGAGACACTGGCCCTCTGCTCCTTTCAGACTACCGCAGTGGATAGCATGCAGATAGTGAAGGGGTAGTTTCCTGGCAGCACGCTGAAAGTGTATATATGTGACCGCTCTAACCTTTAAGTCTCTAGATGGTGTATATATAGCGTGCAAGCACGCTCTGATAAAATGGTGGTTTTCGTGCAGTGTCGGTGCAGAGATACAAGCGGCCGTAGGAAGTAGAGTGCGGGATCTCTGCTGGGAGAGTGCCTACCAGTCCATTGATCTCCATCCACCGGGTCAGATTGGACTCGTTAAGACGAGGCGTTTCTTTCTTTAATCGAGAGCAGATGAACCAGAGGGCTGCTGATTTCAAATGCTGTTCACTTTCCTCCTTTTAGGCGCTTCTTTTTCTCGCCCAGATGTCGTTGCTTTTGTGGTGATTGTTGTAAAGTGTCTTATTCGTTTCGAAATAGTTTTATTAACGTGGCTTCATCAGGAAATGAGAGGCAGGTTTGCTTTTGCCACACTAGGTTTTGTTTGTAATATGGATTGAGTGTCGATCGGTGGGTTTCTTTGATAGAAATTTTACTAGAATTTGGATAGAAATTGAAATTCAGTAAATTAACATTAATTATATCTCATGACAGAAACCAGGTTGTGCTATACACATTTATCATCCAACTAATACAAAGTGTCCATAGACAACACATAGGCAGCGTGTATGGACATACCCGGCGTATACGGATATGTTGTATGCTCCGGGTAGCGTATACGGAAAAATAGTGCGTATGTGAAAATAGTGCATAACTAAAATGAATTGACATCGACATGCCACTTGCCCAGAAAAGGTGGATAATATAGATACAATATAGACTGGTTTCAGATAAAAGCGGTCGTATACTCCTCGGGGTTGACTCTATGCAATATCCTCGCATACACTCTGATATTACTGCACGTCAACTCCTTGGAGCATACGTCCGCTTGTATCTGAAACCTGTCGATATTGTGAATTTATTATCAACTTAATACAAATTGTCCGTAGAAAACACGTAGGGAGCGTGTATCTACATACCCGAAGCACATAAATATGTTATATGCTCCGGGGGTGATTAAGGGTAGATGGATAAAAAGGGTGTATTGAAAAATAATGTGTACCTAAAATTACTAATATCAGTACGCCACTTGTCAGGAAAAAGTTGATAATTTATACAATATAGATTGGTGTCAGATAAAAAAAAACCGGTTGTATGCTCCTCGGAGTTGACTCTGCAATATTCTCGCATGCGCTCAGATATTACTACGCATTAACACCTAAAAGCATACATTCCCTTGTATCTGAAACCAGTCAATATTGTGTATTAACATCGCAGTTTAGTTTAAAGTCCAGAATTCAGTGTTGTTTACATCTGCCACCTTAATGGCATAGTTGGAAATATGCCAACAGAAAAAAAAGAAGACTGCATGGTAATGAATATGATATACGTTCTAAGAATAAAAATACCTTCAAATGAACACAAAATCAGGTTGGAATGTGATGAAAATAAAACGATCAGAGCTCGATAGCCCTCCTCTCACACCAACACTAGAGTTAACAGAAATTCACAATCATTTTTCTTTATCGCCAAAATTCATATGCTATGATGAAATCCTTTCTACTGCTCGCAAATCTTCATGCAGTCCCGGCATAGAAAGTATGGTCCCTAGAGAATGATTCTGTTCATAAATATAGAATTGCTCTCGATGGACACCAGTGCCCGTGTGGGTGTGTGTGTTTTATAAGGCACCCCCGCACTTCACCTTTCATACGTGAGTTGTTTCCCGACTGGTCACAACAAGAGAAACGCCGCGACTTCCAGAAATAGTCGGCGATCCATGTATTGACATCCTCTCCTCCAGGGCCATTCAGCCTCCTCCGGCCCCCTTCAGTCACCACCTGACCTCCCCCAGTCACACTTAGTGGGGAGAGAGTGCCCCTCGAGCAGCTCCGAGCAGGTCAGAGCAGCGCCGAGCAGATACAAGCAGCTCCGAGCAGTACCGAGCAGCCCCGAGCAGTTCCGAGCAGTACCGGGCAGCCCTGAGTAGTTCCGAGCAGCCCCAAGCAGCTCCGAGCTTTACCGAACAGCTCCGAGCAGCCCCAAGCAGCTCCGAGCTGTACCGAACAGCTCCGAGCAGCCCCAAGCAGTTCCGAGCAGTACCGAGCTGTACCGGGCAGCTCCGAGCAGCTCCGAGCAGCTCCGACCAGTACCGAGCAGCTCCGGGCAGCCCCGAGTAGTTCAGAGCAGCTCCAAAGAGCAGTACCGAGCAGTTTTGAGCAGATCCTAGCAGCCCCGAGAAACTCCGAGAAGCTCCGAGAGGTTCCGAGCAGTTCCGATCAGCCGCGAGCAGATCCGAATAGCCCCGAGCAGCTCCGAGCAGTACCGAACAGCCCTGAGCATTTCCGACCAGATCCGAGCAGATCCGAATAGCCGCGAGCAGCCCCGAGCAGCTCCGAGCAGTTTCGAGCAGCTTCGAGAGGCCCCGAGCAGCTCCGAGCAGTTCTGATAAGCCCCTAGCAGCTCTGAGCAGTTCAGAGCAGCTTCGAGAAGCCCTAAGCACCTCCGAGCAACCCCGAACAGTTCCAAGCAGTTCCGAGAAGCCCCGAGCGACCTCGAGCACCTCCGAGCAGCTCCTTTGAAACTCCCTCAGTGGGTCACAATTAGTGAGCTATTCACTCACACCCCAGGGAGCTCAGCCCTGCTGCTCCACATCCGTTTTTTTTTATATTGTCAATTTTTTTTCTGTGATGAAAATCGGAATACGGGAAGAATAAAGGTATTCCTTTCACAAAGCAGGCGATACTTGGCGAGTTGGATGCAGAGAGGGGAGTTTTATTGATCCGATGGGGGTCTTTTGGGAAGGACGCTGAGTGAGGTGTCAGAGCGAGCAATGTTGAGCTGCACTTACCGCCAGCCTCGCTTTGGTGTAAGGAATGGCGACCTCCATTGGTGGCGGCCATTTTGTTTGCTAGGCTGGCGGGCTTGATCAATGGTCGTTGGGCGTTAACACTTCAACGCTCAACCTTACCTTCAGGTGTCACTGCGCTATTAAATATCTATATGCCACAGAAAATACCTCTAGGTATCTTTTTTTCTTCTTTTTAATTTTCATTCACTATTTCTGTGTTACAATTCTTCAATGGTTGCTATCGGGGGCACTTCAAAATTCTTGACGTATGACTTTGATTTTTATGGTCATGAATATTTTAGCTCTCCCTAAGGAGTTTCTACTGCGTATGAAGAAATGTAAGTCTTCGTAAATATAGATGTCCTATAGGCGAAGTGTTTGATAGAAATGTAAATGTTGGCACTTCAAATAACCTAAGGGCTACTTGCTTGGTATTAGGATAGGACATGTACTGAAATCTGTATGTCTTTAATTCTGTAGTTTTATTCTGTGAAAACAGCTACAATGGACATTAATGGTGCTTATTGAAATCACAACTGTGTGATATGCATTGAATTAATTGAATAGCATCGAAAATCAATAAGGCTATCCATAAAGGTGTCCCCTTAAGCAGGGTTAAAATAAACTAGATAAAGATGTCTGTTCCGAACAAGGTGACCCCTTAAGTGGGATGTCCCCTTAAGCGAGGTGACCCCCATAAGCGAAGTTAAAATTAACTAAATAAAGATTTCTCTTCCGAACGAAGTGTCCCCTGAAGTGGTGTGCTCCCCTTAAGCGGGATTAAAATAAACTGAATAAAAAATTCTGTTCTAAACAAAGTACCCCTTAAGCGAGCTGGTATAATCCACAAGGGAAAATTATATAAATTAATCACCAGACTGATTTATAGAATATGTCTACCGATATGTAGAATATATATGTGTAGCGTTCCCTCTAGTCGCTGTAAGTGGATTACCACTTTCCGCGATCGACAACCGACCAGAGGTTCCGAGACTTCAGTCGCTACCCTGTACATACCGTGCTAGTACAGGTGGGTTCGGCTTCACCCGCTGGAAAGGGGAGGGAGATACTAGATCTACCAACTACCGCTTAGCTACGAAGACAAAACCAGACTCTGGACTGTTTAAGTTTACCGAGCTTTTATTACGGTATTCCTTGGTGTTACAATCCGTTGGTGCTTCTGGGCACCAACTAGCGCGGGAAGAGATACTGGTCTCTTCAAACTTGAAAGGTGCTACAACACAACCTAACCAACATGTGAGGCTTCAGACATTCACTCCGTAAAGAGGCACCGTGAGAAGTTCTGTCAACCCGCTGTGGACTCAGCCTTATATAGTGACTGAGTTACTTAATGCGGGCGAACCAGTAGTATTTGCATACCGCGGGTCCGCCGGCCATACCGCACAGCAGGGATCGGCACTCGCACCACCTAGCTCTAAAGTGAAACAACGCTGCTCGACTGCCCTGACCCCTACATATGTATAGAGTCAGAAAAATTCTCTGAGACAAATGGGACGAGGTAACGTGTGTAATTCCTTACCTGCCCGTGGTGGAGTCACTGAGCATTAATTAGTTCCATTTGATTCCGCCTAACTCGCTAGGAGTATTTATATAGACAAACAGAGGTTGTATCTCCTACATATATAAGGACCTGACACACTCTACACCTGTCAGCCCAACATATATATATACATATATAGTCAGAAGGGAACTGGAATCTGGACGGCCCTTCAGCTGGAGCTAACACATCTCTCATCCACTCATTGTCGAGACTTCGCGCCTGTAATCCAGTCTGAGGAATTTTGCCCACTCAGCCACAGACTCCAATATGAAGCAGAGAGACTCCGTTAAACTGTGACACGCACTGCCAGCTGTAACATCACTACGCCCTGCCGCATGGATGCATGCTAGCTGCCTCACTATTATCAATATATATATACATCCTATAGAGTCTTAAATTAACCACTCCCGCCAGTCACACATGAGGGTTAATTTTCTATCTAGATTTTGAAAGTTGGTTGATTCATTTTATTGCTGTGTGGAAAGGGTTAAGAGAACTCAGTGGTGACAGGATTTCCTTTTCCTCTTGGCCGCCTCTGAGCTAGAAGAATATGAAAGGGGGCGCCACGCGTCGCTACGCACATGGACACAGAGACTGTTAAATTCAGCTACACAAGGACTCACACCCCTACACCCACACACACCCTCACCCATACCTCACACACATAGACAGACACTCTCACACCACCTACATAGGTACTTACACTCCCTACACCCACACACACCCTCACCCATACCTCACACACATAGACAGACACTCTTTTTAGTTAGGAATATATCTCACCCCTGGTATTTTTTGTCCCATATGCTTTACATTGGGAACTCGTTCTCCATGCCTCTATGAGTATTGCAATTCGTTATGTATGGTCTATATCCTGTGTGACTCGTTTGAAGGCGATGTGATATTCACTTGGCTGTCACCTCGTTTATATCACTCCACATCAAACTCTTGGAGAATGACGACTTTGACCAAAACCTGTTGGTTTCTCCTTTAATATGAGAACATATTTAGTCAGGAATATATGAGAATATATTTAGCCAGGAATATATGAGAAAATATTAAGTCAGGAATATATATGCACACGTTTATGATAATACGTTAAACCTGATATGCCCTAACTGCACTGACAGCTCCGCGGACACATGAAAACACCTGCTATAAGATGCAGAGACTGTGAGACTATCATGGCGGGTGATTCGGGGTAAAATAGGAGCAGACACTGTCACACACCACATGTGACCTGGTGACGGCACACCAGGCCGGGTCCATATAGAGGGCAACAAGGAGGGCAGACAGCCTGAGGAGGGTTCAGAGGGCTGCCGATCCACGTGGCGCAGGGGACAGACATGGAGGAGGCGGATCAACGGTTTGCATCAGGCTCCGTGTTGCTAGAGGCCTGTTTCCATTGGCTGACGAAAACGGCGGAGATTTTTTGAGTCACCCTGAAAGTCTGTCGGTGGTGCCACTGAATGTGCATCGGTATCGGAAAATCAGTGAGGGTAGTAGATTTCAGTCAGTGACCAAACTTTCATGCAGTGGTAGGTGGTGCCACATTGCATAATCTAAGCAGAACAAGTCGTGGGTCATTTCACGAGCTGGGTCGTTTCAATTCACCGATTATGGGTCAGCAGTGCCAAAAGTCAGATGGTGGTTCCTGATCAGTGACAGGAAATCAGCCAATGGAAACGGGCCTTATGCATACATCCTGCATAAAGATGTGACCTTTATGTAGTATGCATTACTATAAAACCCCCGACCAACCTGGAAGAAGGAGTGAGTCAGTAGTTAGGTAAATAAGATTTATTCATTCTTGTCTATACATTTTATCATGTTAAAAATTGATAAAATTGTAATATAAAAGAATTGACGTATGAGTTCCCAATGTTTAGCCTGGCATGAACGTCCATAGGCTTAACATAGGAACTCGTACTCAACAGGCTTGCGAGTACGGTAACCCATACTCTATGGGTGATAAACAGATAAATATGTTCAGGTTGAAATAAAATCAGAAACATATTCATGTTTTTTCTGAGTCCCTATTCGTCATATCATTTGAAGCGCTTTGGAATATTCCTTCGGCTATCGCCTCGTTCATATTACTAGACACCTATGGCCGAACATGTATGGAATACTGCCCGCTGCTAGGGGTGTAGTATAAATAATGTTCGCGCCCGCTGTGACAGCGGGCCGTAGTGAATAACATAGGCTTTGTACAGTTAATAAAACGGCATTTTAAACGAGTAGGAGGTATATAGTTTTCCTATATACTCATTATTGAACTAACTAGAGTTACATACCACTGCTGGGGGGTGCATTAAAAATAAGTTATGTGTCGAGGTTGACGTTTTCGTCCCGCTCTCATGTTTTCGACCCGCTCTGACGTTTTCGTCCCGCTCTGATCACGTGATACAATACAGCAGCGGGACGAAACAATAGCTGTTGTGGTTACTTGATAAGGGTGGCCATTTGCTTCGGATGTGTTTCAGGTAAAGAATTAAGCATTTTTATCGATATTTGAAGGTATTTAGGAATAGGGAAACCAAGTACCAGTAAGCAAAAGTCTAAGTTACTTGGTAAGGCTTGGAAAAATTACTGCCCGCGGCTGACGCCTTGGGCAGTAATTTTTCCAAGCCTTACCTCGTAACTTTGAACTTTTGCTCACCGGAACATAGTTTCCCTCTAATAAGAAAACGTAGTGACTGAGCCTGTACGGTGTCCGTTCTCGGTCCCTTGAAAGGTTAATATGACCCTTTCACCTGCGGCATCAGGCCATATTTTTTCATCAAATGACCTTGAACAGCCACCCATACGGGCTCAGTAACCACGTTTTCTCATATTACTGCACGCTTCAAACTCGAGGGCAAACGGGGACACAGACCAAACACTCATCAACTTCTTTCCTATCATTTAGCACCTAATGAGTTTGTCATTCTTGCTGTTGGTAATTAAATAACAAATTAGCCCCTAATAAGAAGAGTGACTCGATATAATGACTGGCATTCCAGATTCTTGGCAACGCACCTTGGTTACTGATAGCCGTATTCCGTGATGGCAGAGCTTCTGACTTCATCCATTACATAGAAACTCCAGGGAGGTCTTGGACATATTATCGTAAAACGTCTCGTGATATCACTACGCCAAACGCCAGTCGTGGCATACGGGAGCCAAGATTAAAACTCATTCGGTTTTGATTTTATCCTACCCCTCTCTACAATATTTAAATATCAAAATCATGAATGAAAATCATCAAAATTCCGTATGCCCCTAGTAGCATACAAACGTCCGTATGCCAGTCAGCGTGGCATACGGAATCTCAATGTTAAGCCTATGGGATTTTATATTAGGGGTAGGATAAAGTATGATCTGCTTCAACCATGGAATAAAGTATAATCATTGAGGGAAGACCAACATGAGTTACCGTTTTTTATCTTAGCCTGGAATAAACGTCCATAGGCTTAACATTAGGAATTCGTTCTCAACAGGCTTGAGAGTACGGTAATTCAGACTACGGTAACTAAACAGATAGATATTTCCAGGCTAAGATAAAATCAGAAACATATTCGTGCTTGGTCTGAGTCCCCATTCACCATCTCACTTGGAGTGCTTCAGAATATTCACTCGACTATCGCCTCGTTCATATTACTACGCACTCCAAACTCGATGGCGAACAAGGACAAAACGGACAAAACACTCATCAGTTTCTTTCTTAATATGAATCTAGGAGATTTTATAGGATATCTAAAAGGGTAGGTCTGCACAATTAGATGAAAATATTGTCGACATATTGGGTGACAACTATCCAACATAGTAGAACTCCAAAGGTATGTGACCTTTCAACAAAACAATGGAATTCTTATAGAGAACTGGATCGAGAATGGTATGAATAAATAATACTCCACAAGTTTGGATGCGCAACCATCATCGAGGTGAAGCTGAGTGATGATTACGGTGCATCCAAACGAGTGGAGTATTGTTCATTTTATGATTCAAGTGCAGTTCTGGATTTATCTCACTCCTTTTAATGACATTAAAAAGCATCACAATATTAGAATAATTCAAATTACTTCACAGATCCAGCTAGGAACGTATAAATCTCCATATCGATCTCTTGTCTGCTCTCTCATTTCCTGGCCACTGATTGGCCAGTTTCCTTAAGAACAGATTTAGTACAACTTTTTCTCACCAGGTGTCCTTCAAGCAGTCTCAAGTCTTCAAGCGATATCAAAGACCAGTCCTTCTCATACCATGTCTATGTAGTATGGTGTACTGCCACCTTTCTACTTCATCCCCAGCAGTGGTAGACTTACTGCGATATCAAAGGCCAGTCCTTCTCATACCATGTCTATGTGGTGTGGTGTACAGCCACCTTTCTCCTTCATCCCCAGCAGTGGTAGACTTACTGCGATATCAAAGACCAGTCCTTCTCATACCATGTCTATGTGGTATGGTGTACAGCCACCTTTCTCCTTCATCCCCAGCAGTGGTAGATTTACTTCGATATCAAAGGCCAGTCCTTCTCACACCATGTCTATGTGGTGTGGTGTACTGCCACCTTTCTCCTTCATCCCCAGCAGTGGTAAAAGAACTCTCACCTCGGAAAATGTGTAGGGGTGACATTTCTACCTAAATTCATCTCATAGATTCGATCACCACTCTTGTGGTCTAAAAGAACCTTGAGAAAGTCTGGTAAGGACCGATAATGGTTGACTGGACATCAAATCAAACCAAACAAGCAAACAAACAGGTGTATAATGAATATGTTTCTACCTGAGACCCATGTGAGCTCAAAGAGGTAGTACACAGAGCATGGAGAATGAATCCATAGAAATATGATGTCTGTCTCACGCTACGAGTGAGCTACAGGAACAAGGCACATCAAAGTGCAAACAAATGCATTCTCAAACAGAGAGCAATTAAAAGGACTTCAACATGCAACGTACGCTTATTTTTGACTGCAATGGATACTATTTCAAGGAACAAGAGTAACTCTAGCAGTGGCACACAACAATACATGAGAGTAAGAAGAAAGTATGTGGTTAATCTGATAAGAGTAGAATGAAGTTAAATAGACATAGACGGCGGATTAGTAAAGTTATTTATTATCCACCTAGTACAAAGGGTCCATAGAAAACACATAGGGAGTTAGTATGGACATACCTAGTGCATACGGATATGTTGTATGCTCCGGGTAGCGCATACGGAAAAAAAGTGTGTATGAAAAAATAGTGCATAATAAAAATGAACTGATATCGACATGTCACTTGTGCAGAAAAGGTCGATAATAAATACTGGTTTCAGATAAAAGCGTTTGTATGCTCCTCGGAGTTGACTCTACGCAATATCCTCACAAACGCTCGGACATTACTGCGCGTCAACTCCTCAGAGCATACGGCCACTTGTATCTGAAACCAGTCAATATTGTGTATGTAAACGTACGGGCTGTTCTTGAACGATAATGTAGATTTATAAAACGTGGCTATATCACTTCTGTCATTAACCGATGTTACCTTGAAAATGACAATTACTCATCAGATCCAAACCGTAGCTATGCGATCTCCAAGTGAACATTGTCATAAAGAACACCGGGCATAACAACCAGCCTTCACAACAGTGACGTCACACTATTGTGGGCACTATCTGAAGCTATATTTAGATCAGATAGGTGCAGGCTAACCCATAATACTGTCGGAAAATGAGAGGGGGTGGGGGGGGGGGGGGTCAAGGTTTCATCTGAATCGGACTCTTCATGCATCTTTAAGCTGTATCAAGGCATATGACATTGTCACATTTAGGGAAAGTACTGAGATGGTAGATTCTAAAAAAAATTAGGAAATAGTAAACCAAATAGGGAAGCACTAATAGTGTAGGCCTCTCATAAGATCTCACACTCTCTAAGTGGTATTCTGTACAAGGTTCTCACTACGCACCCCTCTCATAAGATCTCACACTCTCTACGTGGTATTCTGTACAAGGTTCTCACTACGCACCCCTCTCATAAGATCTCACACTCTCTAAGTCGTATTCTGTACAAGGTTCTCACTGCGCTCTATGGCAGAAGAATTCTTAACGAACTAGGCTTAGAGCCTTATAGGAACTCGCGATAGAATTCTTGGTAATATTCTGTTGTTATAAGTCAAACTTTACACTGTCAAGAGTTTATGGAATCCATTGAAATGTATATAATCATTAAGGAAGCTCAGTGGCTAAGTGGTAGGGGTGTTCACCTCGAGCATTGGAGGTCGGGGGTTCAAACCCCGGTCGGGTCATAACCAAAGACTTACACAAAAATGGTACCCACTGCCCATTCAGCTAACATCCGCCATTAGAATGAGGAGTAGGGGGCTAGGTCCCGAGTGGAAGACAGGCTGTGTAGCCAAATACAGGTGATTGTCTGACACAATGTCCC
This sequence comes from Alentia gelatinosa, assembly GCA_950022655.1. Taxonomy (NCBI): domain Eukaryota; kingdom Metazoa; phylum Annelida; class Polychaeta; order Phyllodocida; family Polynoidae; genus Alentia; species Alentia gelatinosa. The sequence continues at coordinate 1,974,106 of OX465589.1, forward strand.
CTTAATAAAAACAGCTTTACAAAAAATTACAATACCTAGTTGTGTTATGCTGAGGCACCCAAAGAATGCCTGGAAGCACCATAGTGAGTTAGGGGTGAAATATTTCTGTTATTGGATGTAGTGATTCAATACTTCACAAAATATTGATTCTGTTATTGCCTCATTCCATCCTTCTGTCATCCAATCGATATAACCAAACGATTCCGGGAAATGTTTTAGACGTCCATTCAATGCATACTTGTTTCCTATTATCTTTCTCCATGTCCTCGTTAAGTTTGAAATGCTGTCTCAAGTATTGAGGATGTCCTTTTCTCTGTCACACTCTAACCCAACGTTCACAAGAGACGATTACAGGCGGCGATTCTTGAATTTAGCACCATCTGACGACTTACCCGGCGTTTAAACTAGACGATTATAGGCAGCGATTCTTGAATTTAGCACCACCTGACGACTTACCCGGCGTTTACAAGAGACGATTATAGGCAGAGATTCTTGAATTTAGCACCACCTGACAACTTACCCGGCGTTTAAACTAGATGATTATAGGCAGCGATTCTTGAATTTAGCACCACCTGACGACTTACCCGGCGTTTACAAGAGACGATTATAGGCAGCGATTCTTGAATTTAGCACCACCTGACAACTTACCCGGCGTTTAAACTAGATGATTATAGGCAGCGATTCTTGAATTTAGCACCACCTGACGACTTACCCGGCATTTAAACTAGACGATTATAGGCAGCGATTCTTGAGTCTAGCACCACCTGACGACTTACCCGGCGTTTACACGAGACGATTATAGGCAGCGATTCTTGAATTTAGCACCACCTGACGACTTACCCAACGTACACAAGAGACGATTACAGGCGGCGATTCTTGAATTTAGCACCATCTGACGACTTACCCAGTGTTTACACAGGATGATTATGGGAGGCGATTCTTGAGTTTAGCACCACCTGATGACTTACCCTGCGTTTACACTAGACAAATTTAGGCAGAGATTCTTGAATTTAGCACCACCTGACAACTTACCCGGCGTTTAAACTAGATGATTATAGGCAGCGATTCTTGAATTTAGCACCACCTGACGACTTAGCCGGCGTTTAAACTAGACGATTATAGGCAGCGATTCTTGAGTTTAGCACCACCTGACGACTTACCCGGCGTTTACACGAGACGATTATAGGCAGCGATTCTTGAATTTAGCACCACCTGACGACTTACCCGGCGTTTAAACTAGATGATTATAGGCAGCGATTCTTGAATTTAGCACCACCTGACGACTTACCCGGCATTTAAACTAGATGATTATAGGCAGCGATTCTTGAATTTAGCACCACCTGACGACTTACCCGGCGTTTAAACTAGACAATAATAGGCAGTGATTCTTGAATTTAGCACCACCTGACGACTTACCCGGCGTTTAAACTAGACGATTATAGGCAGCGATTCTTGAATTTAGCACCACCTCACGACTTACCCGGCGTTTAAACTAGATGATTATAGGCAGCGATTCTTGAATTTAGCACCACCTGACAACTTACCCTGCGTTTTCACTGGACAATCTTAGGCAGTGATTCTCAAATATAGCACCATCTGAGATCATTCAGCCTCGCCAGAGATACTAAATTATTGGTGGGGGATATTACTATGAGATATCGGACATACACGCAAATATTTTTGGCGATTCTGGAGATCGCTGCCGTTACTCGCTTGTTGTGTCTCCGACATTAGAGACGTAGAATCACTTAGACATCAGATATTTGTCTCCTGATTTCTCAAATTCATTTCCCTTCGAACTCTTAAATCTTATTAGGTACAGCTAGTAGAAGGATACTCGCCTCAATAACATCTTGGATAATCTAACATTCCCAAACTGTCCTCAAATGCTGAGAATGAGGACCAGTGGCTCATCTTACAATAAGTAAATTATCTGTGTCAGTCCAGGCTCTCGATATCAGAGAAGTCTTTGTATGGGTAAACTGGCCACCCCCTCTGGAGGGTGGTTGTGGCCCACTAGATTTGAGGTCAACTCTAGACTGTAGAACCGTCCCAAGGCGCTATCAACACTATGTAAGGAGGTCAGGATGAAGGTCCTGGTTTGCTCCGAATGCAGTCATTGGCTACTGGGTCTACTATATTCCTTATATGGCAGTTAATTTAGGGGGTCAACTCCATGCAGTCTTTCTCCACTCTGTTTATACTAAAGCCCAATGCCCATCTACCGATTTCGGAACATTCATGTACCTTTGTCGGCGACAAATGGACGGTAATTTGGCTCACCGAAGGCATCCTAACGGAGTCGGCCGTAGTCGGTAGATGTAGGACAGCTAGGCAAGGGTCAGCCAACGATTAGTAGACCGATTTGCTTAGGACTAATATCCACCACCCCATCTCCTCAATGTCTGCCAGTCGTGAGACGGTTACATAATTTGCCTGCGACAGGTTCACCGACTCCTATACGATTTGGAAACTAATCGCTCAACCCTGAATCGGTAGATGGGCATTAGGCTAAAGAGGTTGGTCGGGTTAAATCCCGCACGGTATCTGCAGTGTGCGCCTCAAACCAGGTACTTTTGCTCAATGTATCTCAAAGCATACATACTTAATGGAAATATTCGTTGCAAACAAATTGATAAAGAAACCCAGATTTATATTCATTATATTTTAGAAGATACAAAGGAAACGAAATAAGAAAATGGAAAATTGGCTTCGAGGTTATGAAATAGCTCACTCTCCAAGCAGTACAAAAGGTGTAACAGACATGTCCCTGTAGTGGGGTCAAGGTTGTCTAACTCTGTTGGCCAGTGCAATGTATGGACAGAGACCTATTAAGAAGTGTACTCGACAGCTGCCACACTGGCCGCCAGAGCTACACTACGTTAGCTCTGGTTGGGTTAAATACACACCCACTCTACCTGGATGTCTATGGTTGACAATTTTGTTCGTTCTCAAACGTATCACCGTTTTAAAAAAAAAGAGACCTGTTTGTCTATGTTACTCTCCCAGCATAGGTTTTATGTGACCCTGAGCTATGCTTTGAGTGTGTGATATTTCTCAATCTTGAAGCCATATTTAAATATATTCATTTAGCTGTGTGTGTATTTTGAATAAAATGACCATAAAAGTAGACTTTATTATCAATTTGGTGAGCTGTGAATATTTCCTGATAAGTATTTCTGCTCTCAGAACCCAGTATAAAGAATGAAAACTTGGTCTGAGAGTGAGAATTTATGGACATGAGTAGCCTGGAAGCCGGGCCTAGTCACATCATAGGCCCGGTAACGGGTTCCATATTTTTGGCGCACTATTGGTAACTCCTCCATTTCTTGCACTCTCCTAACAGAGATTCTGTACTCTTCTTCCGCAAGAGATCTGCTGGGAGAGTGTCACATTGCCAGACTGAGACTGTAGAGCCTAGACTGGCGTCAGTCCCAGTATCCTTTTTCTTTTTATTTCATTTATTTTATCTGGACTTGTATTAAACCTGCAGGCCTGTCTTCCATACAGCCAGTAAAAAAATTTCTGTTAAACAATCAGCAGCAGTATTTCTTCAGAACAAAGCACTAAAGGTAGTAAATCGCTTGTATAGAAGAATAGAAGAAAAAAAAGACTAGTGCAAGTCTATGTTGAGCCAAGAGAGGTGGCCACCGTCAGTTCAAGGTCTTCCTTACGCAAGAAGTAGTTACCACTCCCTTATTTCATTTAAGCAGGGAACCAGTCTAGAACATGAGCAGCATTGAACTATATTGTAGGGTTCAGGATAGTCCAGCAGCGTTGTTTCACTTTACACTAGATGGCGCTAGTGCCGATCCCTGCTGTGCGGTAAAGCCGGCAGACCCGTGTATGCAAATACTACGGGGTCGCCCGCATTACGTAACTCAGTCAGTATATAAGACTGAGTCCGCAGTGGGTTGACAGGACTTCTCGCAGTGCCTCTCTGTAGAATGAATGCCTGGAGCCTCACAAGTTGGTAAGGTTGCATCGAAACCTTTCAATGTTGAAGAGACCAGAATCTCTTCCCGCACTAGTTGACCAACCGACTGAAAACATACCAAAATAAAGAAAGGTATACTGAAATAGTCCGGAGTCTGGTTTTGTGTCCATAGGTAGCGGTAGGTTGTGGTTTTGTGTCCATAGGTAGCGGTAGGTTGTAGATCCCACATTTCCCTGCCCTTTCCAGTGGGTCAATCTGAACCCAGCCGTACTGGCACGGTAAGTACGGGTTAGCGACTATAGTCTCGGGCCCTTGGTAGACTGACGAACGCGGAGAGTGGTTCTACACTTTCAGCGACCAAGGGTTTCGCTACAATATCAACCCCTAAGTCGTAGCTGAGCGCAGACAGGGGTGGGTGGCCCATCTCAGCAGCTGTTTCCTTGGTGTGTGTAATATCCCAGCTGTCAGTGGCATGTGTGTAGGAGAGTGTGGGGAGAGCTGGGGGCATACATGCAGGCTCCAACTCCCGGCAGGTGACCTGACAAGGTGGCACCTCACTCGGGCCCTTGACTCGATTGTGTCCTGCCCGGATTGGGGTCGTGCCCTCACTGGTCGTCACACCCGCCCGTTGTCGTCGTTGGCAGTCTGCGTAATGGCGACATGAGCACTTTGACATTTCCAGATATCTTCATGTTCATATTTCTAACCTCCATCTTCGTGGGAAGATTCGGTGCTTAAGAGGAATTCACAGAGTGGGAGGAGGTGGGGAGTTAGGTCAGTGGTTAAGGCACTGGACTCGTAATCCAAAGGTTGTAGGACTTCAGCCATCTGCAGCCACCTTTCTACTTCACCCCCAGCGGTGGTAGATTTACAGCTATATCAAAGGCCAGTCCTTCTCATACCATGTCTATGTGGTGTGGTGTACAGCCACCTTTCTCCTTCACCCCAGAAGTGGTAGATTTACTGTTATATCAAAGGCCAGTCCTTCTCATACCATGTCTATGTGGTGTGTTGTGCAGCCACGTTTCTCCTTCATCCCCAGCAGTGGTAGACTTACAGCTATATCAAAGACCATTCCTTCTCACACCATGCCCATGTGGTGTGGTGTACAGCCACGTTTCTCCTTCACCCCCAGCAGTGGTAGATTTACTGCTATATCCAAGGCCAGTCCTTCTCATACCATGTCTATGTGGTGTGGAAAGTAAAAGAACTCTCACCTCTGTAAATATGTAAGGGTGATATTTCTACTTGAATTCATCACATAGATTCGATCACTACCCTTGTGGTGTAAAGGAACCCTGGGAAAGTCTTGTGAGAACCTGTAATGGTTGACTGGGCATTAAATCAAACCAACCAACCAATCATGCACCTTGTCATTGTTGGCAGTCTACGTGAGGCCAGAGACACACCAAGCGAGAAACGTTGGCGATAAATCTACTCCCAACAAAGCCATGGCGATTATATGAGCGATAAAATTTATCGCTTGGTGAGTCTACTACTGGCTACGACTTGGGTGTAGACGAGTTGAAAACATATGAGCGATAATATCAAACATGTTTGATATTACATGTTTTTTCTTATTATACAGAAGACCCAAATTGTTTCCAGATTTTCATTTCCCGAGCCGGAAATGGAACCTGTGATATTTCAATTATCTGCGACACCAGTCACTTCCGAACGAATTCTTAAAAACAGAGTAATCTAAGCATGGGCATGAAGGGTTTACCTTCTAGCCAGCAGTTTACCATAGTAAGTCACGGTAAAGGTTAGTTTCATGAACTAGCAATACCTCTAAAATACTTTTTTTTCATTTATTTATTTCTTTTGTTTTTTTTTGTTTTGTCTATACTTTGAGTGAGTATCATGGTCTCCTATGTACAGGTCGTAGCCACACACGTTCAGGTTGGAGAACTGGGCTTTGCTTAGAATCTAGATAATGCCGGATGTCCATCTACCGATTTCAGTATGAACGATTAGTTCCCAAATCGTATACGAGTCGGTCACCTTGTCGCAGGCAAATTACGTAACCCCTTGCTCGACCCGCACACTGATGAAATCAGTGTATGGTCCACTAATCGCTAGGGGAGGGCAAAAACCAAAGAAACCGAGTGTGGCACCCCCTACAAGCCTCACCAAGCGATTACTGTATTTACTGCGTCGGTCAACCTATCAACCCTCCTTTCCCAACGTTCCGTTGTCGCCGACTACATTTATCAACATGTTGATAAACTGATCCCCACCGATTTTGGAACATTGAAACCACAACTTGTCGGCGACAAAAGGACGTCTGAAGGCGGTGGTTCACTAATTTGTGGGAAGCCTTGCCTAGCTATGCTACATCTACCGACTCCGTTAGGATGGGTTGCCTGAGACAAATTACCGCCCGTTTGTCGCCGACAAACGTACATAAATTTTCCAAAATCGGTAGATGGGCATTGGCTTTAAGGCTGATAAAAAAAAAGAAGAATTCACTGTACTGTAAACCAAGAGAGACAGAACGGCAGAACGGCTACTCACCGAGTTCAGATACATCCTGTATATATGCAAAAGATCCTAATCAAGGTTCTAAACAAATATATTTCAAAATCAGGGTTAAATTTTAGAGCCAACCAGGCCTTCCCTTGCTGGGATTTGAAAAAAAAAGTTGGTTTAGATCTACTCTGAATCAGACACAAAATTGGGAACTGAAACAGAATTTTTCATGGAGCCTCCTTTTTACCAATCGGGTTCTGAAATGGATGCCAAGTTGACAAAAGTTCTGCATTTCATTGATCTAATACCTGAAATCTTTCTTCCCGCCAATAGTAACAATACAATAACTATTTGACACGTGCATATACAACAACCTAAATATGATTATCAAACATTTCACAACAATATGTCTACTGTAAGGCTTAACACCTCTGAAAATGCATACTGAGACACTCTCCTAACAGATCCTACCTACAAATCATGTTCACGGTAGTAAAACCTCCACCATCGATCTGCTGGGAGAGTGAGGGATTTCCTTTTTCTGGTCGCAGGTGTCTGGATCCATATTAATTGTGATTCACAAGAAACGTTGGGAATCCACGATTCTTCTCGTCTTTTTATCTCCCCACACTTTGAGGTATTGTGTGGCGGAAGTTCGTGTCAATTAGGAGCCCATCGGCAGTTCTTTGATCATTCTGGACCAGTTCTAATCTGTTCTACTGATAGACAAAAAGCTATATAACAAGAGACTCTTAGGGGCGAGTAAAGTTACCGGTTAATATATCACCAAAGTGTATATCAAGATATTCCGGTTTTTGGTTGGTTAGTTTGATTTCACCTTTAACCATTACAGGTTCTCACCAGATTTTCTCGAGGTTCTTTTACACCACGAGGGTGGTGATCGGATCTATGTGATGAATTCAGGTAGAAATCTCACCTCTACACATTTACCGAGGTGAGAGTTCTTTTACTTCCCACACCACATAGACATGGTGTGAGAAGGACTGGCCTTTGATATAGCAGTAAGTCTACAACTGCTGGGGGTGAAGGAGAAAGGTGGCGGTACACCACACCACATAGACATGGTATGAGAAGGACTGGCCTTTGATATAGCAGTAAGTCTACCACTGCTGGGGATGGAAGGAGAAAGGTGGCTGTACACCACACCACACAGACATGGTATGAGAAGGATTGGTCTTTGATATAGCAGTAAATCTACAACTGCTGGGGATAAAGGCGAAAGGTGGCTGCACACCACACCACACAGACATGGTATGAGAAGGACTGGTCTTTGATATAGCAGTAAATCTACCATTGCTGGGGATGAAGGAGAAAGGTGGCTGTACACCACACCACATAGACATGGTATGAGAAGGATTGGGCTTTGATATAGCAGTAAATCTACAACTGCTGGGGATGAAGGAGAAGAGTGGCTGCAGTGGGACTCGAGCCCACAACTTTGGGATTACAAGTCCAGTGCCTTAACCACTGAGCTAGCTCCCAAACCCTAGATAGTTTGGGTATTTGCCTGAAATCTATAGCGGCATCAGTTAATTTTATTCTAAAACAGGGTTTCATTTTAGGGTGCAAAAACAAAGTGATGTTGGAAGTATATCTGTGCCAAAAAATAGACTCAATTCATTAATAGATTTCAAATGCTGAACTTATTGACTTGGATATTCAAGTCTGTACTGCTCTGCATATATCTGTATCCTATGTTAAATATTTTCCCCTGGAAATTTTCCCTAGGGGACCAGAATCAGATTTCACAACAAATACTTGTACTCAATAGTTTCATCATATCTCATATAGGCAATGATAAAGCCACTCCGAGAATTATAATATAATAGGAGAACTAAGGGAAATATAATGATGCGTCCATGACCTTTGCTTATCCATAAAGGAATATAAAACATCAAGTCTTTTCGATGCATCAGTATTATAAGGGATCCCAGTTATAGACATTCCTACGAACCTTGTATTATTCTTCTGCTATGATTTCATATAGAAAAAACCCTCTTCTGAACAGCGAAGAGAACATCTTATTCTTACTCCGAGTATCAAAGTACAGTGAGGAGTCTTTAACACCTCATTAAAATTAATGACTTGCCATACAGAAAGTGCTATACTTCAACGCTCGAGATCGGCTGCTACTATAGGTCAGGAAGGCATATTAGGGACTAAGGTGGGATCCGGATTCAAATAGTGTTTCCCTAGAATTTCCTATAGACCGATTTGTGCTGCATATCTAATTAGTTTAAGGAAGCATTTGCTTGTAAATAAAAACTAAAGGAAAAAAGTTCTCTGAAATTATAATATAAAAATATTGCATCATTTCCAACCAAGCCTTACTCCTTCATTTTCTGCCTACCACGACAATGCTTTAACAAATGGCGCATATCACAAAAAGGGGCTTTTTGCTACGTTTCTATTTTGATAACAGAACAGTCCATTTTGACTTCGACTATGAGTACAATGATAGTTAAGGTATCAAAATGATCCTCAAAGGCATCTCTATTTGATTAAACTGGGCTTTGATTTAACTTCCATATGGAATTCTATGGAATCTTCTAGAAGTCAAACATCTTGCCTAACCTTTAGCATGATTTCAGAGAAAATATGTCAAAAATGAAAACAGATAAATCACCTCAATAAATTCAAAATATATATGACAATATAACCCATAATCTCTGGTTTAATATGATATCCTTTGTAAATATATATCTTTTTTACAGCCTAATTTATGAGAACCTTTGTATTGCAAGTCAAAAATAACTAGTTTTCTGTCCCCGATATGGTTGCGCGGCCTATAGAACAGGATTTTCCTTATTCCAACTGTCAGCCTTTCTCAAATCTGTACCTTTGCTCTTGGATTACAACAAAGTAATAACCTACGCGGCGCCTTCGTAAGTGCCTCTTCTCCTTTTTCGCCAATCTTCCTGATGGAATTCGTGTTAAGCATAACTCTATTTAGGAAATAATTGTGCTGGAATTGAAAGGGAGTGGAATTCACATGGAATTCATCTTTTATTTTCCTCGCTTTCGATTCTTCATATGCATCAACTCAGTTTGTCGATGAAAGTGTTCGACAACAAAATGAAGGTTTTTAGCGGTTAATTAATGTAGAACTAAACGTTGAGGTACTTTTATGATTGTATGCTAATTCAGAATCAAAGTGAATATGGTTTTAGAGTAAAATCTGAAATATGTATTATTTACGACACATATCTTTTGCAGACGTCTCATATATGATAGATAGAATCAACCAAAGCGTAAGCTATCATTCAGAGATTTCTTATTCAAAAAATGTATTTTTTATTGATAATTCTGTTATCAAAATCTACACCGTGTATTATAACAAATCAGAAAGGAATATTAATTATTATTGTTCACTTCCAAAGAAATTTAAGCAGGTGGTGTAGAAGATGTGGACTTGAATCATCTATGTCATTACTGCTCATATGTTCGCCACAATTGTCATTGGCATACAATTATGATTTCTTTATGATATTCTTTTTGAAAATATAAGAACCATACCTCCTTACATAGTGTTAATAGCGCCTTGGGACGGTTCTACAGTTTATAGTTGACCTGAATCTCGTGGGCCAAAACCAGCGGCGACTGTTGCAGGGAGTTGTCCCTCTTCCTTCACTGCCTTATAAGGAATATACAATGCATCGATTGACCCAGCAGCCAATGACTGCATTCAGAGAAAACCACGACCTTCACCTTGACCTCCTTTAATATGGCAATTCATGGGTTTGATTTATTCGAAAAAATGGATAATGAATGCAACCAATAATGGTTATGTAGACAGGCGCCTCTGTAAACCACTCGTGGTTGATGTTGTAATACACTCCCTAGCTCTTGTGTATTACTACGTGGCAATCTCTGGTGGTTTACGACCACGTGTCCACAAATCCATCGTTTGCTGTCTATGAATATCTCATAATATTTTAGGTGACAGTAAATAGTAACAGGTGACCGCTCTTATTCGGCGTTACTCGGCGTTACTCGGCGTTACTCGGCGTTACTCGGCATTACTCGGCGGTACTCGGCGGTACTCGGCGGTACTCGGCGGTACTCGGCGGTACTCGGCAGTACTCGGCAGTACTCGTAGGTACTCGGCGCTACTCGGCGCTACTCGGCGCTACTCGGTGATGTATCTATTTGTATCCGCATGACGTCACAGGTCACGTGGCGGGTTTGGCCGCGAGGTGTCGCTGTCAGGTCTTATTGAGGAGCGCCACCTGTGAGCGTTCTGTTTACATCACGTGCGCGTTCTAGTCTCGTGGATCTTCATGAATCACGTGACTCCGGGTTTCACGGATCACTCTCACAGCGCATTCTCTCACAGTGTAGGCCTTGGTCGACCCCACACCATCACATCACACATGAAGACCCATTTCTGTACGCCAAGGACGATGTGGGTCAGCTATAGTCAACACTATGGATGACCTTATGGACGGCTAATACTGTCTAAAGCCCGATGCCCATCTACCGATTTCAGAACATTTATGTACGTTTGTTGGCGAGGGTAATTTGTCTCAGCAAAGCCATCCTAACGAGTCGGTAGATGTAGGACAGCTAGACAAGGCTACCCAGCGATTAGCGAACACTCGGTTTCTTTGTCTTTGCCCTCCCCCAGCGATTAGTGGACCATACTCCGATTTTATCAGTATGCGGGTCGAGCGAGGGGTTACATAATTTGCCTGCGACAAAGTGACCGACTCCTTTACGATTTGGGAACTAATTGTTCAACCCTAAATCGGTAAATGGGCATCCGGCTTTAGCGAACAGACTTAAATATTATTAAACGATAGCCCTTGGACGAGGTACAGAAAAGAGTCTTCATGTACGAGCCTAGATTATTAAACGAGCCCCTGGGCTTATCCATCCAGCCTTAACTACTCTGTGGCTCCAAGCCTGGTTTCGTTAAGGGTTCTCACCAGTGCCTAAGCAGTGAGTTTCTTACTAGGCATAGAGACTATGCCTAAGAACAGCTGGCAAATTATTTATCCCAACTCTCATATAAATCTCTATAGACTAAACATGGTGTGACTGTATGCCATCAAATATTTTTATTACCCACCTAATACAAAGTGTCCATAGAAAACACATAGGGAGTTTGTATGGACATACCCGGCGCATAGGGATATATTGTATGCTCCGGGTGGCGCATACGGAAAAATAGTGCGAATGGAAAAATAGTGCATAGCTAAAACGAACTGATATTGACATGCCACTTGTCCAGAAAAGGTGGATAATAAATACAACATAGACTGGTTTCAGATACATGAAGTTGTATGCTCCTCGGAGTTGCCTCTAAGCAATATCCTCGCATACGCTCGGATATTACTACGCGTCAACTCCTCGGAGCATATGGCCGCTTGTATCTGAAACCAGTCAACATTGTGTATATATGCCACTGGTGACATCTGAAGTTGATAATATGTGACAGGGTAGGATGAGATCTAAATGTCACTCAATTTCAAATGATTGTTTACATGTTATTCGTTGTCATCCGCTACAGATATCACTCAGCTCCGCTTCGTGATATCATTCCGCAAAGACAACTCACACCACATAAACAATCATGTATGAATTTCGTGATGTTTCTTGATAGTATGGACAACCCATTTATTCTCGCTTCTCAGCGATGCACAGTTTACCCAATACGGATTCTCTGTTCTTTCCGCCTGAATACTAGTAAGAAGCATAAAGAGAAATAGCATAGGGCCTGTGAGAAGTTTACAGAAAGCTTCTCTGGAGTGAATTTAGAAAAGACCCACTGTCTGAGAAATGTCAATACTAGTTTCTCCATTTCCCTGAGACATGTTCTTTCCCTGCAATTGTTGGCGACATTTACCCCTAAAAAGGAACAGAATCACCCCTAAAAAGGAACATAAATTTCGAACCCTGTGAGGTACGTGAATCCTACCATGGTAATTCCAGATCAAACTAGATTCACACGTAGAGACTAATGTACCTGAGACGGGTGTACTTCAAACCTTTCTCTTAGTCTAAAGTGGGATTCACACGTAGAGACTAATGTACCTGAGACGGGTGTACTTCACACTTTTCCCCTAGTCTAAAGTGGGATTCACACGTGGAGACTAATGTACCTGAGACGGGTGTACTTCACACCCTTCTCTTAGTCTAAAGTGGGATTCACACGTAGAGACTAATGTACCTGAGACGGGTGTACTTCACACTTTTCCCCTAGTCTAAAGTGGGATTCACACGTGGAGACTAATGTACCTGAGACGGGTGTACTTCACACCTTTCTCTTAGTCTAAAGTGGGATTCACACGTAGAGACTAATGTACCTGAGACGGGTGTACTTCACACTTTTCCCCTAGTCTAAAGTGGGATTCACACGTAGAGACTAATGTACCTGAGACGGGTGTACTTCACACCTTTCCCCTAGTCTAAAGTGGGATTCACACGTAGAGACTAAAGTACCTGAGACGGGTGTACTTCACACCTTTCCCCTAGTCTAAAGCGGGATTCACACGTAGAGACTAAAGTACCTGAGACGGGTGTACTTCACACTTTTTCCCTAGTCTCAGACAATTTTCCTTTGGATGTTTCATCGCAAAAGGCTTTTATTAGTCTCAAGTAAGAATACAGCAAACGATAATTTTGTGGGCAGGCGGCTCTGTATACCACATGATGTTGACTTCATAATTACTACACGTCAACCTCTCGTGGTTTACGGCCGCCTGTCCAGAAAACCATCAGTTATTGTCTATTTACACCTTCCATTTGTCTAATTAATACATTCGCCATATTATTCTTTGCTCATTTATAACCACTCATCAGCATGTATGTGACCAGGAAAGTAGAGTTGCATGATTCCTATATATATTCTAGCGATATTCAAATCTAGTTATTATTGAATATACAGTATATTTATACATTAACAAGTTTGACAAAGAATGTATTAAACAGAAATTCTCAATCTTCGATTGCAGAAAACAGTAGGGTTTATATAAGCTTAAGAAATTGTACAGTATCATGTTTGTGACTGTAGTATTCATCATCATCACTGATAGTAAATAAGTGTATTATATGTTGATCCAATGAGTAACGGATAGTTTCTGTATAACACAATGGAAGAACTGCATGTGCAGAACTGTTGTTTTGTTGAATAAAAAAATAAAAATAAAATAAAAATAAGAATGCTAATCCTCTATACAGCAAACAGATAGAAAGTACCTAATGCCACGTAACAAATCATGTCACATTGCCACTCCTCGCTCATATCTATACCACCTTGGGAAAGTGATTCTCAATCTCCAGCATTTCTTATTATCCTTCACTGCCCAGCACTGACTATAGAGTAGCGACCGACCCCCAACCATTCTCCCCACTCATCCATATTTCCATCAGGTAGCAGTATTAGCGCTGGGCTGGTCTTATAAGTACTGTATTTCTCATGGGGAATCATGCCCCGTCATGTATTATCCATGGAAGTGACACTATATCAGCGTCACCACTATACCTGTGTGATTAGTTATGTAAGGCGATGTGCTACAAAACAAGTCATATATCTTTTTTTTTTAGGGGAGGTAATATAAATGTTTATTTACGTATTCTGTTGGTTGTAACAGTTCTTCCATGTGGAGTCATACTTTTATTATCCACACTGCACGAAACTTACCGCTTTACATATGTATGCGAAACGCGTCTAACAGTAGGATTTTGCGTCTAGAAGTTAGACCTGGTGGTGGGGTGTCGGGGGGGGGGGCGGTAGGGGGTGGGGTTGGGAGGTCGCGGGTGGCGGGTCAGTGTTGGTGCATCCTCTACCAACACCCACAGGACGGGGCGGGCCGCGGGTCGCAATTTTTTAATTTTTTTGGTATCATATATACGCCTGGCGTATATATATTGCACAAAGTATGTTTTATCTTAAATACGCCAGGCGTGAAAGACAGCCTAGTCGCGTGCGTCTACATATGGAAACTGTCTCGTAGATGCCCGAAACGCAGAGGGTATAATAGGTGTATACAAGTATAAACAAGCCACGATACAGCCGATACGTGCGTTATCGCGATGGCGTATATATATGTAAAATAGTGGTTTTCGTGCAGTGCCACCTAATACAAAGTGTCCGTAGAAAACACTTGGAGTGTGCATGGACATACCCGGCGCATACGGATATGTTGTATGCTCCGGGTGGCGCATACGGAAAAATAGTGCGTACAGAAAAATAGTGCATAACTAAAATGAATTGACATCGACATTTCACTTGTCCAGAAAAGGTGGATAATAAATACAATATAGACTGATTTCAGATAAAAGCGGTTGTATGCTCCTCGGAGTTGACTCTGCGCAATATCCTCGCATATGCTCGTATATTACTACGCGTCAACTCCTCGGAGCATACGGCCGCTTGTATCTGAAACCAGTCAATATTATGTATATCTAGAACGTCCTGACCATGCTGTACAAGTCACAAAACGAGCTGACACTTTACGGTTCGTACGGAATGACTCGTTTTCGCCAAGTTCCGTACGAACCGTGAATAAAAGCGACACTACAGAGGTAGTGTCGCTTTTACGTATAATTCCTCATCCTCCTGAATGTTTTAGATTAATCTGACAAATCCCTATCGTACACTCCTCTCTAATCTCCTTTAAACATTCTGTTTGTTCTGATCCTTGGGTATTAAAAGTTACAGCCTTTGAGATGTGCAGATAGATAAACGCAGCGTTTCTCACTGTATTTACCTCTCTCCTGATGAATTAACTCGTCCTAAAATACTACATTTCCCCTAAACCCCATGGAATTCTTTACCGTGAAATAGACCACGTCATCTTATATTACTGTATTCTTGTTACCTTTGAAACATTTTAACATTCACTTATTGTCTAGAACTTGCTTTACACATCATAGAACTCCCTTGGTAGTTTTCAATCTCTGTGCAGCTCTGCTTTGATTTAAAACACTAACTCTAACTGTGAAGTTTCTTTGAAATTAACATCAGAGAAAATGAACTTTGGATGTTTGTAAGTACATTGTTAACTACCAAATCTAAAAAACTATGAGTCTGGTCAGATCCGCTTGGAGTTTCGCCCACGCAAAGGGACAGAGTGAACCAGACTTCCGCTTGGAGACTGAAGCACGAGAGTGAGAATCTCGTGGAAGATAAAACTTGAAACTGAGCAATATCTTTTTTAAGGTCTACACGTAGATTTGCTTCTTCTCTTGTGGTAACTTTCTAGCCACATTGAAAACAGAACTTAGAACAGTAGTTTTTCGATCCCCTTACTCTGAGATCAGCCTCTGGGACCACAGCCTAATGCTGGTTCTAGCCGTATGCGCTCGTACATATTAAAACAACTGTTAAACCTTTTTAAAATTTTGCTTTCAGGCATGTTTTACATGGCTACAAAATGATTCGAAGTTTTCATGACTAGAGTTTGGTGATAATATAGTGTTATAGAGAACACTTGTTGGTGATCTAGTGATCTACACGTAGAAGCTTTTATCAGTCTGAGTCCACTATCAGAATACTGTGCCATCACTTTTATAATGAACGATCATACAAAATAAAGTAATAGCAACCTTTTAAATGATAAAAGATAACTTATTGGAATGTCTCTTTTAAACAAAAGACAGATTTTGCCATGAGCTCAAGCGGGGAACCAGTGTAAAATCCAACACGTATCAGTCAGGTACCAGCTTAATGCAATCTAGCTACGCACCACAAAAATAGTGGTAGTTACCTGGCCTAAAATGTGAATGCACATTGGCCAGGCTTCCAGGCTATGTCTAGTGACAGTCTTCTCCACCAGGGGGAAACCATGGCCCATCCTCCCCAGCGCATGGGGATATAGACAATAATCGATGGTTTTGTGGACAGGCGGCCGTAAACCACGATAGGTTGACGCGTAGTAATACACGAGCGCTAGCGAGTGTATTACGACGTCAACCTCGAGTGGTTTACAGAGCCGCCTGTCCACATAACCATCGTTTGTTGTATTTATCATCCATCTTTTCGTATGAATTAAACCCATTAAATACCATATAAACGGGTATAACAACAGGGACCATTTCTTTGCTCTACAGCACAAAGGGGCTATTTTCCCCGTATACCATGGTTTTGAGGCCGTATACCACAGGTTTGAATCCGTATACCACAGTTATGGTATCTGACAGGTGTTATACAATGGGTCGTGGTTTACTGAATCCCCATACATTTTCAATGGAGTCTTTGTATATGATGGATAATAAAGTAACCACCCCTCTCATAAGATCTCACACTCTCTAAGTGGTATTCTGTACTCGCACTACGCTCTATGGGAGAATAATTATTAACGAACTAGGCTTAGAGCCTTGAGAATCCATTGGCCTGCCTACTGTGCTAAAGACGCACATCAATGCAACCCATAGATTCCTATAATCTCAATGATGCCACCTAGCTGGAATATTGTGTGCCAGTGGATTCTCAAGGCTCTAAGCTACGTTCGTTAAGAATTATTCTCCCATAGAGCACAGTGAGAACCTTGTACAGAATACCACTTAGAGAGTGTGAGATCTTATGAGAGGGGTGCATAGTGAGAACATTGTACAGAATACCACTTAGAGAGTGTGAGATCTTATGAGAGGGGTACTGGTAACACAAAATAGTGCGCAATATCCTATTTACAATATCCAGGCCCTTAAACTACAGGTAACCGTGACAAACCGCTACAGTTAATTATTTCTAGTGTCTAAGACTAAGACCGTGTGATGAAGTCATTAAAGAGTTTCCTTGACGTCATTATAAATCTCCTGTTCCCTACAATAGAGGAAACCTTTTCACGTTTAGGGTCAGAACCCGTATTGCATTGAATTTGAATCGCATAGTAATTCACAAGGTGAAGCCGCTTCAATTACGTAGCGATTCAAATGAGATAGGATCGACATTTGTGACAAAATTCCTGTTTGATATTTTTCCTAAATATCTTATGGTCGTTGGAAACAAGTTCTTAATTTTAAGTCTATGGGGAAAAAAATACCAGGGGTGAGATAAATACACAATATTACCACGATTTCGGTCAGGTGGCCCAAAAACCGTATTCTCCGGAGTATTCTACTCAGTAGTGATCTGTAGGCTCCATAGGCTTAGCATGGGGACTCCGTATCAGATGGGTAATAATAGCGATCTGTAGGCTCCATAGGCTTAGTATGGAGACTCCGTATTAATTGGGTAATATTATGGAGAAACTAAACATGAGTTAGTCATGTTGTTGTTTAACGCAGGATGACAAGATCACATATCACTGCGGGAGGCGAAGCCGAGAGCAGTAATACGCGATCTTGCCAGAGTGCAATGAACAATAACACGACTAACTCGAGTTTGGTTTCGAATTTATCCTACCCCACCCGTCTAAATTACTTCTACATTAACAAATGAGGTCATTTGTCAAATGTATCCCACTAGAGCAATATTTTTCATTTTTCTGAACTCAAGACCGAATACAGTGACCCAATGATAAGCCTATGGAGTATTTTTATTTAGGGGTAGGATAAATGCACGATCCTAGATTCTGAAACGGGCCCCTGACTGAGATGTCAGTGACTGACGTGAGAGACACTGATCCCATCCTGCTTATCTTCTCTACACTTGCCTTCCTACTCACAATCCCTGCTGTAGTCATCTCTAAATCCCGTACGCCTGACAAAGCTAGAGCTTAGCCCGATCTTCGTCTCAAAGCCTGCCGTTTGATGTGATCCTATGAGAGTGAGTGATGCGTTTTACAGCTCTAGACACTGGGTCTGAGTCTAGTCGACGTGTTTGTCTACGTGTAAAGTACCGATAACGGCCCCGCTACTG
The DNA here is from genome assembly GCA_950022655.1 of Alentia gelatinosa. NCBI lineage: Eukaryota > Metazoa > Annelida > Polychaeta > Phyllodocida > Polynoidae > Alentia > Alentia gelatinosa. Next base: position 1,992,342 of record OX465589.1, read on the forward strand.
AGACCAATGTTAGTATTATTAATTTGTGTTAAGAGAATGCACAACCCGAGATGAAAAAATGAAGTAGGAGTAACAAGCGATGTTTATTTGCTGTTAAAATACAACGTTCCGGATTATTATCAATCCTTCATTAGGTAATTGTATTTTTATTCATTTTTTATTTTTTTTTTTCAGATCCATATTAGTATAAGGCATTATAGATTTTATGATCTGATTTTATGAGCTTTCATGTTTGAATATGAATTTATCTTTCAGTGGTGTCAAAATAGTCCTGTTTTGTAGATAACGATTAATATATTTAATTTTTATTTTGGTATGATTTTAAAAAAAAACAACCCCGCAGTAAAGTTGTATCAGAGTTTACAGCAGTTCCTCGAGAGATAAGCAGTGTGTGTTCCGCCCTCCAGGCCAGCCAGGCCTCCTTTAGCTACCTGCTTATTTCAATCTATTACTCACCCAATACGGAGCCTCCATACTAGGCCTATGGAGCCTACAGATCGCTATTATTACCCACCTAATACAGAGTCTCCATACTAAGCCTATGGAGCCTACAGATCGCTATTATTACCCACCTAATACAGAGTCTCCATACTAGGCCTATGGAGCTTACAGATCGCTATTATTACCCACCTAATACGGAGTCTCCATACTAGGCCTATGGAGCTTACAGATCGCTATTATTACCCACCTAATATGGAGTCTCCATACTTGGCCTATGGAGCTTACAGATCGCTATTATTACCCACCTAATATGGAGTCTCCATACTTGGCCTATGGAGCCTACAGATCGCTATTATTACCCACCTAATACGGAGCCTCCATACTAGGCCTATGGAGCTTACAGATCGCTATTATTACCCACCTAATACGGAGCCTCCATACTAGGCCTATGGAGCTTACAGATCGCTATTATTACCCACCTAATACGGAGCCTCCATACTAGGCCTATGGAGCCTACAGTTCGCTATTATTACCCACCTAATACAGAGTTTCCATACTAGGCCTATGGAGCCTACAGATCGGTATTATTACCCACCTAATACAGAGTCTCCATACTAGGCCTATGGAGCCTACAGATCGCTATTATTACCCACCTAATACGGAGTCTCCATACTAAGCCTATGGAGCCTACAGATCGCTATTATTACCCACCTAATACGGAGTCTCCATACTAAGCCTATGGAGCCTACAGATCGCCATTATTACCCACCTAATACGGAGTCTCCATACTAAGCCTATGGAGCCTACAGATCACTACTGAGTAGAATACGGAAAGCCGTATTCTCCTAGGAGAATACAGCTTTTTTGGCCTCCGGACGGGCATTGTAGGAACTATATAAACAATGCACAGCGCGTGCGTCAAATTTCTGATTATTTACAAGAATTTTTATCCTAGTAATTAGTCGAAAGGTGAGTAATAAATGCAACATTACCATGATTTCGATCTGAGTGGTCGCATTCTCCGCATAGTTGACGCACAGTAAAACATTATACTGCGGGTGTAGTGTCAACTACATTGGTAATATTGTGAATTTATCTCACCCCTCTATTTTCCCCTATAGACTTAACATTGTGAACTTGTACTGAATTCCCATGGAGTGTTTAGGAAAAATGCCCAATGGGGGATTATGTCAAAAATGTTAGCCAATTAGTGAATGTGAAGGGTGAGATAAATTGAGAAACCTATTTAAGTTTAGGGTCAGAGCTCGATCCGATCGCCTTGTGAATAACTAGGCGATTCAAACTCGATGGGATACGAGCTCTGACCGTAGACGTTCATAGGTTTTCTCTATAAACTACTCTAGAGGTTTTCGCTATCATCTTGCTTGATTCGTTTTGTTTTGAACGAGCCTAGCTGTTTTATTGGTCCTGATAAAGGATGCCTGATAGTTTTAAATGAACTTGTGCTCCTTCCAACTCCAATGGCTACATGAGTGTTTCTCCAGCATAGAACATGGTGTAAAGTCTTGAGCACTACTTGCATAAGGAGTAGACCTTATGATAAGAGAGAAAGAACTCAAACACAAAAGTACTATGTACTACTATGAGTCAAGAACTTAACTTTACTTAACTGTTTTTTGACAGGAGAGGGTCCTTTTTTATACACATAGCAGGGGGTTGACATGACAGGCTTGGCATCTGTGCGCTCTGCGCTCTCATTGGTTGTTGTACCAACAGTCAATAAGGGATGACCAAATCCGTTCTGGTTGAGTGCCCGTTCTGTTTTGTCACACATGTCAGGAGGCCGCTCATGACACTGAACAACTCAAAGTGTCATTGGTAGAGCACCCTGCCCTCATGTGGGCAGACTGGGAACTAGAGCTGAGCTACAATAGGGGTTTTATATGCCATTCAAAGCATGTCAGCCGTACTGTAAACACCAGGGAGAAGGTTACTAATCAAAATGGTGACTGTTCCAATTCAGTCAATTTGTTCCACAATAATTAGGGGTAATTTAGATGATTACTTTCTTCTCATAGAAACCAATATTACTTGGTCACGATAGGGATGTAGAGACCAGAACTTTACAATCGTATGTAGTAATCTAGGGGCTTGTGCACCTTCCATGAATGAATAATTCTTATTTGATTTCCTTAAAGCAAAACCTCTTTTTTTATAGTTACACATAAATGCCATCTTAACTGGCTCTTAGTTAGCCCTTGTTTTCTTTTGATATACATATGTAATAAAAGAATATATCAACAAAGGAACTAATATAAGTAACATTTGCTTTCTGCACCCGAAATGAGATAATGTGTCGTAAAAAAATATAAAATTGTTTTGTTTATTTTCGACTAATCTGACTCCTTAATTCTGTCACCCACCTTTCCACTGGAACTGGTCAACTCTGTTCGCTCATGGCATAAACACTTATGCCCCAGACAGTTAATTACACACACCACAAGTGTTATAAACTTAATAAAACAGAACCTACATGGATCTGAAACAAACAATAGACATCAATAACCTATTTCCAACACAGAAATGCAAGTCATGTTTATTTCCTGTCACCTACATGTTGACAGGGCCGCTTCTGACAGCAGATTGTGATAAAATGTACACATGTCATCATAATCCCTGTTCATCAGTGCAGCCTGAGGATTCCCACGGATGAAACCGCTTTAGTTGTCATGCCCACACCATGACAACTCATGACATACCTGTTATGCACCATTTGTCAACAACTTGCCATATCACGCCGCTGTCACCAATGTCCTAATAGAACGAACAGAAATGTGACGTTAGCTGATCCCAAACAATGGGCTGACTTAAGCGGTTGCTGCCATACAGTCAACACCTGACCTCGTTCAGAACACGAAATGAGATAAAAGTGGTAAATAATAGATAGTATGATCGAGACTGAAGTAGAGTTTTTCTTCTTGTTTTTTTTTGCCTGGGTATAAAGTGAGGTATCTCATATTAAACAGTGGGCATGTGTTGGATGCAATGGCTTCCGCAAGATACAATATCCCAGTCAGTTTTTTTCTACAGTTGTACCACAGCTATGAGCATGCTATCAACGCATCACTGGATTTTACTTATTTTGTGTTTTTCTGTGTGTTCTATGGCGAGTGTGGAAAAGTTGCCGAAGCACAGCAGGTTGCCTGGGTATGTCTAACCACGTTGGCACCTTACACCTTATGTGATTCTAGCTCAGTGGTTGAGGCACTGGACTTGTAATCCTTAGGTTGTTGGTTTGAGTCTCGCTGCAGCCACTCTTCTCCTTCATCTCCACCAGTGGTAGTAGATTTACTGCTATATCAAAGGCCAATCGTTCTCATACCATATCTATGTGGTGTGGGAAGTAGAAGAACTCTCACCTTGGTAAATGTGTAGGGGTGAGATTTCTACCTAAATTCATCACATAGATTGGATCACCACCCATGTGGTGTAAAAGAACCTTGAGAAAGTCTTGTAAGGACCTGTAATGATTAACTGGATGTTAAATCAAACCAAACAATTCATGTGATTCTGATGATTAAAGCCTATCTTAATGACTGGAAAGAGCTTATGGTTTATAGATTAAAGCCTGGCACCCACCAGCGCCGATTCTGGTCCCGATAGATTTACTGATCAAGTGAATGTAGTTTTTACCACTAATTTGCATCATGTATTGTCTGTGATTTAACAAATATCTTCCTTCTCTTTTCCAGGTAAGCTTTATGATGTTCTACCTTTGATGTGCTAGATTCACTCAGGTAAGAGTTGTAATATATTTTTTCTGACCTACCAAATGCCAAGATGTTAACAAGTTGTTGCCGCTTATGAAATACAAAAAGAATCATGACAACTGCAATATGACTGACCAGTCAGCAGCATGAGAACTTCATATCATGACACATATATAATTGATTTTAAAAGGATATATATGAAGTGTAAAGCCTTGCATCCACTTACGCCATTTCTGGTACTGATAGACCGAACGATTGACTTCCCGACTGGAATAATCGGGAGGTCAGACAAAACCGTGGCAGTGGACCATGTTTCTATGATTTACTGACAAAACAAAAGGAGAAAGGCTTGGGGTAAGAGGTCTTCGGTTGGTCCTGATCATGTTTGTAATTTTGTTTTGTCAGTGCATAACCATAGGTGATAATCACAGCAATAAAGAAAAACCTGCTTGGAGCCTGTGAGAATCTATGAGAAGGTCTCAGGGTGTGCTGGTACAGGTTTCTCACCCAGCCCTTGGTATCCCTGTGAGGGGTGTCTGTGGGCATCAACACCTGGGGCTTTGTAGATGTACGCCCGAGGTCATAAAGGCCCTTCTCACGCCGCGAGGTGGCGCCACTGCGGTGCTTGGATCACGTGACTGCGGTCTGTGTTTACTTGTGTAAATGTAGAGGTTTGCACACGGCACCACGACCAGCACACAGTAACACCAGGAGAAGGCTGGTGTATGAAGATCTATACACCATTCTGAGGTATCCCAGTCTGTTCACAGGATCTGATGTTAGCTGTTTCCCATCGTTATATAGTCCTAACCCTTGGGCCATATACCACAATTATTGCAGTTTTCATATATCTTCAAATCGGAAATTTCAGATATTTTATCTGTATTTTATTCAGTAGAAAATTTGTTCTGCCACCTCATGGGCATAGATCAATAGATCCTTCACCCCCAGCAGTGGTAGATGTACTGCTATATTAAAGGCCAGTCCTTCTCATGCCATGTCCATGTGGTGTGGTGTACAGCCACCTTTCTCCTTCACCCCCAGCAGTGGTAGATTTACTGCTATATCAAAGGCCAGTCCTTCTCATACCATGTCTATGTGGTGTGGAAAGTAAAATAACTCTTCCCTTGGTAAATGTGTAGGGGTGAGATTTCTACCTAAATTCATCACATAGATTCCATCACCACCCTAGTGGTGTAAAAGAACCATGAGACAGTCTGGTAAGGACCGATAATGGTTGACTGGACGTAAATTCAAACCAAACAAACAAACAAATCCCGTTCTGGGATTTCTCTTTATCCCACATTACTATAGCAGACTGTAAGAAATCTCAGTAAAATATATGGGATACTATAAAGGAAACCTATGAAAGTATCCCATCGAGTAGTAATTCAAAAGGCCAAGCCGCGTGAATTATATAGCTTTTCAACCGAGTTTTAACCCTAAACTTGAATAGGTTTCTGAAGTTTCTTAATCTCACCTTTCCCATTGACTAATGGGCTAACCTTTGTGAAATAATTCACCATTGAGTTTTTTGTTTCTAAGTACTCAATGGGCGTTGGATACGAGTTCCCAATGTGTCTATTTTCTGTCAGTCACCAATCTCGATGGCCAAGTGGTAGGGGTGTTCGCCTCGAGCATGGGAGGTCGTGGGTTCAAACCCCGGTCGGGTCATACCAAAGACTTACAAAAAATGGTACCCACTGCCCATTCGGCTAAACACCTGCCATTAGAATGAGGAGTAGGGGTCTAGGGCCCGAGTGGAAGAACTGCTGTGTAGCCAAATTCGATGATTGTGTAACACAATGTCCCCTTGAAAATTACTTAAAAAAAGAAAAAAACCAAAAAAACCTTCCGTCACATGGGAATCCGAACTCTAGACTACACGTGTACGATCCATTGCTCGAAAATTATAAATCCCTTAATGCTACATGTGTCCCAAGTCCCACATTGAACAATACGAGATTCCGCTTTTGGTGCATGTGTTTTATCCCGCTGTACACAATGGGAGCCTGCCAAAGAACTGCAGGTTCATATCACAGAGCTTTTTACGCTACAAAAAAAAATCTATATCTCTATCCGGCCATTTAACCGAATTTGGTGATCGTGTACACATAATATTCCCTAAATTGCCAAAATAAAATTACTTTATGAATCTTACTTTCATATTTTAATTATATGATTAATATTAACCTCGCCGTTTTAGCTGGTGGCTATTTCACAGTTACACCGATATCTATGTAATTACGATATTTATGTAGGTAACTGCAAGTACTATAGTTGTCCAAACTTATATGCAATCATAATATTCTCATATATACATTCTAAAGATGCAGTATGAACGATATCTCGTCCCTGATTGGTCCGTTTTTTTATTCACCTTGGTGCATAAATAACACTCTATTCAACGCTCCGTCAAATACACTGAGTCAGTGGCGTTTTTATTAGGGGTAGGATAATACATACAGAAGCGTAGATAGGCGTTGATGATCATGCCCCAGTCACACTGGCGTAAATTTTGGCGTTTCTTCTACGTATTTGAATTGGTGGGACCACGTATTAGCTACGGATTTGGAACGTATTTGTTTGCTTTGCTATAAGTATCTCTGCGTTTTGCGGCGTATTTGTAGATTCAAAATGCGTAGAAGAACATAGACGTGCGTACATGGGAAAACGCCGTTTTTTACGCCAGTGTGACTTGGGCATGAAATAGAAAGATACACACAGAATACAAACTAATTGAAAAATAGAAAAATACACCAAAAATACAAAATAATTAGAAAATAGAAAAATGCACCAAGAATACAAAGTAATTGAAAAATGGAAAAATGCCACAAAATATAAAATAATTAGAAAATAGAAAAATGCACAAAAATAAAAAATAATTAAAAAATAGAAAAATGCACCAAAATTCCAAAAGAATCCCAAAATAGAAAAATGCGCCAAAAATACAAAATGATAAAAAAATAGAAAAATGCACAAAAATAAAAAATAATTAAAAATTAGAAAAAATGCACCAAAAATACAAAATAATTGAATAATAGAAAAATACACCAAAAATAAGAAATAATTAGAAAATAGAAAAATGCTCCATAATACAAAATAATAAAAATATAGAAAAATGCATCAAAAATACAAATATTATCAAAACATATATATTGACATTTAATAAACAGAGAGAGACGTGCCGTATGTCTATAGGTTCGTGGACCAGCTGGAGCAGGATGTAGAGGCTCCACACTCCAATTACACCTCAAAGTCTGGGTTCCTAATTAGACCTTCAAACAACCCCCCCCCCCCCCCCCACACACACACAGAGTTAACCCTCTTCCTACACTCGTCGTGAAGTGACTACTGCTGGCCCAGAGATACCTCAGAAAGGATTGGCATTTTGTTCGCCAAAGCCAAATGATATAGAGATAATGTTGTTAAAGAGGTGGTTTCTCCCTGGTTAAATATTGTTGGGTTTTTTTCATTTTTAAATTTTTTTTTTTTTTTGGGGGGGAGAGGTCTTTTATTCAATAAGTCGATTGACAGGCCATCCATGAATAAATATAGGTCGACTGTTCTTAACCCTTTAATGACGGCTGCCTGGGGCCTAGCTACTCCCATAAGGACGAGTGCTGGTGGGAGTTTGTCTGGCTAGAGGACGGCCACATAATAGTTAAAACTGATATTCAAGTTTCTAATCATGCAGTATGATACATAATCATAAATATTTTATTTCTTTTTAATAGAAATACTAAAAACATTTTTGTTAATATTGGGACAATGATGCCTCCAGGCATCATACATCTTTAGCCTGGTGATACCTCCACGCATCATGTGTCCTTAAAGGGTTAAGATTAACACCTGAAATAAAGTAATCAGCAACAATTTCATCATTGTCTTCTTCTTTATTGTTTGAACTGGTATGTGGCAGTTGTTATTAACTATTCTTCCTTTCACATCTTACTATAGTGTTATTATGATATCTCATTGTACTTTGATTTTCTGGTCAATAAATGCTTCTATTCAAAAAGAAAAAAAGGGGAAAAAAACCATGTATAGATAGGGTTAACAGTGAGGTGCTGAGTAGAAAGGGTTAATTCTTTAAGAGCGGGGACCTTTGGCAATAGTTTCTGGTTATGGGTGGGTACTATAGTGCCAGTGTATAGCGCCAGGGGTGGGAAGTCTCAGAACTATTGCAATAATTCTATAGTTTAGGACATAATAGAATATGCAACCATCAATCTTATTGTATATTTCACCCAAAACCTTTACATGAGTGCTGTATCTATATTCTGTGAACATTTCATGATTATATATCCAATATATTCGAAAGGGTTAACTGTAAGGTGCCTCCAACCTCTTGACTGTAAGAGAGAATGGCTTATTTCCATCAACATTACCATTAGCATAAACCATCAATTACTGATATTATCATTACATTTCCCATTACTGTTATTGATATTCTATTAGTAGCATCATCTTAGTTTATAGTTTATATAATGAAACACCAATTTGAGAAACGTTTTGTTGATGACACCTGGAAACAGTCAGGCTCATTAAAAACTACATGAAAATTTGAACTGTGTCTAATGAAAAAAAAAAACGAAAGAAAAATAAAAAAAACATGTCTAGAATGGGTTAAGCTGTGAGGTGCTGGGTAAAGAGGGTTAACTGTGAGGTGCTGGGTAAAGAGGGTTAACTGTGAGGTGCTGGGTAGAAAGGGTTAACTGTGAGGTGCTGGGTAGAGAGGGTTAACTGTGAGGTGCTGGCTAGAGAGGGTTAACTGTGAGGTGCTGGGTAAAGAGGGTTGACTGTAAGGTGCTGGGTAGAGAGGGTTAACTGTGAGGTGCTGGGTAGAGAGGGTTAACTGTAAGGTGCTGGGTAGAGAGGGTTAACTGTGAGGTGCTGGGTAGAGAGGGTTAACTGTGAGGTGCTGGGTAAAGAGGGTTAACTGTGAGGTGCTGGGTAGAGAGGGTTGACTGTGAGGTGCTGGGTGGAGAGGGTTAACTGTGAGGTGCTGGCTAGAGAGGGTTAACTGTGAGGTGCTGGGTAAAGAGGGTTAACTGTGAGGTGCTGGGTAGAGAGGGTTAACTGTGAGGTGCTGGGTAGAGAGGGTTAACTGTGAGGTGCTGGGTAAAGAGGGTTAACTGTGAGGTGCTGGGTAGAGAGGGTTAACTGTGAGGTGCTGGGTAGAGAGGGTTAACTGTGAGGTGCTGGGTAGAGAGGGTTAACTGTGAGGTGCTGGGTAGAGAGGGTTGACTGTGAGGTGCTGGGTAGAGAGGGTTAATTGTTAGGTGCTGGGTAGAGAGGGTTGACTGTGAGGTGCTGGGTAGAGAGGGTTAACTGTGAGGTCCTGGGTAGAGAGGGTTAACTGTGAGGTGGTGGGTAAAGAGGGTTAACTGTGAGGTGCTGGGTAGAGAGGGTTGACTGTGAGGTGCTGGGTAGAGAGGGTTAACTGTGAGGTGCTGGGTAGAGAGGGTTAACTGTAAGGTGCTGGGTAGAGAGGGTTAACTGTGAGGTGCTGGGTAGAGAGGGTTAACTGTGAGTTGCTTGGTGGAGAGGGTTAATTGTGAGGTGCTGGGTAGAGAGGGTTGACTGTGAGTTGCTGGGTAGAGAGGGTTAACTGTGAGGTGCTGGGTAGAGAGGGTTGACTGTGAGGTGCTGGGTAGAGAGGGTTAACTGTGAGGTGCTGGGTAGAGAGGGTTAACTGTGAGGTGCTTGGTAGAGAGGGTTGACTGTGAGGTGCTGGGTAGAGAGGGTTAACTGTGAGGTGCTGGGTAGAGAGGGTTGACTGTGAGGTGTGGGTAGAGAGGGTTGACTGTGAGGTGCTGGGTAGAGAGGGTTGACTGTGAGGTGCTGGGTAGAGAGGGTTAACTGTGAGGTGCTGGGTAGAGAGGGTTAACTGTGAGGTGCTGGGTAGAGAGGGTTAACTGTGAGGTGCTGGGTAGAGAGGGTTAACTGTGAGGTGCTGGGTAGAGAGGGTTAACTGTGAGGTGCTGGGTAGAGAGGGTCGACTGTGAGGTGCTGGGTAGAGAGGGTTAACTGTGAGGTGCTGGGTAGAGAGGGTTAACTGTAAGGTGCTGGGTAGAGAGGGTTGACTGTGAGGTGCTGGGTAGAGAGGGTTAACTGTGAGGTGCTGGGTAGAGAGGGTTTACTGTGAGGTGCTGGGTAGAGAGGGTTAACTGTGAGGTGCTGGGTAGAGAGAGTTAACTGTGAGGTGCTCAGTACATATCCTCACAGTGGTACACGACTCCCTCTGAAGCCCTTTGCTGCTCCATTTGGTCGCCTCGTGCTTCCAATTAGACCAATAGGACCAGTCGGACTCTCTTGTCGAGTGGTTTCTCCTTCTCTGAGTGCCTTGAAATTCCCCAATAAGACTCAGACGGACTGGAAGAACTGCATTCTCTTTTATACATACACTTCCCCTGCAGGTAGCCCTGAATATCAGCTGGTTAATTGGGTGCATCATGTAGGGCTTTATTAGGCTCTGAGATATGAAGTAGCGTGTCAGGCTACTTGTGTTAGTTAAAAGATATATTGGATGACATGTATTTTAATGATTTCTGTCTCCTTCATATTAAGAATCGGCCGAAGGTTGGTCCCAAGCCAAACTTTATTAAGCTCTTAGATATGAGGTAACCACTTGGGTTAGTTAAAAGATATATTGGTTGCAAAAGAACTGAGCGATTTCTCTTTACTTTCCATTATAAAATTGGCAGGAGGTCAGACCAAAGATGCATGGAGTTGTCCCTATGCCTTCACTGCCATATAAGGAATATAGAAGGTTTGGATTGACCCAGCAGCCAATGACTGCATTCAGAGAAAACCACGACCTTCACCCTGACCTACTTACATAGTGTTAATAGTGCCTTAGGATGGTTCTACAGTCTAGACTTGACCTGAATTTTGTTTAGCTAAAACACCTCTCCAAGAGCTAGTTCAGTTCTGCTGTCGATTTAAATTTTTCTCGTTCTGTTGTGGTTTGCCTGAAACTTCTTGGTTGGAAAAAATCTTTTATTCTGAAATTTTTCAGTTCTGAAGTTTGCCCAGATAATGTAACTAACAGATTAAACAATACTGGGAGTTGAGGGTTCAGTAATTTAGACCGTCCTTGGGAGTAGCTTGGGTAATCATCTTACTATCAAGGGCCAAGGAAACCTAAAAGGCACTATGCAGCATGTTCATACACATCGAGTATATGAAGGATAAAAGAACCTAGAATATTCCTTAGAGGCAAAGATCCCATGCTCTTGCCATGTCACTTTGCAAATATTCCATCAAGAAGAGGTATAAGAGTGTAAAGGCATATCGGACAATTTGGCTTGAAAATTAAAACCCATGTCATTTCCCTGAAATTTTTTATGATGATCTCCAAGTGTTGTAGAACACATATCTAACTTAAAACTCGGGGGGCACCGTGCTAGTTTTTTGATTTATAGATCAATATTGTGATAATCTTATATAAGAATATATAGGAATTCTAAAAAGTATTTATTCACATAGTAAAACCCATGTCATTTTCCTCGAATTTTCACAGAATATAGTTCATATATAGTGCTACTTATTTAGGTTTTAAAAATCATAGGTCACCGTACTTGTTTTTGATAGAATTGAAGAAAACCATATTTTTCAGTACATTTCCTATGTAAACCAAGCAAATGTAATCGGCCTATTTTATCAATTGGAATCAGAAAAAAAACTGGACAAAACGTTAAATTTACACATGTTGAATTAGAATGAATCCCAAGAAACCAGTTTTGACCAGTATTTGATATTATTCAAAATTCACGAGGTGGCGCCACTGTGGGTTGTAGGATATGCCTTTAAGCATCAGATTGTATCTTTCTATCAAGAGCCTAGGAAGCATAAAATGCACCCTGCACCATATCCTCACACAACGAGTACAACAAGGATACAAGAACCTAGAAAATCCATTACTTCCTTAGAGTCAAAGTTCCCATGCTCTTGTAAAGTAACTTTGTAAATTGTCCATCAAGGAGAGTTATGAGAGTTTTAGCATCACCTTGTACAGCCTTCAGACAGTGTACCTTCATTTCCTGTTAAAGATTGATGCAAAGCTTAATAGCTTTTGATCCAATAATGTGGGTATGTTTTTGTTATAATTGGCTTTACAATGTGTATAACAGATTTTGTAATAGACGCTCACTTACGCTGGTAATTGAGCAGATTATTAAAGGTAAGTACAAGGTAATGGCTAAATATGAAAAAAGGTACTCAGAGACCACGTTCAGATGACTGCAGGCGCCGACATGTTGAGAAATATACTGTGTCTCGTGGGTGTGACTGACTTTAGACGATTTTACTCAGTGAGCGAGTGAGTGAGTGAGTGAGTGAGTGAGTCAGGCAGTCAGTGAGTGAATAAGTGAATGGGTGAGTGAATGAGTGAGTGAGTGAGTGAGTGCGAGAGAGGGTGAGTTAGTGAGCCAGTAAATGAGTGAGTGAATGTGTTAGTGAGTGAGGTAGAGAGTGAATGAGTGAATGAGTGAGTGAGTGAGTGAATGTGAGTGAATGATAGTAAGTGACTAAGTGAGTGAGTGAGTGATTGAGTGAGAGAGTGAGTGAATAAATGAGTGAGTGAGTTAGTGAGTGAATGGGTGAGTGAGTTAGTGCGTGAGTGAGTGAGTGATTGAGTGAGAGAGTGAGTGAATAAATGAGTTAGTGCGTGAGTGAGTGAGTGAGTGCCTGAGTGAATGCGTGAGGGAGTGATTGAGTGAGAGAGTGAGTGAATAAATGAGTGAGTTAGTGAGTGAATGGGTGAGTGAGTTAGTGCGTGAGTGAGTGATTGAGTGAGAGAGTGAGTGAATAAATGAGTTAGTGCGTGAGTGAGTGAGTGAGTGAGTGAGTGCGTGAGTGAATGCGTGAGTGAGTGATTGAGTGAGAGAGTGAGTGAATAAATGAGTGAGTTAGTGAGTAAATGGGTGAGGGAGTTAGTGTGTGAGTGAGTGGGTTAGCAAGTAAGTGAGTAAGAGAGAGTGGGTGTAAGTGAATGAATGAATGAGTGAGTGAATGTGAGTAAGTGGGTAAGTGAGTGCGGGTGTGTGAGTGAGTGAGTGAGTGAGTGAGTGAGTGAATGAGTGAGTAAATGAGTGAGTAAATGAGTGAGTGAGGGAGTGAGAGAGAGAGAAACTGAGTGAGTAAGTGAGTGAGTGGGGGAGTGAGTGAATGAGTGAATGTGGGAGGAAGGGAGAGAGGGAGTGAGAGAGGGAGTGAGGGAGGGAGTGAGGGAGGGAGGGAGGGAGAGAGGGAGGGAGGGAGGGAGGCAGGAAGGGAGGAAGGGAGAGAGAGTGAGTCAGTGAGTCAGTCAGTGAGTATATTAGTGGGTGAATTAGTGTGTGAGTCAGTGAATAAATGAATGAGTGAGTGAGTAAGTGAGTAAGTGAGTGAGTAAATGAGTGAGCAAGGGAGCAAATGAGAAAAGTAAATGATAATTGAATGATAAATAATGAATAAATAATAACAATAATAATAGATAAAAAAAAAAATAGATAAACGATATTGAGAAAAACTATATTGTGAGTGAGAGTGAGTGAGATAGTAAGATTGAGTTCATTCACCTGTCGACTGATTACACAGTTGACCGTCATATGTGACGTCGCGGATTAGGATGAAAGTACCAGGTGGTGATGCGTCAGAATCTTAATATCTGCCTTTTCACAGTCTTCCAAAGTATATTACTACGCGCGTCAATTTCCTGTCACCCAGGAACATCCTCAGAAAACATGACATCTAGAAAACATCGAGATGGGAGAACCGCACAGTGCTAGAAGGATATTATATTCCAGGTAACCTGGGGAAGTGTTTTGGCACGTAATCTAATAAACTTGTAGCGTTATTCCTGGTTGGATACTTATATCTGGCATCATGTATTCGGTTACATACTTGGCTTCATTTATATACAGTCTTCATTGCGTTGGCAGTGATTTGGAAAATAATAAGAGAAAACGAGTTTACTGAGCCCGTACGGGTGGCCGTTCGTGGTTATTTGATGCAAAATTACGTCCCGATGCCGCTGGCGGAGGGATGTACTTTTGTGTCAAATGACCGAGAACAGCCACCTGTACTTATTACAATATACCTCCTAATCATTTACAAAAACCTGTTTTATTAACTGTACAAAGGCACTGCCATTCACTACGGCCCGCTGTCACGGCGGGCGCGAATATTATTTATACTACACCCCTAGCAGCGGGCAGTATTTCAGAGACATTTGCTCACAGGTTTATAGTAATAGAGCTATACATGTCCCTAATATGATGAGAGAATATCTAATTTATGAGGTTCAATTCGTGCTTTAGACCTTTGCTGCGGATATGATATTACACTTATTAATGCGCTGTGTCTCCACTTCGTGCCAGTGCATGCAAACACAATATTGACTGGTTTCAGATACAAGTGGCTGTATGCTCTGAGGATTTGACGCGTAGTAATATCTGAGCTCATGTGAGGATATTGCGCAGAATCAACTCTGAGGAGCATATGACCGCTTTTATCTGAAACCAGTCTATATTGTATTTATTATCCTATTATGTATTTATTTGTGTTAATTATCCACCTTTTCCTGACAAGTGGCGTACCGATATTAGTTCATTTTAATTATGCACTATTTTTCCATACGCACTATTTTTCCGTATGTTCCTATTCTTTGCAGCCCAGAGCATACAACATACCCATAAGTGCTTAGTATGTCCATACAGAGTTCCCATAGGTTTACTATGGACACTTTGTATTAGGTGGATAATAATACATATCTGTATGTGCCGGGTATGTCCATACAGAGTTCCTATAGGTTTACTATGGACACTTTGTATTAGGTGGATAATAATACATATCTGTATATGCCGGGTATGTCCATACAGAGTTCCTATAGGTTTACTATGGACACTTTGTATTAGGTGGATAATAATACATATCTGTATGTGCCGGGTATGTCCATACAGAGTTCCTATAGGTTTACTATGGACACTTTGTATTAGGTGGATAATAAAACATATCTGTATATGCCGGGTATGACCATACAGAGTTCCTATAGGTTTACTATGGACACTTTGTATTAGGTGGATAATACAACATATCTGTATGTGCCAGGTATGTCCATACAGAGTTCCTGTAGGTTTACTATGGACACTTTGTATTAGGTGGATAATACAACATATCTGTATGTGCCAGGTATGTCCATACAGAGTTCCTGTAGGTTTACTATGGACACTTTGTATTAGGTGGATAATACAACATATCTGTATGTGCCGGGTATGTCTATACAGAGTTCCTGTAGGTTTACTATGGACACTTTGTATTAGGTGGGTACCAGAAACCAGTTGGAACCTACATTTATAACGGTGTAAGACATTTTCCCTTCATTGAGGTAATACTACATCAATCAAGATTTCTCATATGATATACATCTGTACGGTACCTAGATGTTATATATTGGTCTGATTCAACAAGTTAAATCCACGCCTGTAAAAAGACATGAATACTGCGACGGTTGATAAATGAAAATGCTTTACAAAAAAACATAATTTTCCTCGCTCCTGTAGTAACAAAGTCCTCTCTATTTCTGTGATAATTGCCTTGAGTAGATGATGCAAAACGAGAAATACAAAATGCTCTTCGAATCTCATTTAATCGTTAATTCTTATCGCGAAAAACCAACAGATTTCAAGTTGTATAAATAAAGTTGAACAGTAATTGAGCCCTAGAGACTGTGCTATTATATCTATGCTGTGTGGCGGGAGATGGGAATACTTCTGCTTCGGGCTAATTGCAATTTCGCCCACACATTCTGTGACCTGTAACTACCAAGGAGTGGGAACTCGGTTTTAACTCCGCCAAGAAAGGTACGAATAATTACAATACTCCTGGAGCAAGATGGAAAACTTACTCTAGCCTTCAGTCAGAATTGGAGTGGGAATGTATTATACGGAAACTGGCTTGGTGTCTTCGTACATCAAAAATATGCGGTAAAATTGTTGATCACATACCTCCAAATGCCGTAGGCAGAGGGATGTATGTGATCAATAATTTTACCAAGTATTTTTATGTACGAAGACAGTCATATAATATACCTAAAATAGCGAAATCTTACCTAGTCATGTGATCATATACCCCGTACTTCACAGTGTGACGTACGGGTACAAATAAGCCAATGGGTAGAAGCGGGTTGTATACATAGTTCATACAGCCATAGGTATACGGCATATAGCCTATGATCCATGGGGGCTGCCATGACGCCCCCCGAGTAGGTGTTCTTCACTATTGCAGGTGAAAAAGTAGGTGTTCTTCACTAATGGAGGTGCAAAAGAAGTGAGTGATAATTGGGAAATGTCACAACTCTTGCCTTGCTCACATATGTAAATAAAGTGCTCCATGTAAAAAAATCATGTCCTGGGATTTAGCATTATATCTTCCTGCTCTGGGATGGGTGTAGAGTCAACGGAACCAAGGTAAAACATTGAAAGGCAGTTGAATTTGGTAAGAACAAAGAGCCAGAATACAGGTTCTGTCCCCCGACCACCTAGTGACTGTTTCATGAACTAACAATGGCTCTGTCCCCTATATGATAATGTTATATACCTTCGGCCGAATGTCTATGAAATTCTACCCGCTGCTAAGGGTGCAGTATAAATACTGTTCGGGCTCACTGTGATGTAGTGAATTGGCCATGAATTGATGACTCGGTAGGTGAACAAAATGGTGTTTTCTAATTAAATTTAGGTATATCAAAATAAGAAAACTTCGTCACTGAGTCTGTAGCGATGCCATTCTTGGCCTTTTGTAACATAAATTTATTTGATATGGTACAAAAGACCTCGAACGGCCATCCCTTCAGACTCAGTAACTAGGTTTTCTCTTAATTTGACACTAGAGTCTTTGCATGTCCTGTGTGTGCCTCATTAGATGATATGGTGTCCTTTTGGTAGCTATTGTTTTAAGAAAAGAGAAATAACAATGAATGGGTGGCAACTTCCAAATTAGTTGAACACAGTCAGGATGTTTAGATAAGGATGAGTATTAGATAGTTTCATAAAAAATAGAAGGCACTATGCATGACTGAATGTCTATGTAATGGAAATGAACTAGTATAACTATGTTGAAGTACTGTGTATTAGAAACCTATGTAACATAAGGAAAAATAAGAAAAAAAATTTGCTTAAAAAAAAAAGAAAAAAAGGTAGCAAGCGGGTATTGATAGGGTAGAATTGTACTGCTAGGGATCTGCTGACTCTTGAGGATTCCCACATTAGGGGAATTGATGCTTGACATATGGTGCTGTCACCAAACGATATGTTCTTCCTACCTTGGCATAAGAAAGGTGCTTTGACCACACATCCTATTTGATGTCGTGGTATTGTTTAATGTGTGACTTGAACTTGTTCTGTGATAAGGAAGGCTATGTATGTACAGTAAGAAGAGACTCTGTATTGGAACATGAGCCTTGAAATGAAAGAAAAAAAGAACATTCTCAATTAAAAATAAAAAGAATTTGGCACTATAGTCCCAGTGGTGTCATGACATTTTAATAGTTGGCACATACCTTTTTGATTACTCAGATTAGACTTAATTTTCCATTAGTGGTCAACTAATTGTGAAATCATCTCTTTTAGACTGCCTTAATCGATTTACTAATAAATACATGCAGATTATCGTTATATGTAGGTTTAAAAAATAAATATATTCATTGTGTTCTTATTGATGATTCAGATAGAAACAATTAAGGAATAATCAAGATGTCTGCATTTTATTTCCATGGAATTATAAACCAGTATTATAAGAAAACGTAGTTACTGAGCAAAGTGACCAACTGTTGTTTTCCTTGTGAACAATTTACTTCTGTATTCTCAAAAGCCAGGGTACTTTTGCTTACTTTAACAATAACCTTCAAAGTTGTATTGAAATCACACCCTTCTTCTGACAAAAGTGACCAGAATATGAATAAGGACAATAATTAGTTTACGGAATTGGAAGCAGAAGGTTTGAAAACAGGAAGCAACGTGGTCAGCATTCAGTTCTAGAAACTCCGACTGAAAAAAAAAACCATCAATCAACTCCTGAGACGGAATGACTGGGAACTCCTGTTTGTCTCCTCTCCAAATTACCAAGGACATGAGAAAACAGTACTATGAGAAAACGTGGTTACTGAGCCCGTACGGATGGCCTTAAGAGGTCATTTGATGCAAAAATACAGCCCAACGCCGAGAATAGGAGGGCCATATTTTGTCATCAAATGACCGAGAACGGATATTATCCTACCCCTAATAAAAAACCGCTATAGACTTAACATAGGGAAATTGTTATGGTGGACCATCGTAAAACTGGATGAGGTTTAATCTTGGCCACCATATTCCACTACTGGAGTTTGGCAAAGTGACTTCATGAGGCAAAGCCGTGAAGTCTGGAGCCAAAACTTCAGGAGTGGAATGCGGTGGCCAAGATTAAAACGAATCAGGTTTTGATTTTATCCTACCCTATCTCCTCTATTTTGGAATATAACGTGATAACAATGCTGTATGCCACTAGTGGCATATAAAACTCCGTATGCCAATCAGCGTGGCATACGGAAACTCAATGTTAAGCCTATGGGATTTTATATTAGGGGTGGGATAAGAGATTAAACCTCATCCAGTTTTACGATAGTATTGAAAAACCATCCCTGTTATACGTGTGGGAGTGGGGGGGGGGGGAGCATACTCCTTGCTGTAGAAAAAGTTGGGTTCAGACTCCATAACATCTTCCTGGCACAAAACCGAGGACCATATATCAGATACTTACCCCAACAAAGGCCCCAATAGCGACTAAAACCGCTGCCGTTGTATCGCACTCATTGGTAGTAGTGGAGGTAATGCAGTGTTGCTTTCTGGCCTCATCCTGCATTTCCCCGTTTCAACAATAGAGCTCCTATGATCCAGAACTCGGGTTTCAGTCATCCGACGACGACAGACTGAAAGAGAAGTCTCGCTCGGCAGATTTTCACTTCACAATGATGTCACACATGCGATCCTTTGTCCTGTTAATGACGTCACAATGAGCTGTGTCGCACGTGTGATGACGTCACAAAAGATGCACCGGAAATGGAATCGGTACACGCGAACCCGATACATGCGCAGAAGTCAAGTAAACTACGTGGAGGCTTTTGGATATATTAATTGTGCGTGTGTGGATTTTTTTTAGTGTGCGCTTAAAGTTTACGGGCATCTTCTGCAGTATTTGGTACAGGTTTCGATTGCACTGCACGAAATACCTGGGGCTCAGAATCTTTCAGCCAATAAAAATTCTTTCATATTATTTCATCTCTCGTTAATCATTACATTGCACGAAAACCACCATTTTATTCATATAAACGCCATCGCGGAAGTGCATGTATTGGCTGAACATTGACTTGTTTTCATATATATGTATATAAATATGCCCAGGCTTTATATACGGACGCGTCTTGGCTGTATTTCACACCCGGCGTATATGAGAAGAAATATCCTCTCCCCACACTGCCTCCCGCCCGTTTGTGTTGGTAGAAGTATAGGTGTCCTCAGTAAGAAGCCCTCCCCCCGCCACCCCCCGCCACCTACCCCTGCCAACTCTCAGTGAAGCCCTCTTCACTGGACGCTTATATCCGCCTACAGATGAGGCATATATACACGGGGAATAGGACGACCTTATATACGCAAAAGTCATACTTATATACGCCGGGCGCATTCATATGTAAAATGGTGGTTCCGCGATGGCGTATATAGGAATAAACTGGTGGTTTTCGTGCAGCTCGTACACTCTCACCAGTTCTTTGATGCCGACACACAGTCAGTGCCACCACCAACAGACTTTTAGGGTAACTCTAAACATCTCCCTAATTTTCGTCGACCAATGAAAACAAGATTATAAGTACAAGAATGATCACATTACTCGCAGCTTGGCAAGATTTTGCTTGCATTTGGCTTCTTCTAAAATTAATGCAGGGACTGATTATGAATACTACATGCCTGTTTGTTTTTCTCTCTAGTTCCGTTAAGTGGGAGCTTATCCTGAATACTTAATTCACATCTTCTGAATTGCATGATCATTGAAGTGTTTTAACATTTACGCTAGTTAAGACAATCCACTGCACCTTTAAAAGTTGATTTCAGATAATTGCATGGATCATCATAGATAATTATCCTACCCATAATAAAAAAAACTCCATAGACTTGATATTGGGTCACTGTCTTCGGTCTGGAGTTCAGAAAAATGAAAAATATCACTCTAGTGGGATACACTTGACAAATGACATCATCTGTTAATGTAGAAGTGATTTAGACGGGCAGGGTAGGATAAATTCTAAACCAAACTCGAGTTAGTCATGTTATTGTTCATCGCACTCCGGCAAGATCGCGTATTACTGCTCTTGGCTTCGCCTCGCGCAGTAATACGCGATCTTGCCGTTGTGCGATAAACAACAACAGGACTAACTCTTGTTTGGTTTCTCCATATTATCCATATCGCATAGTTCCAGTTTCTTGACATATGCTACCTTTTAAATACGCCTCTACTCTGGAGTCTTTATGGCAGTTACAGACATAACTCTACGTGTTTTAATATTCCCGAGTACATATGCCAGGTTAACTACCCTCTTATATAGCTGTGTGTTTTATAACTCTCTAGTCCAATTATCTGCAATTATATCGCCAATTTTCTTCTCAGAATCCATGTACCTACCCCATTAACAATAATAATAGGGGGCTCTTTTTCAGTTACATCGAGCTCAATTGAGAGAGTAATTGACTCGCTCTTCATATCTGTATCTCGCATGTGAAAGAATCATATATATGAAGCTCATATGACATATTGTTTGTATGGAGATTCACCATGCAGGTTGGGGGTGGGGAGTTAGCTCAGTGGTTAGAGCACCGGACTTGTAGCCCCAAGGTAGGAAGACTTTGTGGGTTCGAGTCCCACCCCCACACTGCACGAAAACCACCATTTTATTCACATATACGCCATCACGGAAGTGCATGTATTGGCTGAATATTGACTTGTTTTCATTTATATACGCCCAGGCCTTATATACGACAGACACGTCTTGGCTGTATTTCACACCCGGCGTATATAAGAGAAAATACCCTCTGCCCATACTCCTTCCCGCCCCTTTGTGTTGGTAGAAGTACAGGTGTCCTCCCCCCCCCCCCCACCCCCCGCCACCTACCCCCACCCACTCTCAGTGAAGCCCTGTTCACTAGACGCTTATATATATACGCCCACAGATGAGGTGCATACACCCGGGGATTAAGACGATCTTGTAGACGCAAAATACCTACTTATAGACGTCGGGCGTATTCATTTGTAAAATAATGGTTTTCGTGCAGTGCCAGCAGTGGTAGATTTACTGCTATAACAAAGGCCATCCTTCTCATACCATGTCTATTTGGTGTGGGAAGTAAAAGAACTCTCACCTCGGTAAATATGTAGGGGTTAGATTTCTACTTGAATTCATCACATAGATCCGATCACCACCCTAGTGGTGTAAAAGAACCTTGAGAAAGTCTGGAAAGGACCTATAATGGTTGACTGGACGTAAATCAAAATACACAAACAAACAAACAAACCATGCAAGTTGTTCTATATATACGGAAGAATAAGATGTTGAAATGAAGGAAGATGTAAAGATTTCATTCAAGGCTGGTTATGATCTGAGTCTTGAATAAAATTTGTTGCATCTTCCAGTCAGAGCTCGTATTCCATCGAATTTGAATAGCGTAGTAATTCACAAGACGAAGCCGCGTGAATTACATAGTGACTCAAACGAGATGGAACCGAGCTCTGACCATAAATTTGAATATGTTTCTGAATTTGTCTCACCCCTCACATTGACTAATTGCCTAAATTTGAGACAAAATCGCCATTGAGTATTTTTTTTCTCAATATTCAACGGGCGTTGGATACGAGTTCCCAATGATAAGTCTATGGGGGAAAAATACCAGTGGTGAGATAAATAATGGAAATGGGTAATTGCGAATACAAAACCTGGTTTATATAAAACCTCATCCCTTCAGCATTGATAGTAGTATAGAGAAACTGGATTTGGGTGTTAGAATTCTGGAGTATCGAAGTGATAGTACAGGAAGTATTACAACGAGGCTGTAGGTCTGTGAGCCTCATGGAGTAAGCCTCATAACTCTCACTGACAATTTCCTGAATTCTGCAACCTGTAATTTACTTCAAGAAGAGTTGAAGAGATCAACTTTGGTTTGAATCTATCAGCTTTCATATGAACATTTCAACGTTGGTTTAGATAACGGACAGAGTAGATACCAACAGCGGCATGGGACTGTGGAGTGTTTGGCTGAACGAGGCCCCAGGCCGAGTTCTCTAAATAACATCTATTCCCATCGAGTTTTGTAGCATGTACAAGCACGGTAGGTCGGTTTATATTTATCATATACCAAGAATTAATAAAAATCCTACCATACATTGGGATAGAAGAAATATCAGTGTGAAAGTCCACATGTGTGCAGTATAACGGTGTACTGCACAGGGTGCAGTATACAATGTATACTGCATAGGGAGCAGCAGTACGTAATTATCAAATATACTGCATGGGTATATGGTAATTATATAGAACGTCCTGACCATGCTGAACAAGTCACAGAACAAGATGGTAATTTACGGTTTGTACGGAACGAGGCATTTATGCCGAGTTCCGTACAAACTGTAAATTATCATCGAGTTCTGAGACTTGTACAAGCATGGTTGGATGTTATACATTTACTATATACCCAAAATTTAAAAAGAATTCATCAATTTAATTTTTAACAACTGATATGTTAATAAACGTGTATGGCCAGGTAGTCCGTAAATACTGTACGGACCACTGGTCCGTACAGTATTTTTACTTCATATGCCAAAAAGGTGCATATTTACAGAATATACTTCATGGGTATATAGTAAACGAGAGTATGATATTGTCATTCTCCATTCATTGCCATATACGGAAAATATAGAAGGCATGGATTGACCCAGCAGCCAATGATTGCATTCAGAGCAAACCACGACCTTCACCCTGACCTCCTTACATACTGTTAATAGCGCCTTGGGACGGTTCTTCAGTCTATAATTGACCTACATTTCTTTGGCTAAAATCGCTTTCGTGAATACATAACCAGCGTCCCTTGGTCAATATTTTCTCGACAGAAATACAAAGGGGCACAAATTCACTAGGAATGCAGTATTTTCAACCAAGCAATGTTGACCAAAAAAAAAAAAAAAAAAAATCAGAAATAGGATTCAGTCAATTCAAAGAGCATGCCTTTAGACGATTAAGTAAAATCGACCAATAGTCAGTCATTGGCTACTCGGTCTACTGTATTCCTTATATGGAATTAAGGTAATGGGACAACTCCATGGTGGGAATGATACACTATGTGAAGGAAGACAAAACGCTGTAAATGTAAAGTGAAGAGTAGCAGTTGAATTCTGTATTAGATTGCTTTAATCTCCATCTTCAGACAGAATGACCCGATACATCCATGATATTAACTGTGTTTTGTTACAAGTGGCGCTATCCTTGACGTTTTTGACATGAAGTGATACTGAAGCGGCATTGAGGATGCAGACACTCACCAATACTGTGTAGCGGTTGCTGGCTTTGGCCTTATTGAGGCCATTGGTCAGGTTTGCTACTCACTACACTCGGCTAATGCCTCGTGTAGTAATACACGACCTGCCCATCGTGGCATAAACATTGACAAGGCTGACTCTCATTTGGTTTCTACTAAATATCACCACTTAAAGACAGGACCCTGAAACAATATGTCGCCACTTAAAGACAGGGCCGTGATACAATATGTCACCACTTTAAGACAAGGCCCTGATACAATATGTCGCCACTTAAAGACAGGGCCCTGATACAATATATCACCACTTTAAGACAAGGCCCTGATACAATATGTCGCCACTTAAAGACAGGGCCGTGATACAATATATCGCCACTTTAAGACAGGGCCGTGATACAATATATCACCACTTTAAGATGGGGCCGTGATACAATATATCACCACTTTAAGACAGGGCCCTGATATAATGTATCACTACTTTAAGACGGGGCCCTGGTACAATATATCACCACTTAAAGACAAGGCCCTGGTACAATATATCACCACTTTAAGACAAGGCCCTGATACAATATATCACCACTTTAAGACGGGGCCCTGATATAATGTATCACTACTTTAAGACAGGGCCGTGATACAATATATCACCACTTTAAGACAAGGCCCTGATACGATATATCACCACTTTAAGACAGGGCCCTGATACGATATATCACCACTTTAAGACGGGGCCCTGATGCAATATATCGCCACTTTAAGACAAGGCCCTGATACGATATATCACCACTTTAAGACAAGGCCCTGATACAATATATCACCACTTTAAGACAAGGACCTGATACAATATATCACCACTTTAAGCTCTGACATATTCGGTGAAATCCTCTAGCTACAGGAGGTCACGTCACGTGATAACTCCATGACGTCACAAAGACCAGCCATGACGTGACAAGCGCTGGTGAGCGGACGGGCCGTTTGCGCATGCGTCAAGCTGTCAGCGCTGTGTAACAATAGAGGCGGGGTATCAGCTTAAAGCACTGACCGGTTCTGCGGGGTGAGGCGGGGTCTGTTACAGGAGGAGTGGGCAACGAGGTGATCGGTGATCGGCTCTGTGATGGGGACACCCCGCAGATACACGCATAGACTGGTCTCTGATACCCCGCAGATACACATATAGACTGCTCTCTGATAACCCGCAGATACATTTATAGACTGCTCTATGATACCCCACAGATACACATATAGACTGCTCTATGATACCCCGCAGATACATGTATAGACTGCTTTATGATATCCCACAGATACACATATAGACTGCCCTCTGATACCCCACAGATACATGTATAGACTGCCCTCTCTGATACCACGCAGATACATGTATAGACTGCTCTCTGATAACCCGCAGATACAGATATAGACAGCTCTCTGATACCGCACAGATACTATAGAGGAAACCCATGAAAGTTTAGGGTCTGAGCCCGTATCCCATCGAGTTTGAATCACGTAGTAATTCACAAAGCGAAGCCGCGTGAATTACTATGTGATTCAAATGAGATGGGATCGAGCTCTGACCCTAAACTTGAAAGGGTTTCTGAATTTATCTCACCCTTAATAATGACTAATGGGCTAACATTTGTGACATAATCCCCCATCGGATATTTTTCCTAAATATCTAATGGGCGTTAGATACGAGTTTCCAATGTTCAGTCTATGGAGAAAAAATATCTGGGGTGAGATAATATCAAGAGACGTCACGAGTTTGAGTCTGAGTTTATTTATGCCACGCATTTTTTTGGCTCCATAATTTCACGAGTCGAAGACGAGTGACATTATGGAGCCAACAAAATGAGTGGCATAGCTAAGCTCAAACTCAAACGAGTGGCGTCTAGATTTTATCCTACACCATTCCATATTTTTTAAGTATCAGAAAGTAGTGGCATAAACAACACTCTATGTCACTACCCGTGACATAAACAAATCCCATGTTAAGCCTATGGCGTTTTTTATTAGGGGTAGGATAAACGTATAGACTGCTCTCTGATAACCCGCAGATACACGTATGTGGCCGTATTCTCCGCGTAGTTAACACGTAGTAATATTCCGATAGTGGGGAGTATTGCATAGCGTCAACTACAAGTAAAATACGGCCACACAGATAAAAATCAGGTAATGTTGTATGTATTACTCATCTTCCGATTAATTATTAGGAAAAATTAGAAATAATTAGAAATTCGACGCAAGCGCCGTGCATTTTTTATATGAAATAGTCCCTATGATGCCCATCAGGTGGCCGAAAAAGCTGTATTCTTTCCGGAATCTTCTCAATAGCGATCTGTAGGTTTCATAGGCCTAGTATGGAGACTCTGTATCAGGTGGGTAATAATATCAAGAGACCTCACGCATTTTGTTGGCTCCATAATTTCACTAGTCGTTTGAGTGGCATAAATAAACTCAAACTCAAACGAATGGCGTTTAGATTTTATCCTACCCCGTTTCCATATTTTTTCAGTATCAGAAAGTAGTAGCATGAACAACACTTTATGTCACACCCGTGAAATAAAGAAATCCCATGTTAAGCCTATGGCGTTTTTTATTAGGGGTAGGATAAAAGACAATATGAACATTGTGGGACACACCCACGCTCCTCTTGTATGTTCGTGCAGTGAAACCTCAGCTGGAGCAGTCATGAACTCTGGGAAGGCTTCTCACCTGGCACTAATCAGATGGGTTTCCTAACCCGAGGTGACTCAGGCCAATCGTCTGCTCTGAGAACGTGACTGCCTTGAGGTGTACTATTTATCCTACCCCTAATAAAAAAACTCCATAGGCTTAACATTGGGTCACCGTATTCGGTCTGGAGTTCAGAAAAATGAAAAATATCGCTCTAGTGGGATACACTTGACAAATGACGTCATTTGTTAATGTAGAAGTTATTTAGACGGGCGGGGTAGGATAAATTCTAAACCAAACTTGAGTTAGTTGTGTTATTGTTCATCGCATTCCGGCAAGATCGCGTATTACTGCTCTAGGCTTCGCCTCGCGCAGTAATACGCGATCTTGCCATTGTGCGATAAACAACAACATGACTAACTCTTGTTTGGTTTCTCCATAGTATACTGCTAATTCCCACCAGGACTCAAACCTGAGCTGAGTTATATCTGTTTATCCTACCCCTAATAGAAAAAACGCCATAGGCTTAACATGGAATTTGTTTATGTTATGGGTGTGACATAAAGTGTTATTTATGTCACCAATGCTGAAAAGATCGTGGAAACGGGTTAGGATAAATTCTAGACGCCACTCGTTTGAGTCTGAGTTTACTTATGTTGGTTGTCTCGTCTTTTTTCGTCCTTTTTTTGCCATCGCTGGGAAGAATGTCCTTAGACGACAGTGTCTGTCTGTTATCTGAATAAAAGAAAAAGAAAAACACTCATTTTGCTGGCTTCGTGATCTCACTCGTTTCCATATCGTAAAATTACTGAGCCAATAAAATGTTTGACATAAATAAACTCAGACCCAAACTGGCGACGTCTCTTGATAGAATGTACCTGCATGGAGTTGTCCCCCCGTATTAACTACCATATAAGGAATAGAGTATTATCCTACCACTAATAAAAAAAACGCCATAGACTTAACATTGGGAAATTTTATGTGGGAGGCCGTGACATAAAGTTTTTTTTATGCCACTAGAGTAATAACAATATTGACCAATCAGAGAGCAGGATGTCAGCTACTATGAAAAAATGTTCTTTTGGTCATTGACTCAATATTTATCTTTTAGTAATACAAAAGCATAGACGAGGTAGGATAAATACGAAATCGAACTCTGTCTATGCCACTCTGGTCAGGTCTGCTCCTCACTACACTAGGCTACGACTCGTGTAGTAATACACGACCTTCCCGTCGTGGCATAGACATTGTCAAGTCTAACTCTCGTTCGGTTTCTACTAAGTCCCAGTAGCCAATGACTGCATTCGGAGCAAACCACGACCTTCACCCTGACCTCCTTACATGATATTTGTATAGACTATAGTACAGTCTGTTGTCGCCAGGGCCAGGGCACACAGGTTCAAACTCAGACTGTTATTGGGTGCTATTTTGAGGCTGGAATTCATGCCTCTGCTGGTACTCAGCTACCATGAGTGATTTGCCAGTAACCAGTGTGTTACTCTTCAAGCATAGGTCCTAGAGTATCTTTTAATGGGCATGTACCAAATAGATCAGCTTGGAGAGTTATAAATCTCACTGAAGGGGACTGGCCAATAGTGGCCATGCTCTGTTAGACCTTCACGTACCGTAAGCCTACATTGCGGTGCGTAAACGGACTAGATATTTATAGCGCCTTGGGACGGTTATACAGTCGAGAATTGACCTAAAATCTAATGGGGCACAACCACCCTCCTACCCACTGCGGAACGAGTGATCTCTACATGGCTATACGCCCTCCAGAGGTTACTCGTCTCCCGATTATCGCCCAGGGTAAACACAAGTTCCACCCGCGACTGGCTGGGCACACCACGATCACATGAACCACAGTTTTCCCACTTATATTTGAGTAACCTGAATATAATTTCGGGTACACATGTAGAAATAGCTGAAATTTCCATTTCTGACATCGGATTTCCCATTTGAAGATTTATAAAAACCGTTATAAAGCAATGATTGTGGGTTACGGTTCAAGGGTCTATTACCATATAACGTCGGTAACCAGCGCACACCGGGAATTGTAAACAGACTGAATTCTGGGATACCTCAATAGGGTCTATAATAACCCTATTTCCATTTTGCGTCAGCAGTGGTAACGGTCCGTTGGTGGTTCCTGACTGTAGATCGGTGATGGCCAATGGAAATTAGGGGAACACAACAAATTTACACCCTCTTCCTCGGCCAATGGAAATGGGCCTTATGTGATCTTATATACAGCACAACTCCATAGTATCAATACTCTAAAAAATCCTGAATACAACATCTGAGTTCCAGGAACCCTCTCTCATATACCACACAACCTGTTCCCAGTCTCACCCCCAACCTTCAACCCCCTCACACATACCACACAACCTGTTCCCAGTCTCACCCCCAACCTTCAACCCCCTCACACATACCACACAACCTGTTCCCAGTCTCACCCCCAACCTTCATGCGGATCTGTCTTTACGAGGCAAGAACGGCGCCACTCGCGCATCTGTCACTGCGAGGTCAAGGCGACCCCTGGTGTGGCTAATGGGTACTAGAGGCTGGTTCATTTTCTGCCTGGTTAGATGAGGTTATAGACGCATGCGTGGCTCTAGTGACGTCATTAGCTCGCTCTATGAAGGTCGAGCCTCGCTTTAGAGTCAGCCTGAATGGCTCCTATGCCAGATATGCCTTAAATAGGCCAGGTAGGCCTTAAATAGGTCATATAGGCCTTAAATAGGCCAGATAGGCCTTAAATAGGCCAGATAGGCCTTAAATAGGCCAGGTCGGCCTTAAATAGGCCATATAGGCCTTAAATGGGCCAGATAAGCCTTAAATAGGCCAGGTCGGCCTTAAATAGGCCAGATAGGCCTTAAATAGGCCAGGTTGGCCTTAAATAGGCCAGAATCTGTCTTCAGTTGTGGATATATATTAGGACCCTTATAATAAACCTATATAAAGTGAAAAATCCACCAGATTATATCACCCCTGGTATTTTTGTCGCATAGGCTTAACATTGGGAACTCATTCTCCATGCCCTTACGAGTATTGCAGTCCGTTCTCCATGGTCTATATCCTGTGTGTTGTCCATTATTTTAGTGTCTACAGGGGTGAGGTAAATACAGAAAGCAACTCGTTTTGGTAAAAGTCGTTGTTCTCCAACTCAATATAGCATTTCTAAAGACTTAGTAACTTGATCATTAGAATCAAATAATCATGTACTTCCAGCCTATGGCAAGGGGTGAAGTACAAGATAGTGATATTATGAATAAAAAGTATTTCAAATTATTTTATGGCTACAGATATTTATTGATACCAATTCTGTGCAACTTTACAGTACTCAAATCGGCTGTTTTTTTTCTCAAAAATCTGAATTCATAAGCAGGATGTTGGTAAGGGTTTGCTGGAAAAGTTTAAATTTGAAAAATTTAGTTGAAGGAACCGCAACTTAGAATCTTACCATGGAAATCGGAATGAATTGGAACCCCTAAATTACTCTTTCACCAGAAAAAAGGTTAACGATTCATTCCTACATCGCAAGTTGACTCTTGAGAGCACAAACGATACAGTCAAATCTAGATCTAATCAAACACAATTTAAAGTGCCCCTCTACCAGAAGAATATGCTCCTACGATCTTTCACAATCTAAAAAGAAGCCCTCGATGCACCCCTCTCATAAGATCTCACACTCTCTAAGTTGTATTCTGAACAAGGTTCTCACTGCACTCTATGGGAGAAAAAATATTAAAGAACGGGGCTCAGAGCCTTGAGAATCCACTGGCACACTATATTCCCGCTTGTGGCGTCATTGAGGTTATAGGAATCTTTTGGTTGCATTGATGAACTTCTTTAGCACTGGAGGCAGGCCAGTGGATTCTCTCGTTAGGAATTCCTCTCCATAGAGCGTAGTGAGAGTACAGAATACGACTTAGAGAGTGTGAGATCTTATGAGAGGGGTGCACCGATATATAGAACCCCCCCTTCCCTTTCTTCTAGCGCCACTGGAACCGTATATAATGATAATGGTATATATCACACACATTATATGGAGATATATTGGAGATATATAAGTTTAATTCAGAAACACCAGGGGGCGTGTGGGGAGGTCACCAGACGTGACCATGTGACGGCATGTGACCAGACACAACAGACGCGTGGGACCAGGCACGCGCCAACCCACGCACGCTTACTGACTCCCTCCCCTCCACGCAGCCAGCACACGTACCACCTCCCTCCCCTCCACGCAGCCAGCACACTGACCACCTCCCTCCCCTCCACGCAGCCAGCACGCTTACTGACTCCCTCCCCTCCGCGCAGCCAGCACGCGTACCACCTCCCTCCCCTCCACACAGCCAGCACACTGACCACCTCCCTCCCCTCCACGCAGCCAGCATGCTGACCACCTCCCTCCCCTCCACGCAGCCAGCACGCTTACTGACTCCCTCCCCTCCGCGCAGCCAGCACGCGTACCACCACCCTCCCCTCTGCGCAGCCAGCACACTGACCACCTCCCTCCCCTCCACGCAGCCAGCACACTGACCACCTCCCTCCCCTCCACGCAGCCAGCACGCTTACTGACTCCCTCCCCTCCGCGCAGCCAGCACGCGTACAACCTCCCTCCCCTCTGCGCAGCCAGCACACTGACCACCTCCCTCCCCTCCACGCAGCCAGCACGCTTACTGACTCCCTCCCCTCCATGCAGCCAGCACGCGTACCACCTCCCTCCCCTCCACGCAGCCAGCACGCTTACTGACTCCCTCCCCTCCGCGCAGCCAGCACGCGTACAACCTCCCTCCCCTCTGCGCAGCCAGCACACTGACCACCTCCCTCCCCTCCACGCAGCCAGCACGCTTACTGACTCCCTCCCCTCCACGCAGCCAGCACGCGTACCACCTCCCTCCCCTCCACGCAGCCAGCACGCTTACTGACTCCCTCCCCTCCGCGCAGCCAGCACGCGTACCACCTCCCTCCCCTCTGCGCAGCCAGCACGCTTACTGACTCCCTCCCCTCCATGCAGCCAGCACACTTGCCACCTCCCTCCCCTCCGCGCAGCCAGCACGCGTACCACCTCCCTCCCCTCCGCGCAGCCAGCACACTGACCACCTCCCTCCCCTCCGCCAAGCCAGCACACTGACCACCTCCCTCCCCTCCGCGCAGCCAGCACGCGTACCACCTCCCTCCCCTCTGCGCAGCCAGCACGCTTACTGACTCCCTCCCCTCCATGCAGCCAGCACACTTGCCACCTCCCTCCCCTCCGTGCAGCCAGCACGCGTACTACCTCCCTCCCCTCCGCGCAGCCAGCACACTGACCACCTCCCTCCCCTCCGCGCAGCCAGCACGCGTACCACCTCCCTCCCCTCTGCGCAGCCAGCACACTGACCACCTCCCTCCCCTCCACGCAGCCAGCACGCTTACTGACTCCCTCCCCTCCACGCAGCCAGCACGCGTACCACCTCCCTCCCCTCCACGCAGCCAGCACGCTTACTGACTCCCTCCCCTCCGCGCAGCCAGCACGCGTACCACCTCCCTCCCCTCTGCGCAGCCAGCACGCTTACTGACTCCCTCCCCTCCATGCAGCCAGCACACTTGCCACCTCCCTCCCCTCCGCGCAGCCAGCACGCGTACCACCTCCCTCCCCTCCACGCAGCCAGCACACTGACCACCTCCCTCCCCTCCGCCAAGCCAGCACACTGACCACCTCCCTCCCCTCTGCGCAGCCAGCACGCTTACTGACTCCATCCCCTCCACGCAGCCAGCACACTGACCACCTCCCTCCCCTCCGCGCAGCCAGCACACTTACTGACTCCCTCCCCTCCACGCAGCCAGCACGCTTACCACCTCCCTCCCCTCCGCGCAGCCAGCACACTGACCACCTCCCTCCCCTCCGCGCAGCCAGCACGCTTACTGACTCCCTCCCCTCCACGCAGCCAACACGCGTACCAACTCCCTCCCCTCCGCGCAGCCAGCACGCTGACCACCTCCCTCCCCTCCGCGCAGCCAGCACACTGACCACATCCCTCCCCTCCGCGCAGCCAGCACAATGACCACATCCCTCCCCTCCGCACAGCCAGCACAATTACCGCCTCCCTCCCCTCCGCGCAGCCAGCACAATTACCGCCTCCCTCCCCTCCGCGCAGCCAACACGCTGACCACCTTCCTCCCCTCCGCGCAGCCAGCACAATTACCGCCTCCCTCCCCTCCGCGCAGCCAGCACAATTACCGCCTCCCTCCCCTCCGCGCAGCCAGCACAATTACCGCCTCCCTCCCCTCCGCGCAGCCAGCACAATTACCGCCTCCCTCCCCTCTGCGCAGCCAGCACACTGACCACCTTCCTCCCCTCCGCGCAGCCAGCACACTGACCACCTCCCTCCCCTCCACGCAGCCAGCACACTGACCACCTCCCTCCCCTCCACGCAGCCAGCACACTGACCACCTCCCTCCCCTCCGCGCAGCCAGCACGCGTACCACCTCCCTCCCCTCCACGCAGCCAGCACGCTTACTGACTCCCTCCCCTCCACGCAGCCAGCACACTGACCACCTCCCTCCCCTCCACGCAGCCAGCACGCGTACCACCTCCCTCCCCTCCACACAGCCAGCATGCTGACCACCTCCCTCCCCTCCACGCAGCCAGCACACGTACCACCTCCCTCCCCTCCACACAGCCATCACGCGTACCACCTCCCTCCCCTCCACACAGCCATCACACTGACCACCTCCCTCCCCTCCACACAGCCAGCATGCTGACCACCTCCCTCCCCTCCACGCAGCCAGCACACGTACCACCTCCCTCCCCTTCACACAGCCATCACGCGTACCACCTCCCTCCCCTCCACACAGCCATCACACTGACCACCTCCCTCCCCTCCGCGCAGCCAGCACACTGACCACCTCCCTCCCCTCCACGCAGCCAGCATGCTGACCACCTCCCTCCCCTCCGCGCAGCCAGCATGCTTACCACCTCCCTCCCCTCCACGCAGCCAGCACGCTTACCACCTCCCTCCCCTCCACACAGCCATCACACTGACCACCTCCCTCCCCTCCGCGCAGCCAGCACACTGACCACCTCCCTCCCCTCCACACAGCCAGCATGCTGACCACCTCCCTCCCCTCCACGCAGCCAGCATGCTGACCACCTCCCTCCCCTCCACGCAGCCAGCACACGTACCACCTCCCTCCCCTCCACACAGCCATCACACGTACCACCTCCCTCCCCTCCACGCAGCCAGCACACGTACCACCTCCTTCCCCTCCACACAGCCATCACGCGTACCACCTCCCTCCCCTCCACACAGCCAGCATGCTGACCACCTCCCTCCCCTCCACGCAGCCATCACGCGTACCACCTCCCTCCCCTCCGCGCAGCCAGCACACTTGCCACCTCCCTCCCCTCCGCACAGCCAGCACACTGACCACCTCCCTCCCCTCCACGCAGCCAGCACACTGACCACCTCCCTCCCCTCTGCACAGCCAGCACGCTTACCACCTCCCTCCCCTCCATGCAGCCAGCACGCTTACCACCTCCCTCCCCTCCACGCAGCCAGCACGCTTACCACCTCCCTCCCCTCCGTGCAGCCAGCACGCTTACCACCTCCCTCCCCTCCGTGCAGCCAGCACACTTGCCACCTCCCTCCCCGCCTACCTCAGTAAAAGGTTTTGCATAAAACTTTCGTTACGCCCAAAGGGATGGTACATGGACTTGTACCTTAGCGCCTTTCAACCAGCTATAACACAGACTGTTATAATTACTTAGATATATTATGCAAGTGACATGTTACTCGTAGCGTTAGACCATGTCAACCGATCAATGTTTGGTGTAAACTCAACATGTGCTGCGTGTGCCTTACTTATTGGTAATAAACTAGTATCCTGTCCAACTCACAGTTTCCTTATTCAAATATAATATGGGAGGATAATGACGCCAGGTAACAGGATGTTATCCTGGTTAAACTCCCAGGAACCACTGTGCACATATACCATCGGTCCCTGCGATACCAATCAACCTCTGAGCATGACTGAAAAATTTATATACGTATAAAATATATCTATATCTATATACATACTCATTTAAAGATTATCAATATTAATCAACCTCCAAGCATGACCGAAAAATGTATAAACAAATTATATATTATATGTATATAAATTTATGTATATAGATTTATATATTATAGGTATATAAATTTATATATTATATGTACATAAATCTTTTAAATACATATATATATATATATATATATATATATATATATATATATATATATACTAATCTAAAGATTATCAATACCAATCTTCCCCCCAGCAGGATCGAAAACCTCTACTTTCACAATAACTTCAATGAGTATTCCAGGCATGCCCAATGAGCAATGCTTTAACATAACGAACCCGCAAAGTGATATTGAAGGCGTACAGTTTGTCTTACAGACCCTGTTCATGAAGGGGCTGGGGCGAGGGGAGTGATGCTTCACCGTTCTTTCTGACTGGGCTGGTTTTTATTGTCTCGTCTAGTTAGAGGCTTACGGCCAGTCTAATCGCCCGCTTCATTACCGTAAAAGGAGCAGCCCCCATTTTCCCGCGCTCTCAAATGTCGGCTGCTCAGCGCTCTTTGAAAAATGTCGTCTGCTTTTGATCTGTCTCCGAGATTCCTTTAAGGTCCCAGTACACAGAGGGCGGAGCTGGTATAATCAGCCAGGGAAAAATTATACAAATTAGTGACCAGACCGGTATATATATATATATTTCATTCTACGAAACAACAATTTTGTTTTCACTACACAATTCGCAATATGCAGGCAGGTTCAAATGTTAATATATCAGTAGTGAGCCAACGTAATATGTTTTTTAAAAAATCAAGAAGAAATGTCTTATAGCTGACAAGTCTACTGAAATATCACATATATATACAGAGGGCAATGTAGCGCTGGTATGAGCCACTAGGGAAAAATTATATAAATTAGCGACCAGACCCATATATAGAATATATATACATATTTATATATATGTATATATAAAGGGCAGAGAAGAGCGCAGACCGATATAGAAAATATATATACACACGGAGGGCAGAGTATGATCCCCCAGGGAAAAATTATACAAATTAGTCACCAGACCCATATATAGGATATATTTAAACTATATTTAATCCAGATTGCATGATTGCCTTTTCTTTAAGTTACCTCCCTATTCCCTAAGTCAATCATAGTAATGAGAAGTGAGATTTTTGGTTCCTTATTGAGTTTGATTTAATTTTGCTAAGGGTATCCTGATTTCCCTTGGGAACACAATGAATTAAGCCCCTATTTATCTGTCTTTGAATTTCGTCAGTGTTCTTCATTTAGTTCACTATTCGCAAATACGATAGAAACAATATTTATGTACTGATGTGGTTTAGGAAATCAATTAAGCTTGGGAATGCTTAAGGGAACTATAGAGACTTGTGTTACTTAAGATAAGTGCGGGTAGGTATCGCAGTGCCCCCTGTGTCTACTAAACTTAACACTGGTGCTGCCATCTGGTTCCATGAAAATATAGACACCAAAAGATAAGCACTTATCTTCTTCAGATGGCCTTCCCATAGAAATTAGCAAGGTGACATGCCTTTTCTTTCATTTTCTAGCCTTGTAAGTCTTTCTCGTACCATGTCTATGTGGTGTAGTGTACAGCTACCTTTCTCCTTCACCCCCAGCAGTGGTAGATTTACTGCTATATCAAAGGCCAGTCCTTCTCATACCATGTCTATGTGGTGTGGTGTACAGCTACCTTTCTCCTTCACCCCCAGCAGTGGTAGATTTACTGCTATATCAAAGACCAGTCCTTCTCATACCATGTCTGTGTGGTGTGGTGTACAGCTACCTTTCTCCTTCACCCCCAGCAGTGGTAGACTTACTGCTATATCAAAGGCCAGTCCTTCTCATACCATGTCTATGTGGTGTGGTGTACAGCCACCTTTCTCCTTCACCCCCAGCAGTGGTAGATTTACTGCTATATCAAAGACCAGTCCTCCTCATACCATGTCTATGTAGTGTGGTGTACAGCTACCTTTCTCCTTCACCCCCAGCAGTGGTAGATTTACTGCTATATCAAAGGCCAGTCCTTCTCATACCATGTCTATGTGGTGTGGTGTACAGCCCACCTTTCTCCTTCATCCCCAGCAGTGGTAGACTTACTGCTATATTAAATGCCAGTCTATGAGGTGTGGGAAGTAAATGTGTAGGGTCGAGATTTCTACCTGAATTCATCACATAGATTCGATCACCACCCTAGTGGTGTAAAAGAACCTTGAGAAAGTCTGGAAAGGACCAATAATGGTTGACTGGACGTAAAATCAAACCAAACAAACAAAAACAATTCAGATGGCCTTCCCATAGAAATAGGGACATATTATTTCTTTTGGCATTTCTCATTTGTACATGTTCCCAACTATCATAATCCAAAATTATTTGAAGATAGCAACAGAACATCAGTCAAATTTAGCAACATAGTCAAAACATTGCAGTTTCCCAGAGACACCAATAGTTAAGCACTTACATTTTTAGATGGCCTTCTCATAGAAGTTAGCATGGTGACATGCCAATTATTTTGCATTTTCCATTTGTTGATATAAAGAACTTATATCACCAAGAGTTATTTCCAAAAATCAATAAAATCTAGAGATCACCCAACTACCAGGATTTGTCTTCAATTTTATAAATCCTAGACCTGGATCTTCCTCAATGTGATTCAAATTGGCGAGTTCAGCTCAGCCTTACTACTGTGATTCCTGCTTATCTGTCATCCTTATCTCCTAGATCCTTTGTCTGTTGTTACGGCAGGAAATGCCATTGAAGCCCTATGCACATCGGTGACAGAGGAACGGTAATTTGTCTCAGGCGAGCCATCCTAACGGAGTCATCCCTAGTCAGTAGATGTAGGACAGCTAGGCAAGGGTCAGCCAATGATTGGTGAACCCCCCGTCCCCCACCTCCTTGAGTTGTTCTTTTGTCACCGACAAGTTGCGGTTTGATGTTCTTAAATCGCTCGCCAAAAGTTTATCAACATGTTGATAAATCCAGTCGCCAACAACGGAACGTAGGAAAATGGCCCTTGATTAGGTGGCCAACGCGGGCCAAGAGGTTAATTTTTTTTTTTAAATTCCTTTATTTAGACTGGTCGAGTTCAGTACAAGTATTTTACTGGTTTTAACACTCAGCCAGTGCCGGTTTATGGAAGATCACCTTTCATCACGCGTGTAATGTGAGATATAAGAAATTATACATATACAATACTTAATTCGCCTGCGACAAGTTCAGTGATTCCTATACGATTTGGGAACTAATCGTTCAACCCTGAATTGGTAGATGTGTATTGGGCTTTAATTCATCAAATTGGTAGAAATAAAACACATTCTGTGGTAGGAGCACGGTTCAATGCTACGCCATCTTCTTCCTGATGGTAATTCATGATCAGTGTTAAGCCTCACGACCCTATTTTCCAATTAGCTCCATTGAAATTAATGATTAATTAAAAGGTCTTTCGAAGCGCATCAATTTAGTGATCACAGTTAAGCGGTTGGGATCCTGAGAGGGAATGCCTGGTGAAACAGCTTGAATTTCACAAATGTTACCGATCTTATGATTATTCAAATGATCACTTCTGATTGGCAGATAATGTAACTAATAAACCTTTAGAATTGCCGAGAAATTTGATCTACTTACTACATGATTTATTATCAAGAAACGTCACGAAACTTCATATGATTGTTAAAGGCATATCGGACAATTTGATCTGAAACTTAAAACTCATTTCATTCTCATGCTAATTGAATATGATGAATAATCATAGGCCGCTGTCCTTGTTTTTGAAGAATTGAAGAAAACCATATTTTTCTGTACACTACCTATATAGATCAAGTAAACTCAAATCAACCTCATTAGCCCATTAAATTTGGATAAACTAGAGAAAACGTTAAATATACTCATTTAGAATTAGAATGATTCACAAGAACCCAGTTTTGAGTGATAATAGACATCATTCTAGAATCACTATATGGCGCCACCATGAATTGTAGGATATGCCTTGTGGCCTAAGTAGAAGGGTAGCGCCTGAAAGGTGCCAAACTTCGGCTGCATGGAGTTCTATTGTACTTATTCTGCTGTGAATCGGGGATCACAACCACAAGCGAAGATACATATACAGATATATAGATACTTATTACACAGAATTACATACATACCTCCCCTTCCCCATACACACACTGGTCAGTACAACCCTGACCCCCACCTGTCATGCCTCAGTGCCCTGAACCTTTCTCTCACCTGGCCTTGCAAATTCATTAGAAAACATGCAGATACAAATACAGAGACATAGAGACAGAGATACATATAGAGATACATAGAACATAGTGTTTATAGTGTATCAGTTACCATATTTTCTTGTTGTGGACATTGTACTGCCTATAGTGTTTGTCATGGTCTGTAATCACGCCTCTGTGTGTACACTGCTGAGTGTCAGACCTGACTGACTGCCCCTAGCTCACTAGCTGTCGGTTTTATAGCTCCAGTCTGACAGTCGGCGCAGGTAGCGATGTCCTGACACTACTCCCATGCTTTAGCATTGGAGCAGTGCTCCTATAGACGACCTTTGCCTCAAAGTTGTCCAGGGTACATGTACACGTGGTAGCTCCGCTCTGTGGAGGGCGGGGCTTATTTTTTTGGATTGATTAACTGAGCTTAATTGCTTTATATAAGCTTTGAGAACTGTATCCTGTAAAGTTTGATAGTTTGATTGTATTGATGGCGCTCAATGGAAAATTCCACTTGTGCCACTCGTTATGCCATATAAGGCCACTCAAAAAAGAAAATTGTTTCTCATCACTGCGCGCATCAACAAAAACGACTTTTGAAGATTTTTTTTTTTTTTTTTTAGTTTAAATAAGATGAACCATGATAAAAATTATGAAAGGTATGTGTATTTAGTATCAAATTAAAGCTCCTGATGTCAGGGAGGCATTCAATGTATAACCAGTATAAATCTGAAAATACTTTGGCCCAGAACGGAGGGTGACCGCTTACACAGGGTTTTACTGTATGTCTGAAGCCCATTTTATGACACTTTTAAGCCATCTTTGATCAAGCAAAAAAAAAAAAAGAAGCGCCCTCGTCATGTTTTTCAAGGCTTGGCGATAAAAAGCAAGTTTGTTTTTTGAGTGGCCTAAACTTTGGTAAACTTTGCCATACTCAGCACACTGACCGAAAAAAAAAAAAAAAAATTTTTAATCGGCCAGTGGAAAATGGCTTATAATCAGACTTGATCGCCTTTTCAGTGTATTTATAGTCACCTACATCAGTGAATGATAATTCTCAGCTGGTGCAACATGTAAAAAACAAAGACAGTTCACGTATCCTCCCGTGACCCTTTCCTGGCTGTTAGCCCCTATCCTTGACAATTCTCACCTGTCTCTAAGCTGTGAGATTTCCAGCTAATTATGGATTAGAGTCTATAAGCAGGAAATAAAGACCCGTGGTTGGACATTGTGTACAAGCACCTAGCACCTCGCTTTATTACACACTGTTCTATGGCTCTTTTCTCACCTGCTTAATGACAGGTGAGAATTATCCATTCACAAGAAAAGTCTAGCCGGTAGGAAGTTATGAGAAAGTTGACTTTTCACCTCTTATCCTGTTAACAAAAAAATGTCCATCTTACCTGTTGGTTCAGAGTCAGTATCTGAGAGCACCATTTAACAACCGTGACATCATTTATCATTGTTTCCCAGTAAGAGACATTTAAACACTTTGTTACTGAATTACATTGATTTTATGCATATATAATGATGAAATTATTCTCTTTTCTGTTACAGGTAAGCTTCCATGTGAAACCTCCTGCTGTGACAAAGACAGGTAGGAAAGGACAGATTAAAACATGGTTCTATATAGTTAATTGAAAACTGCAATATCAGGTGTCTCAATCAGAATAGAACGCAGACGATTTGTCGTAAGATGATATGCCAAGACCACACTTGTAAGTCTATTCTGTGGAAAATGAGATGATTTGCATGCAGTTGAATGTTGCTATGATGGAGACTGGATGTAATTAACTGCGACCAATGGTGATCTTTAGTAACGCATGACAACGAATAAACTAAATATATATGTAGCACTCATAGGTGATTCCACCGAGCACCCGAAACTTGCCGAAATGAAAATCGGAAAATGTCGTACAAACATAGCTGGTGGTGAAAGCACACATTCTTTTCTGGTAATTTCGGACTCGTATACGATTTATCTTGCGACAAAATTCACCATATAAGATATTCTTTGAAACATTCCAAAGACTTCAGAAACTATCCGATAAAGCTTCTAGTCTGGTGGAATCACCACTAAGGGGATGGGGAGTTAGCTTAGTGGTTAAGGCACTAGACTTGTAATCTCATGAGTCCTACTGCAGCCACCTTTCTCCTTCATCCCCAGCAGTGGTAGATTTACTGCTATATCAAAGGCCAGTCCGTCTCATACCATGTCTGTGTGGTGTGGTGTGGTGTAAAGCCACCTTTCTCCTTCATCCCCAGCAGTGGTAGACTTACTGCTATATCAAAGGCCAGTCCGTCTCATACCATGTCTGTGTGGTGTGGTGTACAGCCACCTTTCTCCTTCATCCCCAGCAGTGGTAGATTTACTGCTATATCAAAGGCCAATCGTTCTTATACTATGTCTATGTGGTGTAGTGTGTAGCCTCCTTTCCCCTTCATCCCCAGCAGTGGTAGATCTACCGCTACATTAAAGGCCCGTCCTTCTCATACCATGTCTATGTGGTATGGGAAGTAAAAGAGCTCTCACCTGGTAAATGTGTAGGGGTGAGATTTCTACCTAAATTCATCTCATAGATTCGATCACCAACCTTGTGGTGTAAAACCAGCGAGAAAAGTTGAACCATGAGTTAGTCCCTATATACCCTCAGGGTCCCCTGGGATGTTAGATAAACAAACAAACCCAAACTCATAAGTAAATATTGTAAGTACAGTTTGTATGAGTCATGAGGCTGGAAGCTTCATGCCACTGGCATGGAGTGACTAGGAGCAAATAGTACTTTTTTAAATTGTTTATTTACCCTGGATAAGGTAAGGCATGATTGCCTGTTTGCAACCTGCAACCAGCACGGTTGTAAGAGAAAACGTGGTTACTGAGCCCAAAGGGATGGCCATTTGAGGTCTTTTGATGCCATAAATACGTCCCTACGCCGCAGGTGGAGGGACGTATTAATGGTGTCAAAAGGACGAGAATGGCATCCCTACGGGCTCAGTAACCACGTTATCTTATTATTACATACCTAAATATAAAGAAAACGCCATTTTATAAACTTATTATATGTACCAATTGACCCAATGGTCACAGTGCGCCCGAATA
Organism: Alentia gelatinosa; assembly: GCA_950022655.1. Lineage (NCBI taxonomy): Eukaryota > Metazoa > Annelida > Polychaeta > Phyllodocida > Polynoidae > Alentia > Alentia gelatinosa. Next base: position 2,034,150 of record OX465589.1, read on the forward strand.
TCTACTACAGGCGCAGTGCGCCCGAACATTATTTATACTGTACCCCTAATAGCGGGTAGTATTTCGTAGACGTTTGGCCATAGGTATGTAATAATACATGTAGCGTAGTTGCAATATTTGCATGTCCAGTATGTTCACCATAGATGGATGAGAGTGGAATTATGAATAAATAACAATTAAACGGTTCAGGATATATTCAGACTATGAACCATTATCTGTAACCCACTTGCATCCAGTTTCTAATCAACTTAAGATAGTGTAATGATAATAAAAACCAAAAACATAGTTACTGAGCCCTTTGGGATACCATTTTAAGCCTTTTGTTCCATGGATACGTACCTCCGCCTGTGGTAATGGGGCATATCTAATACGGTACAGAACACCTCAAACGGCCATCCATACGGGCTCAGTAACCACGTTTTCTCTTATTACCGGCCATCGGTCACATGATCAGACCTAATCACTGTCAGATGATAATATAAGATAAGTTCCTCACGTGACCTTCACTGTCTCTTTGATGTAAAGGTCGTTAGACACTTGTTCAAAGGCAGCCCTTCAGTCTCTCATACAGTAATCTGTCGCTGATGATAAAGACCTTCATAAAGAGTAGGAGCTTGGCATTCAGGATTATGGCATCATTGCTGGCTGTTATTTCCTCAGGGTAAAGATAATTAACGTACAAGGCATGGCTGCTTTATTGTTATATACCTGTGGCCGTATCACCCACACAAACTGCCTGCTCCTACCCGTAATTTATTACCCACCTATTACGGAGCCTCCATCGGAAATGTGTACAGTACCTAGAATCGGCTACCGGGAGATTCTGGAATTCCGGAAAAATAGTCCTGTCCATAATGAGGTCGAATCATCATGTACTTTGAAATAAGTGTCTTAAATGTTCATTCAGTATTGATTATTTAGAATCAATCATAATTATCTCATTTACCATCAGAAATCACTTTCATAACACTCTTTCCATGCTAAAGTCACAGGTTAATGGTGAACTATATTATTGGTGTAAGTCTACACCGAATTACTGCCACACTATACAGTGCTGTGGTGTCTGAACTGAATGTCTTGCAGAAACATTTTAATTGCAATAGATTTGTTATCAATCTTGTAGGTGGGTAATAAATACAATAATGACTGGTTTTGTATACAAGTGACCGTAATCTCCTCGTATTTGACGGACACTCGTACACAAAACCAGTCATTATTGTGTATATATTTATGGCGTGCATTTCACTGGGTCAAGACAGTTAAATTTCGCCTGCTCCTGACTGTCTCGATTGCTATCAAAGTAAGAGGGTATCAATCTCCCAGCAGATATCCTGACCAGTAGCCAGAAATCCAACACCATTACCGATTGTACCAGTCTCTGTATTCCAACGAGGAGGGTAGCTATGGGATGTAGGGATTGGAGTCAGTCTAGCTTATTGTATCATTCCTGCTGCCTGTTATTTCCTCAGGGTAAAGGTAATTAACATACAAGGCATGGCTGCTTTTTTGTTATATACCTATGGCCGTATCACTCACACATATACTGCCTACTCCTAACCGTGAAGCATTCATCGGCGTACGTTTCACTGTGACCCAATACACATCTACCGATTTTGTTACATTGATGTACCTTTGTCAGCGACAAAGGAACGGTACTTTGTCTCAGGCGAGCCATTCTAATGGAGTTGGCCCCAGTCGGTAGATGTAGGACAGCTAGGCAAGGGTCAGCCAACTAGTAGTGAAACCCCCTGCTTGAGTTGTTCCTTTCTCGCCGATGATTTTTTGTTCAATGTTCCTAAATCGTTCACCAAAAGTTTATCAACATGTTCATAAAACCAATTGCTGACAACGGAACGTTGGTAAATAGCCCTTGATTGGGTGGCCGACACGGGCAGAGGGATTACGTAATTCACCTGTGACAAGTTCACCGACTCCTATACGATTTGGGAACAAATCGTTCAATCCTGAATCGGTAGATGGGTATTGGGCTTTAAGGCTATATCATCCAATTGTAAAGTCTAGAGCCTTACTTGCTCTGATTTATTGACAAGAAGGGTTGACATCTGTGAGCTCTGTGCTCTCATTGGCTGTTGTACCATCAGCCAATAGGGGATGACCAGATCCTTCAGGTTGAGCACCCGTTCCGGTCTGTCGCACATGTCAGGAGGTCGCTCATGTCACATAACAACTCAAGGTGTCATTGGTAGAGCGCCCTGCCCCCATGTGGACAGACTAGGAAATAAAGCCGAGCTACTAGGAACTAGAGCTGAGCGATAATAGGGGTAATATATGCCATTCAGAGCATGGCAGCCGTACTGTAAACATCAGGGAGGAAGAGACTAATCAAAATGGTGACTGTTCCTATTCAGTCAATTTGTTCACTAATAAATAAATTCAGTCAATTAATTCATTAGTTAACAGTGGTAATTTAGATGATTACTTTCTTCTCATAGAAACCAATATTACTTGGACATGATAGTGATATATAGACTAGAACCTTACAACATGACCAAGTATAATTTCCCCTTTTCAGGTATTTATACTATAACATGAAAAAAGCTTCATACATCAATATACTTGGTAAGACCATTGATGACATACATCCCTCCACCTTCAGCATCAGGATGTATCTGATCAATAATTTATAGTGTATACTTGATGTACAAAGGCAGTCAGTTTCAGTATAATATACTATAGGCTACAATTTTGCCATTTCCAACACTATCAAGAGTAAAGAGGGGCGTCCACCAACCACGACAAGGCTAAGACAAGCGCCGACAAGAAAGTCCCGATTAGTGCTTGTTGCAGCCTTGTCTTAAGAAAGGGGCTTTACGACACCATTGTCGGGGCGTGTCAGGAAGTGCACGCTCCACCAAAATTTTCTATTGTAGACCTCTGCAACATGCTCCTGACACTCCATGACACTCCACAACAAGGGTCCAGTCGTGGGAAAAATCGAATATGCTCCATGTTGTCATAGCCTTGTCGGAAGGCTCCCAACAAGCTTCCAATCGTGGCCTTGTCATGGTCTTGTTGTAGACTCTTGTCAGGAACTGGGGTCCACCAACCACGACAAGGCTTCCAATCCTAGGACAATTGTGAACCTTGTCGGGAAGCCATTGTAGTAACCTTGTCAAGGTCATGAATAAGATATATGTAGACAGTAAAATTATGCCTGTATAAATTATAGACCAATTTGCAATTATCGTTTATTTTGAAAATTATTTGGACACTCCTGCCATTTGTAATACGGAAATATCTTTGGGTGACAATTGATCAAGGGCTATCTACAGTTTGTCCTGTCTCAGGTTTAATAAGCTGAAATCTGACGGGAGATATAGTTTGAGAGAGAGGCAGTGCCTTGCAATATGAACCTGTACGATCCGATTTCCCGCGCAAAGCATGCTCCGAGTGACCTTTCTGTGTCATTGAGAAGCAGCCGACATTTAGCTCATTTTACAAACAATCAAATCAGTCTCAGAACTCTCTAAGTCTCTTCTTCCAGATCAGTTTTCTTTTGGAGAAGGATATCTACTTGAGAATTCTTCTGTAATATCGTTAATGTCGAGTATCTTGAGATCTTAATAAGTTACCACTCGAAAAGACCGCGAAAATAAATTTGGATCTTAAGAGGAATTCAAATGGTGGGATTCTGTTCCTTGTTGGGGGTAAACGTCGCCAACAATTGCAGGGGATGTGTATAATGTATCTTTTGTGTTCCAGTACAGAATCCCAACAGAATTTGTCTCAGACCCCCACGATGGGATTCATGTACCTCACAGGGCTCAAAATCTCATGCGTTTTGAGGGGAAAACATGTATCAGGGATATGGAACCCTATAATTTAAACAAAGAAATTGTGTTCGAGTACCGAATCTCAGCAGGATTTGTCTAAGAAAAACACCTTGTGAGGTACATGCATCCCATCGTGTGAATCCCACTTCAGGGAAATGGAACCTTACTATCCAGATGAAGAGATTGTGTTCCAGTACATGAATCTCAGCAGGATTTGTCTCAGACATACACCTTGTGAGGTACATGAATCTCAGCAGGATTTGTCTCAGACAAACACCCTGCGAGGAAAATAAATCTCAGCAGGATTTGTCTCAGACGCACACCCTGTGAGGAAAGTGAATCTCAGCAGGATTTGTCTCAGACGCACACCCTGTGAGGTACGTGAATCTCAGCAGGATTTGTCTCAGACGCACACCCCGTGAGGTTCATGAATCTCAGCAGGATTTGTCTCAGACAAACACCCTGTGAGGAAAATGAATCTCATCATGTGAATCCCACTTTACTAAGAACAGTCAGTGTTCTGCCTGCAGGTGTGATTGGAGAGTGATCTCCTTCACCTTAGACGAGATATATCACTCTCCAAGCACAAAGATTGCCCAATATCCGATGTTGGATCTGGAGATATCATATTCTACCCTTTGATAACATTCAATTTTTCTATTGCTCTATAAGTATCGATATAAGATAATTTAACATATTACAGAAGTAATACTTCTGTAGAGGCAGTTTTGATGCTATTGCTTTGACCACTTTTAAGATGTCTGTTTGTTTGCAAATAAGGATCAGTTTACATCTCTGACGTCATAATTTATTTCATCTTATTTAGATTTAATAAAGCAGTTTAATCAGTTCAGTATGTACATCAGTTCTGTCACTGGGTCAGTAGCAAGTTTAGTTGACATGGATGACGGCGCTGGGCACACAATGTCCCTTACATACCAAGCTGAATTTATTAGGAATTCTTGGAAGTCGAGAAGTACGTAACACTGGGTAAACGGGAAATTAGTAGTGTAATTTGCCGTTAATGTACCATTCCTAAGTGCAATAATTAGTAAAAACCAAACGAGAGTTAGCCTTGTCAATGTTTATGCCACGATGGGCAGGTCGTGCATTACTACACGAGGCGTTAGCCGAGTTTAGTGAGTAGCAGACCTGACCAGAGTGGTATAAACATTGACAAGGCTAACTCGAGTTTGGTTTCGTATTTATCCTACCCCATCTCACCGATATACAGAGAATATTTGTAATTATCCATGTTAGTAGTTATCAATGCTGCCGGATCTACTTTCGTTATCTCGTCCCTGATTGGTCCGTTTTTTTATTCACCTCGGTGCATAAATAACACTTTATCCAACGCTATGTCAAATACACTGAGTCGATGTTAAACCTATGGCGTTTTTTATTAGGGGTAGGATAATTATATAGAACTGGACAGAGAATCATATAAATACACTATACTCCACGAGTTTGGATGCGCAATTGTCATCTACACTAAGTCGAGTGACGATTATGGTGCATCTAAACTCGTCGAGTATTGTGTATTTTACAATTCAAGTGTGGTTCTGGATTTATCTCACCTCTTTCACGAATAGCATCACAATATCAGAATGATTCAAATTTCTCCACAAATTCAGTTAGTAATGTGTCTCCATGTTGAACTCTTGTCTGCTTTCTTACATCCTGGCTGCTGATTGGCCATTATCTCACCCCTGGAATAAATTCCCATAGGCTTAACATTGGGAACTCGTTCTCCATGCCCCTTCGAGTATTGCAGTCCGTTCTCCATGGTCTCTATCCTGTGTGTCATCCGTTCTGTTAGTGTGTATAGGGGTGAGATAAATACAGAAAGCAACTCGTTTGGGTCAAAGAAGTCATTCTGCAACTCATTTGAATGCTATGTGATATTCACTCGGCTGTCGCCTCATTCATATCATTCCGTATCAAACTCGTGGAGAACGATGACTTTGACCAAAACTTGTTGGTTTCTTCTTTAGTTCTTCATAATCTCCCATCATTCCGCCATGACCATGGCGTAATATTGGCCCTTTAAATGGTTGATCACTGCATATATATTTCTATTAATGTTATGTGTATAGGCGCTAGATATTAGAGTTTATGTAGAGTGAGAGATAGGATAAGACGCCATAAGACTTGCTCCACTAAATTCTTATTAAAAAATAAGTCAATCATAACTACGTCCTAAATCTAGAATGAATCGGGGAAGATCATTTGCAGTTTGGACAGAATCTGATCTCATTTTCATGTGACTTTGGCTTCTCACCTTCTGACCTCTGCCACAGGCTAAACCTCTGGTCAAACAAATACTGATTTATTGAGGGGATATTGTGTTTACAATCACAGAATTCGGCATACAGCCAGTCTTCAACTTGGGCCCTAGCCCCCTACGCCTCATTCTAATGGCGGGTGTTAAGCCAAATAAGCAGTGGGTACCATTTTTGTGTAAGTCTTTGGTATGTCCTGACCTGGGTTTGAACCCCTGATCTCCTATGCGAACACCCCTACTACTTAGCCAACGAGCTATATTAGTCTGTAAATATCGGACTTTGTATCTTCCTGTGCAATGTGCAAACACCAGTACCGAGTAAGTCAATCAGAACTACGTCCTAAAACTAGAATGAATCGGGGGAGATCATTGGCAGGGTGGACAGAATTTGATCCTATCGCCATATGACTTTGGCTTCTGACCTCTGCTGAAGGCTAAACCATGGCTGACCAAACCGAGCCCATGGTCAAACAAATACTTATAATCATTGACCTTTCTGTGGGTGCCCCAGGTAGGTGTTAACTGTCGCGTGTTACGACACAGTCAGCCTCAGGGTATCTCCCAGGAGGGTGGTACGGCTGTGTAATCAGACAACACAAACGCACAATCATCTTCACTAAATACAGGCGCCTAACAAGAGCCCAACCTCACTCTGACATCACAGGCCACAGAACACCGGGAATCAGCGCTGTTATGTCAAAGGTCAAGGTCAGCGTCCATGAGAGTTGTCGCCGGCGGCCATGTCTGGTTTCCGGCTCCTAAATCAACGAAATCTAACAGAAACACCTGAATCTAGACATATTTAGGTCCCATCTCCAAGCACAGGACGCCCTGAACAGTGTCTGGATAGTGGATCTCCAAGCATTGGTGTTTGGTTTAGGCGCATGCGTCGAGTGGACGTTGTAACGCCTTCGTATTATTTACAGTCATGTCCGGTGACAGCGTCCCAAATGTAGTTTATATGCGTCCCGCCATCGGCGCTGGCGTGTAATGGGATACAGCGACACTAGCGGCTGGGTCTGGAAACTGCCGGAAGTGGTATGCCCCACCGACCACCAGGCGGCGTATGGACACATAAGTGTGTGTGTGTGTATGGGTGGGGTGGGGGTGGGAGGGGGTCGCTACAACTGAATACCAAACAGCTTTACAATTCCACATAACTTTTTACAGTTGGCAGAACTATATAGACCCTCCAGAGGTTACTAAACTCCCTAATATCGCCCCGGGTAAGTACAGGATCCGCTCCTGACTGGCTGGCCGCACCTCGGCCGCCTGTCTTCTGATGAACAATCATTTTCTAATTTCTAACCGGAGAAATCGAATATAATTTGAAATGTATACATAAAAAATAACTGAAATTTCCATTTCTGCTTTTGGATTTCTAATTTGAAGATTTATAAAAACCGTTAAACTGCAATAATTGTGGGCTATGGGTCAAGGGTCTATCACCATACCATGACGGCAACCAGCAAACACCGGATCCTGTAAACAGACTGAATTATTGGATACCTCAATAGGGTCTATATTATATGGTTTCAAAAGTCCATTAGAATCCGTACAATATACTCTCTGATATCTCAACTGTTGACAATGAAATTGAAGATTGAAATAACCTCCCATATTCGGTCTGAGCAAATAATATTTTGGTTTTTTTTATCATTTCAATGTCCCCCTCTTGGAAGGAAAAAATGACATTTCGTTTACTGTAATTAATTGGAACATATGGAAAGGAAATTCTATATTCATACAGGATATGATATGAACATAGATTTAGGAAATGAAGTGAATAGATAAGTGTGTTTTAAAGTTTGTTGAGAGTTTGTGTGTAGGAGTTGGAAAAAAAGGAGAAAGTAGAATCGGTTTGTGGTTGTTGTGTGTATTAGTATTGAAGAAGAATCCAACAGGTTTTGGTTTAAGTCATCGTTCTCCATGAGTTTGATGCGGAGTGATATGAACAAGGCGACAGCCGAGTGAATATCACGTAGCGTTCAAATGAGTTGGAGAATAACGACTTTGACCAAAGTTAGTTGCTTTCTGTATTTATCTCACCCCTGTACACACTAAAAGAAAAGAGGTTGCACAGGATATATACCATGGAGAACCGACTGTAGTACTTGTAAGGGCATGACTACGAGTTGCTGAGCCCAATACACATCTACCGATTTCAGAACATTGATGTACCTTTGTCGGCGACAAAGGTACGGTACTTTGTCTCAGGCGAGGCATCCTTAAATGGGATTCAATGTGTTAGACGCGGCATATGATCTTTTATTTTTTCCAACAAAGGCGGGAAACCGCAAGAGAACGAAAGAATTTTTACCATCCTTAAATTGGATTCACTCGATGGGAATTATGTACTAGAATGTTTTTCTGAGACAAATCCTGCTGAGATTCTGCACTCTAACACAATTTCTTCATCTAAATCATATCGATTTATTTCCCTGAAACATGTTTTCCTCCGTTTAATTGTAAAGATATTTCCCCCTAAAAAGGAACAGAATCTCATGAGATTTTGAGCCCTGTGAGGTACACGAATCCCATCGTGTGAATCCCACTTAATGGAGTCGGCCCCAGTCTGTAGATATGAGGCAGCTAGAAAAGGGTCAGCCAACGATTCGTGAAACCCCCTCCTCGAGATGTTCTTTTGTCGGCGACAAGTTATCATTCGATGTTCCTAAATCGGTCACCAAAAGTTTATCAACATGTTGATAAATCCAGTCACCAACAATGGAACGTTGGTAAATGGCCCCTGATTGGGTGGTCGACACAGGCTGAGGAGATACGTAATTCGCCTGCGACAAGTTCACCGACTGCTCCACGATTTGGGAACTAATCGCTCAACCCTGAATCGGTAGATGGGTATTGGGCTTAATGTAGGCCTATGGGTCAAAAATACCAGGGATGAGATAAAAGAAGCGGTTCCTGAACAATCTGGGTGCACCCCTCTCATAAGATCTCACACTCTCTAAGTGGTATTCTGTACAAGGTTCTCACTACGCTCTATGGGAGAAGAATTCTAAACAAACTAGGCTTAGAGCCTTGAGAATCCACTGGCACACAATATCCCGCTAGGTAGCATTATTGAGATTGTAGGAATCTTTAGTCGCATTGATGTACTTCTCTAGCACGGGAGGCAGGTCAGTGGAATCTCAAGGCTCTAAGCCTAGTTCGTTAAGAATTCTTCTCCATAGAGCGTAGTGAGAGTACAGAATATCACTTAGATCGGAGATCGTATGAGAGGGGTGCACCCAGAGGGGACAATGACCAAGCACAGTTCAATACTGCAAATGTCAGAGCGATTATCATAAAATCTGTCTACTTTCTAACATTTAATCTGTAAACGAGAAGAGGGCGGTTGTGGCCCATTAGATTCAGGTCAACTCCCGACCGTAGAACTGTCCGAAGGCGCTATAAATAGTATGTAAGGAGGTCAGGTTGAAGGTCGGGGTTTGCTGCGAATGCACTCATTGGCTACTGGATGTACTCTTTTCCTTATATGGCAGTGAGTGTAATGGGACTATGGAGAAACCAAACAAGAGTTAGTCATGTTGTTGTTTATTGCACGACGGCAAGATCGCGTATTACTGAGCGAGGTGAAGCCGAGAGCAGTAATACACGATCTTGCCGGAGTGCGATAAACAATAACATGACTAACTCGAGTTTGGTTTAGAATTTATCCTACCCCGCCCGTCTATATTACTTCTGCATTAACAAATGACGTCATTTGTCAAGTGTATCCCACTAGAGCGATATTTTTCATTTTTCTGAACTCCAGACCGAATACAGTGACCCAATGTTAAGCCTATGAAGTTTTTTATTAGGGGTAGGATAAAAATCCATGCAAGAATCTCCCCATGTATGAACCTTATAAGGAAACCTTAAACTAAAAACAAGTCGATATTACATTATAAATCTAATCCATCATGAGCTCTATTAAACTTTGATTAAAATGAGATTACAGCTTACATAAGAAGGGTTGTGAATATCGTAAAGGTCATATGATAGAATATTATTCCGCTCGAAGATAAGTGAGTCTTAAAACGAGGTGGATGCGTCCAGAACCCATGTTGACATTTAGTGATGATTTATTATCTTATCAAGCTGTAATAATGTCTTAGCCTTTTCATAGTTGGTTGAAAGGCCAGAAGCTTCTTCTCTGATAAATGCATCAATTAATGAAATCCAGAGCTCCCATGTCCTTTCTATTCTCTACCATATTACAAAGAACATCTCAATAGTTATTGTAATTGTTTTGAAGGTCAAAGGGTGCTTATTTCATAAATGCGTCAATTACTTAATTCCCAAGCGTTCGGGTTTCTTTTATGTTTCAATTGTTTCTTTTTATTGAATTGAGTATGATCAAAACGTCGTACAGCCGTTAAATTATTTATTGAGCAGAGTAAACGCTCAGAAATGGTGCATAATGACAGATTATTCCTCTGTAATTCCATCGTGTTGTGGCACGTTGAGACCAGTCGTAAGACTGAGCGCTCGCCAGTATAAATAAAAGTCTTAAAAAAAATATACCTGATGACGGATCAATAAGCATCCGAAACGTTGTGAATCTAAGTAAGCAATAAATGATATCCTGTTATCCAACTTTATTTCTTTGTCTCTGGTTGTGCCTTCTTTCAATTTACTACTTTAAAAAATGTATACAGCCCATAAGACAGCGATTTCTATCACAGATTCTCACCGATCCGATCAACGATTATAATCGGGAACAAGAATGTCGCTGTTTTATACCCTCAACGCCGCTTGCCGATCACACCTCTCCACTTTATGACCTTTTACAGCGACCTGATTGAGATCAAAGAGAGCGACCGGGAGCCGAGCCGGGGTGAGCCACGGGCCGTTGGTGTGGATTCACAGAAAATAATTCAAAGTTGGATAACTTCGGATCCAATTAAGATATTGGGATACGCTTTTCAGATTTATCATCGCCTCTGTCTTCCCTACAAATCGATATAAGGCACTTGTAAATCGCACTGGAGGATGGGTAGCATCACTATTTAAACTGGCTGCTCAGAATCGGGAACAGTCGGTGAAGTGCGTACAGCGACACGATTAAGGTAGGGCAGAGCCAGTCATTACCCCCACGCTAATAATGCTTGACCCGATTATAAGCAGGTCTGTGAAGTGTGTACAGCGACACGATTCTGACCGACCCGATGGATCTGTCAGGCAAAACTGTGATCGGGAAGAATCGGCGTGTCGCTGTCTTAACGGTGTGTTCCACTGGACCGACGGTAGCCGATTCCGTAGCCAGACAATCGCCGATTATTATCGGATGCCCTAGAATTTCTCAAATCTTTGAAAATAGTCATTTATTAAACTATTTTTATCAGAATTAATTAAATTACAATACGTGAGCTGTATATCGGTGATGGCAAGCGTAAATAGGCTATTAGGACGACACAAAAAATCTACACCGTGTTTGTCGGCTAATGGAAAAGGGCCTTAAGTGTGTTAGTAGGTCTACTGTAGTGGGTGGGAGGCCTTATGATCAAATTACTACAATATTCGGTTTTTCAATATGAGGTTTTATATCTTAAGTCTGCTATCCTCTTTCTAGTTTATATATCTGATGCACTGCCACCAAGGTATATCTTATAATTACATAAGTTTTAACTCAAGCAATATAAATTGGGTGTTTGTCCTACAACTGTGGCGCTCGAGGTGGTAAACAACCAGAAAACGAGCAAGAAATTCAGCAATTTGGCTTCACTCTCCAGAAGAGGAACTGTTTTATTAGTTTTTATTCGGCGGGCCATTCTTCATACTTAGCTGTGTCGGGACTCGACACTGGGTCTTAATGGATAGAAATAAGTCTCGCCTCCTAAAGACCCGGATGTCCCGAGCCCGCAGCAGGACTGCCACTAGTGTCTGTCTACACCGCGAGGGGGCGGGTCAAGCTAATTGTCGTCTGCTTTTACAAAAGATTGTTTACAGATCGCGCCGCTTAAGCCAAAGCCCTGTCTGTGCGATCCGAGGTACATAGGTACGCCTAGTCCGAGACTGGGCGTACCTTCAGTCGTCAAAACGCACAGTGGAGACGGCAAGTTTCCCTCTAGTCTGAGACTGGGCTTACCTTCAGTCGTCAAAACACACAGGGGAGACGGCAAGTTTCCCTCTAGTCTGAGACTGGGCGAACCTTCAGTCGTCAAAACGCACAGTGGAGACGGCAAGTTTCCCTCTAGTCTGAGACTGGGCTTACCTTCAGTCGTCAAAACACACAGTGGAGACGGCAAGTTTCCCTCTAGTCTGAGACTGGGCGTACCTTCAGTCGTCAAAACACACAGGGGAGACGGCAAGTTTCCCTCTAGTCTGAGACTGGGCGTACCTTCAGTCGTCAAAACACACAGTGGAGACGGCAAGTTTCCCTCTAGTCCGAGACTGGGCGTACCTTCAGTCGTCAAAACACACAGTGGAGACGGCAAGATTCCCTCTAGTCTGAGACTGGGCGTACCTTCAGTCGTCAAAACACACAGTGGAGACGGCAAGTTTCCCTCTAGTCCGAGACTGGGCGTACCTTCAGTCGTCAAAACGCACAGTGCAGACAGCAAGTTTCCCTCTAGTCTGAGACTGGGCGTACCTTCAGTCGTCAAAACACACAGTGGAGACGGCAAGTTTCCCTATAGTCTGAGACTGGGCGTACCGGTACATCCAGTCTCAGACTGGAGGTACCGCATGTACCCTGGATCGCAAGCGTTTTTAAATATCAAACATGTTTGATATTTGGTAAGCCCAGTCTGAGGCTAGGCGTGCTTTATGTACTTAGGATCGCAAGCGCTCCAGTCGCAAGCGGGGTTGCCTCCACACAGAATAAATGTTACCTTGCGATCTGAGGTACATGCGGTACGCAAAGCCAGTAACTCCAGTCTCAGACTGGAGGTACCGGATCGCAAGCTCCCCCAGTCTGTAAAGGGGGGCGTCCACCAACCACGAACCTAGTTCCCGACAAGAGTCTACGACAAGGCCACGACAGGCTGCGACTAGAAGCTTGTCGGGGGCCTTCTGACAAGGTTTTGACAAAATCGAACATGTTCGATTTTTGCCACGATTTTTGTCACGACTGGACGTTTGTCGTGAGCTTGTCGCAGAGGTCTACGATAGGATGATTTGGTGGAGCGTGCACTCCCCGACACGCTACGACAAGGGCCCACGACAGAGAGACCCTTCTCACGACAAGACTACGACAAGGCGCCGATTAGAACTTTCTTGTCAGGGCTTGTCATAACCTTTTCGTGGTTGGTGGACGCCCCCCTTAAGGGTCTAACAGAGCACAACTATCACTTGACAGTTCCCTGGACACTGATCGGAGAAAGTGATTTCTTAATTGGCTGTTTTGATTTTAGTGCAAACCCGAGCCCGATAAAACCACGATTCTGGCTCTATTCTGGGAATCATTATAACTCTCCAAGCTGATTTATTTGGTACATGCCAAGTAAGAGCTATGCTAGGACCTCTGCTTGAAGAGTAACATACTGGTTACTGGCAAATCAATCAGGGCGGCTTAGTACCAGCGGAGGCAGGAATCTCTGTCTCAAAATGGCAGACCCTAACAGTCTTAGTTTGAGCCTGTGCGCCCGACTGTACTAGAGTCTACTTTTACAATGTTATTATACGTCATTCCTAACAGTATTTCGTCGACCTAGAATTATCATAAATCATGTTTTATCCTACCCCTCATATAAATCTCCATAACCTTAACATGGTGTGACTGTATGCCACGGTTATGCCATGAAGTATGTATATGCCACGGGTGACATATAAAGTCAAACACATATGACGAGGTAGGATAAAATCTAAACGTCACTCAATTTTATATAATTGTTTACGTGGCGCTTTGTTGTCTTCCGATACAGATATCCGCTTTGCGATATCATTCCACGAAGACAACTCACACCATATAAACAATCATATGAAATTTTGTGATGTCTCTTGATAATCATTACTTCCAGTGGAAGTTATTTCTCAATTGAGCAAGCCATCATTCATAAAAGACATACAGAATTCCCTCTCTGTACGGTGTGGTGTGTATCACTAGTTTCTATCACATCCATTTTTATAACTAGTCAATACATACACAATATTACCATGATTTCGATCTGAGTGGCCGTATTCTCCGCGTAGTTGACGAGTATTGCGTAGCGTCAACAAGGAGAATACGGCCACATTGATCGAAATTATGGTAATGTTGTATTTATTACTCACTTATTTTTAGATTTAAGCAATAAATATGATCGTTAGAAATTTTTTCAACGTAATTAAGAAGTTATGTTTGGGACTACTTTCATCTCAAAAATCCGTATCCTCCTCAGTAGTGATCTGTAATCTCCATAGGCCTAGTATGGAGACTCCGTATTAGGTGGGTAATAAATTCGTAGTTTCCTTTCGTCTATATTCCACAAGTTTATGATTCTCGATCCAGAACAGCGGTTCTGTAACTCTTGGAGATGCTTCAAGGCATTAAAAGCCCTGAGAGGATTGGAACAAACAATTGAAACTTGAGAGATTGAGTAAATAAGAGTAAGACTAGGATTTAGATAAAACAGGTACGAGCTACGTACAAACGGAGCAAAAACAGGAGAACACCAAGATGCAGCCGAAAAACTATGGATTATACAGAATGAAAAATAAAAAGGGGAAAGGGAAAAACAACAGTAATAAAGGGAAAATATGAAGAAGAATAGACAGAAACAAGACACTAAAGACTTAACCATAAACAGAAATGATTATGCCATAGAGAGAAAAAAATAGTCCGCAAATCTATTCTCAAGTCCTCACAAAATCATAGTTCTCCAATAAATATAAACAAGTGCCAACATTCCTCGGCGGATTTTTGTAGATTATTTCTAACCTCGAGGCCAAAAGACATAACTGAAAGATTCAATGATAATAGGGCACAGAGTGATTGCTAGTTCGGCCATTATCCGCCAGGATATTGTGAGATAGCGCTGCTCTAATCGGGGGGGGGGACCGTTGTTATCAGTTGTTATCATATATCAATATATCATATTGAGACGAGGCTAAAATTACTCTATGGCAAGGTCAAAAAATTTACTTTTGATAAAGTCCATGGATAAATAGTCCAGCCACCTGGTGTTTTGGATGGCGTCGGGGGGAAAGATGGCCGTCTCCATAGCACAATTGCAATGTGCCCTATACTCGACGATATGTATTTGAGCTGTGTAATTATATACCTTCATCAACCACGTATCATGACTATATATAACCTTTCTGCTGTATTCGTATCTGCTGTCTACTAGCCTATACCCATCTTGTTATATAATGTTGGTGATATTTGTTTAGAAATTATAATCCTTGGACCTGTTGAATAACCCATGCCAACAAAATACAGGGTTGAAGGGGGCCTTGTAAGAGGAAATTTCTAGGCCTGAAGATTTATCTCACCCCTGGTACAAGTTTAGCCATAGGAATAACGTTAAAAATAAATACTCAACAATCACCCCAGTAAAGTGACAATACTACGCCACAGTAGTGATGGAGTGAATATGAGATGACGTCATAGGCGATTTACCAATCAGCGGCCAGGATTTCAGAGAGAAGACAAGACGAGATTTAAACGTCCCTAACAGTGAAAGGGGTGAGATAAATCCAGAACTGCACTTGAATAGTACAATAAACAATACTCCAATCGTTTGGATGCACCATAATCGTTACTCAGCTTCGACGATTGCTGAGTATCCAAACTCATGGAGTATTGTCTATTTATACGATTCTCGACGCAGTTCCCTTTTGTCGGCAATGAGCCCACCAGAGGGGTTTATGTTTTATCCTACCCCTAATATAAAATCCCATAGGCTTAACATTGGGTTTCCATATGCCACGCTGACTGGCATACAGAGTTTTATATGCCACTAGTGGCATACAGCATTGTTTTCATGTAATATTCCAAAATCGAGGAGATAGGGTAGGATCAAATCAAAACCGGATTCGTTTTGATCTTGGCCACCGCATTCCACTCCTGAAGTTTTGGCTCCGGACTTCACTCGGCTTCGCCTCATGAAGTCACTTTGCCAAACTCCAGTCGTGGAATACGGGGACAAGATTAAACCTCATCCAGTTTTACGATAGTCCATAATTGTTTCTCTAGCGGAATTAAGAGATCCTGGGTCCGTTTGATAATATAGGATCTAATTGTGAATTTAGTTTTGGTTTAGTTGCCTTGGAAACTGCTGATGCAAGCTTTAAATCACTACACTGACTGACAGGTTCCTGATTGTTTTACAATCTCTTCCTTGTTAGCAATGCCAAAGTCACTGAGATTTTCCCATAAAAGATAACTGTTCCCTACTGAGCTGTCCACAAGCTCTTACATTGGAACCAGAAAATATAAATATATCATTGAAAGGAATCTCTAGATTACATGATTATAGTTTGCCATGATTCATTCATCAGAACCTGAAAATCAATTTCATGGAAAATTCTAATTCTACTTCTCAATCGATGAATCTCAGAACAATCTCAGAACAACAAAAGAAAACACCGTCTCAAAATACAACAACACCTCTCAATGCCAATTCACGAACCCAAGGAAATGCTGCTGCTATTCGAAGCTGCTTGGACAATTATTTTTTGTCATTTCCCATCAGAACTGTGGGGCTTCCTTCGGGCTAATGGCAAGGAAAACAACTCGTAGGCTTATCCTCGGCGGATACTGCTGGCGGCGACACGGCGGGCTTAAAATGGCGGGAAACTGATTGGAGCAGACGACATTTGACAGACGCCTACCTGGCGTCTAATGGCGGCAAAGTGAAGCGGTCACGTGACCTTGGACATAATTGTGTTGGGTGCCGGTCGGCCGCCGATCGAGCTGAGGAAAATGGCCGGAGACCAGTGAACTTCCGGTTCAGTGATTTCTGGAGATCTGCGTTTCCGGTACTGTGGTGCCACCTGGTGTGGAGAAATGGTTAGGATGAAACCGGAGTAAATGGTTGAAGGGGACGCCCCCGGAGGTCAGGTCCTTAAAGGGTCTACTCCGCTCAACTGACAGCTACAGGAAACACGAAGATGGGTGTCTTAGAGTCGGCTGATAGGACAGAGGGTGGGGTATGTGGTGTGTGGTGTAGTGGTGTGGTGTGTGTGGTGTGTGGTGTGTGTGGTATGTGTGGTGTGGTGTGGTGTGTGTGTGGTGTGTGTGGTGTGTGTGTGGTGTGTGTGGTGTGTGGTGTGTGTGTGGCGTGTGTGGTATGTGTGGTGTGGTGTGTGGTGTGTGGTGTGTGGTGTGTGTGTGGTGGGTGGTGTGTGGTATGTGTGGTGCGTGGTGTGTGGGGTGTGGTGTGTGGTGTGTGGTGTGTGTGGTGTGTGTGTGGTGTGTTGGGTGGTGTGTGGTGGGTGGTGTGTGTGGTGGTGTGTGGTGTGTGTGGTGGTGTGTGGTGTGTAATGTGTGGTGTGGTGGTGTGTGTGGTGTGTGGTGTGTGTGGTGTGTGGTGTGGTGTGTGGTGTGTGGTGTGTGGTGGTGTGTGTGGTGGTGTGTGGTGTGTAATGTGTGGTGTGTGGTGTGTGGTGGTGTGTGGTGTGTGGTGGTGTGTGGTGTGTGGTGGTGTGTGGTGTGTGGTGTGGTGTGTGGTGTGTGGTGTGTGGTGGTGCATGGTGTGTGGTGTGGTGTGTGGTGTGGTGTGTGGTGTGGTGTGTGTGGTGTGTTGTGTGGTGTGTGGTGTGTGGTGGTGTGTGTGTGGTGTGTGTGGTGTGGTGTGTGGTGTGGTGTGTGGTATGTGTGGTGTGTGGTGTGTGGGGTGTGGTGTGTGGTGTGTGGTGTAGTGTGGTGTGTGGTGTGTGGTGTATGGTGGGTGGTGTGGTGTGTGGTGTGTGTGGTGTGTAGTGGTGAATAGTGATGTGTGGTGTATGGTGTGAGGTGTGAGGTGTGTGGTGTGTGGTGTGTGTGGTGTGTGGAGTGTGTGGTGTGTGGTGTGTGTTTCTGGTGTGTGGTGTGTAGTGGTGAATAGTGATGTGTGGTGTATGGTGTGAGGTGTGTGGTGTGTGTGGTGTGTGTGTGTGGTGTGTGTGGTGTGTGTGTGTGGTGTGGTGTGTGGTGTGGTGTGTGTGGTGTGTGGTGTGGTGTGTGGTGTGTAGTGTGGTGTGTGTGGTGTGGTGTGTGGTGTGTGGTGGTGTGTAGTATGTGTTGGCGTGTGGTGTGGTGTGTAGTGTGGTGTGTGTGGTGTGTGTGGTGTGTGTGGTGTGTGTGGTGTGTGTGGTGTGTGTAGTGTGTGATGTGTGTGGTGTGTGGTGTGTGTTGGGTGGTGTGTAGTGTGTGGTGTGTGGTGTGTATTGGGTGGTGTGTGGTGTGTGGTGTGTGTTGGGTGGTGTGTAGTATGTGTTGTGTGTGGTGTGTGTGGTGTGTGTGGTGTGTGTGTAGTGTGTGGTGTGTGGTGTGTGTGATGTGTGTGGTGTGTGATGTGTGTGTGTGGTGTGTGTGGTATGTGTGGTGTGTGTGGTGGTGTGGTGTGTGGTGTGTGGTTGTGTGTGGTGTGTGTTGTGTGTTGGGTGCTGTGTGGTGTGCTGTGTGTTGTGGTGACGTGTGGTAGTGAGGACAGATAAGTGATCTGTAAGGTGTACTCTTCTGACACCGTACCTGGCAGCAGTCTCAGACTTGAGCCTTGTGGTGGATTCAGTCAGTACAGGTAGTGGGTGGTGTGTGGTGTGTGGTGTGTGGTGGGTGGTGTGTGGTGTGTGGTTGTGTGTGGTGTGTGTTGTGTGTTGGGTGCTGTGTGGTGTGTGTGGTGTGTGTGGTATGTGGTGTGTAGTGGGGACAGAATAGTGATCTGTAAGGTGTACTCTTCTGACACCGTACCTGGCAGCAGTCTCAGACTTGAGCCTTGTGGTGGATTCAGTCAGTACAGGTAGTGGGTGGTGTGTGGTGTGTGGTGTGTGGTGGGTGGTGGGTGGTGTGTGGTTGTGTGTGGTGTGTGTTGTGTGTTGGGTGCTGTGTGGTGTGTGTGGTGTGTGTGGTATGTGGTGTGTAGTGGGGACAGAATAGTGATCTGTAAGGTGTACTCTTCTGACACCGTACCTGGCAGCAGTCTCAGACTTGAGCCTCGTGTGGTGTGGTGGTGTGGTGGTGTGTGTATGGTGTGTGGTGTGTGTTGTGTGGTGTGTGCTGTGTGGTGTGTGGTGTGTGGTATGTGGTGTGTAGTGGGGACAGAATAGTGATCTGTAAGGTGTACTCTTCTGACACCGTACCTGGCAGCAGTCTCAGACTTGAGCCTCGTGGTGGAGGCAGTCAGTACAGGTAGTGGTGGTGTGTGGTGTGTGGTGGGTGGTGTGTGGTGTGTGGTGTGTGTTGGGTGGTGTGTGTGATGTGTGGTGTGTGTTTCTGGTGTGTGGTGTGTGTTGGGTGGTGTGTGGTAGTGGGGACAGTGATCTGTAAGGTGTACTCTTCTGACACCGTACCTGGCGGCAGTCTCAGACTTGAGCCTCGTGGTGGAGGCAGTCAGTACAGGTAGTGGGTGGTGTGTGGCGTGTGTGGTGTGTGGTGTGTGGTGTGTGTAGTGTGTGGTGTGTGGTGTGTGTGGTGTGTGTGGTGGTGTGGTGTGTGGTGTGTGGTTGTGTGTGGTGTGTGGTATGTGGTGTGTAGTGAGGACAGATAAGTGATCTGTAAGGTGTACTCTTCTGACACCGTACCTGGCGGCAGTCTCAGACTTGAGCCTCGTGTGGTGTGGTGGTGGTGTGGTGGTGTGGTGGTGTGGTGTGTGTAGTGTGTGGTGTGTGTTGTGTGGTGGGTGCTGTGTGGTGTGTGTGGTGTGGTGTGTTGTGGTGATGTGTGGTAGTGAGGACAGTGATCTGTAAGGTGTATTCTTCTGACACCGTACCTGGCGGCAGTCTCAGACCTGAGCCTCGTGGTGGAGACAGTCAGTACAGGTAGTGGGTGGTGTGTGTGGTGTGTGGTGTGTGTGTGGTGTGTGGTGTGTGGTGTGTTGTGGTGATGTGTGGTAGTGGGGACAGTGATCTGTAAGGTGTACTCTTCTGACACCGTACCTGGCGGCAGTCTCAGACTTGAGCCTCGTGGTGGAGGCAGTCAGTACAGGTAGTGGGTGGTGTGTGGTGTGTGGTGTGTGTGTGGTGTGTGTGTGGTGTGTGGTGGGTGGTGTGTGGTGTGTGGTGTGTGTTGTGGTGATGTGTGGTAGTGAGGACAGTGATCTGTAAGGTGTACTCTTCTGACACCGTACCTGGCGGCAGTCTCAGACCTGAGCCTCGTGGTGGAGGCAGTCAGTACAGGTAGTGGGTGGTGTGTGGTGTGTGGTGTGTGTGGTGTGTGGTGTGTGGTTGTGTGTGGTGTGTGTTGTGTGTTGGGTGGTGTGTGGTGTGTGGTGTGGTGTGTGTTAGTGTGGTAGTGGGGACAGTGATCTGTAAGGTGTACTCTTCTGACACCGTACCTGGCGGCAGACTCAGACTTGAGCCTCGTGGTGGAGGCAGTCAGTACAGGTAGTGGTGGTGTGTGGTGTGTGGTGGGTGGTGTGTGGTGTGTGGTGTGTGTGGTGTGTGTTAGTGTGGTAGTAGGGACAGTGATCTGTAAGGTGTACTCTTCTGACACCGTACCTGGCGGCAGACTCAGACTTGAGCCTCGTGGTGGAGGCAGTCAGTCAGTACTCGGTGCTGCTGACATCAGAGTGATTGACACAGATTGTATTTACCGAGTCTCTCCTCGCCTGATTGATGTTAGTGATTACTCTCCCTGTATCTTATTGTTATGTGTGCCTAGAGTAACGTCTTCTAGCATGATCAATACAATATTAACTGATATAAGACAGAAGCAGTCGTATGCTGAGGGGAAGATCATATCCCATAATAATCTATCCCATAATTCTCATAAGGGTATGTAAGCTGAGATCTCGGGGTTCAAGACCATTATCAATCTGGCTGGCCTTGGAGAAGGTTCTACCAAGCACGAAAACGTCCCCACTAGCAAGCTGGATAAGTTCCAAAATAATTGTACCACTATCAAAAGGGTCAATAAAACTTAGTCTCACAATTTATGGGGTTGTGGTTGGTGTTTATTAATACATCATCTTTATCTTTATTAGATTGCTCTTCAGAGCATCTTCAGAAAAGCAAACTCCAGAAAAGCAAACTTCAGAAAAGCAAACTCAATCAGTGAACAATAATGTCAGTCAGTAAACGTGTTTTTTTCTAAAGACAGTATGACCCTTATAAAATGGGAATAATATTAGATTTGTATCTGAGATTGGGTTGTTGTATTTCTATTGGCCTTATCGATTACCTGTTTAAGGCCCGTTTTGCCAAAGCAATATTTTCTCCTAGAAATAGATAAATTTTACTTCATCGCGCTCTACTAAGCCCAATGCCCATCTACCGATTTCGGAACATATATGTACGTTTGTCGGCGACAAACGGAGGGTAATTTGTCTCAGCCAAGCCATCCTAACGGAGTCGGTAGATGAAGGACAGCTAGGCAAGGCTACTCAGCGATTAGTGAACCACCTCCCTCAGAGGTCCTTTTGTCCCCGACAAGTTGTGGTTTCAATCGGTGGGGATCAGTTTATCAACATGTTGATAAATGTAGTCGGTGGCAATGGAACACTGGGAAAGGAGGGTTGATTGACACAGGCTGACACAGTTAATACAGTAATCGCTTGGTGAGGCTAGTAGGGGGTGCCACAATCGGTTTCTTTGGTTTTTGCCCTCCCCCCAGCGATTAGTGGACCATACACCGATTTGATCAGTGTGTGGGTCGAGCGAGGGGTTACGTAATTTGCCTGCGACAAGGTGACTGACTCCTATATGATTTGGGAACTAATCGTTCAACCCTAAATCGGTAGATGGGCATCCGGCTTTATAAGATTATTAAACCAAGCAAGCGAACCTGATGTTTTTGTACTCAGACTTGGTCATAGAATCAGCCAACGGCTCCATTTTCGTGGTACAATATGCAATTTTACTATTTTTTTCGTTATTAACGAGCTTCGCTCTTTTTTATTTGCAAACAAGAATTGTTTTGTAAACTTCATAAGTCACCAGTGGCATATAGATATTTTATACCATAACCGTGGCATACAGTTATACCATGTTAAGTCTATGGAGATTTATATGAGGGGTAGGATAATAACCGTGGCATACAGTCATACCATGTTAAGTCTATGGAGATTTATATGAGGGGTAGGATAATAACCGTGGCATACAGTCACACCATGTTAAGTCTATGGAGATCTATATGCGGGGTAGGATAATAACCCTGGCATATAGTCAGACCATGTTAAGTATATGGAGATTTATATGAAGGGTAGGCTAATAACCGTGGCATACAGTCACACCATGTTAGGTCTATGGAGATTTATATGAGGGGTAGGATGATAACCGTGACATACAGTCACACCATGTTAGGTCTATGGAGATTTATATGAGGGGTAGGATGATAACCGTGACATACAGTCATACCATGTTAGGTCTATGGAGATTTATATGAGGGGTAGGATGATAACCGTGCCATACAGTCACACCATGTTAGGTCTATGGAGATTTATATGAGGGGTAGGATAATAACCGTGGTATACAGTCATACCATGTTAAGTCTATGGAGATTTATATGACGGGTAGGTAAATAACCGTGGCATACAGTCACACCATGTTAAGTCTATGGAGATTTATATGAGGGGTAGGATAATAACCGTGGCATACAGTCACACCATGTTAGGTCTATGGAGATTTATATGAGAGGTAGGATAATAACCGTGGTACACAGTCACACCATGTTAAGTCTATGGAGATTTATATGAGGGGTAGGATGATAACCGTGGCATACAGTCACACCATGTTCAGTCTATGGAGATTTATATGAGGAGTAGGATAATAACTGTGACATACAGTCACACCATGTTAAGTCTATGGAGGTTTATATGAGGGGTAGGATAATAACCGTGGTACACAGTCACACCATGTTAAGTCTATGGAGATTTATATGAGGGGTAGGATAATAACCGTGGTACACAGTCACACCATGTTAAGTCTATGGAGATTTATATGAGGGGTAGGATGATACCTTCATTACTTTCTCGCAGTATTCACTCACCTATACCGTGTCCCAGCTGCTCCTGACCCACAACTGATTGGACTCCAGCTTCAACATAAAAGAGACCACAGTATAGCCTCACCCACCTCCCTGCCACCTCCCAGCATCAATACCTATTGTGCCTCGCTGGCTAAGGTCGAAACCATTTCGCTAAAAGTCACATCCAAGTCCTCCTCCCAGGGAACACATTAGTGACTCTCCCTCTCAGAGTGTCTGAAACTTTTCTCTGGGTGTCTCCTTAGCTGTGGCGCCAATCTTTATTAGAAGTCGACTGTAGGCCAGGAACTCGACTTCTGACTGCCTTCTCGAGGGAGGTGTTGCTTCATGGACCTGCCTCCCCTTACATTGGTGCAGCTTTTAGGAAATTTTCAGGAGGTACATATGTGTGCTATTTTTGGTGGATGTATGCTGAGCTTGTTTGTGTGTGCTTTTATGGTAAAAGATATTTTATGGATGAAGTGTATGGGGCAAGGATATGTACAATTGGAGGGCAGGGATGTTATACATGAGAATGGGAATTGCTCTGTTATTAAATGTTAGTTGTTTTATTTTTGGTGGGTTCTTTTTATTAAACAAATCCATTTCTGGTCTCAATGCCAGTTTATTTGATGGACATCAAACTTTACACAGGTAATTCTTTTTTTTGTAATTCTTTTCGTTCATCCGGGGAAAAGTACCTCTAATTGACTCTCGTGGTCTGAATTTTACTTTTGGCGATTTGAAAGGACACATTTTGTCATAGGAGATTTATTGAAATGGAAGAGAATAAATAGGATCACATGGTCTATGCTGAAAATTACTGGAAGAACGGCAGTGTTGCCGAACTCGGTGTATATGTACAAATGCATTCCCTAAATAAAATTTACCAAAAAAAAAAAAAAAAAACTTATTTCTGTTTGATCTGAGAGGTAGTTTGATAAATGCGTATTTCTGGGCCGGGGGAGTTGGAGTAGCAATGAGGTCCTGGACTTTGGGTGTCTTTGTATAAATGTACAGGTTCCTAGAAGCATAAGATATGCCATTTTATGTCCTTTTCAAGTTCATGCAGGTTCTGTCAAATGAATGAACATCAAATATGAGCAGATTAAGTGATAAAACCAACCTGTTCCCTGAAGGCTGCAACATCTTATTAATTTTAGATTTGTTTATTGAAGCAAGATTCAGAATGGCAATCGTATTTTCCAATCATGTCATCTTTGAGGGACATGATGCAAAATTCAGAAAGGCTACACATAGAAATGGCAGTAAACAATTCTGTAGAGATGAATTATTTGTATAAGAATCAGAAGAAAACTCATGTGAGATGAAACTGCATCCACTGCGCGAAAACCACCGTCGCGTAAGTGCATGTATCGGCTGTATATTGACACGTTTCCTCTTCTATACGTCAGCGTAATGGCTGTATTTGCCGCGAAGCATATATAAAGAGAAATATTGTGTGCAGGACATGTATTCGCGGGTCATATACATTTTACACGTCTATAGATGAGGCGTATATACAATGAAAAATAGGACTATCTTGTATAGGCAAAATCATACCTAAATACGCCGGATGTATTCATTTATAAACTGGTGGTTTTCGCGCAGTAATCTGCACGGACAAGACTTTTGAAGCGGTAAGTGTCAGGAGTTCCATCTCAGATATGTGAAGCAGGAGATTTTTTTATATTTGTCTATTCTTTTTATACGGCCAAAGCCTTTATTTTTCCTCACCGTGGCATCGTTCACAATCCTTTGACGTAACTTTTGGGTTTCTGTTAGTTTAACAATTTTACATTTATCGTTAAGGTGTTCATCTTTTTTGCTCCATTTTTAGATGTTCTTGCATACCAACGCTAAAAGCAACATTCGCTATTTGAATGGTTGCCACTCCTGTATTTTCAACTGAGGTAGAGAATAGAATCCTCCCTCTCAATAATATAATATTCTCATACCATGTCTATGTGGTGTGGTGTACAGCCACCTTTCTCCTTCATCCCCAGCAGTGGTAGATTTACTGCTATATCAAAGGCCAGTCCTTCTCATACCATGTGTATGTGGTGTGGTGTGGTGTATAGCCATCTTTCCCCTTCATCCCCAGCAGTGGTAGATCTACTGCTATATCAAAGACCAGTCCTTTTCATACCATGTCTATGTGGTGTGGTGTACAGCCACCTTTCTCCTTCATCCCCAGCAGTGGTAAATTTACCGCTATATCAAAGGCCAGTCCTTCTCATACCATGTCTCACCTTGCTTAATGTGTAGGGGTGAGATTTCTACCTGAATTCATCACATAGATTCGATCACCACCCTTGTGGTGTAAAATAACCTTGAGAAAGTCTGGTGAGAACCCGTAATTGTTAACTGGACGTTAAATAAAACCAAACAAAACAAAACCGTTATTGTGAACCCTCGCTGTTTGATGGCGTGTGTCGATGTTAAGTGTGAAAGGCCCAGCACCCATTGTTATCTTACAGAGTTACTTTGTTTCCCAAGACAGGAGTCCCTTCTACTGGTTTGATTTAATGTGCTCACGTGATGTTAAACACAAAGGGGAACCAAGTGGCCAGTCCTGGGGCTGCAGGGTTTCCATAATGTTTCCCTTTTCAATCCACATACAATTGGTAATACAAAGATGCCTTTGTATACATTCATCAACAAAAAAGTAATAATGTTACTGCATTGCTTATCTGACAGCCTTCTTTTGATTGTATTGATTCATTTAATTGAACGATAGTTTCTAAGGAGGAAAATATGGTCGATTGGCAAGCGGGCAAATGAGATACGTATGTCATAACTACACGTAATTTGTATAGATTTCATTCACTAATTAACTTGACTCAAAGGACAATAAACCCATATATTTGTCGGCTAAGATAAAATCAGAAAGATAATCGTGTTTGGTCTGAGTCTCCGTTCACCATCTCGTTTAGAGCACTTTCAAATATTCACTCGGTTATCCTTTTACTCCACGCTCCAAACTCGATGGCGAATGGTGACACAGACCAAACACTCATCAATTTCTTTCTTAATCTCACCCCATTATACACTAGCAGAATGTATCATACAGACCATACTCGTAGGTACATTTAGAACGAGTTCGCAGTGTTAAGCCTATGAGATAAGAACACCAGGGGTGAGATAAAGGCAGATGTCTAACCAGCTTGGCTGTAAGCAGGTGTACAGGGACCGCGGCCTGTGACAGGAAATAACGTGACACTTCCAGAGTGACGTTAATACTCAGTGACAGGCTGCGGCCTGGAGCCCCACTCCCACTCCCTCCGCTCCTCTCCATTCCCCTCCCACCTCTCCCCCTCCCTCCTCCCTCCCCCTCCTCCCACTCCCACCCCCCCCCCCCCACCCCGTCCCACCTCCCCCCTCTCCCCCTCCCCCCTCCACCTCCCCCCTCCCTCCCACTCCCCCCTCCCTTCACCCTCCCCTCCCCTTCATCCTCCCCCTCCCCTTCATCCTCCCTTCCCCCTCCCACTCCCCCTCCTCCTCCTCCCTCTCTCTCCCCTCCCCCTCCCTCTTCCCCACCCCCTCCCCCTCCCCCCTCTCCCTACTCCCACCCCTCCCTCTCCCTCCTCACATCCCTCCCCTCTCCCTCCTCACATCCCTCCCCCTCCCTCCTCACACCCCTCCCCCTCCCTCCTCACACCCCTCCCTATTCCCCTCGTCCTCCCCTCCCCCTCTCCCCTCCACCCTCCACCTTCCCTCTCCCCTCCCCCTTCCCTTCCCCCTCCCCCCTCTCCCTCCTCGCACCACTCCCATTCCTTCTCCCCTATCCCTCTCCCCTTCCCCTTCCACTTCCCCTTCCCCTCCCCCTCCCCCGTCTCCCTCCTCCCACCCCTCCCCTACTCTCCTCTCCCCCTCCGCCTCCCATCTCCCCTCAGGGACAGCTCAAGAGATAATATAATATCACAGCCTTAACAGTGTCAACCTTCTGCTAAAATGTCAGCCGAGATATACTATACGAGGTGTGCACAGGTTTAGAGGTCGCCAACAATTGCAGGGGGAAAAACTTGTCTCAGGGAAATGGAACCCTGCAATTAAACTGGAATACACACTGTTGGATTCATGAACCTCACGGGGTTCAATGTCCCATGAGATTCTGTTGCTTTTTATGGGTAAAATTCAGCAAGAATTACGGGTGAAAACCACAAGTCTCAGGGGAATGGAACCCTACTATTTAGACGGAGATACTGTATTCGAGTACAGAATCTCAGCAGGATTTCTCCGAGACAAACACCCTATGAGGTGCATGAATCTCAGCAGGACTTGTCTCAGACAAACACCCTGTGAGGTACATGAATCTCAGCAGGATTTGTCTCAGACAAACACCCTGTGAGGTACATGAATCTCAGCAGGATTTGTCTCAGACAAACACCCTATGAGGTGCATGAATCTCAGTAGGATTTGTCTCAGACAAACACCCTGTGAGGTACAAGTATCTCACCAGGATTTGTCTCAGACAAACACCCTATGAGGTGCATGAATCTCAGCAGGATTTGTCTCAGACAAACACCCTATGAGGTGCATGAATCTCAGCAGGACTTGTCTCAGACAAACACCCTGTGAGGTACGAGAATCTCAGCAGGATTTGTCTCGGACAAACACCCTGTAAGGTACGTGAATCTCAGCAGAATTTGTCTCTGACAAACACCCTGTGAGGTACATAAATCTCAGCAGGATTTGTCTCAGACAAACACCCTGTGAGGTACATGAATCTCAGCAGGATTTGTTTCAGACAAACACCCTGTGAGGTACATGAATCTCAGCTGTATTTGTCTCAGACACACACCCTGTGGGTGCATGAATCTCAGCAGGATTTGTCTTAGACAAACACCCTGTCAGGTACATGAATCTCAGCAGGAATTGTCTCAGACACACACCCTGTGAGGTGCGTGAATCTCAGCAGGATTTGTCTCAGACAAACACCCTGTCAGGTACATGAATCTCAGCAGGATTTGTCTGAGACAAACACCCTGTGAGCTACATGAATCCCAGCAGGATTTGTCTCAGACAAACACCCTGTGAGCTACATGAATCTCAGCTGTATTTGTCTCAGACAAACACCCTGTGAGCTACATGAATCTCAGCAGGATTTGCCTCAGACAAACACCCTGTGAGCTACATGAATCTCAGCTGTATTTGTCTCAGACAAACACCCGGTGAGGTACATGAATCTCAGCAGGATTTGTCTCAGACAAACACCCTGTGAGGTACATGAATCTCAGCAGGATTTGTCTCAGACAAATATCCGGTGATGTACATGAATCTCATCGTGTGAATCACACTGTAGACAAACACCCTGTGAGGTACATGAATCTCAGCAGGAGTTGTCTCAGACAAACACCCTGTGAGCTACATGAATCTCAGCTGGATTTGTCTCAGACAAACACCCTGTGAGCTACATGAATCTCAGCTGTATTTGTCTCAGACAAACACCCTGTGAGCTACATGAATCTCAGCTGGATTTGTCTCAGACAAACACCCTGTGAGGTACATGAATCCCAGCAGGATTTGTCTCAGACAAACACCCTGTGAGCTACATGAATCTCAGCAGGACTTGTCTGAGACAAACACCCTGTGAGCTACATGTATCTCAGCAGGATTTGTCTCAGACAAACACCCTGTGAGCTACATGAATCTCAGCAGGACTTGTCTCAGACAAACACCCTCTGAGCTACATGAATCTCAGCAGGATTTGCCTCAGACAAACACCCTGTGAGGTACATGAATCTCAGCAGGACTTGTCTCAGACAAACACCCTGTGAGGTACATGAATCTCAGCAGGACTTGTCTCAGACAAACACCCTGTGAGGTACATGAATCTCAGCAGGATTTGTCTCAGACAAACACCCTGTGAGCTACATGAATCTCAGCTGGATTTGTCTCAGACAAACACCCTGTGAGCTACATGAATCTCAGCTGTATTTGTCTCAGACAAACACCCTGTGAGCTACATGAATCTCAGCAGGATTTGTCTGAGACAGACACCCTGTGAGGTACATGAATCCCAGCAGGATTTGTCTCAGACAAACACCCTGTGAGCTACATGAATCTCATCGTGCGAATCCCACTTAAGGTTCGGCTTCCTGCCTCCCACTCAATATTCACCAAGGTGCCTGTAGCACTCGCTGCACTTCACATGAGAGATTCTAATGGGGAATCTGTGATTAATCTGGGACAGTGAACTCACAGGAGACCTTTCTAGTCAGAACAGCGGAAATGTCGTCTGCTCAGAGAATGTCCTGAGACTCCCACTACGAGATCCGCGGACGAGCGAGCACCTCGACACGTGTGGGATTCCACAATCTCCAGTGAACATGGACTCACCAGTTCTCAACTTCAGCCCCTTTTTTTGGCGAAAAATTAAGCTGTGTGAATGTGGTCTTCCATTACAGCAAGTCTAAGATGGTTTTCCTTTGGTACAAATTTCTCATGGCAATGTGATTTGGCCAGTCTCAAGGAAGTATAGACTCTGATTCACATGTAAGGACACACTCAGTCTCCCTCCCTCTCCCTCCCTGCCTCCCTCCCTCCCTGCCTCCCTCCCTGCCTCCCTCCCTGCCTCCCTCCCTCCCTGCCTCCCTCCCTGCCTCCCTCCCTGCCTCCCTCCCTCCCTGCCTCCCTGCCTCCCTCCCTCCCTGACTCCCTCCCTCCCTGCCTCCCTGCCTCCCTCCCTCCCTCCCTGCCTCCCTGCCTCCCTCCCTCCCTCCCTGCCTCCCTCCCTGCCTCCCTCCCTCCCTCCCTTCCTCCCTTCCTCCCTTCCTCCTTCCCTCCCTCCCTCCTTCCATCCCTCCCCCCTCCCACTATCTCTCCACCCTCCCACGGCGACCCCCTTCCTCCCACCCTCCCTTCCTCCCTCCATCCCTCCCTCGTTCCTTCCTTTCTTCCCTGCCTCCCTGCTTCCCTCCCTCCCTCCCTCCCTCTCTCTCTCTCCCTCCCTCCCTCCGTCTCCCTCACTTCCTCCCATCCTCCCTCCCTTCCTCCCACCCTCCCTTCCCCCCTCCCTCCTCTCTCCCTCCAAACCTCTATTCTTCCAAACCTCTCTCCCTCCCTCCCTCCTCTCTCCCTCCCTCCCAGCCTCCCTGCCTCCCTGCTTCCCTGCCTCCCTGCCTCCCTGCCTCCCTCTCTCCCACCTCTTTTCCCTCGCTCCCTCCTAGTCCCAATCCTACCCTCCCTCCCCCTCCCTTCCTTCCTGCCTCTCCCCCACCTTCTCTCCGTCCCACCTTCCACCTCCCTCCCACTCGCCTTTCCTCCATCCCTCTAACCCTCCCTCCCACCCTCCCTCCCGTCCATCACAACCCCCTCCCTCACGCCCACCCACACTCTACCTCTCATCAGTGGCTTTAAGGTGTAAATATTTTACAGCGCTCAGATACAACACAAGTCAGGCCCAATCTTGTTACGGTACAATCTCGGTCAATGTAATTAAACACCATTAAAAACGTCCTCTTCACCGTGTTCTTGGTGACAGCTCGGTATGACAGTCAGCCTCAGGGCGATGCCACACCACACTAAATACACATCTGTTTGATAAACACCGACCAGGTTCATTTTCCTCCACATTTCGCTTTCTTATACTTCACCTGCTCCTTCAGGAGAAGCTAGTAGCTGATGAGTTCAGAGAAGGTTCCGAAACTTTGTTTTCGGTGTGCTTTGAAGGATGCACAGTGACAGCAGTGAAGCGACAAGATGAAGACTTAGCGAACTTAACGAGTATCGAGTAATGAGACACGAGTGGGTGTAACATCCCGCCAGTACTCAAGTCTCAAGTGTAGACGTAGACTGGCTCCAGTCCCTGCATCCTATGGCTACCCTCCTCGCTGTGATACAGGAACTGTAGACTGGCTCCAGTCCCTGCATGCTATGGCTACCCTCCTCGCTGTGATACAGGGACTGTAGACTGGCTCCAGTCCCTGCATCCTAAGGCTACCCTCCTCGCTGGGATACAGGGACTGTAGACTGGCTCCAGTCCCTGCATCCTATGGCTACCCTCCTCGCTGGGATACAGGGACTGTAGACTGGCTCCAGTCCCTGCATCCTAAGGCTACCCTCCTCGCTGGGATACAGGGACTGTAGACTGGCTCCAGTCCCTGCATCCTATGGCTACCCTCCTCACTGGGATACAGGGACTGGTACAATCAGTAATGGTGTTGAATTTCTGGCACTGTTTAGCTCCACTATTCCCAACACTCTCCATTTTCAGATATCCCGGCTACTGGTCAGGATATCTGATGGGAGATTGATACCCTCTCACTTTGATCTCAATCGGGTCACAGTCAGGAGCAGGCGAAATTTTTTGCTATGTCAACACAGGCGGCCAGGGAACTGGACGGGGGAGGGGGGGGGGGGTAGGAGGAGGTGTAGGGTTACAGTGAGCGACTGGGCGGGACATATACAGGAGGTTATGTTCCTACTGGACAAGTCTTTGATTCATGGGCCAGTTAGAGAAGGATACCTAATATAATGAACTTTATTCTGATTGTGTTTAATCAACTAATGAATGTTCATAATCAAAGACTTGAGCAAGTCTAGTGTAGACTGTAAAGTGTACCTGATACTAGGACGCCACCAGACATCCTCTACGTCTTCAGCCAATGATAAATAATGCTAATTTTAAAAGCATATCGGACAATTTGGTCTGAAAATAAAAATCCATGTCATTCTTATGATAACTAATTACGATGAGCTAAAAGTCTTGTAGAACACATATCTAACTTAGAGATCAGGGGTTATAGTGCTAGTTTTTGATCTAGAGATTAATATCATGATATTTTTATATTAAAATGTATAGAAATTCTTAAAATATTTTCACAAAGTAAAACATGTCGTTATCCACAAACTGTCGCAGAATATAGTACATGTGTAGCACTACTGTAGTCCTATTAATTAGAGGTAACGGAGACGCCATACTAAGCCTATGAAGCCTACAAATCGCTAATGAATAGATTCCGAAAGGCCGTATTTTCCTAGGAGAATGTGTCTCTTTTAGCCACCTGACGGGCATTATACAAGAACTATTTTATATAAACTATGCAGAGCGCTTACATCGAATTCCTAATCATTTAAAAGATTTTCATCCTAATAATTTGTTGAAAGGTGAGTAATAAATACAACATTACCACAATTTCAATCTGCATGGCCCTATTCTCCTTGTAGTTGACACTACGTAATACTCCTCACTATCGCTTGGACTATTACTACTCGTCAACCACGCAGAAAATACGACCACGCAGATCGAAATCGTGGTAATATTGTGTATATCCTATGGAAATAAAATTCAAT
The DNA here is from genome assembly GCA_950022655.1 of Alentia gelatinosa. Classification (NCBI taxonomy): domain Eukaryota; kingdom Metazoa; phylum Annelida; class Polychaeta; order Phyllodocida; family Polynoidae; genus Alentia; species Alentia gelatinosa. Next base: position 2,066,551 of record OX465589.1, read on the forward strand.
CCGGAAAATCGGGCCCCGATTTTCGCCGATTTCACCGATTTTCCTAGTAGCCATTGTGTACATCCATCAGGATATACTTCCTAATAAGGCCCTACACTCTGCATTGCGCAGCCCATCTCTTAGTAACAGAGCTCCCTTTCAGGGGTTTCCTCTATAGTATTAACTATTCACACGTTGGGGTATAATGGCCATCACTGTCTTCTCGGCAAACCCCAGGGTACACACAAACACGTCACGTGACAGCCAGGCTCAGATAAAAGATGGACACCGCTCAGCGTCCCGACACTAATCAGTGGGAAGTGACGGCAGGGAATCCGTCCCGCGGGCCGCAGACAACTCTCCGGTCGTGGGTCTGTACCGTATGAATCTCAGCAGGTTGATTGCAATGTTTATGGGTTGTTATGTCCTTGTGTTGTACTGTATTATTATTATTATTATTATTATTATTATTATTATTATTATTATTATTATTATTATTATTATTATTATCATTGTCATAATTATTATTGTTATAATCATCATTATCATTATTATCATTATTATCATTATTGTGATTATTGTCATTATTATCATTATTGTCATTATTGTCATTATTGTCATTATTGTCATTATTATCATTTTTATCATTTTTATTGTTATTATCATTATTATCATTATTATCGTTATTATTATTATTATTATTATTATTATCATTATCATCATTGTTAAAAATATTTCTGTTAAAATCCATTGATAACTGGACCTGCCACCATGTGTGGTTTTTTTTTGGTTTTTTTTTATTAAATAGCAGCATTTTTGACATAAAAAAAATCCAATTACAATAGGATACCATAATAACATATCAGCAAGATGTTAAGGGAAGAACACCTACTGCATACCAATTCAAATAATTAAGAGTAAAACAATGATGAAATTATGAGATCCTTATTCAAGGCAAAGTCGAGTGATGATTATACGGTGCCTCTAAACAAGTGGAATATTGTTTATTTTACTTTTCCGTGCGGTTCCGAGTTGATCTCACTCCTTTCACTGTTAGGGGCGTTTAAATCTCTTGTCTTGTCATCTCCCTGAAATCCTGGTCGCTGATTGGTCAGTCGCCTATGACGTCATCTCATATTCACTCCACCACGGCCATGGTGTAGTTTTGTCACTTTTCTGGGGTGATTGTTGAGTATGTTTCTGTAATGTTGCTCCTATGGCTAAATTCACCAGGAGTGAGATAATATAGAGGAAACCTATGAAAGTTTAGAGTCAGAGCTGTATCCCATCGATTTTGAATCGTGTAGTAATTCACAAGGCGAAGCTGTGTGAATTACGTAGCGATTCAAACAAGATGGGATCGAGCCGAGACAAAGCCGAGTGCAGTGATCAGCAACTTTGCCAGAGTGCGAAAAACAACACGCCTAACTCAAGTTTGGTTTAGAATTTATCCTACCCCGTCTAAATTACTTCAGCAAATTAAGAAATAACATAAACTCACTGATAATCAGTAATAATCATTGGTCGCTTTTCAAATGACGTCATTTGACAACTGTATCCCACTTGAGCATAAATTTTATTTTCCTGCACCATAGACCAAATACAGTCCGCTAATGTTAAGCCTATGGCGTTTTTTATTAGGGGTAGGATAAAGCACGCTACCTTCCTGAGAAAGTGATGGGGAGCTGGTAGGTGAGGGGTAGGCCATGAAATACAAGATGGAGGATGGTGGAATGTTCAGATCCTGGGCCGCACTTTCTTTCCCTGATGGAGAACTCTCCACAACAATCTGTCACTCACTTCCCAAAATTACCCTGAAAACTTTCCCCTCTCAATCTCAGATGGCACTTTTTTTTCAATTTGCTGCTTCACGCCCTAAAACGTCCCCTATCTGGGCAGTATTACCACATCTGTGATTCGTCAAATGAGGGGTTTGAAGGGCAGCCATGGCGCATTAAGTGCTGGTTCCACCAAACATGATGCATTGGCCGTGTTATATCTTGGTATATCTTACTGTGCCGCGACATGTCTTACATCATTTGCCCTGACAAGTCGCGTGCGATGATATGTTTATTTTTTAGCGATGTCATGTGTATATTTTTGTTACTCCAACACCGCGACACCTTGCGATCTATAGGGAGCCAAAGTGAACCCGTTGCAACCACAGATAGCCGGTCACAAAATACTATTTCCGGGTATAGGCGCTCAGTACTTTGACTATGTAGGTTCAAGATTATATGTCTCATTCACCAATCTTTTAGATCCAAATTTTTAATGAACTTAACAACTGTCATCGTAGTTTCGAAACAGAGTTATTCAGAGACGATAGTTATAAACTCCACCTCAAAAGTAACAACCGAGACCAAAAACAAAAGTCTAGCCTCAAACCCCCATAGCTTTAGCACTAAGCCTCGTTCTTACTGGCCACCGGAAATGGTGTTTTGTAGGTGGGTATCTGTGGTTTCAGCGGGTTCACTTTGGCTCCCTATTGCCGACATATTGCTGCATATCGTAATCTATTACAGCAAGCACATTGCAAAGATACTTTACCAAACCGCCAGTTTGTGGCAAATATGCCCGCGATTATTCGAAACCTAGCAATTTTTAACAAGACCACCAAATCGTGACAAATCTTGCTACGTCTTGCGTGTTGGTGGAACCAGCACTTTATCTAGCCTTTATCTAGCTGTGCTATGAGCTGGCTGGTACGATATACCGGAAACCCCCATACGTCATAGTTATAAACTCCACCTCAAAAGTAACAACCGAGACCAAAAACAAAAGTCTAGCCTCAAACCCCCATAGCTTTAGCACTAAGCCTCGTTCTTACTGGCCACCGGAAATGGTGTTTTGTAGGTGGGTATCTGTGGTTTCAGCGGGTTCACTTTGGCTCCCTATTGCCGACATATTGCTGCATATCGTAATCTATTACAGCAAGCACATTGCAAAGATACTTTACCAAACCGCCAGTTTGTGGCAAATATGCCCGCGATTATTCGAAACCTAGCAATTTTTAACAAGACCACCAAATCGTGACAAATCTTGCTACGTCTTGCGTGTTGGTGGAACCAGCACTTTATCTAGCCTTTATCTAGCTGTGCTATGAGCTGGCTGGTACGATATACCGGAAACCCCCATACGTCATCCATCCCACAATGCACCTCTCGCTCATCACGCATGCGCGGTGATGGAGTTTCCGGACGCTGCTTTACGCTGACCCATCTGCAATCACTCTCAAGGGGGGCATGGTCCCGACACGCCAATCATTCTTAATGCCCCAATCACACTGGCGTAACACATGGCGTATTTCCTTGTATGCACGTCTACTTTCTTCTACGTATTTTCAAATATACAAATGCGCGGCGATGCGCGGGAAAACGTGGAGATGCGTAAATGAAAGTCGGAATGCGTAAACGAAAGTAAACAAAAGGTTAAAAAAAACGCGGTGTCAGAATTACTTTTATTTTTTTTTAACTTATCTCTACGCATTTCTAATGCGTAAATGAACGCGGTAAAATGCCACAATACGTACAGAAGCGTAGATAAGCATTGAGAAACGTTGAGGAACATACTAAAACATTAAAGCAAAGTCAACAGATACGTTCCCAATCCGTAACTGATACGTGGTCCCCATCATCTAAAATACGAAGTAAAAACGCCAGTATTTACGCCAGTGTGACTGGATTGCGTAGTAAAATATAAATATGTTGTATTTGCGTAAGAAATATGTGGAACTCGCATCATTTCAGATACGTAAAAGAAACGCCATTATGTCCGCCGGTGTGAGCGGCGGGCCTTAAGGGGCGTGGTTATGCCCCAGTCACACTGGCGTAAAAAAACGGCGTTTTTCCGTGTACGCACGTCTACGTTCTTCTACGCATTTTGGAATCTCAAAATACGCCGCAAAACGCGGAGATGCATGAAGGAAAGTCGGAATGCGCCGAAAAACGCCACAATGCGTACAGAAGCGTAGATAAGCGTTGATGAACGTTGAGAAGCGTATTAAAACGTTAAAGAAAAGCAAACAAATACGTTCCAAATCCGGAGCTAATACGTGGTCTCCAACAATTCAAATACGTAGAAGAAACGCTGAATTTTACGCCAGTGTGACTGGGGCATTAGGGCGTGACCATTGCTCCAGTCTCACTAGGGGCGTCATTATCCTGACTGCCCTGTCAATCACGGGTCTCTGTGGGCGGGGTTAGGGACAGTCAGAACGCCCATCAATCAGGTCGGGTCTCGGATCATTCTTGTTGGTCCTCGGTCCTTGGTCCTCGGCCCTCGGTCACTGTGACAGGTCAGTGTTGGGCCACTCGTGTGTGAGCTACTAGGTATCTGTCCATCTGTCTATCTGTTTATCTATCTCATAACACATGCTCCATTGCTTCACATCTATTTATTTATCTCACCCCAGATATTTTTTCTCCATAGACTTAACATTGAGAACTCGTATCCAACGCCCATGAGATATTTAGGAAAAATATCCAATGGGGGATTATGTCACAAATGTTAGACCATTTGTCAATGTGAAGAGTGAGATAAATTCAGAAACCCATTCAAGTTTAGGGTCAAAGCTTAATCCCATCTCGTTTGAATCGCTACATAATTCACGCGGCTTCGCCTTGTGAATTACTACACGATTCAAACTCGATGGGATACGAGCTCTGACCCTAAATTTTCATGGGTTTACTCTATATTATCATATATGTCTATCCATACATCTGCATACTTATCTGTCCTACAGCACAGGATATGTTACTTTACATATATACACAATATTGACTGGTTCCAGATACAAGCCGCCGTATGCTCCGAGGAGTTGACGCGCAGTAATATCTGAGCACATCTGAGCAAGATATTGCGCAGAGGCAACTCCAAGGAGCATACAACCGCTTTTATCTGAAACCAGTGTTTATTATCCATCGTATACAAAGATCCCATTGAATATGTATGGGGAGTCAGTAAACCACGACCCATTGTATAAAACCTATCAGATACCATGACTGTGGTATACGGATTCAAACCTGTGGTATACGGCCTCGAAACCATGGTATACGGGGAAAATAGTCCTTTTGTGCTATAGAGCAAACAAATAGTCCCTAGTATTATACCCTGTGATATGGCAATTACTTGGTTTAATTTATCCGAAAAGATGGATAATAAATGCAGCAACTGGTGTATGAACGTGGTATTATGTGTATCTATGTATTCCTAAAACCGTGGTATTAATATATCTCTTCATACTGCCTACACAACCAATAGTTCTGTGCTGCCACCAGTTGTCAAACTATGGTATTTGTCACAGCACTTGTGACAACATATCATATTACACACAGCAAAATGTGTGCGATATTAGGAGTTTAGAGTATGAGTGTCACATAGGACCTAAATTAGTATGTCTGAATCCCATTTAATGGCACTTCAAAAGCCATCTTTAATCCAACAAAAAGGAAAAAAAGAGAAAAGCGCCCTCGTCATATTTTTCATGGCTTGTTGATGAGAAACACGTTTTTTGAGTGGCCTAAGCCGTCATTTTCTTATATCTATAAATCAGTCAGATGCGCTGGAAGACTTGATAAGGGTATTAGTATCAGATAGATTGATGGGATATATGCCTATATATATCACAGGACTGGGGGAGGGATTGTGACTTTATCTGATGTATCAATGCCTGTCAACGTGCTACAACCCAGGGGCCTGTTTAATAATCTAGGATCATACATGTAAGCCCTTTTCCATATACCATAAAGACCCAGGGACGACGTATGTCGACCTTTTTTTGACACTTGGATGACCTTATGGACGGCTAAGACTGTCTTAGCAAATAAGCTTAAATATTATTAGACGATAATCCTTGTACGAGTTGCAGAAAAAAGTTATCGCGTACGATCCTAGATTATTAAACGGACCCCTGATCCAAAACCAGATCAACATTGATTTCCAAAAAAAAAAAATTCTTGTCTAAAAACAAATCAGCCACACACCTCCATGGGGAAGAGGCGTTTGTAACACACGGGGAAAGATTTTTCTGAAATTAATTTCCAATCCAAGATTTAGGTCCAATACTTACTAATAATAAGTGACAGGGATTTATGGAGTTTTTCCAAAAGAAGTCTTAGTTGGTAGCGCATTATATCATGGATGAAGTTATCCGATGATCAATAATTTGCTGTGTCGTAGGTCTTCCCTTATCGCCATGGTATACAAGGTTTCCGACAGTATTTCACACAAGATGGCGCCACCATCGATGTGGAAAAAGGAGGTGAGAAAACAGCCACGTCATGGATTCCTTTCAACACTCTCCTCCCAGATCTTTCGAGGCACTAGCGCTGGCTTAGTCTCTGCCCCAACCCAAAGCTAGTTCTCTGGGTATCCACTATAGACAGGGGAGACCAGCGAACATTTTAGATTCAAAACAAGGATACTGTCAAAAGTTATACAAGTCAAACAACAATCTACAATTGATTAGACTGTCCCTTCAAGTGACCACATGTGTTATGTTGACAAACAAAACCCTGCAACACATGAGGTGCCTTCCAATGAAGAAAGTTATCCCTAATACTAATTTCATTTTCCATATGAATATGTGTATATCGATTCACATGTAGACCATAAAATACTCCCCAAAGCACTAAGAATTCAGGATATTTTGAAAACTGGCGTATGGGCCAGATTTGAGCCCAAACAGGCAGGTTGGGGCAGAGATATAAGCAGCCACAGGGAGTAGAGCACAAGATCTCTGCTGGGGGAGTGTCCTTTCAGCTTCTGGGGGCAGGGAGTTAGCTCAGTGGTTAAAGCACTGGACTAGTAATCCCAATATTCTGGGTTCGAGTCCCACTGCAGCCACTTTTCTCCTTCATCCCCAGCAGTGGTAGATACTGCAATATCAAAGGCCAATCCTTCTCATACCATGTCTATGTGGCGTGGTGTACAGCCACCTTTCTCCTTCATCCCCAGCAGTGGTAGATTTACTGCTATATCAAAGGCCAGACCTTCTCATGCCATGTCTATGTGGTGTGGTGTACAGCCACCTTTCTCCTTCATCCCCAGCAGTGGTAGACTTACTGCTATATCAAAGGCCAGTCCTTCTCATACCATGTCTATGTGGTGTGGTGTGCAGCCACCTTTCTTCTTCATCCCTACCAGTGGTAGATTGATTGCTATATCAAAGGTCAGTCCTTCTTATACCATATTTATGTGGTGTGGTGTACAGCCACCTTTCTCCTTCACCCCCAGCAGTGGTAGATGTACTACTGTATCAAAGGCCAATCCTTCTCATACCATGTCTATGTGGTGTGGGAAGTAAAAGAACTCTCACCTCGGTAAATGTGTAGGGTTGAATTGGACTTTAAATCAAACCAGCCATAGAGCTATATCAGTCAAATCTCTGAAAAACATTTACCAGCATAAGGCCTTGCACCCACCAACGCCGATGGTCTACGATAGAGCTCCCGATAGGCTACGATTGGAAATGGCAAAATTGTAGCCTATTAATATTGCCTATCACAACATGACTCCACATTATTCTTAAGGTCTATACCTATGTTTGAACACTCTATGGTTACACCACGCTACGGGTGTGTGTGGAATAACTTACCTTTACCACCCAAGGCTGATGTTTACCATCCAAGGTTGACATTTATACCAATCAGATCGTCTCTTACAAAATTCATATGAAAAGCGCAATGGGGAGAAAACATAGTGTCAAGTTATTCATAAGGTTAGTTCTGGCTTCTGGGTAAGCATATAACGCTATTTATCGTTATTAAACTACATTTTACGGTATATAGGAATAGGGAAGCCACGTTTCTGGAGACAGAAAGTCAAAGTTACTCGGTATGGCTCGGTAGAATTACTTGGGCAGTAATTTTTCCTCGTAACTTTGACTTTCTCTCACTGGAACATAGTTTCCCTCTATTCCTGGCCAGTCTGGGCCTGGAGGATTTACAAACAGTTAATAATCCCCCTTTCCCTTCCCCCGGTGACCTTTTACGCAGTGACCTTTGTCCGGGGGACTTTTCCATCCGGGACTTTCCCTCCGAAGTTCCGTTCCCCCTGTGGACTTCTCCTCTCTACCGTGAAATCATTTTTTTCTTTCAACCAGACAAGATTTAAGACAAATACCATTATGATGAGTAATTAGTGCATTTTCTCATCAAATCATGTGTAGGGTGGTGTTGAATACTCCATTGAGATTTCCTTTTGAACATTTCTTGTATATAATATATGTACATGCAATAGTAAATATGATACAATTCCTCTGTGCATGATAGTTCACCTGCCATGTTTGTACAAACTACATAACGCGATGATAATGTACAGTTCTTACGGAACTCGGCACAAACGCCTCATTCCGTACAAACCGTATATCATAATCGCGTTTTGTAGCTTGTACAGCATGGTCAGGTCGTTCTATATGAATATTACTGAGAAAAGCTCCCCCATTGGTCATAATATGAAGAGACGTCACGAGTCTGAGTTTATTTATGCCACACAAAATGAGTGGCATAAATAAACTCAAACTCAAACGAGTGGCGTCTAGATTTTATCCTACCCCGTTTCCATATTTTTTCAGTATCAGAAAGTAGTGACATAAACAACACTTTATGTCACACCCGTGACATAAACAAATCCCATGTTAAGCCTATGGCGTTTTTTTATAAGGGGTAGGATAAAATAGAAGACAAATCTGTATTAGTATTTCTCAGAAAAGCAACCCCATTGGTCACAAAAGAAGATAAATCTGTATTAGTTTTACTGAGAAATGCAACCCTATTGTTTACCAAAAGAGGATAAATCTGTATTAGTATTTCTGAGAAAAGCCACCCCATTGGTCATAAAATAAAAGGCAAACCCATATTAGTATTACTGGGAAAAACCTCCCCATTAATCAAAACAAGGTGACAAATGTGTGTTAGTATTACTGTGAAAAGCGACCCCTTTGGTCATAACACAAAGACAAACCTGTATTAGTATTACTTAGAAAAGCCATCCAGTTGATCATAAAATAGAATACAAACCAGTATTAATATCACTAAGAAAAGCAACCCTATTGGTCATAACAAAAAGGCAAACTTCTATTAGTATTACTGAGAAAAGCCACCCCATTTGTCATAAAACAAAATGCAAACCAATATTAGTATTTCTGAGAAAATCCACCCCATTGGTCACCACAAGAAGATAAACCTGTATTAATATTACTGAGAAAATCCACCCCATTGGTCACCACAAGAAGATAAACCTGTATTAATATTACTGAGAAAATCCACCCCATTGGTCATCAAACAAAGACAAAGCTGTATCACAGTTTGACGGGGCATGCACACTTCAGTGGTGTACATGTGAGAACTTCCCAATCTGCGTAAAATGCCCGCGTTTTAAAAGCGATGTCCATTAAAGAGGGCTGATAAAAATGAGTTGACGCGAGCCGAGCTGACGTTAAGTACCGGGTTTTACGTCACTTCCAGTAGGTCACATTTCACACTCCACATTTTTACTGATTTAAACGTTTTCAACCGACATTTGTCAACATGATGGCTTTTCAATAATTCTACCAAATAAATAGTGACTAAAATAACCAGGGAAAAAAGAATATGTCTCGGGTGTCGTTTCTTTTATGACCTGTTTTACAACATGATTTGTTTTCAATAGTCATACCAAATAAATAGCTTATACATAACTAGAAATGAATAACTTAAAATAGGTCTCTTGCATGGTTTGTTTTAGTGTGTACAGGGGTGAGATAAATACCGAAAGCAACTCGTTTCGGTCAAAGAAGTCATACTCGAACTCGTTTGAATTCTACGTGATATTCACTCGGCTGTCGCCTCGATCATATCAATCCGCATCAAACTCGTGGAGAACGACGACTTTGACCAAAACTTGTTGGTTTCTTTTTAGTCAGCTCTCCCATACCTGATTTCCCTACCCTAATGCCATCAGTGAATCCTGCTCCATGGCTACGATTAGCTACCAATAGGCTACAATAGGCTATCAGAGTGGAGAACTCGACCCGAAACGAATTCAACCCATGGTTGTCAGGAGAACTTGACCCGTTTTTGGAGAAATTGATTGGAGAACTCGACCCGTTTCAGATACCTATGAATAAGACGTTTTCATATAGCAGGAAAGGTCCGACTAGTTAGGCCTAGGGATAGGGTTAAGGGAAGGGTAAAGGTTAAAGTTAGGGATAGGGGTAGGGTCAGGGTTGGTTTTCCGTTTGTCTTCTTCCCCAGAGAATACCAAATCTGAAGCCAAGATAACATACTTACTGCTCAGTAAAGTATTTATCCACAGTTGAGACACTTGAGTTGAGAAGAATTAAAATGGGCGTTCGGTACAAATCGGGTTCTTAAAAAGAGGTTAAGTTGGTTACGAGTCAAGTTTTTCACAGGTCGAGTTTGTCACTGGTCAAGTTCTTATAACGGGTAGAGTCTGTTACGCGTAAACTTTTTCACAGGTGGAGTTCTTAAAACAGGTCAAGTTCTTAAAACGGGTTGAGTTCGTTAAGAGTCGAGTTTTTCACAGGTCGAGTTTGTAACTGGTCAAGTTTTTATAACGGGTCGAGTCCGTACGGGTCAACTTTTTCACAGGTCGAGTTCTTAAAACGGGTTGAGTTCTTAAAATGGGTTGAGTTCTTAAAACGGCTTGAGTTGCTTACAAGTCAACTTTTTCACAGGTCAAGTTCTTAAAACGGGTTGAGCTCTTTAAACGGGTCAGGTTCGTTAAGAGTCGAGTTTTTCACAGGTCGAGTTCGTTACTGTTCGAGTTCTTACAATGGGTCGAGTCCGTTACGGGTCAACTTTTTCACAGGTCGAGTTCTTATAACGGGTCGAGTTTTTTAAGAGTCAAGTTTTCAAGGGTCGAGTTAATTACGGGTCGAGTTCTCCAGCATTCATCAGACAGGTGTTGGCTCTGTCCATACAATTAGCGTCACGTGATATAATGAGATCATTTCTCGCCGCGCCCCGGGCAGTCTACCTGTACGTGGGACGCTGTCAGGTGTCGTGATGGCGGTTAGACAGGTAGGTGTGTATACCTGGAGGTGTTTTTAGTGGTGAAGATCGTTAACCCTTTAACTGCAGCATGATGTCTCCAGGTATTCCTGTGGTTACTGCAGCATGATGCCTCCAGGCATTCCCCTGGCTATGGCAGCATGACGCCTCCAGGCATTCCCCTGGCTATGGCAGCATGATGCCTACAGGCATTCCACTGGCTATGGCAGCATGACGCCTCCAGGCATTCCCCTGGCTACGGCAGCATCATACCTCCAGGCATTCCCCTGGCTACGACAGCATGATGCCTCCAGGCATTACCCTAGCTACAGCAGCATGATGCCTCCAGGCATTCCCCTGTCTACTGCAGCATGATGCCTCCAGGCATTCCTCTGTCTACTGCAGCATGATGCCTCCAGGCATTCCCCTGGCTACTGCAGCATGATGCCCCCAGGCATTACCTTAGCTACAGCAGCATGATGCCTCCAGGCATTCCCTGTCTACTGCAGCATGATGCCTCCAGGCATTCCCCTGTCTACTGCAGCATGATGCCTCCAGGCATTCCCTGTCTACTGCAGCATGATGCCTCCAGGCATTCCCCTGTCTACTGCAGCATGATGCCCCCAGGCATTACCCTAGCTACAGCAGCATGATGCCTCCAGGCATTCCCCTGTCTACTGAGCATGATGCCTTCAGGCATTCCCCTGTCTACTGCAGCATGATGCCTCCAGGCATTCCCCTGGCTATAGCAGCATGATGCCTCCAGGCATTCCCCTGGCTATAGCAGCATGATGTCTCTAGGCATTCCCCTGGCTACGGCAGCATGATGCCTCTAGGCATTCCCCTGTCTACTGCAGCATGATGCCTCCAGGCATTCCCCTGGCTACTGCAGCATAATGCCTCCAGGTATTCCTATGGTTACTGCAGCATGATGCCTCCAGGCATTCCCCTGGCTATGGCAGCATGATGCCTCCAGGCATTCCCTAGCTTCGGCAGCATGATGCCTCCAGGCATTCCTCTGGCTATGGCAGCATGGTGCCTCCAGGCATTCCCCTAGCTACAGCAGCATAATGCCTCCAGGTATTCCTATGGTTACTGCAGCATGATGCCTCCAGGCATTCCCCTGGCTATGGCAGCATGATGCCTCCAGGCATTCCCCTGTCTACTGCAGCATGATGCCTCCAGGCATTCCCCTGTCTACTGCAGCATGATGCCCCCAGGCATTACCCTAGCTACAGCAGCATGATACCTCCAGGCATCCCCCTGACTACGGCAGCATGATGCCTCCAGGCATTCCCCTGACTACGGCAGTATGATGCCTCCAGGCATTCCCCTGGCTACGACAGCATGATGCCTCCAGGCATTCCCCTGGCTATGGCAGCATGATGCCTCCAGGTATTCCTGTGTTTACTGCAGCATGATGCCTCCAGGTATTCCTGTGGCTACAGCAGCATGATGCCTCCAGGTATTCCTGTGGTTACTGCAGCATGATGCCTCCAGGTATTCCTGTGGCTACAGCAGCATGATGCCTCCAGGTATTCCTGTGGTTACTGCAGCATGATGCCTCCAGGCATTCCCCTGGCTATGGCAGCATGATGCCTCCAGGTATTCCTGTGGTTACTGCAGCATGATGCCTCCAGGTATTCCTGTGGCTACTGCAGCATGATGCCTCCAGGTATTCCTGTGGCTACAGCAGCATGATGCCTCCAGGTATTCCTGTGGTTACTGCAGCATGATGCCTCTAGGCATTTCCCTGGCTACGGCAGGAAGATGCCTCCAGGCATTTTGGAGGCATCATTGATACTTTTAGACAAAATTCAGTAAATGAAAAAATAATTGTTTAATCTAAAAGAAATTTTGAGGAATTATAAACGCCATATCAACCTTTGATTTGGTATAACAAAATATCATCGGTAACCAAGATAAATTACTCAAATCACATGACATGTCATGTGACATTGCTTTTTCCCAAAAAAGCTGCCTGCCATAGCAGGGTCGTTTCTGCAGGCAATGCCTGCCGTGTAATGGTGAGCAGGGGAACTGGGTGCTGCAGGGAAAGGGTTAATAGTGACTGTTTCCGTTACATACCTGGCTTTTATATTAGACGACTAAATAAGTGGCGACTGTAGATCGTTAAGCCAATATCGTCAGGTGGTGGCAATGTCCACCGCAAAAGTCATAAAGCTCAGAATGTCCCTGTAGATAATTTACGGTTCGTACGGAACCATCAATTATTATCAAGTATGGTTGGTATGGTTGGTCGTTCTATATTTACTATATTTACTAAATACCCGAAATTAAGAAAAATCATTAATTTCATTTTGCTTTAACATTTTGATAATCCGTACAGAATTTTTACGTTTCTATGGCGAAACGGTGTGTATTTACAGTGTATACGGTATGGGTATATAGTAAACGGTGCGTATTCACAGTATACACGGCATGGGTATATAGTAAACAGTGCGTATTTACAGTATATACTGCATGGGTATATAGTAAACGGTGCGTATTTACAGTATATACGGCATGGGTATATAGTAAACGGTGCGTATTTACAGTATATACTGCATGGGTATATAGTAAATGGTGCGTATTTACAGTATATATGGCATGGGTTTATGGCAAACGGTGCGTATTTACAGTATATGTCATGGATATATAGAAAACAGTGCGTATTCACAGTACATATGGCATGGGTATATAGTAAACGATGCCTATTTACAGTATATACGGCATGGGTATATAGTAAACGGTGCGTATTTACAGTATATATATACGGCATGGGTATTTAGTAAATGGTGCGTATTCACAGTATATACGGCATGGGTATATAGTAAACGTTGCGTATTTACAGTATATACGGCATGGGTATATAGTAAACGGTGCGTATTTACAGTATATACGGCATGGGTATATAGTAAATGGTGCGTATTGATGGTATATAGGCATGGGTATATAGTAAACGGTGCGTATTTACAGTATATATACGGCATGGGTATATAGTAAACGGTGAATATTTACAGTATATATATACGGCATGGGTATATAGTAAACGGTGCGTATTTACAGTATATACGGCAGGGGTATATAGTAAACGGTGCGTATTTACAGTATATACGGCATGGGTATATAGTAAACGGTGCGTTTTTACAATATATACGACATGGGTATATAGTAAACGGTGCGTATTTACAATATATACGACATGGGTATATAGTAAACGGTGCGTATTCACAGTACATATGGCATGGGTATATAGTAAACGATGCCTATTTACAGTATATACGGCATGGGTATATAGTAAACGGTGCGTATTTACAGTATATATATACGGCATGGGTATTTAGTAAATGGTGCGTATTCACAGTATATACGGCATGGGTATATAGTAAACGTTGCGTATTTACAGTATATACGGCATGGGTATATAGTAAACGGTGCGTATTTACAGTATATACGGCATGGGTATATAGTAAATGGTGCGTATTGATGGTATATAGGCATGGGTATATAGTAAACGGTGCGTATTTACAGTATATATACGGCATGGGTATATAGTAAACGGTGAATATTTACAGTATATATATACGGCATGGGTATATAGTAAACGGTGCGTATTTACAGTATATACGGCAGGGGTATATAGTAAACGGTGCGTATTTACAGTATATACGGCATGGGTATATAGTAAACGGTGCGTTTTTACAATATATACGACATGGGTATATAGTAAACGGTGCGTATTTACAATATATACGACATGGGTATATAGTAAACGGTGCGTATTTACAGTATATACGGCATGGGTATATAGTAAACGGTGCGTATTTACAATATATACGACATAGGTATATAGTAAGCAGTGCGTATTTACAGTATATACGGCATGGGTATATAGTAAGCAGTGCGAATTTACAGTATATACGGCATGGGTATATGGTAAATCTTTTCACTCTCCATACACATCTTTCGCATGTCCTGCACCGTTAAAGAATACGTCGTGTGGTCTAACTACACTCGAGTCACCGAGACAATGGGCATCACTTCCGAGTAAACAGTAAAGGTCCATTGTTGTGAATCCAGTCTTCCCGAAGTTTTTTTCATCTTACTAGTGGAAGTGTGTGTGTCCTAAAAACATCGTGCTCAATTTACACTTCCTGCCTGTTCATTACGTTTACTGTAAGTTCATCAAAAACAATTTATATTTATGTGACTGTACATGTATGTGCATCTCTGTTTATTGTAGAATAGTTCTTTTCGTTTTTATTATGATCAGCAAACATGAATGAAATTCATAAAGCGAACTGTTAAGGATTGTGACGATCTTTAGACAATTGTAATACAGTCCCACCACGTTAAATCTATGGAGCTTTGTATGAGGATTAGGATAATATGCTATAGGGGACAGAGCCATTGTTAGTTCATCAAGCAGTCACTAGGTGGTCGGGGGACAGAACCTCTTTTCTGGCTCTTTGTTCTTACGAAATTCAGCTGCCTTTCAATGTTTTACATAGGTTCCTTTGAGTCTCTACACCATCCCAGAGCAGGAAGATATAGTGGTAAAACCCAGGACATGATGTTTTTCACATGGAACACTTTATTTACATATGTGAGCAAGGCAAGAAAAGTGACATTTCCCAATTATCACTCACTTCTTTTGCACCTCCATTAGTGAAGAACAGCTACTTTTCCACCTCCTTTAGTGAAGAACACCTACTCGGGGGGCGTCATGGTAGCCCCCATGGCTCATAGGCTATGTGCCGTATATAGTTGTCCATGAATAAGTTCATTGTGGCCTGTTAAACCAGTATTAAGTATCACGAGATTTCAAAAACCGCTCCCGGGGATCTAGACACAGATGAGGAAGGGAGCGAGACAGAATACTCTATGGACTTACTTATTGAACTGGGGAGTATATATTAGCATATTGCAATTCTTCCAATCGATCACCCTCAGCCACCTGCCATACCCAGGACTGGACTGATTGACCCTTTGAGAACCACTTTGTGTCTAACTCTAGAACGTGCTAGAAAACATGCAGATAATCACTCAAATGGCAGCATTCTACTTCTACATGAAGATCAGGGTTTTTTTGCATAGTTTATTGATAATCTTTTTCTGTGAAAAGAAATATATTATAACTCTATGCCTGTGAGCGAATGTCTATGAAATACTGCCCACTGCTAGGGGTGTAGTATAAATAATGTTCGCGCCCGCTGTGACAGCGGGCCGTAGTGAATGGCATTGGCTTTGTACATTTAATAAAATGAGTTGTCTCAACGATTAGAAGGTATATAGTAATAAGAAAACGTAATGACTGAGCTTGTACGATGTCCGTTCTCGGTCATTTGATGAAAAAATATGGCCCTCCCTCCTGCGGTGTCAGGCTGTATTTTTTGCCTCAAATGACCTCGAACGGCCACCCTTACAGGCTCAGTAACCATGTTTTCTCATACTATTGATTGATCTGCTTTATCCTACTCCTAATAAAAAACGCCATAGACTTAACAAGGGATTTATTTATTTCATGGGTGTGACATAAAGTGTTGTTTATGCCACTACTTTCTGATACTGAAAAAATATGGAAACAGGGTAGGATACAATCTAGACGCCACTCGTTTGAGTTTGAGCTTATTTATGCCACTCATTTTGTTGGATCCGTAATGTCACTCTTCTTCGACTCGTGAAATTGTGGAGCCAACAAAATGCGTGGCATAAATAAACTCAGACT
Source organism: Alentia gelatinosa (assembly GCA_950022655.1). Taxonomy (NCBI): domain Eukaryota; kingdom Metazoa; phylum Annelida; class Polychaeta; order Phyllodocida; family Polynoidae; genus Alentia; species Alentia gelatinosa. The sequence continues at coordinate 2,083,255 of OX465589.1, forward strand.
CAAACTCGTGACGTCTCTTGATATTATTCATACTAATAACTAGTGTTTTTGGGGCATTTTCTTTAAACTACTTTATCTCCCCAAATGAGCAGCATAGCCTTTATTACCCTCAGTCTTGCGCCGTTGCTGACAACGACATATTTCCCATGTTTTCACGATCTTTCTGATGCAGAATATTCCACAGGAAATATATTTCCACTTCTTCTTAGGCCTCCGACTAACATCCCAGAGGAGAACCTATAAATAGATTTTACTACACGGTAAAGGATTTAGGACGAGCCCAACTCGCATCCATGCATATTTTAGTCAGCATTTATCATGGACAACTTCATTGACTCCATTTTGAAATCAGTTGCCTTTTTTACACTTAATTATTATCATAAAATTATAGACCCATGTTTTGTTAATCAAAAGCCACTATTAAGCTTCCTGGTGTTGCATGAGTTGCAGAAAGAGGGTTCAGTCGATCTCTCACACCGGTATTTTTCTCCATAGGCTTAATATTAATAACCCATACTCCACAGCCGTTTATAGTCAGAGCTCGTATCGTATCGAATTTGAATCACGTAGTAATTCGCAAGGCAGAGCTATGCCCAGTTTCAAGCGATTTGGAACGTCCATTCTCTAGCTGGGTACCGCTAGTTGCATTCCCTCAAATCGCACAGTGCTCACTCGCACTAATATTCTGAAGGGAGACAGGTCTAGTGAGGCCGCCCTCCTTCTAACAGGATGTTCATTATGTAGCGTGACACTGCACTGTAACATCAGTCTGCTGACATCGCATTACAATCAGCAATAGCGCATGTAACGGGAACATGGATCTAGACTTCATTCATTCAGATTATTATCACAATATGATATGTAGACACGAGATGGTAACAATAGATAGACACACGCACAAGATACGAGAGAAGATACGACAGAACTTACATGTAATCTTAACTGTAATATGTATAATGGGGCGGTCTGCTGGGGTGGACAGAAATTACCAATCTGTTCATCCTCTTGGTCGCCTCGCCCCCTCGTGGTGCAGACTAGATATGCTTGCACGCAAGCATAACTAAAGTGAATCTAATTGAACAAATTGGACGTTAAAACTACACAAACAAACAAACAAAAAAGTATATGTAACCCCAAGGTTGTAAAACTTTGTGGGTTCGAGTCCAACCCCCAGCAAAGGCCATCTTTCTCATACCATGTCTATGTGGTGTGAGAAGTAAATGAACTCTCACCTCGGTAAATGTGTAGGGGTGAGTTTTCTACCTGAATTCATCTCATAGATTCGATCACCACCCTCGTGGTGTAAAAGAACCATGAGAAAGTCTGGAAAGGACCTAGAATGATTAACTTGATGTGAACAGAGCTAGCAAACAACAATACGAAATGCTTCTACTGGAGAAAGGGGAAAAAAATCAAAACTGAAAAATTGTCAATTATTGAAATAGAGACAATAGAGACATTAACATCAGTAAAAAGAAATAGCTGCACTTTCTACTGGAGAAAGGCCTGAATTTCTGCCCAAATGAACAATTCAGGAACAGTAGAGGTATCTTAAGGGAACTGCATGTAGATGAATTCAGTAGACCACAATGAATCTAACAATACTTCCACCAGGAAGGAGAATTTTACGAATGATAAACACGAGATGGGTTGTCGGCTCTCCTTTCAAGATAAGGATCCTTCAATAAAAGTAAAGTAGAAGTGGGATGGAACCTCCAGGGAATCGGTATTGTAAGGAGGTCTTTATTGTCCTGAATATAATGAGGAAATTAGAAGGATCGATGCCAACATCACAGAAGAAGAACTTAAAGAAGAAAGGAAGAAAATAAAATCTGCATATAATAAGCCGGCGAAGGTTGAGTGCATACACTTTGTCTGCTGGGATGAAAGGCAAATATCAAACTGTTCACCCTCTTGGTCGCCTTGCCTCTGCATGGTGCAGGTTGGATATATTTGCATGCATGCATAAATAAAGCGGCTGAGGTGGGGAGTTAGCTCAGTGGTAAAGAGCACTGGACTTGTGGTCCAAAGTTTGTCAGACTTTATGGGTTTGAGACCAACTGCAGCCACCTTTCTCCTTTATCCCCAGCAGTGGTAGATTTACTGCTATATGAAAGGCCAGTCCTTCTCATACCATGTCTATGTGATGTGGTACAGCCACCTTTCTCCTTCATCCCAAGCAGTGGTAGATTTACTGCTATATCAATGGCCAATCCTTCTCACACCATGTCTATGTGTTGTGGGAACTAAAACACAACAACTAAAATTCATCTCATAGATTCGGTCAAACCAAAAGTAAGTCTAATCGAATAAATTGAACGTTAAACTACCCAAAGAAATAATCAAAACATCCGCCAGAAAACATACAAATGATACACTTCCCTTCTCTCTGTCCACCACATTTGTGTACATGTTTTATTAAATATTAGTTTATGTCATCCATTCCGGCTATTCTGACTTAGCTTTTCTATTCTGTGATGAAAGGACAATTACTACAGTCTGGAATCCAATTAAAATTTATCATGAATAAATGGCGTTTAGCGTTATTACCCCAGGATGAAAATATGAATAAAACAAGGTTTGCCCCCTGTATTGTATGCCATGCACCACTGATATGCCAGGTTTACGTCAAGTGTAGGTATGATGATAAATGTCGGATGATTCATGTACCTGGGGAAATCCCTCATTTATATACTACTTACACTATATTAACCTGCGACAATCACAACTTTTCATATACTACTGGATTTTGTAAGATGGAGATTTTTGAGAGGGGCTCGCTAAGCAGACCGCTCTAACCTTAGTGATACACGTTCCTTAGCCTGGAAGCCTAGCCTATGTGCTTACTCACATTATAGGCCAGGTAACGCCCGCCATTTATTGGTGCATTATGTGTAACGCCTCCATTTTTCTGGTGCATCATGGGTAACAGTGTTCAGCTAGTTCTACGCTGGTTTTTAGAGAACTATTTTAAAAATCATCTTTTATCCATTCATTTTTGCATTGTGATACAAGATAAAGCGAGTTAGATTACTACTCATTCATATTTGCGATGTATCAAGGAATAAAAGCGGAACAGACAGTGCCCATATTTAAATTGTCTTCCTTCAATGATAACTCCATTGCATTAGAAAGATAAGGATTCATCATTTGAATAGTAAACTTAAGTTCATTGCGTGCACACGGATTAAGATAGAGTTCGGATAGTTAAGAGATTAATCCTGTGTCACACAAGAAGAAATCTTTGTACTTGAAGGTGTCAACGACAGTCTCTGATCTCTCCTCAGACCTCACCTGTACAAAATAAAAGTCACATTTGAGAAGTTTATGAAAGCGACTTTAGCTAATGAATGGGTTTTAACCCTATATTCCTTGTAAGAAGGCAGTGTCCCCTCTCGCTGGTCAGCTTTTGGATGTTCTCAATATCTCCACGATAGAGGTAACATTGAATATTGATACTAGGAAGAGAGTAGTGGCTATTTAGTATATTGAGATATTAATGTTTTGATATTGGATGTTTTTAATCTCCTCTATGACGGAAGTAACACATAATAGAGACACTGAGAGGAGGGTAGTGGCTATTTTGTATATTGATATTTTGATATTTTGATATTGGATGTATTACGTCGTCTCTATAATTGGTTTGGTTGGTTGGTTAGTTTGATTTAATGTCCAGTTAACCATTACCGGTTCTTACCAGACTTTCACAAGGTTCTTTTACACCACAAGGGAGGTGATCGAATCTTTAGGTAAAAGTCTCACCCCTACACATTTACTGAGGTGGGAGTTCCTTTGTTTTAGTATTGGATATTTTAAATCTTCTCTATGATGAAATATAACACACACAAAAAGATACTAGGAAGAGGGTAGTGACTATTGAAATATCAATGTTTTAATATTGGATGTTTTTAATCTCGTCTAAGATGAAAGGTAACGCAGAATATAGATACTAAGAGTAGGATAGTGGCTATTTTGTATATTGAGATATTCAGGTAGCCATATATCTAATGGAAGTGTAGGGTGAGGTATTGGGTAGGGGTAAAGGAGGGGGTAAGGGTATGGTGGAGGATTCAAACATGATTAATAATCTTATATTGTCAATAGAGGCTAGTCTGAAAATCTGCAATGCAGAGACTAGTCATATGTACCTCTTTACAGTGCAAATAATAAATAATAATTATATGAGATATTGGGTTGGGGTGAAGGGAGGGGTAAAGGGAGGGGGAAGGGTAGGATGAGATATATGGTAGGTGTAATATTGATGTTTTAATATTGGATGTGTTACATCTTCCTTATGGTGGCAATGTTATCTAAATCTAGGGATTAAACCTGTTAGTCCTGGGGACACTCGCATTAATGGGAATAAGGATGCCTCCAAGCATTTTAAAAAGATAATAATGAGATTTGAAAAAGGTGGGTAGAATTTAATGAAATTCTGTTTAAAAAGATAATTCCGAAATAGGATATGAATTTTGAATGATAAATTATTTGTTTCTTTGACTGCATATTTAATTTAATCTAGATGATGTCAGAAGACAGAGTCGTCCTGACTGGAATTAAGGAATCATTTTTTGCCCACCTTAAAGTTATTTATGAAAAACTACCCACAGAAACTCATCCTTGTTTTCTACTACCAGTATTTTACCAATGTGCGTTTCTCTTGTTGGTCAGAGAATACCAAACTAAAGTTGAACCGATTATTATTTCGGTTTGACCTGTAGGTCAAGACCGAAATGTATTAGGGGAGACGGGGAACGGTTTTTGCGGCTTATATTATAAAACATTACAGTAATATATTCAGAAATCCTGAATAATTATACACTCGATACCCTCGATACCCTGTGGTGAACTGGTCAGATGTGGTCCGCACCCGGCGACAGTAGTGTATTTTTATATATTGTACAGGCACCCATTACGGTTCAATGAATACCTACTAGGGGGTGGGGCCCGTACTGGTCAGATGTGGTCCGCACCCAGCGACAATAGTGTATGAAAGCCCTAGACAACGGGTGCGGGTGCCGATACCATACGTGTTCGATGGAATCAGGTCAAATAGGTCACCAGCAAACAAAACATAGTCAGACGCGCAACGTAACATAAACATACAAATCGAACGCACCCCAGTATCGCATGCACCCGTTACGGTTTAATGAATACCTACTAGCGGGTGGGGCCGGTACTGGTCAGATGTGGTCCGCACCCGGCGACAGTAGTGTATTTTTATATATTGCTATTTTTGTTCAAACCAACAGTATGGCAATGCCATATCAACTATTAATCCTTGTATACAATGCGCCCCTGGTGGAGCTATTTGGCAACACAGACAGGGCCAGTGGTAGATTGGCCACCACCCCTGACTCCGACTTAGAGGTTGGTCTGGTCCGATCACATTTAAACCAAAGACCTTGATACAAATCTTTCAAATCAGAGAACAATTTTGGATATTGTGAAATATAAACTAAGAATAGTTACTACAAGACATTATTAATTCATATTATTGATAGTATCGTCTTAACTTCTTCATCAAAATACTAAAAAAAGAAAATGATAATATCAATAGGGGGCTTCGGGAATATTGCGCTCTTTCAGCATAGATTCTGACTCTGGTAGTAAGAAGACTAGGAGCAAATAGTATGTTTATCATTGAGGAATGAGCGTGCAATTATAAATGAATAACAGTTAAAAGTTTGGGTTATATTCAGTCTATGGATAGTTTTCTGCAACCCACTTGCACGCAGTCAACTTGCTATTTCTGCACCTGCCTATCTCAGATAACATATCAAGACCATTGCTCTTGAGGTATTTTGGTGATTGGCTGGGCATGCCTCTAAGACCCTGAGACACTGGCTTCCTGCTCTGTTCTCACTATCACAGTGAATATCACACAGATAGTGAAGTGAAAGATTTCTGGAAGCACACTAGAAGCTAAATGTGACCACTCTAATCTCTAGATGATGTATATAGCGCGTGCAAGCATGCCATTGAGGACACCTATACTTCTACCAACACAAAGGGGCTGGAAGCAGCGGGGGGAGAGGATATTTCCTCTCATATACGCCCGGTGTGAAATACAGCCAAGAAGCCTTCGTATATAAGGCTGGGCATATATATATATATGAAAACAATTCAATATTCAGCCAATACTATCATGAAACATCACTAAATTTCATATGATTGTTTATATGGCGTGAGTTGTCTTCGCGGAATGATAGCACAAAGCGGAGCTGAGTGATATCTGTAGCAGAAGACAACGAACGGCATGTAAACAATTATATGAAATTGAGTGATGTTTAGATTTTATCCTACCCCATCATGTATTTTTAGCTTCATTTGTCACCCATGGCATATAAATATTTTATGGCATAACCGTGGCATACAGTCACACCATGTTAAGTCTATGGAGATTTATATGAGCGGTAGTATAATAACCGTGGCATACAGTCACACCATGTTAAGTCTATGGAGATTTATATGAGCGGTAGGATAATAACCGTGGCATACAGTCACACCATGTTAAGTCTATGGAGATTTATATGAGGGGTAGGATAATAACCGTGGCATACAGTCACACCATGTTAAGTCTATGGAGATTTATATGAGCGGTAGGATAATAACCGTGGCATACAGTCACACCATGTTAAGTCTATGGAGATTTATATGAGGGGTAGGATAAATGCACTTCCGCGATGGCGTGTATAGGAATAAAATGGTGGTTTTCGCGCAGTGACCAGAGCTTACGTCAATGCGCTCTGGAGGCCAGAGTAGGCCAGTGGGGACTATTAGAGAGCTATTGGACAACAAGTCTGTACAGACTAATGACATCAGTGTGTTTTACAACGACCCCAGTGAGCACCCTGCACTAATATTGACAGCGGGATTCGTGAGTTCACAGTTCAATTGACATTGACACAATGGCGATCCTGGGGTGACTCGGTCCCAGAGATAAACAGGTTTCCAATGCAAAGGGGAGTCGTGGGGTTAAAGCTTGTGTTTGATTTGTGTCTGTAAAGTCAACTGAGATATTAGAGGGAAACTATGTTCCGGTGAGCAAAAGTTCAAAGTTACGAGGTAAGGCTTGGAAAAATTAATGCCCAAGGCGTCAGCCGCGGGCAGTAATTTTTCCGGTCCTTACTGAGTAACTTTGACTTTTGCTATATACCTTCAAATATCGATAAAAATGCTTAATTCTTTACCTGAAACACTTCCGAAGAAAATGGCCACCCTTATTGCGTAACCACAACAGCTACTGTTTCGTCCCGCTGCTGTATTGTATCACGTGATCAGAGCGGGACGAAAACGTCAGAGCGGGACGAAAACATGAGAGCGGGACGAAAACGTCAACCTCGACACATAACTTATTTTTAATGCACCCCCAGCAGCGGTATGTAACTCTAGTTAGTTCATTAACGGGTATATAGGAATACCCTTTACTATATACCCATGCCGTATATACTGCAAATACGCACCGTTTCGCTATATAACCTAAACATACCGTGTGTATACGCCTTATCTATTAGCATATGTATGCCAGCATAGTTTGTGTCATGTATACGCCAATTTCCGTGACCCCCTTTACTATAACTCCGATCTCTGCCGTTAGGGGACACCACTGTATCATATCTCATTTATCATTAGTAATTAAATCTGTATTATATATAAAAGTCAATCTTATATTCCAAATTTATTTTAGAAAACAATTATAAAACCAACCTGATTGTGTATAAATTGCTGAATTACACATAATAAACCCTGCATTATGTTGTTTTTTTACCTTTTCTTTTTTAGATTTCATTTTAAAACACCATTTCTATGTGTGATCGGTCCTCGTAGTTGACGACATAATATCCTCGTTAATCGCTCGGATATTACTACACGTCAACCACTCGGAGATTACAGTCACTCGTACACAAAACCAGTCATTATTGTGTCTGTAAAGACAATACTTTCTCAACCTGTTGAGCGTTGAATCAGCCTGCAGTTATCATGATTCTCGCAAGTGGCAACAACTATTTACATCACTAAACTAATTCTGTATGGATCATCCTTTTAATTTGGCAGGTTAAATTCAAATGGCGTCAAATGATTTTATTTGATTTACGGCCATCTCTCCCACAACCGTTTCTCTTTCAAAACCTATATCTAAAAGCACCCTGATTAGTTTCATTGTAGACTCAGTCTGGAAATTAAATAATCTTATAAGAATATTATGTTAAGTGGGAAATTAAATCAAGAACTCATTAGTACACCTAGATTTGACAATTCTTTAACATTTTGCCACGTTACTAAACACTTTGAGAGACCACTTCTCTGGCTTTGACAGTGCAATGTCCTTGAAAATGACCTCTAAATGAGTTAAATTATCACTGACAATAAAATCAATATCATGCTCGTTTTCCACCATTTTTCCCCTGTGGGGTCCCCAATAAATGACCGCCAATTTCGGATCAATTTTGGGCTTGTCCATCTGAGAAATTCAAATAAGTCGACTGCAAAGGGACGGGCAGTGGTTTTTGAAAAGGGTGAGTAAATTGGATTAAATACTGTTTGACCTAGTTCCAAAAATTGCCGCGTGGTGCGCTGGGGAGGTGGGGGGCTTCCGCATGGACAATGTAAAGCCATGGAGAGGGAAGAACCCTGGGAGAGTGGCATCAAAAAGAAAACTCTATTTCAAGCCACTTTTCACAGAATCATCGCTGAAATGATAACTTATTTTCTATCAATCATGATACAAAGCGATGATATAACCAATGGCACTACTATCTGAACAGCGTATTAAGAAAGAAACTGATGAGTTCTTGGTCTGTGTCCTCGTTCACCATCGAGTTTGAAGTGCAAAGTAATATGAACGAGGCGATATTCTGAAGCACTCCAAATGAGATGGCGAACGGGGACTCAGACCAAGTACAAATATGTTTCCGATTTTATCTTAGCCTGGAAATATCTATCTGTTTATCACCCGTTGAGAATGAGTGCCATACTCGCAAGCCTGTTGAGAACGAGTTCCTAACGTTAAGCCTATGGACGTTTATTCCAGGCTAAGATAATATCTCATACGGACATACTGTTTTTTTTGTTATCCAACGTATACATAGTCCCTATGGAAAATGTATTAAGACTCAGTAAACCACGACCCATTATATAAAACCTGTCAGATACCTTATCTGTTGTATATGGCTTCAAATCTGTGGTATACGACCTCAAAACCATGGTATACGGGAAAATAGTCCCTTTGTGCTGTAAGAGCAAAGAAATAGTCCTTATTGTTATACCTGTTCAAGTCCCACTACAGCCACCTTTCTCCTTCACCCCCAGCAGTGGTAGATTTACTGCTATATCAAAGGCCAGTCCTTCTCATACCATGTCTATGTGGTGTGGTGTACAGCCACCTTTCTCCTTCATCCCCAGCAGTGGTAGATTTACTGCTATGTCAAAGGCCAGTCCTTCTCATACCATGTCTATGTGGTGTGGTGTACAGCCACCTTTCTCCTTCATCCCCAGCAGTGGTAGATTTACTGCTATGTCAAAGGCCAGTCCTTCTCATACCATGTCTATGTGGTGTGGTGTACAGCCACCTTTCTCCTTCACCCCCAGCAGTGGTAGATTTACTGCTATGTCAAAGGCCAGTCCTTCTCATACCATGTCTATGTGGTGTGGGAAGTAAAAGAACTCTCACCTTGGTAAATGTGTAGGGGTGAGATTTCTACCTGAACTGATCACATAAATTCGATCACCACCCTTGTGGTTTAAAAAAGCCTTGAGAAAGTCTGGTAAGAACCTGTAATGGTTAACTGGACGTTAGATAAAAACCAACCAACCAACAACATGCTCGAAGCCATCTATTGTACGAAATCTTCATACTTAGAGTCGTAGAGAAGTTGCAAGAGGGGAGCTAAACCAGGTTTACCCACACAAGTGTATGGGATCAAAAGGTCACATTCGTGAAATCTTGAGTTCTTGATCCTGGGAACTTTTTGAAGGATGCTGTGAGAGATTTGTTATTCCAGTGTTAATTACCCCAGCACTTAATCCTCATCAATGTATTTAGTAAATGAGCAGAGAGCCTGAAGAAACAAACACTCCCTCCGCGTCTGTTTCTCCTCAACAAAACAAACCCTTGGAGAAATCCTCGTCTGTTTTTAGGTGTATTTCTTAAGTTAAAAAGATGTCTGATAGACACAAGAACAACAGTTTCTTAGTCATTCAACTCTCCAAAGTTGGTTAATTTTCCATTGAATGTTTGCCACACAAATGTATCCGATAACCTGGGCGTCAGAATGACAACTATTGGGAATTCATTCATCAACAGATATTGGCTGGGGTCATAGTTGGATTGAATAGCTGGTATTTTTGTCCCATAGGCTTAATGATGGGAACTCGTTCTCCACGCCCCTACGAGTATTGCAGTCCGTTCTCCATGGTCTATATCCTGTGTGTTGTCCATTCTTTTAGTGTATACAGGGGTGAGATAAATACAGAAAGAAACTCGTTTTAGTCAAAGTCATTGTTCTCCAACTCGTTTGAATGCTACGTGATTTTTACTCGGCTGTCACCTCGTTCATATCACTCTGCATCAAACTGGTGGAGACAACGACTTCGACCAAAACTTGTTGGTTTCTTCTTTAATAGTTCTGTATTCAGGCTGATAAAGTAAAATGCAACAATCTGCAAATGGTACTTGGTGGGGGATTCCATAGCTGATTCTGTTTCCTATTTCACTTGCATTTCATATCGGATTTAACTAGATACCTACTTATTAACCCAATCACATATCTATAATAATGAGAGCAATTTACCAAACTCCAATCTTGTGAATCACCACGATTCTTATGCCCAATCACATTTCTATAAAGAGAAAAATTTCCCAATCTCCAATCTCATGAATCACCACGATTCTGATGCAACAACCATTGTCTTTCACAATAGACTAATTATTCTCGACACCACACTGATTCTGAGAAGTGTAAATTGGATGACAGGATTGATATGATAACCTGTTGTACAAGACACAACCCTGTAATGATCCATACAATGTAAATATGAATAGACGTGAGACAAGCAGGTCCTTTGTTCGGCAGGTACGAGGAAGATGCATGTAGCGCGGATCGATGAGTCTTAGCCTCCTACTCGGATCTGATTTCTCCTATTGACTCAGCTGCTCGTAAGCCATGAGCGAGCTGTCCCTCCTCTCTCCCCTCCCAGTAGACGTGCTCAAGTCTCACCATTTAACATGATTTATTTATTGAAAAAAGTATTTATTTATTTATATTGAACATAATTCATCACTTGGTGAAAGTGTTAGTAGGAGAAAACGTAGTTACTGAACCTGTAAGGATGCCGTTTAGGGTCCTTTGTATCATATTAGATGCATCCCGACGCCAGAGAAGGAGGGACATATTTATGATACTGTAGCAGTCGCTGGCTTTGGCCTTAACTCTTTAAGGACGCTGCCTGGGACCGAGCTACTCCCATAAGGACAGGTGCTGGTGGCAGTTTGTCTGGCTAGAGGACGGCCACATAAAAGTTAAAACTGATATCCAAGTTTGCAATCATGCAATATGATACATAATCATAAATATTTTATTTCTTTTTAATAGAAATATTAAATATGATGTTATATCTACATTTTCTGAAGATTTCATGAATATTGCTATCATTTCTTTGTTAAAACATTTTTGTTAATATTGGGACAATGATGCCTCAAGGCATCATGTGTCTTTAGTCCGGTGATGCCTCCAGGCATCATGCGTCTTTAAAGGGTTAAGGAGGATAGGCTATCCTTGAAAAGATTGTATATAAACTCCTTCCCAGCGATATGCCACCCTATGTACCACCACATAGGTCGGTTTGGTCCTTTCGGTATGTATGAACAAACCTAGTCAAACTAAACCAGACATCTGAAGTTTAATAAACAGTGGATGTTTATTGTTACGAGGTGATCCCGTTTAGATCACTTCGAAAGTACAGTACCTTGGCATGGTGTAAAGTAAAGCTGGGGAGGCTAATCCAGATACCGAAGCGCTGGACTCACCTACCACCGAGAGGGTTTAGAAAAACCCTACAAATGAGGCCTCAAGAATTCACTCTTCTCAGAGATAATGCACGAGGAATGCCTGCCGACCTACTGTGAATCATGCCTATATACAAGCTGAGTTACGTAATCCGGGCGACCCCGTAACACTTGTGTGTGCGGGTTCACCCGAATCACTACACAGCAGGGACTGACATCCCATGCCCTCTGGTGAAGAGTGAAAGAACCGCTGCCAGACTGACCTGGCCCCTACAATGCAAAAGGCCAAGAATGGCATCCCTCTGGACTCAGTCACTGTTTTCCTATTATTATATACCTAAAATTGATGAAAAATGTCATTTTATTCATCATAGCCTATTCATTACTTCATAGTGTGCCCAAATATCATCTATACTGCACCCCTAGCAGAGGGTAGTATTTCATAGATGTTCGGCTATAGGTATATAGATATATCGGGGGAAGTGTATGGGGAGGTGTGCGGTATTTCTAAAGAGAGGGGTAAGGGAGGGGGGAAGTGTAGGGGTGTGGTATGGGGAGAGGTAAGGTGGGGGTATGGAAAAGGGTAGAATGAGGGGTGTGGGGAGCCCTGGACATGTCTTGGGAGGTATTGGGATGGGTAAGGATATTGTAATGGAAAGGGGTAAGGCCAGGGTTATAGAGGGGTTTAAAGAAAGGGGTAAGGAGTAGAGATTCAGGAACAGCCAAAAGATGGGTAGTGGAGAGCTAGGACACGGTGACTGAGGCCAGTCTAAATCAGGGTCTCCTTGTTGTGCTTTGAGCTTAGGGCTCGAGTCACGTGATCAATATGGGGCACGTGATTGGCTAATCCGTATTATCAATGACATGAGGGGTAGGGCATAATCCAACATACCCGTGATTTCTACGTTATCTCTTTTGTAAAGCTTTATCTACTTCGTCAACGTTATATGTTTTATCAGCGTTCATTTATAGGTGTAGTAACATTGCTATATGACGCAGCATTTATTACCCACCCAATACGGAGTCTCCATACTTAGCCTATGGAGCCTACAGATCGCTATTATTACCCACCTAATACAGAGTCTCCATACTAAGCCTATGGAGCCTACAGATCGCTATTATTACCCACCTAATACGGAGTCTCCATACTAAGCCTATGGAGCCTACAGATCGCTATTCTTACCCACCTAATACAGAGTCTCCATACTAAGCCTATGGAGCCTCTAGATCTCTATTATTACCCACCTAATACAGAGTCTCCATACTAAGCCTATGGAGCCTACAGATCGCTATTATTACCCACCTAATACGGAGTCTCCATGCTAAGCCTATGGAGCCTACAGATCGCTATTATTACCCACCCAATACGGAGTCTCCATGCTAAGCCTATGGGGCCTACAGATCGCTATTATTACCCACCTAATACGGAGTCTCCATACTAAGCCTATGAGGCCTACAGATGGCTATTATTATCCACCTAATACGGAGTCTCCATACTAAGCCTATGGAGCCTCCAGATCTCTATCATAACCCACCTAATACGGAGTCTCCATTCTAAGCCTATGGAGTCTACAGATCGCTATTATTACCCACCTAATACGGAGTCTCCATACTAAGCCTATGGAGCCTCCAGATCGTTATTATTACTCACCCAATACGGAGTCTGCATACTAAGCCTATGGAGCCTACAGATGGCTTTTATTATCCACCTAATACGGAGTCTCCATACTAAGCCTATGGAGCCTCTAGATCTCTATTATTACCCACCTAATACGGAGTCTCCATACTAAGCCTATGGAGCCTCCAGATCGCTATTATTACCCACCTAATACGGAGTCTCCATACTAAGCCTATGGAGCCTCCAGATCTCTATCATAACCCACCTAATACGGAGTCTCCATTCTAAGCCTATGGAGTCTACAGATCGCTATTATTACCCACCTAATACGGAGTCTCCATACTAAGCCTATGGAGCCTCCAGATCGTCATTACCCCAGATCCCCAATGAAACAGAGTGAAGGCCGTAGTGGGCTTATAAAATTTTATTTAATTTTATGAGTCTTATTGATATGAATAAGAGAAATACATGAGTATCAATAATAAGACAAATATAGGAATTGACATAGATAAGTGTTTGTCAATTATGATAAGATTTGTGACAATATGACAAATATTGAAATTGACATAGATATGTGTTTGTCAATTGTGATAATATTTGATATAAGATAAATGAAGATTATGTGATATTACATAGTTAAACATAACATGTAATAATAAAATAATAGAAATAGCCCTACGAGTGTAAGGAGTAGGAGAGAAAAGGAGTGGGTGGGTGGGTAGAAAAAATAGGTGTTGAGCGAAGGAGACCAGTGAAGCGAATGAGACAGAGGGCAGTGTCGCACTCGCGCACTTTGAAGTTTAGTGCGGCCGAGAGTGGAGAGGTGGCGCAGGGGTGCGCGAGTGCAGAGTGGTTTCACCAGGGGGGGCAATGACCACCCCTGACCAAAGGCCATGGGCAACCTATTTCCCCAGATCCCCAATGAAACAGAGTGAAGGCCGTAGTGGGCTTATAAAATTTTATTTAATTTTATGAGTCTTATTGATATGAATAAGAGAAATACATGAGTATCAATAATAAGACAAATATAGGAATTGACATAGATAAGTGTTTGTCAATTATGATAAGATTTGTGACAATATGACAAATATTGAAATTGACATAGATATGTGTTTGTCAATTGTGATAATATTTGATATAAGATAAATGAAGATTATGTGATATTACATAGTTAAACATAACATGTAATAATAAAATAATAGAAATAGCCAAGAAGCCAATGGTTAAGGGAAGAGGAGGGTGGGAAAGTTTTTTATAGTCACTTTTTGAAGGAGAGAGACTCAATGAGAGACTTGTTGACAGTCTCTTGGTCTGATACTTTGATGTAGTCCCTGTGAGCCTGGGACCTCCACCCTCCATACCTCTGGATGTTAAGTTCAGGTATTCCGGCCTCAAAGGCCTGGGTGGCAGCGGCCTTCCTGAGGCTGTGGAGGGTGTATGTCTTCACCGTTTGGCCTGTGGCCTGTAGGAGGCGGTCCCATTCGTTGGTCATAACCCGTGATGTGATGGTCGTCCCATCGGGCAGTGTCAGAAACGGGTCCCGCAGTGAAACCGTAGGGGCCGCCCGTAGTAGGCCTCGAACCGCGTCTACCGGGCACACCCGGATATCGTCCGCGGCCTTGAGGCGCATCACTTTCTGTTGCCCTACGTATTGAAGATTTTTGGCCGCCTTGATGGTGATAGTGAGGTGCCGGCGGCCGAGGACCACGTCCCCGCGAATGAGGTTCCGCGCCGGGTCGAATGCCCGAGCCGACTGCGGCGCCACCTCCCCCTGCCGTAGGGCCGCGTAGAAAATGAGCAGCATGCCCGCCCTCATTGCCGTATGGAGGGGCGATCCCGTCAGGGCATCGAGGACCGCCCTGAACACATCCATTGGTATGGGGGCCTTCACGTTTGGCACGTACAGCTTGTTTCTCCTCATGCCCTCGAGGGCACGCTTCACCCGGTGATCCTCTGTTGGCCGCACGTCCCCTCCCGTCAGTCGGAGGTGTGCCCGGACGTGCGATAACTGGTTGGCGACCGTAGCCGGCGAGGGGGCGTGGTCGGCCACGTATTCCAGGTACGACGTGATCAGGCTCACGGTCGGTGCCCGGGGGTCCGCTCTCATCCGGTTGCAGAACGCCAGGTAGGTGGTGACTGCGGATCGCTGGTTTGCGAGCGTACCGGGGGCACGCGCCTCTGACTGCCTCGCAGATGCCTTCGCCTGGAGTAAGAGAAGCGCCCGATCTGCAGAAGAGACGGAGTACGGGTACAAAAGAGGCATGGGTACACGGTACGATAGGGTACAACTCATGAATGTGAATGAGGGAAGTGGCCTTATCGTATTCCGTCCTCGACAGATGGGCTCTGCTCAGGGCATCTGCGATGACGTTTTGCACCCCGGGGATATGGCTGAAGACCAGTTCCACCTGCAGGCGTGCCTGCACCATCCATGCCTGGCGGGCACACTCCGCCAGGACAGGGTTACGGGCACGCCCGCTATTGAGGGTCTGTACAGTTCCGAGGTTATCACAGAACACCTCAATCCGTGATCCCCGATCCTTGTCGGTGATAAATGTGTGGAGTGCGTAGATGGTATTCAGAGCCTCGAGCTCTGAGATGCACTCCACGGGATCGAGGACGGGGCACACCTGGCCGGAGTAGAGAAGCGGCCGTCGGTTCCTCCGACGCCCGACAGGCACGCATCTACTGTGATCCTCCGCGTCGGTGGACCTCAAGGGATGAGGGCGCGGCCGTTCCAGCCCCGGGCAAACTTAACGAACCAGTCGAGGTCCTGGCGCATCTCGGAATTGATGTTCATGTAGAAGCCTCTCATCTCCCGGAGGGCCTCGAGTAGCTTTGAGACGAATGCCCGCGCCGGACGTATACACCTCGCCACGTGTAATATCCGGCCGAGCACCGACTGAAGCTGTCGTTTCGTCAACGTCCGGCGCTTGGCTACGGCCGACACGTGACCGCGGATGTCCTCCAGCTTGGCCGTGGGGATCGATAGAGTCATAGCACGGGCGTCGATCTCTATCCCCAACCACGTCACGGTCTGGCTCGGCTCCTGCGCTTTATCACGTGCCTCGGGTAGCCCCAATTCCGAGAAAAGGTCTCGCGCGATCCTGAAGTCCTCGGCCGCCTTACCCCGGTCCTCGGAGAGGATGATGAGGTCGTCGAGGTACATCGCGGCCGTGACTCCCTTTGATGATAGTATCCCCACGATGGCCTCCGCCACACACTGCATGTGGTAGGAGGAGGCACGGGCGCCGAACGGCATGGCCGTATCGCAGTAGTGCCCGCCCTCCCACGTGAAACATAACAGAGGCCAATCGAGGGGATCGCACCTAAAGTTCTTGTAGGCACGCGACACGTCGATGGACGACATGTAGGCCGACGTGCCTGCCTTGACGAGTTTGGCCACAAACTCGTCCACCGTAGGGAGGCCGTGTTCTCGCTCCAGTCCGTAGACCGAGTTCTTAATGATGAACGAGTTCACGCTGCACTCCCTCGGGAAAGTCATATCGGTAATGATGCGCCGGTCGTCCGTCCCGCGCTTCTCCCGTGTCATGAGTGGCGACACGTGACACCACGGGCTAAAAGGCGGTTCGGCGAACGGGCCCATCATATTGGTAAAGCCTGCCTCCTTTCCAAGAAACTTCTCTACCTGCACGGGGTGAGAGGTTGCGCTGGGGTGGTTGGCCACCCCCCTGGTATCACTCTCCGGTCCCAGGTATCCCAGGGGGAAACCGTATCGCAGGAAGCCTAGGAGCTCCTGCGCCTCCTCCACGTGCCCTAGGTAATGGTCCCACGCAGGTAGGTTAAGGTCGGAAGGCACCTCGACCCTAGCGCCGAGTGCGTTGGGGATTCCCGTGTCACGCACGGTCCGGTATATCTCCGCGTGCCTGGCGGGCCCCACGGCCGTGAACTCCGGCCATGTCTCCCGGCGATGTTGCTTGAAGGCTTACGGGTCCGTCCTCACCCCCTCCCGGTGGACTCCTGTTTCGCAGACATCCCGAAGTGCTTTAAAGTCGGGAGTGTTAGATTCCTGATCTCGGCCCGGCGCACTAACACTAACACCCGGCAAGCGACTGAGACCATCATCCCCCACAGGGCCGGGGGCGGCCGCCGCCGGTGGAAAGGGGGGTATCTCCTCCGGGAGTGTATTCCCCCCGTCATTGTTGTTGTTTATCTCTGCCCCTCGGCCACGTGCCGAGGGGGTCACGTGATCGATGACGTCACGTGGGGGAGCCGGCTTCGTTACACAACACTCCGTCCTGCCGGCACCCCTTTCATCTTTGTTTCGCGCCTCGTCTACTGGCGGGGCGCGGCCGGCCCGTTTTTTGAACTCGGCTGGGGTTGGTGTACCACACTCTGCGCTGCCGCCGGCCTCGTAGTAGCCTGCAGTTGATACCCCGCCTGGGGTACCCGCCGTGGTGTGGGTACAGGGGGAGCCGCCGTGTTGTCGTACCCGTGTCCGTAAGTGAGCTTACGGTTGCATGCGTGCACCGAGTGACCGCACTTCCTGCCCACAGAGTGGCAAAACGTGCACACGTGCAACCACCGGATGCCCCCTTCAGTGTGGTCGCTGCGGTGGCGGCACCCCCTCTCTCCATTGAAGTCCCGGCACGGGGCCTCGCTCCCCCGGGCACGTCCGGTCTCCGTGTTTTGACTGTTGTTAGGCGTGTGGGCACTGGTCATCGCGAGCCGGACACGTTCTTCCTGTATCCGGCCGTGATCCGACCACCGCATCCTGCCCGACTCGACCTGGTCGAAAACGTAGTTTGACCAGCGTCTGACGCCGGCCCACGGCCGTGCCTGCGCATCAACCGTCACCTGGTATAAGTGTTTGAACATATGCTCCTTGTCCTCGGGGTGCAAGGCGCGATCGTCATTCAATAAGGCCACAAAACATGAAATGTACTCCAGAGGCCCGAGGCTCGCCCGTAGGTCCAGTTTCTGGTGCAGCGTGTACACCCCATCTCTGTCCATGAACATGTACGGCTTCGCCGTCGGCCTCCGGGCATTTAAATCAGAAATTAGGCTCTTACCCGTTGTGCGGTCGTGTCGCATGGCCTCACGGCCGAATTCACGCTGGAGGTGTTCCTCGGTCGTGTATGCCTCTCGGAGTGCCCTGGGAGCGGGGAGGAGGCGCTCGTTTTGATCCTGGGCCCAGTCTCTTGTCCGTTCGGCCGCTGAGGAAGCCCGTGAGCCGGCCCGGCGCGAGGTCGGCCTGGAGATCTGCATGATCGCGTCCATCATGCCGTCCATCTGGCGCGATATTTTGGTCATATCCGTCCTTACTTCACCGACGTCCGTCTTTACCTCGTTGACGTCCGTCCTGACCCCTCCGAGGTTGGCCTCCAGGGCTGTGATGCGCCAAGTCCGAGTCCGTGCGCTCGCGCTCGTTCCCTGTTGTGATACCGAGTCCACGTGGTCGCTCTCGGCCGCCGGCTGTCTTATCGTTATTTCCGAGTCCGTCTCGGCCTCCGCGGGTGCGGATGCCGCCACAGCGCTTCTGGTCAACATAACTATACTATAATTCCTTAAATCACTGAGTCGCTTGGTATCCCTGTCCTCGTCTGCCGATATTCAGGGGAATACGGAGACCGAAGGTACGGAGGGCGATAAGCCAAGGAGCGATAGAAAAAATAGGTGTTGAGCGAAGGAGACCAGTGAAGCGAATGAGACAGAGGGCAGTGTCGCACTCGCGCACTTTGAAGTTTAGTGCGGCCGAGAGTGGAGAGGTGGCGCAGGGGTGCGCGAGTGCAGAGTGGTTTCACCAGGGGGGGCAATGACCACCCCTGACCAAAGGCCATGGGCAACCTATTATTACTCACCCAATACGGAGTCTGCATACTAAGCCTATGGAGCCTACAGATCGCTATTATTACCCACCTAATACAGAGTCTCCATACTAAGCCTATGGAGCCTACAGATCACTATTATTACCCACCTAATACAGAGTCTCCATACTAAGCCTATGGAGCCTAAAGATCGCTACTGAGTAGAATATGGAAAGCCGTATTCTCCGAGAATAATACAGCGTTTTCAGACACCTGATGGGCGTTATAGGAACTATTTTATATAAGGAATGCACAGCGCTTGTGTCGAATTTCTAATTATCTACAATATTTTTTCCCAATAATTACTCGAAAGGTGAGTAATAAATACAACATTACCATGATTTTGATCTGTGTGGCTGTATTCTCTTTGTAGTTGACACTACGTAATACTCCTCACTATTGCTCAGCCACTCAGATCAAAATCATGGAAATATCGTGTATATAATCCAACAGATCCATAATGTCTGCAGGAATAAATTGAAATGAATAATAGTCAAGTAATAATAAATATTTCATTGAGATGAATGAAATTGAAACTAATCTTTGTGTCATTCTCAAATGTCTAGACAGCCAATACAAGAACAAAACTCAAATTGAATTATACTCTTTATAATTGAAAAGTTGTAATCGGAAGAGATATGCATTGCAGCATTATTACAAAATTGAAGTCATGAGGTGAATGACATTGTGTATGGTAAACGCGACAGGATCTAAAACTAGATGGCATAATAATTGATGCGGAAAAAAGATGAGAGAAGACTGTCATATCTGGGGTGAATTATTTTAAAGAAGGAGCGATCAAAAGGACGATTTTATCGTAGTATTTTTGGTGATCTCATTATTCAAATTACTAGACTTTATGATGACAGTCTTACATACAAGACATTCATAGATTATAGAGGAAACCTATGAAGGTTTAGGGTCAGAGCTTGTATCCCATGTCAGTTTCCTCAAACTTTCTCAGAATATCAAGAGACGTCACGAGTTTGAGTCTGAGATTATTTATGCCACTCATTTTGTTGGCTCCGTAATGTCACTCGTCTTCGACTCGTGAAATTATGGGGCCAACAAAATGTGTGGCATAAATAATCTCAAACTCAAACGAGTGGCGTCTAGATTTTATCCTACCCCGTTTCCATATTTTTTCAGTATCAGAAAGTAGTGGCATAAACAACACTTTATGTCAAACCCGTGAAATAAACAAATCCCATGTTAAGCCTAAGGCGTTTTTTATTCGGGGTAGGATAATAAAGTATATGTATCGATCACGTATGCAAGTGAAGTTTTGAAAATTATTGAGATAACAAACCAGAAAACCAGTCAATACAACCATACTCCAAGTGTATATAACGATGCCATAACAACTGAGCTGGACAAAAATCAGGGCAAGAGTTTCAACAGTTCTGGACACTTTTACAGTGGAACATGTTACGTGGTTAAAAGCCGAGTACAGTGTCCTTTGTGGACATGAAGTCTGGCCCTGAAGGTCATTGATAGTTTGACCTGAGCTGAAGACAAACAGATAGAAGGAAACTCACGAGATAAAAATAACTTTGTGAGTACTCCACCAAGTTTGTCCGGCAGAATAATTAACAAGGCAAAGCTGAGTGAATTATGTAGCGGTCAAACAAGGTGGAGTGCGGACCAAGTTATTTTCATCAGTGGGTTTCTGATTTTATTATCCACCTAATACAAAGTGTCCATAGAAAACACATAGGGAGTCTGTATGGACATACCCAGAGCATACAGATATATCCACCTAATACAAAGTGTCCGTAGAAAACACATAGGGAGTCTGTATGGACATACCCAGAGCATACAGATATATCCACCTAATACAAAGTGTCCATAGAAAACACATAGGGAGTCTGTATGGACATACCCTGCACATAGAGATATGTTGTATGCTCCGGGTGGCGCATACGGAAAAATAGTGCGTATGGAAAAATAGTGCATAACTAAAACGAACTGATATCGACATGCCACTTGTCCCGAAAAGGTGGATAATAAATACAATATAGACTGGTTTCAGATAAAAGCGGTCGTATGCTCCTCGGAGTTGACTCTGTGCAATATCCTCGCATACGCTAGGATATTACTACGCGTCAACTCAAGCATACGGCCGCTTGTATCTGAAACCAGTCAATATTGTGTATTTATCTCACCCTGTATACCATCATTGATTAATAAAATGAATCACCCAATTAGCCATTGAGTATGGGGTACTCCATTCTTACATTCCAAAATAGCGGTATGTGAAACTATGTGATTCTATCCCTTGGCCTAACTGACCAAGCTGGCTCTAGGTAAAACGCCGCTGGAGGCAACCCCTTGGTTACGATCAACATGGTCGCCCCCACATGTTAAACACAGAGCCAGCATATAATCCTGATCTTGATTCTCATCAGTCCGACTAGTGTAGCGCATTGCAGTAACACCAGCAATAAAGCTTGTAATGGGACAAAGCCTTGGAGTCATTCATTCTGATTGTAATACTAACCTACAAGGCCGTGGAGTATGACTTCCTAACATTAAGCCTATGGAGAAAATTTTCTTCATGACTTCCGGATTCTGTTCTGCAGGACATTAGTTATTATGAGAATAAGACATGTTAATTAAAATCAAATTTATATGAGGACATTTCTTTCTCTGGTAAATCTTGAAGATGGCAACAAAATAACAGTTCTATGATTACCTGACTGCTAATTACTGATAGAAAAGACCCTTATGACACTCAAATGTCATGTTCTTTAACGTGGTGAGTTTTTGTACGCCATCTTTGCCGCAACACAAAATAATTTTAATGAAGATATGTTTTATGAAGGTCCGGGAACAAAAACGCGACACGTGAGTTTTAGTGATGGTCGAGTGAGACTTGGCCTGTCGGGTGTGCAGCGAATTATCAACTTCACAATTCTCAGATCTAAAAGGTAGGAGTATATGACGACATTTCGTTATCGCATCTATACTAAGAAAGAAATTGATGAGTATTTGGTCTTTGTCCCTGTATGCCATCGAGTTTAGAGCAGGCAAGATGAATTTTTTTTTTTTTTTTTTTATCAATTTTTTAAATTTTTTCATTCAGGGTATGAAATACATATGGGTAATTTGGCATACAAATGAAAATCAGTCGATCAAGGGATCAATGGGGCAATAGCCGAGTGAATATTACGAAGAGCTCCAAAAAAGATGGCTATCGGGGATACAGACCAAGCACGAATATGTTTCTGATTTTGTATTATACTGGAAAATATTTATCTGTTATTTACCCATTGAGTATGAGTTACCGTACTCAAAAGCCTGTTCAGTACGAATTCCCAATATAAAGTCTATGGACGCTTATGCCAAGCTAAGATTTACATAGTTGTTTGTTACTTAGCGAGCAGATTAAACATCTGAATATGTCTGTTTGTGGGAAATACGTTATTAGTTTATAGAATGCCAATTTGTAGGATAATTATTCTTGAATAAATTAAAACCAGTATTTGCCATATTAGAGGGTATAACGATAGGGACTATTTCTTTGCTCTATAGCAGAAAGGGACCATTTCCTGTTTACCATGGTTTTGAGGCCGTATACGACAGATTTGAATCCGTATACCACAGTTATGGTATCTAACAGGTTTTATATAATGGATAGTGGTTTACTGAGTCCCCGTACATTTTCAGTGTGGTCTCTGTATACAATGGATAATAATATAAAACACCTCAATATAATAACCCACACCTCGGAAAAATAACTCACACCTCAGAATAATAACTAACACCTCAGAATAATAACCCACACCTCAGAATAATAGCTCACACCTCAGAATAATAACTAACACCTCAGAATAATAACCCACACCTCAGAATAATAGCTCACACCTCAGAATAATAACTAACACCTCAGAATAATAACCCACACCTCAGAATAATAACTCACACCTCGGAATGATAAATCTCACCTTGAAATGATAAATCTCACCTTGAAATAATAACCAACACCTCGAAATAATAACCAACACCTCAGCAGAATATACCACACATGAAAATAATAACCCACACCTCAAAATAATAACCCACACCTCAGAATAATAACCCACACCTCGGAATACTAACTCACACCTCGGTATAATAACTCACACCTTGGAATAATAACTCACACCTTGGAATACTAACTCACACCTCGGTATAATAACCCACACCTCAGAATAATAACCCACACCTCGGAATACTAACTCACACCTCGGTATAATAACTCACACCTCGGAATAATAACTCACACCTTGGAATAATAACTCACACCTCGGAATGATAACCCACACCTTGAAATGATAAATCACACCTCAGTAGAATATTAAGAAAGACCCTGATGAGTGTTTGGTCTGTGTCCTCGTTCGCCATCGAGTTTGGAGTGCTCAGTAATATGAACGAGGCGATAGCCGAGTGAATATTCTAAAGCACTGCAAACGAGATGGTGAACAGGGACTCAGACCAAGCACGAATATGTTTCTGAGTTTATCTTAGCCTGGAAATATTCATCTCTTTATCACCTGTTGAGAAGGAGTTAACGAACTCGCAAGCCTGTTGAGAACGAGTTCGTAATGCTAAGCCTATGATCGTTTATTCCAGGCTAAGATAAAGCACTGCACTGATGCAGACAACGCCAAACGTCTCTGAAAGGCTTCTCAAAGAGCAATCATCTGGAATATAATCCAGAACTCACCTTATCCATTAACCTATCAACTCTCCTCAGTCGAAACGTGACTCCCTTTTAAATCAGTCCCTTCGTCTTTCTCCTTTTCCCTGTTTTATATCGGAGTGCGTATTACCGAGTATATGAGACTTCCTGTCACCTCTTACATTAAGACTGTGCCAAGTATCATGTCATTCATACTCTGTGAACTCTCGACGCGTGTGTTCTAACCGGTAGTTCAGAGATTATTTTATTATGTAGTCCATCCTTATATTACCTCATATTAAATGATTAGACGTCATTGGAGGAAAAAGTATTACAATATTCTCTTTGGGTTGAGGAGCATAGTAGTTAAGGGACTGGACTTGAAATCCCAAGGTTCTGGGATTTCATAGATTTGATTACCAAAAGAACCTTGAGAAAGTCTGGTAGAAACCTGTAATGGTTAACTGGACGTTGAATCAAACAAAACAAACAAACATTGTCATTTTATTTTATTTCTATTTCTGTACTTCATGTAATGTTCGAACGCATGCTACTGTGCGATTGCACGAGAGCGAAATGTAAGACCACCAATCCTGGTAAATCTTGTTCATTGAATTAAAAGAAATAAAACTCTCAACAACCTATACCAGGCCTGATTGAGCCCAGGAGGAAAGAGGTAGCTCAGTGGTAAAAGCTTTGGACTTGTAATCCCAAGGTTGTTGGTTCGAATCCCACTGCAGCCACTATTTCCCTTCATCCCCAGCAGTGGTAGACTTACTGCTATATCAAAGGCCAGTCCTTCTCATGCCATGTCTATGTGGTGTGGTGTACAGCCACCTTTCTCCTTCATCCCCAGCAGTGGTAGGTTTACTGCTATATCAAAGACCAATCCTTCCTATACCATGTCTGTGTGGTATGGAAAGTAAAAGAACTGTGACCCCGGTAAATGTGTAGTGGTTAGGTTTCTACCTTAATTCATCACAGAGATTCATTCACCACCCTTGTAATGTAAAAGAACATGAGATACACCGTTGGTACTGCAAGTAATCTCAACATTACAATGAACAAAGTCTTGCATGGAGTACACACAAGTGACTGACCCTAACTAATTAAGCCCTGCCCATGCTTCCTGCTAAGACCACGTGCACGAGATGGTCAGTAATACGAGTAAGCGGGTTAACGAGTGAGAGGGACATGAAGAGGTCTATTTATCCGTTCTCACCAGCGTGATTAGTTTAATTAAATCCTACACGGCAGCATGTAGACCTCCACCTCTGTCATCAGCAAACGACAGCAGAGGTCGCTGTCCTGTAGTCACCGCTACCAGTGGGGCACTCTCCCCCCAGATCCTTCGCAGCGCTAATACCGGAGACACACCAAGCGAGAAACGTTGGCGATAATTGTACTCGCCTTCATAGTCATGGCGATTATGTGAGCGATAAAATTTATCGCCTGGTGTGTCCACTACTGGCTGGGATATGAGAGCGACTGGGATGTAGGTAAGTTCAAAAATCGCCAGCACATCCCATGAGCGATAATATCAAACATGTTAGATATTCTCGCCAAGAGAAAGCCAAATTCGCTCACATAATCGCCAAGACAGAATCGCTAGGATGGTTCTAAAAATGCAGACACACCAGGTTTTTGGTACATGTAAGCGATATCTGAGCGAGTACTGCCATCGACAAGTATTCGACCAATCAGATTGAGTTTTAAAGTCACATGATCGCTCACTCTTGTCACATTACTCGCCCATACGGTAATCGCCAAATATTAAACATCGCTCACACTTGGCGAATTTTCCCTACTCGCCCAGTGCAGTTTATCGCTGGCGTTTTCTTGCCGCCTCAGCTCGCTCGGTGTGTCCAAAAAACGTTAGCAAGTCAACAAAACCCCCTCTCACCTTGTAGGCGAGAAATGGTGAGCGATTTCATTACTTGCTGGTCAAGAATCGCCGAGGGTTCCGCTCGCTTGGTGTGTCCCCGGCATGATACCGGGGACACACCAAGCGAGTAAAGGCGGCGATCACTGGAATCGCCAACACAAAATAGCATGCATGTGAGATATTGTTTCATAGTAATATCTCCTTATGATGACTTAGCGCATCGGGAGCAATAATCAGGTGAAATATGAAATAATAGCTTACATATAGGCCATTTTGTGTTGGCGATTCCGGAAATCGCTGCGTTTCTCGCTTGGTGTGTCCCCGGCATAACGCTTGCTTAATCTTAGACTCTAGTACAGTCTGTTGTCGCCAGGGCCAGGGCACACAGGCTCAAACTGAGACTGTTATGGGGTGCCATTTTAAGGTGGGAATTCCTGCCTTCTTCCCAACATGCACCTGTAGAATGGCGGATCGCTGGTTCTAACCTCGTGTGTATTGCGATCCAGTAACCAGCAATATGATACAGTATCCCTCTTGTCAAACTGATGCTATAAATAGAACAGCCAACCCTACAATTCCTCTCACTAAAGGTGGCTTCTTACAGCCAGTACAACCAGAACAACCTGGATTTGATTGTAACACTTTTAAATTTCTGTTGTGATCTAGCCTGGATTGAAAACCAAATGTAATGTTTGGATCTATAAACTGATAAAAGAAAAGACGAAAAAAATAGACTTGAGCAAGTCTATGTAGAGCTATGAGAGGTGGGGTGTCTTAAGTATTACATAAGAAGTAGTTACCAGTCCATTATTTAATTTGGGCAGAGAACCAGTCTAGGTATGTGAGTGCATGCACTGGCAACCAGAGCTACACAAATTACCTCTGGTCAGGTTAAATAAGCGTCCACCTTGACCCAGTAGCGTGACCTGTTTGTTACTCTCCGACCAGATCTTTCACACTCCTTGGAAACTGTGTTATGTCATAACCTCGAAGTCAGTTTTTCATTTTCTTTTTTTCTTTTCCTGTGTATTTTTCGTTCAAAATATAATGAATATAAATCTCGGTTTCTTTATCATTTTTATAGTTATGAATATTTCATATGTAGTATGTCAGACTGGTTCCCTGCCCAAATGAAATAAGTGACTGGTAACTACTTCTTACGTAATACCACAGAGTAGAGAGAGACACTAGAGGAAGATCTTGAACATACAGTCACCCCACCTCTCTTGGCCCAATATAGACTTGCACAAGTCTTTTCTTTCTTCTATTCTCCTTTCCAAGTGATTTACTACCTTCAGTGCTTAATTCTGAAGAAATACTGCTGCTGAATGTTTTATAGCAGTCCTGTTGTACTGGCTATGAGGCCTGCAGGCCTATTACAGGTCCAGATAAAATAAATGAAGTATAAAAGAAAAGGATACAGGGACTTAGGCCAGTCTAGGCTCTACAGTCTCAGTCTGACAATGTGGCACTCTCCCAGCAGATCTTTTACGGAAATAGAGTACAGGATCTCTGCTAGGAGAGTGCAAGAAATGGAGGCGTTACCCATAGTGCACCATAGGCTTCCAGGCTACCCGTTACCTGGCCTATAATGTGACTAGGCCAGGCTTCCAGGCTACCCGCTACCTGGCCTATAATGTGACTAGGCCAGGCTTCCAGGCTACCCGTTACCTGACCTATAATGTGACTAGGCCAGGCTTCCAGGCTACCCGTTACCTGGCCTATTGTGTGACTAGGCTAGGCTTCCAGGCTACCCGCTACCTGGCCTATAATGTGACTAGGCCAGGCTTCCAGGCTACCCGTTACCTGACCTATAATGTGACTAGGCCAGGCTTCCAGGCTACCCGTTACCTGGCCTATAATGTGACTAGGCCAGGCTTCCAGGCTACTGTTACCTGGCCTATAACGTGACTAGGCCACGCTTTCAGGCTACCCGTTACCTGGCCTATAATGTGACTAGGCCACGCTTCCAGGCTACCCGTTACCTGGCCTATTGTGTGACTAGGCCAGGCTTCCAGGCTACTGTTACCTGGCCTATAATGTGACTAGGCCAGGCTTCCAGGCTACCCGTTACCTGGCCTATTGTGTGACTAGGCCAGGCTTCCAGGCTACCCGTTACCTGTCCTATAATGTGACTAGGCCACGCTTCCAGGCTTCCCGTTATCTGGCCTATTGTGTGACTAGGACAGGCTTCCAGGCTACCCGTTACCTGGCCTATGATGTGACTAGGCCAGGCTTCCAGGCTACCCGTTACCTGGCCTATAATGTGACTAGGCCACGCTTCCAGGCTTCCCGTTATCTGGCCTATTGTGTGACTAGGACAGGCTTCCAGGCTACCCGTTACCTGGCCTATGATGTGACTAGGCCAGGCTTCCAGGCTACCCGTTACCTGGCCTATAATGTGACTAGGCCAGGCTTCCAGGCTACCCGTTATCTGGCCTATTGTGTGACTAGGACAGGCTTCCAGGCTACCCGTTACCTGGCCTATGATGTGACTAGGCCAGGCTTCCAGGCTAGTAGTATGTCAGCTTTGAGAGTATAAATAGAACAAACGTATTTGGTTTGAGACGCACCCCGAGTGATTTAACCCGACCAACGATGTATGACGATATGGGTCAACTTTACTCAACACTATGGACGGTTAATGCTGTCTTAGCGAACAGACTTAAATGTCATTAAACGATAACCCTTGTACGAGGTACAGAAAAGGGTACGTTCCTAGATTATTAAACGGACCCAAGTGTGGTGTTCATTCTATCCGCTTTTAGATGCGCCCAGAGAGGGGGCGGGTTTTAACAGTACGAGGTCGTTAGAGGTCGTTAGAGGTCGTTAGAGGTCGTTAGAGGTCGTTGATGCCTGGTCATTAGACATGAAAACCTGATGTGCCAATTACACACCCCCCTCCCAAAACGCCATCCTCATTTATTACAATTTGGTTTGGTCCAGATTACAGGTTACTGAGTCTCTCCTACGATGTTTCATATTATTATTTAATGCCTGTTGTTGTATATCCTACACCGCTCCTACCCATGTCATGTATATATCCGTACAACACCTAGGTGACGTACGGGGTATTATTATATACCTGTGATAGTATATCCTACACATACGGCCCGCTCCTACCCATGTCGTATTTATATCTGTACGACACCTAGGTGACGTACGGGGTATGTGTGTGGCGTACGGGGTATGTACGGCGGCAAAATCCAAAAACTCGCCCAGAAGCAAAGTTAAAAATTGGATATTTTAAGGTATATAATAATACGAAAACAATGATACTGTGTCTGTACGTGATAAATACTTGTTAAAATTGACAATCAGATGAACCGATGCCGAAGGCATCGGTTCATCTGATCGTCAATTTTACCGCGTATTTATGACGTACATCCACAGAAAGCCAGTTTCTGTATATTCTTCATAACCTTGTACCTTACATAACGGGTCTTGTGGCTGACAGAAAGAGGTGTAGTCCGTTTTCAGAAACATATTAATCTTTTCATATCATTGTATAACTATACCTTGTAGAAAGATAACTCTAACTTACCTAATTCCTAACTGTCTGAATTCTTTATGAATTTTACGGAATATAACCACCTCTGTTGTTTCTCAAACATAATAATTGAGGTCACACTGAAGATTATCCTACCCCTAATAAAAAACGCCATAGGCTTAACATGGGATTTGTTTATTTCACGGGTGTGACATGAAGTGTTGTTTATGCCACTACTTTCTGATACTGAACAAATATGGAAACAGGGTAGGATAAAATCTAGACGCCACTCGTTTGAGTTCGAGCTTATTTATGCCACGCATTTTGTTGGCTCCATAATGTCACTCGTCTTCGACTCGTGAAATTATGGAGCCAACAAAATGAGCGGCATAAATAAACTCAGACCCAAACTCGTGACGTCTATTGATATTATATATATATATATATATATATAATCATATAAATATACGACCCCAAAGCCACCCTAATGATAAAAGAGGCTCTAACTAATGCCTTATTTCTACAAAATGAAGTAAAATTTATATAAAAAAAATTGACACATTCTGGATACGAGATAATTTATATAATCTGCTGTATTTTGGGCTAATTCTAATATATAAATTCTCGGTAAAATTAATTTATACACGAAAGATTTGGAATTCGTGTAAGAAAGCAGTTGTACGAACGTTTTAAAATAAAGATGTATTTATGATGTGGTAAAACTAAATTTTCCATCGGGACAAATTCGCCATGGCTTGAGTGAATATGACAAACCATGGATACCCGAAATAGGTCAATTTCACGAACATTTACGAGTTTGAAGCACGAGGGAGGAGTTCAGATTGAGGAAGTTGTCTGGTCCTGATTCCCGTAATCATAAAAGGATAAGATTCTTGTCATGGACTGGATTTTGGACACTGGAGGCACATCAAGAGGCAATCGGAGGGATTAAGGCTGTGAAGACGAACAATTTTATAACCAGTACGGAATAGAGGGAAACTATGTTCCGGTGAGCAAAAGTTCAAAGTTACGAGGTAAGGCTCGGAAAAATTACTGCCCAAGGCCTTGGCCACGGGCAGTAATTTTTCCAAGCCTTACAGAGTAACTTTGACTTTTGCTTACCGGTACTTGGTTTCCCTATTCCTATATACCTTCAAATATCGATAAAAATGATTATTTTGTTTCCTGCGAATGCCCCAGAAAAATGGCCACCCTTATCGAGTAACTGCAATAGCTAAGTTTTCGTCCCGCTGCTCTTTATGTGACATAGTCAGGCCGGGACAAAAACATCAGCCCGGGGTGAAAACATCAGTCTCGCTACATAACTTATAATTACTGCACCCCCAGCAGCAGTGTTTAGCTATAGAGGTTTCGGAAATGGGTATTTAGGAATGTAATGTAGTACACGCAAAGTCCTGGTTCATTTTAGATGTTTTAATATAGTACTTCTTTGTTGCGTGTTCTTCCGCCCTGAGTTACATTGTACTCTACTACTGCGGGGCAGGCAGCACCGGGCAGCTATCAGTGCCCTGCCTGTTCCTACCCCATGGCCGGCTGGTGTCAGACTCTCTACTGGAGACGGGATGCGGCTCTCTTTATAGGAGGCACATTCCACAATCTCCAGTCATAGTCACACTCTCCAAACATTGTACATACACTCTAATTGAGCACTGTGTTACAAGAAATATGTAACCATGCAAACTCTTTGGAAATACATCTTGTGAACAAATATGACCAACTAGACAAAAAACCACTCTGTCATGGATTGGGTTTTTGTTTAGAAAAAGAAAGGGAGGTGTCACTGCAAACGACTACGAATCATGGCATCTGCAGGCTTCCTGACAAGTCAACAGTGTGAGAATTGATACCATTAAGAATTCTTTTTTAAATATGTTTTGTTGAAGTATTTATTACAAAATTTCTGGACGACTCCAGTTCTTCCATCTGACATTTATCCATCACATGAGTATCCTAAAAAGGATACCGAATTAAAAACAAAACCCTTATGGTGCATCCCTTTCACTTGACATTCCCAAACATATGCATATCAACACGAATTCGGGTTGATTTTAAGAATTAATGGGAGGGAGACAATCTAGCCCAATTGTTGTTCAGTGGATTTGAAGATCCATGTTAAACAGTTCAACTGTGGACTGGATAATAATTTTGCCTTAAGGCTTCATTGCATATTTTGGCCGATTTCACTCCCGATGTGGCCCAGATGTACTCTAGTCTCAGTCTAGCCTGGCAGCCTGGCCTAGTTAGACTAAAGGCCAGGTAATGGGTTCCAGTTTCGTGGTGCATTATTGGTAACGCCTCGATTTTTCTGTTGCATTGTGGGATTGCGCAACCTTGGCAGACCACCAGATTCGCTAGTGGTTCCCGGGGTATCCGCTAGTGGGCTCGGCGTAGATATATCCGCTTTGAAAGCATGAGCGCCCTGGCCCTAACGACAACGGGACGTACTACGGCCTAGTTGAAGGACGTAGGAACTCGTTACCTGTCCCTTATTCTAGGGCAGGGAACCAGTCTAGTCTCAGTCCTCCCACCAAACTGGCCTCTGTCTTGTCTCTGTCTGGAGGCCATCAGCGCAATGGAATAAGTTATTTGGCATTCAGCACCAAAACTGTAGTACATCTTGGCCACATCAGGAGTGGAATTAGACCTTTAAACAGATTTATCTCCAGGAAAAAGGGACATTTTAGTCAATAAAAATCCAATCCGATTTTTTTCCTACTGGTAGAACTAGGGAAAAGAAAGCTAAGTCTCTCCCCAAAAGGTCACGTCGAGGAGAATTATTTAATTCACTTTTAGTATTTTGCTTAACCTAGCTCGACGGAGTTCATGGCAGAAATCTCCATAATGGATAAAGAAAAGTACACCACAGCATGGCATTCAACTACGAGAGCAAGTCAAAACGTCGCCTAAAAACGTCGCCTAAAAACGTCGATAAAAACGTCGCTCATACATCATCAGGTGTGTGTCTGCTGTCAGGGCCAACTCCACCGACATCGATTCCGCCAATCAGCAGTCAGTATCGGGGTCACGTGGCGTAGGACGACCGTGCCGCCCCCTGCCGTGAAACACGACCGCGTACTTGTTACTGAACCGTGTGAATGGAAAAAGGAGTAAAATACGAGATGCCGGAATGATTCTAAATATAGACATTGAAATGAATACATGTATATCAGGAAAGGTCCATTTACATTTCGTGTATGTGTTGAGAAATAATGACATTCAGATGAATATATTGTTACTATCTGTTGTGAATAGTAAGCTGAATGAATGACTCAAGGATTCGTCCATTACAAGCTTTATTGCCGATGGTGTTTACAATACGCTGTACTGACCGGACTGACCGGAGTGCCTCGAGATCAGGATAATATGCTGGCTCCATGTTTACTGCGTGGGGGCAAACCTGTTGTTCGTAACCAAGGGGGATCGTCTCACGCGGCGTGCCACGCAGCCAGCTTGGTCTGTTAGGCCAAGGGATACAATCTGTATGTGAAACATACCGATATTTAGGATCGTGACAATATCTTAGACATCATATTAATCCCTCTTCCTGAAAAGAAAAAGAAAATATTTCTGGGGTGAGTATCACTCTGAACGGGTGGCACCCAGCAGATTCCCCCCCCCAAAAAAAAATATATATATAAATAGAATAAAGAAATAAATAAGTAAAGTAAGATAAAAAGATTTCGGAGGAATCCCCCATACAGACATTAGTCGACCTATTTCCACAGGCTGGTTTCGCACCTTATCTGCTTGGTTACGCAATGTCTGCAGCCAGGTATTTAGAGCGTGCTTGCACGCGCTAAATACATCATCTAGAGACCTAAAGTTTAGAGCGGTCACATATATACACTCTCAGCATGCTGCCAGAAAACTTTCCCTTCACTATCTGCGTGCTGTTCACTGTGGTAATGTGAAAGGAGCAGGGTGCCAGTGTCTCAGGGTCTTAGGAGCATGCTCTGCTGACCATGACCAATCACTAGAGACCGAAATACCTCATTGACCCACTGGTGCTTGACCTTGATATTTTTGGATCCTATACTCAGGTGGTTGCAGAAATAGCACGCTACTTTATCAATGATGAACATTCTATTGGCTCCTAGTTCTCTAAAGGGGACAACCTAAACTAGTCAAGGTTTAGCATTGATTAACAGAGTGTATTAGTGTAATACGCTCATAATACCCGTGCACATTATTTCCAGAGGAAAAAAAGTGATTGCATCGTATTCTATGATATTTCAGCTCCAATTTGGTATGTCATACATGCATATCACCTCAATGATACTTTAGATATACCTTAGATAACACAGGGACACCGAAACTGCATACACACTAATACATTGACAGACCTAGCTGTTATATGTGTAGTAGGGTGGGAATCCAGCAGTGTTCGTGTGTTCTATGGAAGGTGGCACAACGTGCCGATCCTTACTGTGTAGTGCTTCCGGGCAACGCCGCACACGAGAGTGGCGCGGCGGAGACCGGGATTACGTAACGCTGGGTATACATATTCAGCGTTCACAGTAGGTCGACAGGCTGTCCTAGCGCGTCTCTTCTACAGAACAGACCCTTGGGCCCTTACTTTGCAGGTTGTTTCTTGTAACCTTCCTGGTGGTTAGGCGAGTCTTTCAGATTAGCCCCTCCAGCGTTACCGGGCACATAGTACTGGGGTACTGTACTTGTGGGAAAGATCTTCCAGATCTTTCCGGGAAGTAATATTGTTAATAAACATTCCTGTTTATTAAACGTGTGTGTTGTGTTGTGTGTGACTAGGTCCGTGTAAACTCACCGAAAGCCAAACCAACCTACATAGAGAACGTAGGGTGGGATCCTGCCTGGAACTAGCATTCCGGATCGGGGTCATCCAACCTGCTAGACAGGCGGCGACCACCATATATGCTTATCTTTTTTCCTATCTAAAACCAAGATAATTTTCAACTATAGAGTTTAGACAGCCATGACCCGTTGATACAATACCTTAGTTTGTTCCAACAATTTAATCTGTCAAAAAACAACACTCCTGCAATCACACCCACCGTTCACACTCTAGGTGTCATTGATGTATGTCTCTATGTGAATACCGCCGGACTCGGGGTGTTTGTCTGAGCGGCCGCGTAACTAGACAGTGGGCTGTTAGGCGGCGCTGAACGGAAACACCTTTATTACCCACCTGATACGGAGTCTCCATACTAAGCCTATGGAGATTACAGATCGCTACTGAGAAGGATACGGAGCTCCGTACCCTCCTAGGAGGATACCGATTTTTCAGATGAAAGTAGTCCCAAACATAACTTCTTAATTACGTTGAAAAGTTTTCTAACGATCATATTTATTACTTAAATCTAAAATTAAGTGAGTAATAAATACAACATTACCATAATTTCGATCTGTGTGGCCGTATTCTCCTTGTAGTTGACGCTACGCAATACTCGTCAACTACACGGAGAATACGGCCACTCAGATCGGAATCCTGGTAATATTGTGTATTTATTAGAAAATCTTACAGATTTATCATTCTCCAGATACGCATTAGTAACAACAATCTTGAATTCAGAACCGCGGCCATCCACGCTTCGTATTTCAACGTGTGACGTTTCTCGCTCGTGTCTTCAGAGAACACGATTGAAATGATTCCTGAAGAAGTTCATGACAGACTGACAGGTTTGAAAAGACTTTCTTAGAGGACAGAGTATTTGTCCAGGGCACAGCTTTTCTATACGTCAGTTTTTCTGTACTTCACGTTGCAAGATGTTTTTTATTTGACGTACACTCGTACCACGGTGTTCCTACAGTACGGACACAATTCATGTCGCAACCAGTGCAGCAATGCATAAACCGAGGTATCTTTTATATCGAAATAAATATTACATTATGATTCAGGAGATGTTACATGATTATGGTTAATTCTATATGAGCCTCCACCAAAAAAAATAATATACACGCAGGCCCTGTAGGCTCTTGTTGGTATATTTATACATAAGTGAATCTATGCACTGGCCCAATGGGCTCTTAAGCCCAATGCCCATCTACCGATTTCGGAACATTTATGTACGTTTGTCGCCGACAAACGGAGAGTAATTTATCTGAGCCAAGCCATCCTAATGGAGTCGGTAGATGTAGGACAGCTAGGCAAGGCTACCCAGCGATTAGTGAACACTCTGTTTCTTTGTTTTTGCCCTCCACCAGCGATTAGTGGACCATACACCGATTTTATCAGTGTGTGGGTCGAGCGAGGGGTTACGTAATTTGCCTGCGACAAAGTGACCGACTCCTATACGATTTGGGAACTAATCGTTCAACCCTAAATCGGTAGATGGGCATCCGGCTTTATCGGTATATTTATATATAAGTGAATCTACCTACTGACCCTGTAGGCTCTAGTCACTACATTTATATATAAGTGAATCTATGCGCTGTCCTTGTAGGCTCTAGTCGGTATATTTATATATAGTGAATCTATGCACTGGCCCTGTAGGCTCTAGTCGGTATATTTATATATAAGTGAATCTACGCACTGACTCTGTAAGCTCTTATCGGTATATTTATATATAAGTGAATCTACGCACTGACCCTGTAGGTTTTCGTTGGTATATTTATATATAAGTGAATCTATACGCTGACCCTGTAGGCTCTTGTTGGTATATTTATATATAAGTGAATCTACGCACTGACCCTGTAGGCTCTAGACAGTATATTTATATATAAGTGAATCTACGCACTGACCCTGTAGGCTCTAGTCACTACATTTATATATAAGTGAATCTACGCACTGACCCTGTAGGCTCTAGTCACTACATTTATATACAAGTGAATCTACCCACTGACCCTGTAGGCTTTCGTTGGTATATTTACCTTATATAAGTGAATCTACACGTTTTCCCTGTAGGCTGTCGTTGGTATATTTAACTTATATAAGTGAATCTACACGTTTTCCCTGTAGGCTGTCGTTGGTATATTTACCTTATATAAGTGAATCTACACGTTTTCCCTGTAGGCTGTCGTTGGTATATTTACCTTATATAAGTGAATCTACACGTTTTCCCTGTAGGCTGTCGTTGGTATATTTACCTTATATAAGTGAATCTACACGTTTTCCCTGTAGGCTGTCGTTGGTATATTTACCTTATATAAGTGAATCTACACGTTTTCCCTGTAGGCTGTCGTTGGTATATTTACCTTATATAAGTGAATCTACACGTTTTCCCTGTAGGCTGTCGTTGGTATATTTACCTTATATAAGTGAATATACACGTTTTCCCTGTAGGCTGTCGTTGGTATATATACCTTATATAAGTGAATCTACACGTTTTCCCTGTAGGCTGTCGTTGGTATATTTACCTTATATAAGTGAATCTACACGTTTTCCCTGTAGGCTGTCGTTGGTATATTCATATATAAGTGAATCTACACGTTTTCCCTGTAGGCTGTCGTTGGTATATTTACCTTATATAAGTGAATATACACGTTTTCCCTGTAGGCTGTCGTTGGTATATATACCTTATATAAGTGAATCTACACGTTTTCCCTGTAGGCTGTCGTTGGTATATTTACCTTATATAAGTGAATCTACACGTTTTCCCTGTAGGCTGTCGTTGGTATATTTACCTTATATAAGTGAATCTACCCCGTAGACTGTGTAGGCTCTCGTTGGTCGCTCTCCGTAAGAGGCTTTGCCCTCTCGACCTGCCATCTGGTGACAGAAGCCCCCCTCTCGCTGTCACTGGTAAATGGAGCCGGTCCACTCCAATGACGTCACGCCGCGCATGCCACCTACCGGACGTCGGCGGAACTAGGGACGCGGGAGAGACGCGGGTTGGGGAGCGTCTGTTCACTCGTGTTCTCACTCTCCTAGCACAGGCTCAGTGGGCAGGTCATTACAGCTCAATATCTCAATCCTCGTATTTTTTCTACATAGACTTAACGTTGGGAACTCGTATCCAACGCCCATGAGATATTTAGAAGGAAACCCACGAGATGAACATAGCTTGGTTGAGTTTGACTGCAGAGTAATTCACGAATCAAACTAAGTGAATTACTCTGTGCTCAAACGAGGTGGAGTGCGGACCGAGTTATGTTCATTGAGTGGGTTTCTGGTTTTATCTCACCCTGTATATTATTATCTATTGATAAAATAAATCACCCAATTAGCCATTGAGTATTGGGTACACGAACTTCACGGCCGTGGAGTACGAGTTCCTAATATTAAGCCTATGGAGAAAAATACCGGGGTGAGATAATTAGGAAAAATATCCAATGGGGGATTATGTCACAAATGTTAGCCTATAAGTCAATGTGAAGGTTTATATAAATTCCGAAACCCGTTGAAGTTTAGGGTCAGAGCTCGATCTCATTTGAATCACTACGTAATTCACTCGGCTTCGCCTTATGAATTACTACACGATTCAAACTCGATGGAATACGAGCTCTGACTGTAAAATCTCATAGGTTTCCTTTATAATACACAATTCTATCCTAAATCCTTTATCCCGTATTGCATTCTGCAAAGCAGGGATAATTCCAGCTTCTGTATTTCTTAAAACACTTTTGAGTTACTTTATTCCTAACTGTTGCAGGAATAATTGGATACACTTACAATATTCATTTAAAATCATAGATACCCTCCCAAAATTCTCTTAGAAAAAACCTCATGAGATAAAATAACCCCAGAGTAGTTGACCAAGCGAAGCCGAATGGACTACATTGCGATTAAACGAGTGAATCGAGCGAGTTTCTGATTTGATCTCTTCCCGGATTCTTGGTCAGTAAGATTATTGATAAAAAGGAATAACTTAACCCACTATCCATAGAGTATGACTTACACTACCCTCACGGCTGGGGAGTATGAGTTCATAATGTCAAGCCTATGGAGAAAAATACCGGGGTGAGATAAATCGACACACAAAATTAAAAAAGAAACTGATGAGTGTTTGGTCTGTGTCATCATTCGCCATCGAGTTTGGAGTGCGCAGTAATATGAACGAGGCGATAGTCGAGTGAATATTCTGAAGCACTCCAGACGAGATGGTGAACAGGGACTCAGACCAAGCACGAAATCTTTCTGATTTTATCTTAGCCTGGAAATATCTATCTGTTTATCACATGTTGAGTATGAGTTACCGTACTCACAAGCCTGTTGAGAACGGGTCCCTAATGTTAGGCCTATAGACGTTTATTCCAGGCTAAAATGATATCCGATAATTAGTAGAGACTGATCGAGAGTTAGACTTGTCAGTGTTTATGCCACGACGGGCAGGTCGTGTATTACTCGAGTTCAGTTTCGTATTTATCCTACCCCGTCGCTACGCATTTGTGTTACTAAAAGATAAAAATAGAATCAACAACCGGAACTTTTTCATAGTAGCTGACATCCTGGTCTCTGATTGGTCAATTCCTTTATTACTCTAGTGGCATAAAAAACATTTTATGTCATGGCATGCCACATAAAATTTCCCCATATTAAGTCTATAGCATGTTTTATTCGGGGTAGGATAAGTTATGAGATAGTGGTGATGGAAAATGAAATATAACCACACAGAACCTTACACTCTTAATGATATAATTTCAATCATAGCCTTTTCACATGCTTGGAACCCATCACCAGTTAAACATTACCAGGGTTACAAATTGCCGGGCACAGTATCAGGTGAAGAAAATGAGGAAGAGGCAGGACAAATCAGGGTGGTTTAAGAGAGGTGGGATTGAGGAAGTATGCAGGGATTAAGGAAAGCTGCAATTATGAGAATGGAAGCAGATCAAAAGGGATGAGACATGAAAGGTGTGAGGATCAGAGGGGCTGAGACCGGGGGGAGATCGGAAGGGGAAGTCAGAGTAGAACATCAGATATGTTCTGTCTGACTGGTATGTTAGTAGACGATGATAGGCAGATACAGAAAAGATTGAATGATTAACTATATACCCATGCCGTATATATTGTAAATACGCACCGTTTACTATATACCCATGTCGTATATACTCTAATAGGGAATTGGATTATAGGAGTCCAGGAATTTTTAATCTGTATGCGGTGTACCTGTTACCGACTGTAAGATGACAAACTGGAAATTGTGTTGTATATAAATCTACTCTCTAAATCAACTGATCAATTGATTGATGTATATTATGCATTTATAATTACTTACTGTTAAGCTTGTGTTCATACCCACGAGGTCAATTCAAATCCATTCATACGCCATGTAAGTCCATAATCTGGACACTGGGCAATTTCAAGATTTTTGGACTGGAGCCAGCAGAGGATATGCATTTTAAAGCCAAGCTGTTTTACTCCAGTATAAAAAAAAACCTTAAAAAAAAAATACCCGGAGCATACAGATATATCCACCTAATACAAAGTGTCCATACAAAACACATAGGGAGTGTGTATCACCATACCCGGAGCACACAGATATATCCGCCTAATACAAAGTGTCCATAGAAAACACATAGAGAGTGTGTATCACCATACCTGGAGCATACAGATATATCCGCCTAATACAAAGTGTCCATAGAAAACACATAGGGAGTGTGTATCACCATACCTGGAGCATACAGTTATGTTTTATGCTCTTGGTTCCGATAAAGTGTGCAAATGGAAAAATAGTACGTACTGAGATATAGTGCGTTCCTAAATGAACTTTTATACCAGTGCACCATTTGTCAGTAAAAGGTGGAATATAGACTGGTTTCAGATAAAAGTGGTTGTATGCTCCTCGGAGTTGACTCTGCACAATATCATCGCATGCGCTCAGATATATTAATCAATGAAATATCAATGTCACACTGGTCACTTTAACACAGTAACATAGACGGCTTTCTTTACTTCACCAACGTAGTTTACAGTTTTCCGTCGTTTTTCTCTCCACAACTTCTGTTTTCATTTTTTAAGTCGTCGTCTCGCATTATTTGATATCATCTAATGCATTTATTTGATATTTACAACCACAGTAAAGGGATATATGTCAGTTATGTGTCTGTGTATAGAGAAGTCCATAGTATAGGGATCAGGGACCTGTTTCAGTAGTTTCGTGACATGTCTAGATGGCGTCTGTGACACCATACGGACAGATCACAAGATTGCAGTCGATGACACACAGAGTTTCACTCACTTCTCATAGGAATTAAGCAATGACACTTTAACATGAGTAGGGGATACATATAATCTATAATTGTTTCAAATATGAAGTAGATTGACCAGTTCGATCTTCAGATATTTGCTAGACTTTTTCCGCTGTTGCTTGCACTGTTGGTGCCGCTGTTGATGTCTGTCTAGGCCTAATGTCACGAGACTACTGAAACAGGTCCCAGGTCTTTATCTCACCCCTGGTGATAGATGACCTTCAAAGATAATTCAAGATATAATATTGAGATGCAAATGAAGTCTGCCTTTAAGAGCAAAGAGTACAGACTTTTTTTGAACTGCTTGAAAGTACCCTGCGATGTGCCGAAGATGCATCACATAATATAAATGATGCGCTTTAGAAATCTCATCTTAAAGAGCTTTTGTAGAATATTTCCTTACAAATATGCATCAGGTTGAACCTCAAATAATTTCCACTTTTATAATTTCTTATTATAATGTTTCATATTCTAATAATGAATTGCTTGATGATAGTCAATGCTGGAAAGGTAATAATATAAGAACTGATAGTCGAGAGGCTTTGAGTACTGCTATTACTATGGGTGATGTGATTGAAGGATCTCTCACACTTCTAAAAACCTTGTGTCCGTTTTTCGTCCCATTGTCCTTTAAGGTTGTGCTCCACCGGGCCGATTTCTCACCCGATCAATTGTTCCTGGGCCCTGTAGAGGAAGCTCACGTATTGTAATTCATTTAATTCTGATAATAATAGTTTAATAAATGACCATTTTCAAAGATTTGAAAAATTCTAGGGCATCCGATAATGATCGGCGATTGTCTGGCTACAGAATCGGCTACCGTCAGGCCCGTGGAACACCCCCTTGACATAGGCACAAACTGTCTTTATCTATCCAAGGACGAGGTATTTTACAAGTGACAATCTGGAAGAGATTATATACACATAAAGTTGGTGTGTCATCACCAAATTATATTTTCTTGAATCCTTCCTTTGGAAATTGAATAGGATTATTCGTTTTATAATTTATCAGAGAGGTTACGACATTGCGCAGTAATTGTAAATTGTTTATAATTTACTGCCGTGCTGCTTCCTACCTCAGTCATGTAATCGAACCGAACTCAGGTGCTTAATCAAACACATAAATTAATTAATAAATTAACGGGATTTTCTTACCCAACCCACCCACACCTTTTCTTTTTTTAAATTTTCCTCTTTTATATCAATCACCCTAATAGGGCTCATAATGTATAATTTTACAAATTTGTCGTTCCTAAAATTATTCCTCCTGTTTTTTAAACATATCAATGTTTTGATATTTATCGTGCAATAAATGAATTTTTTTCTGCAGCACGGCGTTAGTTTCATTATATCTCTGACATTTGTTTCAATGTCCTTGACATATATACACAACCGAAAGGCGAATGCAGCAGAACATTACAAAAAAAGATCGGCCAGTTGTGTAACTCGTGCTCGAACGTGTTAGTTTATCACTGCTTCCACAACCTATTAGATTTATTCTCTACCCTTTCTGAATATTTGGTTCATTACTCAACCGTTGTTTATAAAATGTAATACTTCCTAGTTGAAATTCCTAGTAATCACTAGGCCAGTGGAGTCAGCTGGACACATCTAAGAACCCACTCTAGCCTCCAATCAAAATACAAATTTCAAAGTAATGATATAGAATTGGATCGAGAATCATATATACATAAACAATAATCCACGAAAAGCCTCGTAATGATTACTTTGCAATCAAACGAGTGGCGTTTGTTTGTTTATACAATTTGAGTAAGGCTCTTGATTTATTTCACCCTTTCCATGGACATTAAATAGCATCACAATATCAGAATAATTTAAAATGCTTAGTTAGTAATGTAGAGCTCCAGTAAGGAATGTATAAATCTCCTTGTTCATATATTTTCTCACATCATGGCTGGTGATTGGCCAGTCGCTTATGATGTCATCTCGCATCACTCCGCCACGACAATTGCATAGTATTGTCACTTTACGTGGGCGAACTTTGAGTATACATTTTCAATGTTATTCCTACGGCTAAATTTGTAGCAGGGGTGAGAATAATAATTTCTAAAAACGTTTACTCCTCGTTCACGGTTC
This sequence comes from Alentia gelatinosa, assembly GCA_950022655.1. Taxonomy (NCBI): domain Eukaryota; kingdom Metazoa; phylum Annelida; class Polychaeta; order Phyllodocida; family Polynoidae; genus Alentia; species Alentia gelatinosa. Next base: position 2,125,969 of record OX465589.1, read on the forward strand.
AGCGCCACCACTACTATTTCTACAACCACGAAAACAGAAATAACATAGATCTCTTAGAAGGAAACCCACGAGATGAAAATAGCTTGGTCCGTACTCCACCGAGTTTGACTGCAGAGTAATTCACGAAGCGAAGCTGAGTGAATTACTCTGTGGTCAAACGAGGTGGAGTGCAGACCAAGTTATTTTCATCTCGTGGGTTTCTGATTTTATCTCACCCCGTATAACATTATTTATTGATAAAATGAATCACCAAATTAGCCATTGAGTATTGGGTACACGAACCTCACAGCCGTGGAGTATGAGTTCCTAATGTTAAGCCTATGGAGAAAAATATCGGGGTGAGATAAAGATCGTAACCGATTGGCTCGAAATCCCTCTAATTTTCACTTCAGTCCAGTAGAAGTTTCATAGTGAACTTGAACAAATGAATGACACTTGACCTATGGCCACTTTGAGGGACCTGAGTGTGTCGAGGCATCAGACCGGGTGCTGATTAGATACAGTCCCTCCACCTTCCTCCTCATTTAGTTGGGTTTCTCCGGCAATTCCCTCCGGAAACCGGACCTTTCGTCTCCAGAGAAAGGTAATTGGAAGAAGCCGAAAGGAGAAGCACCGGCTAATTAGAATTAAGGTGAGCTTTTTGACTGCCTCTCTCGCTCCCTCTCACAGTGACCGCCGATTTTATTTTTATGGGATCGATTCGCGTACAATCAAGTAATGCGGTCTACCACCTCCGTATGTGTTACCAGTAAAGATTCAAAAATATCTGATGTGGCAAAACCTGGAAGTAGGTGGCGCTACGAACCCCTGGCGCGGCCATCTTGGCAAGGCACCTACACAGTGCAAAGCCTATGGCGAATTCAAACGTTCATTTCAGATATTCCTATAGATACACCTCTCAGCTAACAACCTATGATTACTTAACGCTGCTGGGGGCAGAATAACTTTTGTTTACTGCCCAGGGTGATGTTAACTGCCAAGGTTGACGTTTACTGCCCAGGTTGACGTTTACTACCATGGTTGACGTTTACTGCCCAGGTTGATGTTCACTGCCAAGGTTGACGTTTACTGCCCAGGTTGACGTTTACTACCATGGTTGACGTTTACTGCCCAGGTTGACGTTTACTGCCCAGGTTGATGTTCAAAGACGTTCGGTTTTTATCCACATTTGCCAACAATTGAAGGTATATGGGAATGGGGAAACCACCTACCGGTGGAAATAAGTCAAAGTTACAAGGTATGGCTTGGAAAAATTACTGCCCAAGGCATAGCCTTGTAACTTTGACTTATTCCCAGCGGAACATAGTTTTCCTCTATTCTTCCACATGTGGGGATGTGTTAAGTAACCTGTAAACCTTTCCCTCGATAAAACCAGACCATCCTTGCAGTTTCAGATCAGTAAGATATGTAATGGCTTCAATTTAGACTATAAATGTGATGTCAACAAATCATCGAAACAGCCGATTTCTTTGACTTGGCAAGTTTGAATTATGTCTGAAAGACGTAAATAATCCTATTTCAACAATTACATTCACAGGACGCACAGAAAAAGGTGGATTAGTATAGTTTTTGTCATTTTCCACTCTGACGGTGCTTTGTTGTCACCAGCAAGATGGCGGACCGATCTGTTGTCAGGTGAATTTGCATAATTTGGAGGGTATTTTGAACCAGAAGTCACCAGCCCGATCAGAGAATCTCTCTACTTGGATATGCATATGCCATTAGGATACACTGGTGTAAGATTTATGTATGAGGCAATACAACAACATACATATATACAATAAAACAATACTACAAGACGATACAAGACGATAGACAGGCACATTGTAGGGGACAGAGCCATTGTTAGTTCATGAAGCAGTCACTAGGTAGTCGGGGGACAGAACCTGTATTCTGGCTCTTTGTTTTTACGAAATTCAGCTGCCTTTTAATATTTTACCATGGTTCCATGACTCTGTACACCCATTCTAGAGCAGGAAGATATAATGCTAAAACCGCGGACATGATGTTTTTTTAAATAGAACACTTTATAAAAATATGTAAGCAAGGGAAGAAAAGTGACATTTCCCAATTATCATTCACTTCTTTCACACCTCCATTAGTGAAGAACACCTACTTTTTCACCTCCTTTAGTGAAGAACACCTACTCGGGGGGCGTCATGGCGGTGCCCATGGATCATAGGCTATATGCCGTATACAATAGACCCTCCAGATGTTACTAAACTCCCTATTATCGCCCCGGGTAAGTAACGGTTCTGCTCCCGAAGGACTGGCCATAATACGACCACATGAACCACAGTTTTCCGATTTATAATTGGATAAACTGAATATAATTTCGGATTTCCATGTAAAAATAGCCCTCAAGTTCGCCTCAAGCTATTTATGATAGTTTATAGGTCAGCAATGCCTGATAGGGTTTTTCTAAATTCTTGCTTGTCTTGTTAAAAGGAGCTGCAACAGATAATTAGAACTAAGGTGAGTTTTGTGACTACCTCTCTCGCTCCCTCTCTCAGCAACTATGGACATAGGGATGTATCACGACTGTGACAATATCTATATGGTGTTTTCCGAATGTTATCTTTGTTTATTTATTGTATGTCTAATGTCCTGTTTTGTTTTTGTCTTATTGTACCTGTCTAGTTCGTTTAGCAAATAAGGAAAAAAAAAGGGGCTCCTTTTGTTGAACGAGATTTGAATGGTAGCCAAAGAGAAATGTTCTAATTAGTCATTTAAGGAGATAGGCTCAAAGCTATTGATAGCCGAGTATAGTACTGTTAAAAGGAAATTGAACGGGTAAAGATATCATTTCCCCCATTTGGTGGGAACACGTAGTGGGAAGTAGTATACTCTTTCATCTTTCAGGTATTGTTGTCGATGGCATGCTCACATGTAGACCTTGGGATACACAATCTTGCGACGAGGGAGAGCTCACATGTAGTATCGTATTAGCGTCATGCCTGGTTCAATAAACAGAGCTGTTGCTCATAAAAAAAAAAGTTCTTGTCGAGAGGTAAGAAGCCATGTGCTGGTTTTCAACCTCCGCATCGTTCATGGATCGATCTTTTATTAATGTAATCAAAGCGTTAAGGAATTCACTAAAGCCAAAACCGTGTCTCATCGAGGAGAGCTTTGTACTGACACGCTTTATTTGTTAGTATAATGACGACTTGAATGTTTAACAGTTTCGCCACTTAGAAATTGATATTCTCTTGGGGACGTGGTAGGGACCCGTTGAATAATCTAAGATCGTACATGTCAACCATTTTATTATCCACCGAATACAAAGTGCCCATAGAAAATACATAGGCAGCCTGTTTGGACATACCCGGAGCATACGGATATGTTGTATGGTCCGGTGGCGCATACGGAAATATAGTGCGTATGGAAAAATAGTGCATAACTAAAATGAACTGATATCAACATGTCATTTGTGCAGAAAAGGTGGATAATAAATACAATATAGACTGGTTTCAGATAAAAGCGGTTGTATGCTCCTCGGAGTTGACTCTGCGCAATATCCTCGCGCACGCTCGTATATTACTACGCGTCAACTCCTCGGAGCATACGGCTGTTTGTATCTGAAACCAGTCAATATTGTTTATGTACGCCATAGAGACCCAGAGAAAATCCGGTGAACTTTATTCAACATTCATGGAGGAACTTATTGGTGCCCTGGCCATTACTCAGAGGACTCAAACATATGTAGTTAGGGCATTGGTGATTGTCAATCGAAATCTCCCTTAGGTAGCTAAATATATGTAAATATCCAATCAATGCAGGCCCTGCCCTATTCATGGATTCCCTCCCCTCCCCTCCCCTCTGTTCCCCTCCCCTCCGTTCCCCTCCCCTCCCCTCCCCTCTTTTGTTATGTTACTCGTTTGAAGTATAACACTCATACCCTCAGTGATCTAATGCTCAAGAATGCATTGCAAGGTGTTTGTTTGGCTGTAGGTATTGCTTAACAAGGCATATATATCGTCCGAAGCTAACCTTGGAAAAAGGTCTATTAGTTGTAAACATCAAAATGGGGAAAATGTCCAACATACAACATAAATTTGGCAGCTTTCTATGGAAGTTGCCATATTGATGATTTCCCTCCTATAAAGTACAGGGTCCAGTTCATGCACATATACATAGAGGGCGTTAGTGTGCAGCGCGGTGAGGAAGGCGGAGGGAGATCCGGCGATGTGCTTCGGTCACCATCAAATATTAATACGCGGTGTCCGCCTTTTTATGACACCAGAGGGGGTACAGGTATTTAATGATGGCGGCGCAAAGACTGACAGTTTATGACACTCTCCAACCCTCTTCTATGAGCATGTTGACTTCATTTATGGTAGTCATAATCGGCCTACTCTGCATGTTGTAATTCTGATGAGTGTTTTTTTCCTGATATTGACGTTTGTTTATTGAGGGTTTAATTCCTGATATTGATGTTTGTTTATTGAGGGTTTAATTCCTGATATTGACGTTTGTTTGTTGAGGGTTTAATTCCTGATATTGATGTTTGTTTATTGAGGGTTTAATTCCTGATATTGATGTTTGTTTATTGAGGGTTTAATTCCTGGTATTGATGTTTGTTTATTGAGGGTTTAATTCCTGGTATTTAGGTTTGTTTATTGAGGGTTTAATTCCTGGTATTTAGGTTTGTTTATTGAGGGTTAAATTCCTGGTATTGATGTTTGTTTATTGAGGGTTTAATTCCTGGTATTGGTGTTTGTTTATTGAGGGTTTAATTCCTGGTATTGGTGTTTGTTTATTGAGGGTTAAATTCCTGATATTGATGTTTGTTTATTGAGGGTTTAATTCCTGATATTGATGTTTGTTTATTGAGGGTTTAATTCCTGATATTGATGTTTGTTTATTGAGGGTTTAATTCCTAGTATTTAGGTTTGTTTATTGAGGGTTACTTGAAACTTGAATACGTTTCTGAATTTATATCACACTTCACATTGACTGATTGGCCACTATTTCGGACATAATCCTTCATTGAGTCTTTTTTCCCAATACTCCCTCTCTAAGATCATGTTGACTTCGTTTATGGGAGTCTTAATTGGCCTCTTCTACATGTTGTAAAAGTGACAGTTAAAGGGGTCATCCACAGGCGACTACTACAAATCTGTCCATCCCAAGTCAAATATACTTCCACCAAACACTTATCCGTCTGATGTTTTAATATTCCGTCTAATGTGGACGGACGGACCTTTGGGAATACGTCGGACGGCAACATCTAATCATTTTGATATCCCTGTCTGGACGTTTTCTAAATATAATTACTTTGGAAATTTGTGTGATGTAGGTATTACAGACAGACGGATTGGGTTCAGAAGACTTCCACGAATCTGTCTGTCTCAATCCGTCTCAATCTGTCCAACTATTGGGACGGACAGACTGTATGTGGAGGCCGTTTTAACGATTACATAGCAGTCCGTCAGACGGATTTACCCAAGCGAGTCGCCTCCACCAAGCTGTCCGTCTGATTCAGTCTGAATTTCAGAAAGACCAACTGGACAGGCGGAGTACTAGTCTCCTGTGGATGACCCCCTTTAGTCAAAAACATCTAGATATATTACATATACAGTAAAACCCCGCTTAAGGGAAAACCCTCTGTTCCGGAACAAGTGTCTGCTTAAGTGGGGTGTCCCCTTAAGCGGGGTGTCCCGGAACCGAGGTCTTTCTGTACATACATTTTTTTGTACTTAAAACTTTTTTCTGACCAATTGTACTATTCTCATTCCAAATTGCAGCCATGAATTCCACGGTAAACGTGACACAGGCAGCCAGTCAGAAGCCTCTAGATAGTTACATATGTTTACATTATCTTGTACCTAGACATTTTTTCTGACTAATTGCACTATTGTTATTACAAAATTTCATAGTTGCTGCAGTGCCGTAAATACACAAATTGACCAAATTCAGCAAGTGAAATTCCAAAACATGATGAAATTACAAGGGATCAATGACCTCCTGGGCTGTGGCTCGTCAAGAACATCTTGCTAAAGTCTTAGTCCTAGACAGTTCTAGCCTGTAATAGGACAGGGGGTTATTGTTGACTTAAAATGTTTTTGAGTGAGGGAAACCAGTGACAACAGTAAATACCAGAGGAAAGCTTACGGTCAGAGCTTGCATCCCATCGAGTTTGAATAGCATAGTAATTACCAAGGCGAAACCGCGTGAATTACGTAGCAAGTCCAATAAGATCGAGCTCTGACCCTAAACTTGAATAGGTTTCTGAATTTATCTCACTCTTCACATCGACCAATCGGCCAACAGTTGATACATAATCCTCCATTGAGTCTTTTTTTCCAATACTCCATGGGCATTGAGTACGAGTTCCCAAATTTAAATCTATGGGGAAAAAATACCAAAGGTGGAATAAAGATCATTAAATAATAATTGTAGAGCAGGCAGCAAAGAACATGTTTAAATAGGAAGAGGTTTATCCATTTCCATATCCTCTCACAAAAGAGATTACAGTTCATGTACACTATAAATTTATAATGCCTATTATGGGAGAATCTAGGTAAGTGCACTGCACCGCTTGATGACACATGAGCACAATGCGACGGACATCGCATTTACGAAGATCCAACGAAGATCCAACGAGGATCCGACGAGGATCCCACGAGGATCCCACGAAGATCCAACGAGGATTCAACGAGGATTCAACGAGGATCCAACTTAGATCCAACGAGAATTCAACGAAGATCCAACAAGGATCCAACAAAGATCAAACGAAGATCCAAAGAAGATCCAACGAGAATCCAACGAATATCCAACAAGGATCCAACAAAGATCCAACGAAGATCCAACGAATATCCAACCATGATCCAACAAAGATCAAACGAAGATCCAACAAGGATCAAATGATTATTGGATTTGTCTCAGTCCGCGCGAGTATTAAAGCTCTATCAAACTAGGCATTGACATTAACACACTAGAAAAAATGTTTGCAGGTCAGTTTGGCTTCTAGTCAATTAAATTTGTTTAAGATAATGATGTTATTCTTTCTATTCAAGAAAATAACAGGTCAATAGAAAAAGGGAGCAGCTATGGAACTGTGTTAGTGACCGACTATAACATCTCGGAGAAGGAATAAATTCATATTTATACAGAATTGCATCAAGAATCGTATAAATAGGCAAAACTCCACAAGTTTGGATGGGCCGCAATCGTCATCGAAGCGAAGCCGAGTGACGATTACGGGCCATTCAAACGAATGGAGTTTTGTGTATTTTACGATTCGAGTGCGGTTCTGGATTTATCTCACCCCTTTTTATGACATGAAATATCATCACAATTTCTGAATAATTATAATAGACTTAGCAAATCCGTATGACGTCATCTCAAATTCACTACGCCACGGCCATGGCGTAGTGTTGTCACTTTACAGGGGTGATTGTTGAGTATCTTTTTCCAATGTTATTTCTAAGGCTAAACTTGTACCAGGGGTGAGATAAATGACGTTGCCAAATGTTACAAGACAGCAAAGCTGGGCAGATATCACCAGATATCAGATTTATCGTTACATTTCTCGGACAGTTCGGCATAAGAGGTTAACAGTGACGTACCACTCCCATCCCCAGACTACATCCCCGGTCAGAAAAAGTCATAACTTTGTGATTCCCTCCATTCACATCTACCCAGAACTCCCTGCGACGCTGCAAATGGCCGAGCAACATCCGGCGCGCATGCCTACTGACCCAGCCTCACTCTGGTGCTGGTTTATGGGACGCCAGTGTCTGCTATGGGAAAATGCGCTTGGAGATTGATTGTGGCTTCTTCTGTGGCGGTCTGAGTCTGTGCTTGGTGAATGTTCTGACAGTGAGGCTTGTTCTCCATTCATAGCTCGGTGAAAGCCTCCACGAACCTGTGCCAAACACTGACTGATTCTTTCAGTCGGAGGATGAATAGGAGTCATGGCAGCTTACTGCAATGCGGCAGGAGATTGTGGCAGGAGATTGTGACAGGCCAGTTACTCACACATTTGTCAGCATATCATTCTCTGGAGAAAAAAATACTTTTATCCAGACAACAGCATAACTTCCCCATTTTTTATCATGCACCAGCGAAAGTAGGGATCTCATTGGTTTCTCACGAGAAAAGTAGATCGGAAAACTACAATAGTAAACTTTGGTTTTAGCATGGATCAAAATGAATCATAAGAGAAAAAGCATGTCTGTCTGTCGATCTAGAAAAAATGAAGAGCAGGTTCGGATTCAACACTACACGAGAATCTCACTCTCGTGGGTTTTCAGTCTCCAAGCCTAGGTCTGGTTCACTCTGTCTCTATGTGCGGGAACAACTCCAAGCGGATCCGACCAAAATCATAGTTTTTTGGATATAGTAGGTAATTATTCCTCGTATCTCAATATTCCTGTTTTCATTTCCACTCAATGTGTGAATTTCTTAGTCATTATATCATCTCTACTTTTAATTATTTCATAAGTTTAGAAGGTTCCTTAAAAAGCACCTGTTTTATATCTTATCAGTTAAAATTCTATTTTTCCAAAGTAATTACTTCATGCGATTTCAATGGAATGAGTATAGGGCTGGTTCCACGAATACGATAGATTTGCCATGTTATATCTTAGTATATCTTTTTATTTCTTACATTGTCGCGATATGTTTTTTTATAAACAAGTTTTCCCATTTCACAACACCTTACAATCTATTGCTGATAAATCGCAGCATAACCCGGAGCATACGTTAAAATAGTGCGTATAAAAAAATAGTGCATACCTAAAATGAATTAATACGGGTACCGTACTTGTCAGAAAAGGGCGGATAATGAATACAATGTAGACTAGTTTCAGATAAAGGTAGTTGTATTCTCCTTGGAGTTCACTTTGCGCAATGTCTTCATATGCGCTCAGATATTATCATGAAACATCACGAAATTTCATATGATTGTTTATATGGCATGAGTTGTCTTCGCGGAATGAAATCACAAAGCGGAGCTGAGTGATATCTGTAGCAGAAGACAACGAATGGCATGTAAACAATTATACGAAATTGAGTGGTGTTTAAATTTTATCCTACCCTGTTACATGATTTTAACTTCAAATGTCACCAGTGGCATATAAATATATTATGCCATAACCATGGCATAAAGTTACACCATGTTAAGTCTATGGAGATTAATATGAGGGGTAGGATAATAACCGTGCCATACAGTCACACCATGTTAAGTCTATGGAGATTTATATGAGGGGTAGGATGATAACTGTGGCATACAGTTACACCATGTTAAGTCTATGGAGATTAATATGAGGGGTAGGATAATAACTGTGGCACACAGTCAAACCATGTTAAGTCTATGGAGATTTATATGAGGGGTAGGATGATAACTGTGGCATACAGTCACACCATGATAAGTCTATGAAGATCTATATGAGGGGTAGGATAATAACCGTGGCATACAGTCATACCACGTTAAGTCTATGGAGATTTATATGAGGGGTAGGATAATAACCGTGGCATACAATCACACCATGTTAAGTCTATGGAGATCCATATGAGGGGTAGGATAATAACCGTGGCATACAGTCACACCATGTTAAGTCTATGGAGATCTATATGAGGGGTAGGATAATAACCGTGGCATACAGTCACACCACGTTAAGTCTATGGAGAATTATATGAGGGGTAGGATAATAACCGTTGCATACAGTCACACCATGTTAAGTCTATGGAGATCCATATGAGGGGTAGGATAATACTACGCGTCAAGTCTTCGGAGCCTACGACCGCTTGCAACTGAAACCAGTCAATATTGTGTATGTATAAACAACTGGGTTGCCATGAGTTACTCTCTATCTATTGTCTATATACTGCATAAATATTTACTTGAGTTGTGTGAAAGGTCAGTCTGTGGTGGACAGTAGGGCCTCCAGAGGTTACTAATCTCCTTATTATCACACCGGGTAAGTAAAAGTTCCGCTCCCGACTGACTGGCCACACTACACAACATGAACCACAGTTTTCTTATCTATAATTGGAGAAACTGAATATAATTTCGGATTTCCATGTAGAAATAGCTGAAATTCCCATTTCTGGCCTCAGAATTTCAATTTGAAGATTTCTGAAAACCGTTAAACTGCATTAATTCTGGGTCACGGGTAAAGGGTCTATCACCATACGACGTCGGTAACCAGCAAAAACCGGAACTTGTGAATAGACTGAATTCTGGGATACCTCAATAGCGTCTATAGCAATTCACGCGGCTTCGCCTTGTGAATTGCTACGTCCTATTGCCTGTGCATATACGCCTCTTTTGTAGGCGTATATATATAAGCATCCAGTAAAGAGGACTTCTCTGAGAGGTGGCGGGGGAGGGGGTGGAGGGGGCGGCGGGGGGAGGGCTTCCTACTGAGGACACCTGTACTTCTAAACCAACACAAACGGGCGGGAGACAGCGGGGGGAGAAGATATTCCCTCTCATATACGCCGGGTGTGAAATACAGCCAAGACGTGGCCGTATATAAACCCTGGGCATATATATATGAAAACAAGTCAATATTCAGCCACTACATGCACTTCCGCGATGGTGTATTTATGAAAAAAATGGTGGTTTTCGTGCAGTGACTGTTTTTACTCTGAGGGTAGAACTTTATGTTCCTCTTCACCATATTGAGTTTCCTCTTTTTAGTAACTGATCTTGCGTTGGGAGTTCCAAAAAATAGATCGCTATTTCCCGACTGCAGATTCTAGTTTCCCATCTCATCTCATCCCATAAACATTAACATCATGTATAACATCCATTATTCTTTTTCTTAAAGAAAGGTTAATTGACGACATAGAGTCATCAAACATTATGACGATTTTCCATCTATGTGTCCTCATAACTAACACAGAGATAACAACACACATACAATACAAATATTCCATATGGTTTAGATATATATTAGACATATGATAAAGATTATGAACTTATTAAGAACAAATGACTCTTTAGATAGAATATCTGTTCATCTTGATATAAAAATGTTATATTGTTTATTGGAATTATGTTTTGCTTGGAAGAACGATTCTAATGATCGAGGGTGAAATAAAAACTATTTAAAAAAAAAAAAATAAGGCTTATATAGGGATCTACAGCATGTGAACATTTGATGTGGTAAGCTATCATATACATGTTTACAATTTATAAGTGTACATAGACAAGTAGTGTATAGAAAATTATATATATATATATATATTTTTAACCTAATGCTGATTCATAAATCCCCATGGACAGCACTATATAATGACAACACTGTGTATACAGTTCTTGTCTATACATTCCTATCGTGGCCAAGTAATCAATAACATTATCTTTATCTATCAGTGAACAAATTGACTATATTGGAACAGTCACGATCTTGGCCAGTCTCCTCCTCCCTGATGTTTACAGTTCGGCTGCCATGCTCTGAATGGCATGTTTACTCCGATTATCGCTCAGCTCTAGTTCCTAGTCTGTCCACATGGGGGCAGGGCACTCTACCAAAGACACCTTGAGTTATTCAGTGTCATGAGCGGCCTCCTGACACGTGCGACAGACTGGAACGGGCGCTCAACCGGAACAATTTGATCATCCCCTATTGGCTATTCGTACAACAGCCAATGAGAGCGCAGAGCTCACAGAGGCCAAGCCTGTCATGTCAACCCCCTGCTATGTATATACTATTAAGATCCATCTTGTCAATAAATCACTTAAGTTCTTGACTCACAGTAGTACCTAGTACATCTGTGTTTAAGTTCTTACTCCCTTACTCTTAAAGGTATATCCTACAATTCACAGTGGTGCCACCTGGTGATTTTAAGATAATGTCAATTATTAGTAAAAACTGGTTATTTGGGATTAATTTTAATTCTACATGAGTAAATTTAACATGTTGTCCAGTTTATTTATTCCTAATAGATAAAAAAGGCCAATTTATATTTGCTTGATTTACATAGGAAATGTACTGAAAAATATGGTTTTCTTCAGTACTTTCAAAAATAAGGACGGTGACATATAATTTTTAAAACCTAAATGAATAGTACTATAATATATGTACTATATTCTGTGAGAGTTTCAGGAAAATTACATGGGTTTTACAATGTGAAAAAATACTTTTTAGAATTTCTATATGTTCTGATATAAAATTATCATTATATTGGTCTCTAAATCAAAAACTAGCACGGTAACCCCTAATTTCTAAGTTAGATATGTGTTCCACAACACTTGGAGATCATCTTATTAAATCTTCAGGGAATCGACATGGGTTTTAATTTCCAAGCCAAATTGTCCGATATGCCTTTAAGGTCTACCCCTTACACAAGTAGGGCTCTAGATTTTACAACTGGACAAACATTTCTATATGCATGTTGTGTTCCAGTTCGCTATAACATAAACTGCTCTCAAACTTTATACTGAGACAAGGATGTTACTGTACACCTATCCATATAATCGAAGACCGCCCGAGTGGCGAATTATTGGAATGAATGATCAAAAAAATGATTGGTGCTGAATAATCGACCTTAACCAATTCCTGGTCAGGAATGCAACGCTGGAGTTAAACATGTTTAAAGTGCTGGTTATAATCTATGGATATATTGATACATATAATAGATACTATAGAGGAAACCTATGAAAGTTTAGGGTCAGAGCTCGTAACCCATTGAGTTTGAATCGCGTTGTAATTCACAAGGCAAAGCCACCTAAACTACGTAGAGATTTAAACGAGATGGGCTCGAGCTCTGACCTTTAAATTGAATTAGTTCCTGAATATATTTCACCCCATATAGTGATTAACTAATGGGTTAACCTCTGTGACATATAGTCCCCTATCGGTTATTTTTTCTGAATACTCAATGGGCGTTGGATATGAGTTTCCAATGTTAAATCAATGGGAAAATATAGCAGTGGTGAGATAAATTAAAAGAACTTGATATATCGTGTAAATGGATTGATAAATCAGACCTGTTAGAAGTGTTCAGCACGATCTATAGACATACTGACACAATGAACCCGTCAGTAATTTCCTGCTGGTGTTTGTATTTTATCAGTCTCCGTTCTCTGCATCATGTTAACCCGTCAGTAATTTCCCGCTGTTATTTGTATTTTATCAGTCTCCGTTCTCTGCATCATGTTAACCCGTCAGTAATTTCCCGCTGTTATTTGTATTTTATCAGTCTCCGTTCTCTGCATCATGTTAACCCGTCAGTAATTTCCCGCTGTTATTTGTATTTTATCAGTCTCCGTTCTCTGCATCATGTTAACCCGTCAGTAATTTCCCGCTGTTATTTGTATTTTATCAGTCTCCATTCTCTGCATCATGTTAACCCGTCAGTAATTTCCCGCTGTTATTTGTATTTTATCAGTCTCCATTCTCTGCATCATGTTAACCCGTCAGTAATTTCCCGCTGTTATTTGTATTTTATCAGTCTCCGTTCTCTGCATCATGTTAACCCGTCAGCAATTTCCCGCTGTTATTTGTATTTTATCAGTCTCCATTCTCTGCATCATGTTAACCCGTCAGTAATTTCCCGCTGTTATTTGTATTTTATCAGTCTCCGTTCTCTGCATCATGTTAGCCCGTCAGTAATTTCCCACTGTTATTTGTATTTTATCAGTCTCCGTTCTCTGCATCATGTTAACCCGTCAGTAATTTACCGCTGTTGTTTGTATTTTCAGACGGAGCAGATCTCCTTTCTCTGCATCATGTTCGCCTTCATCATCATCGGCAACTCCTCCGTCATTCTCGCCATCATGCTCTCCAAAAACCGCAAGTCACAGATGAACTTCTTCATTATGCAGCTCGCCATTGCCGGTCAGTAGTGAAGGTGTTTTTGTTTTTATTTCGGTTTGACCTATATGTCAAGACCGAAATATATTAGGTGAGACGGGGAACGGTTTTTGCGGCTTACATTATAATACATTAAAGTAATGTATTCTGAATAATTAAAGTCTCGATACCGTCGATAATGGTCTGCACCCGGCGACTGTAGTGTATTTTTATATATTGTATAGGCACATGTTGCAGTTCAGTGTATTTATATATATATTGCAACAGGCTTCCACCTCCCTCCCTCCCTCCCTCCCTCCCTCCCTCCCTCCCTCCCTCCCTCCCTCCCTCCCTCCCTCCCTCCCTCAATCTGAAAGCTCTAGACACTGGGTGCAGGCGCCGATATCAGGGGCCCGTTTCATATATTATACCTATAAGACACCGACATGTAGACTCTTCCCGACGACACCTCCTCCTTTTATAACCTCGTAAATTACGAGTTAAGATCAAAGAGAGCCACCGGGAGCCGAGCCGGGGTGAGCCACGGACCACTGGTGTAGAAATTAATTTAAAGTTTGATAACTTCAAATCCAAGTAGATTAAGAAACGGGCCCCAGACGCGTTGGGTGGAATCAGGTCAAATAGGTCACCAGCGCACCCGTTGCGGTTCAATGAATCCCTCCCTCCCTCCCTCCCTCAATACCGGGTCCGCACCCGGCGACAGTAGTGTATTTTTATATATTGTTTCGGCACCCGTTGCGGTTCAATGAATACCTACTAGCGGTCGGAGACCCAACAGGTGAGATGTGGTCCGCCGGCGACAGTCGTGTATTTATATATATTGCAACAGGCTTCCACCTCCCTCCCTCCCTCCCTCCCTTTTATTTCTTAAAACATGTATACATTACTTGTTGAAACCGAAATCATGGCAATGCCATGCCTACTATCAATCCTTGTTTTAAATTTTGTTTATTAATCCAATAATTATATGGGGAGTAGTACAATTCATCCTACCCATCATATAAATCTCCATAGACCTAACATGGTGTGACTATGCCACGGTTATTATCCTACCCCTCATATAAATCTCCATAGACTTAACATGGTATGACTGTATACCACGGTTATTATCCTACCCCTCATATAAATCTCCATAGACTTAACATGGTATGACTGTATACCACAGTTATTATCCTGCCCCTCATATAAATCTCCATAGACTTAACATGGTATGACTGTATACCACGGTTATTATCCTACCCCTCATATAAATCTCCATAGACTTAACATGGTATGACTGTGTACCACAGTTATTATCCTGCCCCTCATATAAATCTCCATAGACTTAACATGGTATGACTGTATACCACAGTTATTATCCTGCCCCTCATATAAATCTCCATAGACTTAACATGGTATGACTGTATACCACAGTTATTATCCTGCCCCTCATATAAATCTCCATAGACTTAACATGGTGGGACTGTATACCACAGTTATTATCCTGCCCCTCATATAAATCTCCATAGATTTAACATTGTGTGACTGTATGCCACGGTTATTATCCTACCCCTCATATAAATCTCCATAGTCTTAACATGGTGTGACTGTATGCCACGGTTATTATCCTACCCCTCATATACATCTCCATAGACTTAACATGGTGTGACTGTATACCACAGTTATTATCCTGCCCCTCATATAAACCTCCATTGACTTAACATGGTCTGACTGTATGCCACGGTTATTATCCTACCCCTCATATAAATCTCCATACACTTCACATGGTGTGACTGTATACCGTTATATATATATATGCAATAGTGTTACCAGGCTAGCTTTCAGGGTATATATTCTACAAAGGTTAGGGTAAGGGTTAGGGGTAAGTCAGGGTTCGCCCGCCGTGTGGCCGGTCGGGACCCCAGCTGCCAGCGCCAAGGGGGCCGGAGCCGGGTCTTCTTTTTTTTTTTTTTAAATCATCATATAAATTCTCCCATTTGCCAATATCATATACCCGGTAGTTGAAAAGGGGTGTTAACAGTATAACCCGGCAATAACAATCAGTCTAAGTGAGTGGTGCTATCCGTCAAGGAAAAATGTTGCCATCTGTCCGAAGAGGTGCCATCAGTCCAAGTGTCATCGGTCTGTTGTTACATGACTATTGCATATATATATCACATTGTTGTAATGTCCAACCTGGCTGGGAGGGTGTAGAACTGGCTGGTTGGGTGGGAGGGTGTAGAACTGGCTGGTGATGGATGGGTGTAGAACTGGCTAGCTCTGTGTTGAGGGTGTAGAACTGGCTGGGTGGGTGGGAGGGTGTAGAACTGGCTGGGTGGGTGGGAGGGTGTAGAACTGGCAAGCTCTGTGGGAGGGTGTAGAACTGGCTAGCTCTGTGTGGAGGGTGTAGAACTGGATAGCTGTGTTGAGGGTGTAGATCTGGCTGGGTGGGTGGGAGGGTGTAGAACTGGCTGGGTGGGTGGGAGGGTGTAGAACTGGCTGGGTGGGTGGGAGGGTGTAGAACTGGCTGGGTGGGTGGGAGGGTGTAGAACTGGCTGGCTGGGTGGGAGGGTGTAGAACTGGCTGGGTGGGTGGGAGGGTGTAGAACTGGCTGGGTGGGTGGGAGGGTGTAGAACTGGCTGGTGGTGGGAGGGTGTAGAACTGGCTGGTTGGGGAGGAGGGTGTAGAACTGGCTAGCTGTGTTGAGGGTGTAGAACTGGCTGGGTGGGTGGGAGGGTGTAGAACTGGCTGGCTGGGTGGGAGGGTGTAGAACTGGCTAGCTCTGTGGGAGGGTGTAGAACTGGCTAGCTGTGTTGAGGGTGTAGAACTGGCTGGGTGGGTGGGAGGGTGTAGAACTGGCTGGGTGGGTGGGAGGGTGTAGAACTGGCTGGGTGGGTGGGAGGGTGTAGAACTGGCTAGCTGTGTGGAGGGTGTAGAACTGGCTGATTGGGTAAGAGGGTGTAGAACTGGCCGGTCGGCTGGGTGGGGTCCATCCTTGAAAGGGTACAACACAAACATTTTTATTACACCCATTCATCAAATATGAGCATACCATTTGTTCCCTGACTAATACTTAGCGTCTTGGAATTAAGGTCTGCTCTAGATGTTCAACATAAACTAACGACAACCTGGACACCTCATTCTGCTGCCTGTTAATTTACTGTTTGTAAACGTCCTCTCCTCAGACCTGGCGACGGGCATGGTGACGGTGCTGACCGACATTCTGTGGAAGACGACTGTGGAGTGGCACGCGGGGAATGTCGGCTGTAAACTCGTCCGTTTTCTACAGGTCAGTATCAGACATTCCCTCACTCCTGGTATTGTTGTCCCATAGGCTTAACATCGGGAACTCGTTCTCTTCGCACCTACAAGTATTTAAGGCCGTTCTCCATGGTCAATATTCTGTGTGTTGTCCATTATTTTAGTGTGTACAGGGGTGAGATAAATACAGAAAGCAACTCGTTTTGCTCAAATTTGTTGCTCTTCAACTCGTTTGAATGCTACTGATATTCTCGGGATGAGGGTAATTTGAGACAGAATATGCAAGATTTAGCTCCTCAAGAACTATATCTTAGCATATCGTGTATATAGGCCACGTCCAAATATACGTTTGTGGAAACAATTAATTTTCAATAATCCGAAGAAAAAAAAATTTCTATTATCAAATATTATTAAATATTATTAAATATTATTAAATATTATTAAATATTATTAAATATTATTAAATTTGACATTAACTGTACCTTGTTTTGCGCATACAGAGCTCGGCGACGTTTGCGTCCACCTACGTGTTGGTGGCGATGAGTATTGACCGACTCGACGCCATCGCCAGACCCATGAACTTCACCGGCAGCGGTAAGTACTGATTCATATCACCCTTCATATGGACGATTTGTTCACTTATACAGACATTTATTATATACCTATGTGCGAATGTCTCACCTTTACAGCAGTAAGTAGGATTTATATCACCCTTCACATGGACGATTTGTTCACATTTATAGACAATTATTATATACCTATGTACGAAGGTCTCACCTTTACAGCAGTAAGTAGGATTTATATCACCCTTCACATGGACGATTTGTTCACTTATACAGACATTTAGTATATACCCATGTGTGAATGTCTCACCTTTACAGCGGTAAGTACTGATTTACATCACCCTTCACATGGACGATTTGACAACTCTTATAGACAGTTATTATATACCTATGTACGAATGTCTCACCTTTACAGCAGTAAGTAGGATATATACCACCCTTCACATGGACGATTTGACAACTCTTATAGACAGTTATTATATACCTATGTGTGAATGTCTCACCTTTACAGCGGTAAGTAGGATATATACCACCCTTCACATGGACGATTTGACAACTCTTATAGACAGTTATTATATACCTATGTGTGAATGTCTCACCTTTACAGCGGTAAGTAGGATATATACCACCCTTCACATGGATGATTTGTTCACTTATACAGACAATGTATCGCACAGCGGTGGGTAGGATTCATCACACTCTTCAAATTGACAGGGGGAGGGAGTTAGCTTAGTCGATAGAGCACTGGACTTTTAATCCCAAGGTTGTAGGACTTTGGTGTAAGTCCCACCCCAGCAGTGGTAGACTTACTGCCATATCAAAGGTCAATCCTTCTCATACTATGTCTATGTGGTGTGGTGTACAACCACCTTTCTCCTTCATCCCCAGCAGTGGTAGATTAACTGATATATCAAAGACCAGTCCTTCTCATACCATGTCTATGTGGTGTGGTGTGCAGCCACCTGTCTCCTTCATCCCCATCAGTGGTAGACTTACTGCCATATCAAAGGTCAATCCTTCTCATACTATGTCTATGTGGTGTGGTGTACAACCACCTTTCTCCTTCATCCCCAGCAGTGGTAGATTAACTGATATATCAAAGACCAGTCCTTCTCATACCATGTCTATGTGGTGTAGTGTGCAGCCACCTTTCTCCTTCATCCCCATCAGTGGTAGACTTACTGCCATATCAAAGGTCAATCCTTCTCATACTATGTCTATGTGGTGTGGTGTACAACCACCTTTCTCCTTCATCCCCAGCAGTGGTAGATTAACTGATATATCAAAGACCAGTTCTTCTCATACCATGTTTATCTGGTGGGGTGTGCAGCCACCTTTCTCTCTCATCCCCAGCAGTATATTATAACTCAGTGAGATATATTGGTGAGCGGTAACGTTGATCAAGTCTACGCTTCTTTTCCGTTTGTAAAATCATCTCCTATATATATACAGCCTCACATTCTCACTTCCCTGTCCCATTAGAAAATATAATTTGTTATTGCCAGTAGATATTCCCCTTCCCGAATCTAGGTCATATCTAAAGAGACAGAATCCACAAAGCAAGCTTGTCAGAAAATGACCAACATTAAAGTTCCCGCGTTGGATTCATCATTGAATGTTCTTCTTTGGAGATAATCACCTCTCAAAGCCCCCCCCCCCCTTCCTTCCCCCCGTCCAGCGGCAGGTACTCGAGGCTCACATTAGGCTCACATGAGGCTCACATGAGGCTCACACGAGGCGGCAAACCCAGGTCCTCAGTACTTCTGACGGTTTCTTTCATGTGCGTCGTTTCTGTTAAACCAGTCGTAACCATTGTCATTTGTAAGATTAGAATGACGACCGTAGTCAATGTATTTTATTATCCATGGTATACAAAGACCCAATTAAAAATGTATGGGGACTCAGTAAACCACTACCCATTATTTATTATCCATCGTATACAAGGACCTCATTGAAAATGTATGGGGACTCAGTAAGCCACGACTCATTGTTTATTATCCATCGTATACAAGGACCCCATTAAAAATGTATGGGGACTCAGTAAACCACTACCCATTATTTATTATCTATCATATACAAAAACCCCATTGGAAATGTATGGGGACTCAGTAAACCACGACTCACTGTTTATTATGCATGGTATACAAAGACCCCACTGAAAATATATGGGGACTCAGTAAACCACTACCCATTGTTTATTATCCATCGTATACAAAGATCCAATTGGAAATGTTTGGGGGTTCAGTAAACCACGACCCATTGTTTATTATCCATCGTATACAAGGAGCTCATCCGAAATATATGGGGACTCTGTAAACCACTACCCGTTGTTTATTATCCATGGTATACAAAGACCCAATTAAAAATGTATGGGGACTCAGTAAACCACTACCCATTATTTATTATCCATCGTATACAAGGACCTCATTGAAAATGTATGGGGACTCAGTAAGCCACGACTCATTGTTTATTATCCATCGTATACAAGGACCCCATTAAAAATGTATGGGGACTCAGTAAACCACTACCCATTATTTATTATCTATCATATATAAAAACCCCATTGGAAATGTATGGGGACTCAGTAAACCACGACTCACTGTTTATTATGCATGGTATACAAAGACCCCACTGAAAATATATGGGGACTCAGTAAACCACTACCCATTGTTTATTATCCATCGTATACAAAGATCCAATTGGAAATGTTTGGGGGTTCAGTAAACCACGACCCATTGTTTATTATCCATCGTATACAAGGAGCTCATCCGAAATATATGGGGACTCTGTAAACCACTACCCGTTGTTTATTATCCATCGTATACAAAGATCCAATTGGAAATGTTTGGGGGTTCAGTAAACCACGACCCATTGTTTATTATCAATCGTATACAAGGACCTCATTGGAAATATATGGGGACTCTGTAAACCACGACCCATTTTTTATTATCCATCGTATACAAGGACCTCATTGAAAATGTATGGAGGCTCAGTAAACCACAACCCATTATATAAAACTTGTCAGATACCATAATTGTGGAATGCGAATTAAAATCTGTGGTATACGGCCTCAAAGCCAATATATACGGAAAAAATAGTCCCTTTGTGCTATAAAGCAAGGAAATAGTTTCTATTGTTACACCCTTTAATATGGCAATTACTTGGTTTAATTAATTCGAAAAGATGGATAATAAATGCAACAAACGGTTTTGTGGACAGGCGGCTCTGTAAACCACTCGAGGTTGATGTCGTAATACACTCGCTAGTGATCGTGTATTACTACGTCAACCTCTCGTGGTTGACGGTCGCCTGTCCACAAAACCATTGTTTATTGCCTATATCCACCTATAACACAGTGTGAACGTATGAATTTGATATTGGTCACGTGATATACACGGGGGATAACAAAATGGCGGACGGATGACGTCGCTTCGATAACCGCAATATTTAGGGTCGATTTAACGTGAATGGAGGCATATGGATCATAAAAATGCAGAAGATACAAATGAATTACGAAATTTGAAGAGTGTCGAGTATTATACGGAAACTGGCTTACTGTCTTCGTACGTCAAAAATACGCGGTGAACTTATTGATCACATACATCCCTCTGCCTACGGCATCGGGATGTATGTGATCAATAAGTTTACCAAGTATTTTGACGTACGAAGACAGTCAGCCTGTTTTCGTATTATTATATACCTGAAAATGGCGTAATTTTACCTGGTCACGTAATCACATACCCCTACGTCACAGTGTGGCGTACGGATATCAATACGCCATGGGTAGGAGCGGGCAGTATACATAGTTCATAGAGACACAGGTATATAATAATGCAGTGTACGTCCATCGGTCGTGTTCCCAAATGGAGCTATAACCGGCTGGTACGGCCTACTCATTGTAATTATTGTAATGATTTTGACATATATATATATTACATATATCGACCTCGTAGTAAACGTCTGGGGGTACGGTTCAGTAACAAAATAAATCGCCCACAGAAATACACTTTTCTCATATTACTATATGTTGGTTAACATGACTACTGTGATAAGTGATAAGTATCAGGTAAGTAAAACAACCGAGTTAATGTACAGCACGGACTTATATCGTGTGTACAGCTACCATTTATTACATGTAATAGCCACGAATGATCCACCATCTGTATTTATTGATACTAGCGCATCCCCTATGTCTAATTTAACAGTGAGTCCCTAATAACACCATACATATATCTATGATTTCTATGCATTTGGACTAAAAACATATAGCCGCTGTTACTGGAATGAAGATATCAGCATGAAGAAACTGCCAGTTGTCTTATATGGATTTTATTTTATTCTATACCTTGTAATTCCATCCTCAGTAATGGCAGCATGCAATTGTCTCTTGTTGTTCGTCTTTTACCAAAGTCGGGAAGTAAGGCAGAGATCTGAAGCTGACAACAAGAACATTGTAACCATCATTATTGTGGTGACAACGGCATTCATTCTGTTGTCATTCCCAAGATTTATAGACAACATAATTTACTTAGCTGGGGAGAACATGGAAACACCAGAGCACCTATATGTTATATTTTATAGCATGGATCTATTAAACCATGCAATAAACTTTATTCTTTACAATGTCAGTGGTCCTGCATTCAGAAATGAGATAAAGGCAATGTTCAAGGAATGTCTCTGTAAATTGGGCAGGGGGAAAAAAGGAACTCTGCCTGTTGTGAAGACAGCTCAACTGGGCCCAATGCAGCAACAGATCGCGATGTAAGAAATGACGATGTTTGAGATCTTCATACAGCAATGTGCAGACTAGATAAACCATCTACAGACTTCCGCACAGTAATTGATATGCAAATAGCTAATCAACCAAACTACTTTTAGAATGCCAAAAAGGATTGGAAAAGGAGAGAAAAGTGGAAACTATATAAAATGCCTTACAACACTAGGAAGTCGAGTAAATAACCATCCAATGTAGTCTTATACCACCAAGCAGGAATGGAAATGGAGTCTAAAACATCTGATCTAATTTTAGCCTGCCATACAAGAATGGAAATGGAGCTACAACTATCCTCCACCTATAGTTTCAGACTGCAAATTATATACGTAAGGAAATACAATTAATCATAATCCGGTGGGTTATCAAATGTCCATGAGTCAATGAAGATTAAAACAGCATTCTCCGGGCTTAGACGTAAGAGGTCATACTCCATGGGGAAAACATTTGATGGGTATATAGAATGAAAATGGAAATTGAAGATAGATATTTGAGATTCAAATCCTTGCTATTAAACAAAGAATATGTAAATCAATGAAATGCTAATTTATTACAAAATAGGGAGACTACAGAAAGGATCCTGTGCACTCTCTTTCATGAAAGCAGCATCAATGTTATTTCCATTACAATCACTCTGGCACCAGTTAAATATTATCATACATGTTTTATATTTATGGTTTCAAACATATATTTCTAGTTTGCTTTAATCATATCTGTGTTTCCTTTAAATATATTTGTTGTTTATTGATGTTTGTACTTTTTTAGAATGTTGCCAAGAAAATGCACAGATGACTTAGTAAAGAGTTGGAGGACAAATGTTCTTCAATATAACTTTTCTTTTCATTCAGAAACTGAAACATTATTATCAAAAATTTCTTGGCTTCACTCCAATATATGAAGATTTTATATTGGATTATACATGTAAACCGAAATGGTGCTTTTGCTTTCTAACACTACCTAAAGGGCTGGCTATGGTTGATAGCTGATATTACTTTTCTGTATATTTTAGCATTATCTCAGGCTCAATTCTATGTTGAAATCATAACCAAAACAATTAGAAAATAAAGTTTAGATCGGCAAATGATATTGGTTTGTGTTATTTTGGTGTCTTTGTACATCCCAATGAAATAGTCAAAGGGACCTGGAATACCCATAATAACATCCTTGATTTATTATTAATCTATACCAAAGATTATCAAGGCATGCCATATTTATCAAAAATTAGCTTGTTAATTCAATGGCAAAGGGTTGAGGTGTTGATTGTATCCCTAATGATATCGGCATTATCTAGAAATATTCATAGCTTTGTGTATCAATACATAACTAGGATACACAAATAATTTCATATTGCTTATTGAGACTTGTGTAGGAATGAGAAAATATCTAATATGGTGTAAAAGAACATATATCAAAGGAGAGGAACAAGGACTGGTTCCACTTAGATGTAAATCATATAGAACTAAGTTTAGTTTTTATTTTAAATCGCCATATCCAGGAGGTAATGTCTATGGTATAATTTGATTGAAGATATTCACAAAAGTGCTGCATATAATGAATTAAACGGTATGCAAAATTGTTATACTCAGTATCTGATTGGGTAAATTAAAATATACCATATATATCCTCTACCTCACTGATTTCATTGCAACCATTATTGTTGTCATATATATTACTAGACGAAGTATTATCATATTTTCCCATATTTTACTTACAATAGTTCTGTTCATAATAATCCTGCATAAATGACGCCAAAAACAAATTAATCTCGACAATCCGGGGTGTTGTTCCCACACCGATTGGCTATTTTTGCTAGGGTGTCTGTCTGAGGTGTCAATCTGAGGTGTCTGGTAACACAAGGTTATTGGCCTTTGGTACTAAAATAACTGTCCGTATATGCGGGGTGATCGCTTACACGGGGTTGAATTTAACATCTAATATAGGGAAAAATTTCTGTTCCGAGCAAAACTGTTGGCTTACGTGGGGTGTCTGTTTGGTGGAGTTCTACTGTACCAAGGACTTAATTACTAATGGCAAATGAGATATACTACAGTAGTGTCCCCTATGTGCAGAGATCGGAATTATTGTAGAGTGGCATAAATACAATATAATTAGGTGTTTATTTTAGGCGTCAATTTTACCTGACCTATTGTATAATTTTCCTTGGTATCTATTATATTCAAACAAGCAGTGTTGCAGCAGTGAACAAATACCCCTGGCCCCTATATAGCTAATAACCTTTCAACATCAATAAATTCAGTTTTATTCTTAGAAATTAACTTTTTCTTCTGGTAAAGATAAAGTCATCATTCTAGTGTTCTTGATGATACCACAATATTGTGTGACCTGTGAAGCAGTTGAAAGTGTTTCAAAGTTAATTGCCATAAATAAATGAAATGATTCTTCGCTCTCCTGGAAATGAAACCACTAATCATATTGAATATATGGGGACCAGTCAAAGTACCACAAAGAGTCAAAGTACCCCCCTAGCTCGCTGGCGCCTGGCGGTGGCTTTCACACCTCACGGTGGTGATGCGGCCTGTGGCTTTCACACCCTGTAACATTATCTACTAAGGGCATGTGTACTCAGCATAACTGTCATTTGTCTCAGTGCTAGACATTAATCATGAATATCTTTGGCATATACACTGCTTGAGAAACCCTTGACGAACGCACACAAACGGAAACATATATAGTAAAAGTATTTAAGTTTTCATGTAAACAGACATAAACATTGTATATATCAGTGTTAAAACGCCAGACAGCGGAAATGTAATACCAAGTAAAGATACGGACGTTTATGCAAATACTGATATGAGTTACTAACAGTAGTGAGATATTACATACAAACGTTAGTCGTTAGTAGGAGTAAATAATATAGAATTACAACGTTAGCGCTCGAGTATGGGAGCTGTACGGCGAGGTTAGGCTCACGGTAGTATTCACCGAAGCCGTAGGCTGAGGTGAGTACTTCCGTGAGCCTAACCGACTACGTTCATTTAATTTCGCTGTGATCCCTTGTTTTACAGTGTGTGTGTACATAAGGTTCGCTGGTCCCGGACGTTCCAGAAGTGACTTCGCTGGGTACCTATTACAACTGCTGTAATACAATGTGGGACTTGCTTGTTCCTAACCTGCAAAAAGCTAGCCAACGTAATTTGACGTTGACAACACAGAGTGTCGCAGTGGACTATTAGTGTTTGTTGATATCGATTGATTTCGCATATCTAAGCTATCTGAATTGTATCAAGTGAATGTCCTACGTTAGATGCCTTGATATCTAATGGGTAAGCAGGTTTACTCCTTATGGTCCGTTTATAACACGTTGTCGGACTCGCGATTTGATGACGTCCGACATTTTTAAATTTTCCGCCCAGCTGAGTGCTTCGGCCTCTCGGCCAATGAGATTGCGTTATTTTTCAAAGCACTCCGTATGTCTTTCAAAGCACTCCGTATGTCGTTCAAAGCACTCTGTATGTCAATTCCAAAGGCGATGCGTACTAAGCTAGACAGAGTACCATGGTTATATGATATTATTACTGTAACCCTAGGAGCAGTCAGTATTGATGGTAAGTTTGTGCATAGGTATATAATAATAAGGAAAACGTAAATGCCCGTTTACATTGGCATCAATTGAATGTAAAGAAATCACGGGGTTGTAGATGCCAAATCTATCAAAAAAGATTGTCTTGACAGACAGAAACAATTGTAAACAGCAAGTTTCGTGCTCTGGAAACTATCAATTTAACTTGATGAATGGATCCAGGACTGATTTTGAAATATATATTGATCGAACTTGTATTAAACGTTGGTGGGCGTGGAATGGTAAAATAATAAATTGTCCATAGGAATACACTTTTCTCATATTACTATATTTCGGTTAATATTTTAATAAATGTTGTTTGTGAATTCTTCACTCATGACTGTTGAGTATTAAAATGCTGCTCCAAATGGGGTAAATATATTGGTGAGTTTAAAAGCTTTGGTAGATTTATCATACATAATCCTTTTGAGGATGCATCCTGGGGTGAGTGACTGGGTTGGATTTTGGTTTACAAAAAATGACTTGGCAGATTTGGCATGGCAATATATCACTTGTTATTCAATAACTTGAAATGGATATCAACATGAAACAGTTAGCTGAGTCCATAGGCTAATTATATTGAGAGCAAAATGGATAAAAATTTTGGCAAAAATTGAATTAACACTATTGGGTACTCATGGTCACAAGTACATTATTATTCATCATTTAAAGATTTCTGATACTCCATACATGTTACCATTAAGGATCTCCCTCTCTTTTACTATAATACTATCTTTACTCAAAAGATGAAGTTATTCTAAACACATTCATCTCATTTTGAATTATACAGTTTGTATTGGAAAGTCTCCATTCATATTCCGGAACAAGGCAGAGGGTATCTCTAAGTCTGAAACAATTAATCCTATTCCCTTCGGAACCATTGCCAAACACTTCAGAATATGTACTTAATGTCAAGGATATTGATGATTAATATGGCTGCATGCACGTGAAATATCAGAAAAGAAAAACATCCATATATATGCACAGCGATAATTTGGAAAATGAAAGAGCCACAAGAGATCAAACATCGGTGACTTTTATTGACACTAGCACTTCCCCTGTGTTTGAATTATCATATATCCACCAAAACGGGGATGAGTGAGTCCCTAATGACACTAATCAACGGACAATTTCAATATTTATATAACCTATATAAAAGAATAGAGGAAGATTCTGTTTGCTACAGGTTTAGGTGGACAACACATCACTTTCAGGATTGAGGGAGGTTGGAGGTTTCTTACACTTTGATAGACTTTGGATAGTCACACCCAAGGCCTGATATAGCTTTCTTCTCGCAGAGGTGGGTTACATTCCTTCCAATTCATACAGCACAATTGGACCATGGATACCACAGTATACCTCATAGTGATACTTATTCCGATAATTACCATATTTGGTCTGTTTGGTAACGCTTTCTCAGCAGCTGTCCTGCTACGTCCAAAGTTCCGCAAGAGGAGCATCAGCATCTACCTGTTATGCCTTGCTGTTTTTGACTCAATCTACCTATTGAACAATAGTGCACTGTATCTGGCAATAGGTATTCTCTTCAAGATAAGGATTAATTCTTCTTCGGCTATGATATGTGCTTTATCACTTTATGGGATTCATGTCTCTACCACAACGAGTTCATGGATCCTGGTGATTCTTACAATGGAGAGGGTGCTTGTGATTACGATTCCTCATCTGGCCGTTAAGTTCACAAGCAGATGTCGAGCTGTGATCAATATAGCAGTGGTCGTAACTATCATCAGTCTCATATATATCTATAATTTCTATGTATTTGGAATAAACATCAAAGGAAGATGTTACTGGAAAGATGAGATCTACAATGAGAAACTGCCAGTTGTTTTACATGGGTTCTATTTTATCCTTTACCTTGTTATTCCATCTTCAGTAATGGCAGCATGCAATTGTCTGTTGTTGTTTGTCCTATACCAAAGTCGGAACTTAAGGCAGAGATCTGAAGTACACAACAAGAACATCATAATCATCATTATTTTGGTGACAACTACATTCATCCTGTTGTCCTTCCCAAAAGTTTTGAAAAATATTATTTTCTTAGCTGGGATTGAAATGGAAACACCAAGGTACCTGTTCACTGTTTTTTATGGCATGGATCTATTGAACCATGCAATAAACTTTATTCTATACAATGTCAGTGGTCCTGCATTCAGAAATGAGATAAAGGCAATGTTCAAGGAATGTTTCTGTAAACAGGGAAGGAGAGAAAAGGCAACTCGATCTGATATACAGACAGCATCAACTGGGCCTGATGCAGCAACAGATGGAGATGTAGAAAATGACGATGTTTGAGATCTTCATACAGCAATGTGCAGACTAGAAATATGCATACAGACTTCCACACAGCAATGGATATACAAATACCTAAACAAGCCAAGTAGTTTTAGAATGCCAAGCAGGAAACGAAATGGGGAGAAAGTGAAAACTATTATATGAAATGCCTTACAGCATGAGGAAGTCAAGTAAATAATCATCCAATGTAGCCTTATACCAGCAAAGAGGAATGGAAATGGAATTACAAGTCTAAAGCATTTGATTTAGTTTTAGCCTGCCATACAACAATGGAAATGGAGCTACAACTATCCTGCACTGCAAGTTATATACCCAGGGAAATACACTCCATCATAATCCAGTCTGTTATTTAATGTCAATGAGTCAATAAAGATTCAAACAACATTTTCCTGACTTAGAATTAAGTGGTCATACACCATGGGGAAATGATCTGATTTGTATATAGACTGAAAATGGAAATTGAAGATAGATATCTTAGATGCACTTCTGAACTATCATACAAAGAATGTGTATGTCGATAAAATGCTGCTCTTTTACAAAAAAGGACATTATAGAAAGAATACTTTACACTCTCATTCATGAAAGCAACATCAATGTTATTTCTGTGACAATGAACATGTGCAACTCTGACAACGGTTAACTATCATCAAACATATTTTATATTTACTTGTTTCAAACATATAGTTTTAGTTTTCTTAAATCATAATTGTGTAGTTTACTTATGTTTAAGATGGTTTTCAATGTTGCTAAAAACATGCACAGTGGATTCGGTAATTGGATTGAGGACGAACATTGTTCAATATACCTTTTCATTTAATTCAGAAACTGACACATGTTTATCACATATATTCTGGGCTTCACTCTAATATGTGGAGATTGCATTTTGGATTATATATGTAATCTGAAATGATGCTTATATATCTAACAATTGATGATTATCATTCTTCTGTATATTTTGGCATTATCTCTGCCTCAATTTCCTTGTTGAAATATTGACGATATAGGGATAGCGTAAAATCCTTATTTTTTACCTTAGTTCTAGATGTGTTTATATGGTTTGATGGTTTGATGCAGTGGCTGTGGGACATACACTAATCAATGAACGTCTTGTTTTATTTGGGCTCAGTACACAATTTATGCTGCATAGGGAGCAGCAGTATGTAATTATCAAATATACAACATGGGTATATGATAAAATGAACAAGCGACCACATATTACGACTTGGTTTACTGTGCATTATAACCCCTTATACCTATACAAAACTGAAATATCTATATCTTACTGAAAAAAGTCTCATCTAGACGTTGTTTTATACCATCCCCACAAATGTTCAGATTTTATTCCTGTAAACCTTAGGGTTGTGAAGCAGATTAGTGAGTGTCATGACTAGTGACTAGTTTTGAGAATTTGCCTCACAGATCCATCTCTGATAAATTTGGTTTTCTCTGGGAAACAAAATGGTGGTTCTCAATGCCTCAGGCAAGGCTTGAGGTGTTCATTGGGTTCCTAATGATATCGGCACTACTAGAAATCTTCATAGCTTTGTGTATCAAAACATAACTAGGATACACAAATAATTTCATATTGCTTATTGATACTTGAGTAGGAATAAGAAAATATCAGTTTTAATTTATTCAAGCATATATCAAAGGAGAGGAACAAGGATTGGTTTCACCTAGCTCTAAATCATATAGAATATAAATTAGTGTTTATTATAAATCACAATATCATTGAGGCTATGTCTATTGGCCTGTTTTGATTGGCCAATGAAAACTGAGTGGATTTCTTTAGTTCTCCTAAAAGCCCATTTCAATTTTGCAGTGCTAAAGGTCCGTCAGTGGTTCCTGACTGTAGATCGGTGACAGCCAATTGAAATGGGTGTTTAGGTTCTAAAATAATTGACCACATTTTCGTCAGCCAATGGAAGCTTGCCTTATGCTATAATTTGAGTGAAGATATTCACAAAAGTGCTGCATATAATGTATAAATCAGCATACAAAATTGTTGTACTCAGTATCTGATTGGATACAGTAAGACGTATCATCTATCCTCTATCTCACTGATTTCATTGCAGCCATTATTGTTGTTATGTATATTACTACACCAGCTATATCTACATCATATTGTCTTATATTTTACTTATTAGTATTCTCTTTATGATAATCCAATATAAATTACTTATGCAAATCTTTTATGTAGGGCTTTGCTTGAATCTCTCAATGGAAGATCTAACACACGGTTAAAACTGATTAGAAATAATAGATTCTGTAGAGTTCTGGGTATTCCCATATATAAGCCTTTACAAAGTTAAGACTATAGTCATTGAGGACCACACCGCCCTCGCCCCCAACCAGCCCCCCTCCCACTCCCTCTCCCAATCCCCCTCCTCCCTCCTCCCTCCACCCTGGGAAACCCTACCCCCTCCCCTCCGCTGCCCGACGCCCATTAGAAGAGCACACGTGAGCGAGGACTTTAGGGCAGGGCCGGGCAGGGCCGGGGCAGGGCCGGGGCACTGAGACCAGCTCTACTAGCAAAAGTTGGGGGGGCGGGCTTGGGCGAGGGTTTCTCACTCCAAAACAACTGAGTGGGGGGAAAACATTTTCTATTTTCTATAGGTATACATATATGCCCTGCATATATATACTGCACAGAGTATATTTCCTCTGGTATATGCCTGGTGTGAAATACAGCCATATTTTAAAGGAAACAGTCTTGTATACGCCCCATACGCCGGCGTGAAATATATATGAAAACAAATCAATACACAGCTGATACACGCACTTCCACGATGGCGTATGTATGAATAAAATGGTTAGTTTTACTGTGCAGTGATATCAATTGCTATTCCATAATTTGAAATGGATATCAACATGAAACGGTTAATTAAGACCAAAGACATATTATGTTGACAGCAAATAAAAAATGGATCAAAGTTTTGGCAAAAATGGAATCAACACTATTGGGTACTCATGGTCACAAGCAAATTAAAAGATTATTTATTGTTTCAAAGATTTCTAATACTTCAAACATGTTACCATAAAGGATTTCCCTCTCCTTT
This sequence comes from Alentia gelatinosa, assembly GCA_950022655.1. Taxonomy (NCBI): domain Eukaryota; kingdom Metazoa; phylum Annelida; class Polychaeta; order Phyllodocida; family Polynoidae; genus Alentia; species Alentia gelatinosa. The sequence goes on from OX465589.1 coordinate 2,157,267, forward strand.
ACTATAATAGTATCTTTACTCAAAAGATGAAATCATTTCAATCACATTCACCTCATTTTGAATCATACAATTCGTTTTGGAAAGGCTTTATTCATATTGCAAAGTCATGCAGAGGGTATTTTCCAGTCTGAAACGATTATTCTGTTTCTTTTCTGAACATGTGCCAAACACTTTGGAATAAGTACATAATGTCAAGGATGTTTATGATTACTATGGCTGCATGCATGTGAAATATCAGATAAGAAAAACATCTATATATATGCACAGCGACAATTTGTAAAATGAAAGAGCGGCAACAGTTCAGTTATCTGTGACTTTTATTGACACTAGCACTTCCCCTGTGTTTGAATTGTCATATATCAGCCAGAACCAGGAAGAGTGAGTCCTTAATTGTACTAATCAATGGACAATTTCAATATTATTATAACCTATATGATAGGATATAGGCAAATGCCATTTGCTGCTCCTTTAGTTGAACGACACATCACTTTGCAGATTGAGGGAGGTTGGAGGTTTCTCACACTTCGAGAGACTTTGGATAGTCACACCCAAGGCCTGATATAGCTTTCTTCTCGCAGAGGTGGATTATATTCCTTCCAGTCAATACAGCACAACTGGACCATGGGTACTCCAGAAGGCACCAAAGAATATCTCTTAGTGACACTTATTCCGATAATTACCATATTTGGTCTGTTTGGTAACGCTTTCTCAGCAGCTGTCCTGCTACGTCCAAAGTTCCGCAAGAGGAGCATCAGCATCTACCTGTTATGCCTTGCTGTTTTTGACTCAATCTACCTATTGAACAATAATGCACTGTATGTGGCAATAAGTATTCTCTTCAACATGAGGACTAATTCTTCTTCGTCTATGATATGTGCTTTATCAATTTATTGGATTCATATCTCTACCACAACGAGTTCTTGGATCCTGATGATTCTTACGATGGAGAGGGTGCTAGTAATTACAATTCCTCATCTGGCTGTTAAGTTCACAAGCAGATGTCGAGCTGCAATCAATATTGCAGTGGTCACCACTATCATCAGTCTCATATATATCTATGATTTCTATGCATTTGAATTAAATATGTATGGCAGATGTTACTGGAAAGAAGATATTGATGCAAAGAAACTGCCAGTTGTTTTATACGGATTCTATTTTATCCTTTACCTTGTAATTCCATCTGCAGTAATGGCAGCATGCAATTGTCTCTTGTTGTTCGTCCTATACCAAAGTCGGGATGTAAGGCAGAGATCTGAAGCTGCCAACAAGAACATTATTGTCATCATTATTGTGGTGACAACGGCATTCATTGTGTTGTCTTTCCCAAAGGTTGTAGAAAACACAATTTACTTAGCTGGGGTGAAAATGGATTCACCAGATTATCTGAATGCTATTTTGTATGGCATGGATGTATTAAACCATGCAATAAACTTTATTCTATACAATGTCAGTGGTCCTGAATTCCGAAATGAGATAAAGGCAATGTTCAAGGAATGTTTCTGTAAACAGAGAAGGAGAGAAAAAGCAACTCGATCTGATATACAGACAGCATCAATTGGGCCTGATGCAGCAACAGATATAGATGTAGAAAATGACGATGTTTGAGATCTTCATACAGCAATGTGCAGACTAGAAATATGCATACAGACTTCCACACAGCAATGGATATACAAATACCTAAACAAGCCAAGTAGTTTTAGAATGTCAAGCAGGAAACGAAATGGGGAGAAAGTGAAAACTATTATATGAAATGCCTTACAGCATGAGGAAGTCAAGTAAATAATCATCCAATGTAGCCTTACACCAGCAAAGAGGAATGGAAATGGAATCACAAGTCTAAAACATTTGATCTAGTTTTAGCCTGCCATACAACAATGGAAATGGAGCTACAACTATCCTGCACTGCAAGTTATATACCCAGGGAAATACACTCCATCATAATCCAGTCTGTTATCTAATGACAATGAGTCAATAAAGATTCAAACAACATTTTCCTGACTTAGAATTAAGTGGTCATACACCATGGGGAAATGATCTGATTTGTATATAGACTGAAAATGGAAATTGAAGATAGATATCTTAGATGCACTTCTGAACTATCATACAAAGAATGTGTATGTGGATAAAAAACTGGTCTTTTACAAAAAAAAGACATTATAGAAAGAATACTTTTTACACTCTCATTCATGAAATCAACATCAATGTTATTTTTATGATAATGAACATGTGCAACTCTGACAACAGTTAGCTATTATCAAACATATTTTATATTTACTTGTTTCAAACATATAGTTCAAGTTTTCTTAAATCATAATTGTGTTGTTTACTTACGTTGAAGATGGTTTTCAATGTTGCTTAAAACATGCACAGTAGATTCGGTAATTGGATTGAGGACGAACATTGTACAATATATCTTTTCATTTAATTCAGAAACTGATATATATTTATCAAATATATTCTGGGCTTCACTCTAATATGTGGAGATTGCATTTTGGATTATATATGTAATCTGAAATGGTGCTTATATATCCAACAATTGATGTTTATCATTCTTCTGTATATTTTGGCATTATCTCTGCCTCAATTTCCTTGTTGAAATCATTATCGAAACTAGTAGAAAGCAGAGTTAGCATTGACATTGGTTCAAGTTATTTTGGCGTCTTTGTACATCCAGATGACTGACTTAAAGGGACATGGAAAACCTAATATAACGTCCCTGTTTTCTTATTAAGCTATACCTAAAGATTAACAAGAAATGCCATGGTTACTATATATTAACGTGTTAATTCAATGGCTATCAGCATTCGCCAATAGAAGTAAGAGGTTGAATGTTGAGACTAAGGTGCTAGTGTCATGAACCTGAGATGTTATAGAGGAAACCCATGAGAGTTTAGGGTCTGAGCTTGCAATCCATCGAGTTTGAATCACATAGTAATTCACAAGGCAAAGCCGCATGAATTACATGGTGATTTAGACTAAATGGGATCGAGCTCTGACACTAAACTTGAATGGGTTTCTGAATTTATCTCACCCTTAATATTGACTAATGGGCTATCATTTGTAAAATAATCCCCCATTGGATAATTTTCTTAAATATCTAATGGGCAATAGATATGAGTTCCCAATGTTAAGTCTATGGAGGAAAAATACCAGGGGTGAGATAAACAACACATATTAAATCTATGTAATAATGAACAATAGCGACTGAGCTGTGTCCAGTATTGATGGATAATTAAGGTCTAACAACAGCCAGAAATGGACAGATTGTTATTTGGCACTACATCACATTGCCAATATACAATGATATAATCAATAAAAGGCATATAGCATATATTTCATTTATATCAGAAATACCTATATGGACGATATAGGGATAGCATGAAATCCTTATTTTTACCTTAGTTCTAGATGTGTTTATATGGTTTGATGGTTTGATGCAGTGGCTGTAGGACATACATTAATCAATGAACGTCTTGTTTTATTTGGGGTCAGTACACAATTTATGCTACATAGGGAGCAGCAGTATGTAATTATCAAATATACAACATGGGTATTTAATAAAATGAACAAACGACCACATATTACGACTAGGTTTACTGTGCATTATAACCCCTTATACCTATACATAACTGAAATATCTATATCTTACTGAAAAAAGTCTCATCTAGACGTTGTTTTATACCATCCACACAAATGTTTAGATTTTATTCCTGTAAACCTTAAGGTTGTGAAGCAGATGAGTGAGTGTCAGTATTAGTGACTAGTTTTGAGAATTTGCCTCACAGATCCATCTCTGATAAATTTGGTTTTCTTTGGGAGACAAAATGGTGGTTCTCAATGCTTCAGGCAAGGCTTGAGGTATTCATTGTGTTCCTAATGATATCGACATTATCTAGAAATATTCATAGCTTTTTGTATCAAAACATAACTAGGATACACCAATAATTTCATATTGCTTATCGATACTTGAGTAGGAATAAGAAAATATTAAATTTAGTGTATACAAACATATATCAAAGGAGTGGAACAAGGAGTGGTTTCACTTAGATTTAAGTAATATAGAATTAAGTTAAGTGTTAAGGGTATAAATCAGTATATCTAGGAGGCAATGTCTATGGTATAATTTGAGTGAAGATATTCACAAAAGTGCTGCATATAATGAATTAAACAGCATCCTAAATTGTTGTGCTCAGTATCTATCTCACTGATTTCATTGCAACCATTATTGTTGTCATATATATTACTAAACCAACTATATCTATATCAGATTTTCCTATAGTCTACTCACAATCATTCTGTTTAAGATGATCTAATATAAAGGACTAAAGCATATATTTCATGTAGCGTATTGCTTGAACTTCTCAATGGAAGACCCAACACACAGTTAGAACTGATTAGAAATAATAAAAGATATTTAATCACTATGATTTTATGTCTTTATGATGAATGTTTAGTTACAACACTACGGAGGCGAAACCATCAATTCAACTTGATGAATAGATCCAGGATCCAAAGATACATATTACAGTTGTGGCAGAGTAATCTATCACTTGCTATTCCATAACTTGAAATGGATATCCACATGAAACAGTGAGCTAAGTCCATAGAGTTATAGGTTAGGTATGCCAAGTATTTGGTAGGCCGCCTCACTGCTCCCCCCACCTGGTGTCTATCACTGTAACTAACCTTCTACCACTACCCCACCTATATTTTACTCACACACCACTCCTACCTATAAAACCTATCGGCTTCCATCTTCTTCATCATATCCACCATTACACATGTCCTCACATTCTTCATCAATTCTTACCCACCCACCCAATGGATTTTAAGATATATAGTAGAACTCCGCGTAAGCGGACACCCTCCGTTCCGGGCCAAAGTGTCCGCTTATGCGGGGTGACCGCTTAAACGGGGTTAAATAAACATATAATAGAGGAATCTGTTCCGAGCAAAGGTGTCTGTTAACCCGGGGTATCCGTTTACGCGGGGTGTCCGTTAGGCGGGGTTCTACTGTATATCAATTGAACTAGTATTAAACTGCTACAGTGTAAACACAAGGGTTCCAACCAACTTGTTACACAAAAATCTCCAAATCAATTATCTGAACCAATGCAGGGAAACTCAGTTCTTGAAAATCAGTCATTTACGATCCTCAAATGTTAACTATACTGATATTCCAAATCACAGGTTATTTGCTGGGCCAGTACTAAAAGTTAGTAATCCAATTCATCTTGCAAAATATCAGCACTCAGTAGAATACAAAGCTGCTGAGCTCTGGAACAATTTAAGCCCAGAAGCTTGACAAATACTGATCCAAGAAGACTTCAACAAACTCCTAAAACTAAAAAGAAAATACTAGACCTACATGCGCCTAAGACTCTATCGCTTGAGGGCCACAGCTACAAAAAAACCGAACCCGACCAAAAGGTCTTGCATTAGCGATTCCCAATTAAAGACTTTTTTACATAACAGCCTTTAATGTTTGTTCCTACAACACAAACTGGTACATAAATGGAATATTGGTAGAAAGCTTAAAAAAATAACATGTTTTTGGTCATTATTTGTTGAGCAATCAAAATTGCCTATTTTTGATGGTTTAGCGACAGCGATCCTGGTTTTTACACTGGTCATTAACCTTGTAACTAACGACAATTGCAGCTCCAGAAGAGCAAGATAATTCGGTATGAAAAAATATAGCGATGGGCTCTTGGAAGACCCCTCCAATACTATGACATCACGAGGGAATTCCCTGCTGAATTTCATCACTAAATTTTCATAGTTGTAGCTGTAACCGGTCTTGCGATTTCTCAGCGATCGTGATAGAGGGTTCAATTGTAATAGAAAAACATCACAATCGCTAAATAATTGTATCCCAAACAGTTTGCGATGGTATTGGCGATCAACTTATGTAACGGGACCCTGTTGTTTCTATAAGGTTTGTTCTTGTCTCAAATACTTATCCTCTGGGTTACTTTGCGCTGAGACTATGCATAGAAAGAATGTACCATAACCTGACAGTGTACAAACGTTACACTTATTTACTCTACTGATAATTACTCAAGCTGGAGAGTCAGGAAGATAGATCTACTTTTCTTATCTAGGGCCTTACTCCAGGATGAATAAAAGCTTCAAAAGCGGGATGGTAGAATAATAAATTGTCCACAGAAATAAAGTTTTCTGATATTAATATATTTTGGTTAATATTCTAATAAATGTAGTTTGTGAGTTCTTCAATCATGACTACTGTCATAAGAGATAAGTATCAAAATACTGCTCAAAATGGTGTTAATATATTGGTGAGCTTTAAACCTTAGGCAAATTTATCATATGTAATCCTTTTCAGGATGTGTCCTGGTTGTGTTACTGGGTTGGATTTCGGTTTACAAAAAAATGAGTGGCAGATTTGGCAGAGCAATATATCATAGGCTAATTATATTGACAGCAAAATGGATCGAAGTTTTTACAAAAATTGAATTAACACTATTGGGTACTCATGGTCACAAGTACATCATTATACATCATTTAAAGATTTCTAATACTCCAGGCATGTTACCATCAAGGATCTCCTATCTTTTACTATAATAATATCTTCACTCAAAAGATGAAGTTATTCTTAACACATTCATCTCATACCATGTCTATGTGGTGTGGGAAGTAAAAGAACTCTCACCTCGGTAAATGTGTAGGGGTGAGATTTCTACCTGAATTCATCACTTAGATTCGATCACCACCCTAGTGGTGTAAGAGAACCTTGAGAAAGTCTGGGAAGAACCTATAATGGTTGACTGGTCGTAAAATCAAACCCAACAAACAAACATTTATCTCATTTTGAATTATACAGTTTGTATTGGAAAGTCTCCATTCATATTCCGGAACAAGGCAGAGGGTATCTCTAAGTCTGAAACAATTAATCCTATTCCTTCAGAACCGTTGCCAAACACCTCAGAATATGTACTTAATGTCAAGGATATTGATGATTAATATGGCTGCATGCATGTGAAATATCAGATAAGAAAAACATCCATATATATGTACAGCGATAATTTGGAAAATGAAAGAGCCACAAGAGATCAAACATCTGTGACTTTTATTGACACTAGCATTTCCCCTGTGTTTGAATTATCATATATCTGCCAGAACTAGGAAGAGCGAGTCCCTAATGACATTAATCAACGGACAATTTAAATATTTTTATAACCTATATGATAGGATAGAGGGAAATGCTATTTGCAACTGCTTTAGGTGAATGACACATCACTTTGGAAATTGAGGGAGGTTGGACGCTTCTTACACTTTCATAGCCTTTGGATAGTCATACCCAAGGCCTGATATAACTTTCTTCTACTAGAAGTTGGTTACATTGCTTCCAATTCACACAGCAGAACTTGACCATGGGTACTCCACAAAACACCACATCATACCTCATGGTGACACTTATTCCGATAATCATCATATTTGGTCTGTTTGGAAATGCCTTCACTGTGGCAGTCCTACTACGTCCAAGATTTCGTAAAAGGAGCATCAGCATCTACCTCTTATGTCTTGCCGTTTTTGACTCAATCTACCTTTTGAACAATGATGCAGTGTATCCGGCAATAGATATTCTTTTCAACAAGAGGGTTAGATCTTCAGATATGATATGTGCTTTATCACTTTATGTGATTCGTGTATCTACCACAATAAGTGCATGGATCCTGGTGGTTCTTACAGTGGAGAGGGTGCTTGTGATTACGATTCCTCATCTGGCTGTCCAGTTCACAAGCAGACGTCGAGCTGCAATCAATATTGCAGTGGTCACCACTATCATCAGTCTCATATATATCTATATTTTCTACACAATAGGAAAAGTGAATAATGAATGTTTCTGGACAGAAGATATGAAGAAACTTCAGGTTGTTTTTCGCAGTATTTATTTTGTCCTATACCTTATAATCCCAGCCTCAGTAATGGCAGTATGCAATTGTCTGTTATTGTTCATCCTATACCAAAGTCGGGAAGTAAGGCAGAGATCTGAAGATGACAACAAGAACATTGCAATCATTATTATTGTGGTGACAACGGCATTCATTCTGTTGTCATTTCCCATTTTTATAATCAACATAATTTACTTAGCTGGGGTGAACATCAAACCATATTACCTACATGTTATTTTCTACAGCATGGATCTACTAAACCATGCAATAAACTTTATTCTTTACAATGTCAGTGGTCCTGCATTCCGAAATGAGATAAAGGCAATGTTCAAGGAATGTTTCTGTAAACAGGCAAGAAGAAAAAGAGCAACTCGGTCTAGTGTGCAGACAGCATCAACTGGGCCTGATGAAGCAACAGATGGAGAGGTAGAAAATGACGATGTTTGAGATCTTCATACAGCAATGTGCAGACTAGAAAAATCACATACAGACTTCTACACAGCTATGGATATAAAGATAGCTAATTAACCCAAGAAGTGTTTTAGAATGCCAAACAGGAACGGAAATGGGGAGAAAAGTGGAAACTGTTATATAACCTGCCTTACAGCACTAGGGAGTTAAGTAAATAATTATCCAATGAAGTCTTATACTGGCAAATGGGAATGGAAATGGAGTCACAAGTCTAAAACATTTGATCTAGTTTTAGCCTGCCATACAACAATGGAAACGGAGCTACTTCTATCCTCCACATATTGTTTTAGACTGCTAAATGTACCTTAGGATATACAATTTATCATAATCTGGTGTGTTATCGAATGCCAATGAGTCAACGAAGATTCAAGCAGCATTCTAATGACTTAGGACGAGTATGCAATTATAAATTAATGAGAGCGTGGCGGCAACACCACGTAACCTCTCCTGCCGCCATCTCTCGGGGCGACCACAAACTAATGTCGCAGACATGTCCATCTGACGTCATGCCGGCATGCACACCGCAGGACTTCAAAGGTTGTTTGATCTTTGGTTTTTAAGAGAGAATTATGGTCTTCTTTTTGGTTCTCTCTAGAAAGGTGCGCCCCGGAATGGCACCTTGGAAAGCTAAGGTCACTGGGACAGCCCAAAGTCCCTGGCAAAATCTTTGCTGGAGAAAAGGGTGGAGAAAAGAATATAGGAGAATTTCGTTCCCACATCAAAGAGATCAAGATGGCGCTGGGTGTAGTTGTACAAGCTGCATATTCTAACAAATTCATGAAGGAAACGCCCAGAACTGATTCCTTGGACTCAACATCTAAGAAAAAAGTCATCAAGGAGGGCGAAAGCTTCCAGAACGACAGTAATCATAGAGATCCTCCTCTGATGCAAGAATTCTCTACACCCACGAGATGACCTGATTGCCACATCCCAACATTTGATGGTCATATAGAATGAAAATGGAAATTTATTTTTCTTAATGTTGCCAAAAACATGCACAGTTAAATAAGCTAAGGGTTGGAAGATAAACATTGTTCAATATAACTTTTCATTTAATTCGGAACCTGATAAATGGTTATTAGATATATTATTAGCTTTACTCTAATATGTGGAAATTGCATTTTGTAATCTGAAATGGTGCTTTAGCTTACTGCCACTACCTACAGACCTGACTGTGGCCGACAACATATATATCTAATATTGGAGAATTATTACATTTCTGTATACTTTGGCATTATCTTAACCTTATCTCTTTGTTTAAGTCATTACCAAAACTATTATAAAACAGAGTTGGGGTCAACAAATGATATTGGTTTGTGTTGTTTTGGTGTCTTTGTACATCCCGATGACATAGTCAAAGGGACCTGGAATACCCAAAATAACATCCTTGATTTCTTATTAATCTATAGCAAAAGATTATCAATGCATGCCATATCTATTTCATATTAACTTGCTAATTCAATGGGTGTCAGCTTTTGCCTATAGATGTATAAGGATCAATGTTGAGACTAAGAGGGTGTGATATAGGGATAGCCTGAAATCCTAATTTTAGATGTGTTTCGTGGTTTGATGACAGTTTGTACTGAATGTGGCCACAGGACATTCATTAATCAATGAACATCTTGTTTTATTTGGGCTCAGTACACAATTAATGCTGCATAGGGAGCAGCAGTATGTAATCATCAAATATACTACATGGGTATATGATAAAATGAACAAATGACGACATATTACGACTGTGCATTATAACCCCTTATACCTGTACAAAACTGAAATATCTATATCTTACTAAAAAAGAGTCTCATCTAGACCTTGTTTTTATACCACCCACACAAATATATAAATTCTATTCCTGTAAACCTTAAGGTTGTGAAGCAGATAAGTGAGTGTCAGGACTAGTGACTAGTTTTAGGAATTTGCCTCACAGATCCATCTCTGATAAATTTGGTTTTCTCTGGGAGACAAAATGGTGGTTCTCAATACCTCAGGTAAGGCTTGAGGTGTTCATTGTGTTCCTAATGATATCGGCACTACTAGAAATCTTCATAGCTTTGTGTATCAAAACATAACTAGGATACACCAATAATTTCATATTGCTTGTCGATACTTGAGTAGGAATAAGAAAATATAAATTTTAGTTTATTCAAGCATATATCAAAGGAGAGGAACAAGGATTGGTTTCACTTAGATCTAAACCATATAGAATATAGATTAGTGTTTATTATAAATTACCATATCTTTGAGGCTATGTCTTTTGGCCCTTTTTGATTTGCCAATGAAAACTGAGGGGTATTTTTTAGTTCTCCTAAAAGCCCATTTCAATTTTGCAGTGCTGAAGGTCCGTCAGTGGTTCCTGACTGTATATCGGTGACAGCCAATTAAAATGGGTGTTTAGGTTCTAAAAAAATTGACGACATTTTCGTCAGCCAATGGGAGCTGGCCTTATGCTATAATCTGGGTGAAGATATTCACAAAAGTGCTGCATATAATGTATAAAACAGCATACAAATTAGTTGTACTCAGTATCTGTTTGGCTATTATTGTTGTCATATATATTTTACTGCACCAGCGTTATCTATAATATATTGTCCTATATTTTACTCATTAGTATTCTCTTTAGGATAATCCAATATAAATGACTCATGCATATGTTTTATGTAGTGCTTTGCTTGAATCTCTCAATGGAAGATCTAACACACGGTTAAAACTGATTAGAAATAATAAAAGACATTAGATCACTGTGATGAATCTCTGATGAATGTTTAGTTACAACACTAAGGAAGCGAGACCATCAATTTAAAAAAAAAAATTTCTACCGCCAACCCCGAACGGGAACGCGACGAAAAAATTACACACTCGAGACCATCAATTTAACTTGATGAATGGATCCAGGACTGATTTTAAGATATACATCTATCCAATTTGTGTTTAAACGTTGATCGGCGCGGGTGTCTGAAATATCAAATTGTCCACAGGATCGCAGTTTTCTCATATTACTTTATTTTTATTTAACTTTTTATTATTGTAGTTTGTGAATCCTTTAATCATAACTACTGTAAGTATCAATATTTTGTTGACGTGCAATCAGCTTCAAGCGACTGCTGGTATATGACTAGATTCAACTCGCCGTGGTCCGCTGCGTCTTGCGGAGTGTTCTAATCCCCTACTAAGCGTACTTCCCATTGGTTGGTGGTTGTCACCTGACTTTTTTGTCATCCCTCATTGGAGCTTTCTGACCTAGTTGTGTTGGGTCAGATTGTCGGCCAATGTGTAGCTGTCTTGCAAATCGTTTTGGCTTAGCTCTATGGGTGTGGGGACCAGTGGGAGCATGTTTGGTGCTGCCATCTGCTGTACCTTGTTGGAATCTCGGTCCAGGGGGTGGCGTCCTCTACCTATGGGGATTGTAATGGGGTTTTCAGTGGGTGAGATAGCTCTGTGTGGTTATCTGATATACCGGCAGTTTCGAGAATGTCTTCTCTCGTCAGGCTGGGGTTGGCTGATTGGAGAGAGGTTTGTTTCCATACTTTGTAATGGCCGTCTCTCTGTTTAGTTGGGATTGGTGTTCTAGTCATAACTATGGGTCACTTTGCAGATGGGGGTTGAGTGTGTACGTGTAATGGTTTGATTAAAAATTAAGTATCAAGATACTGCGTGATATGGGGTTAATATATTGGTCAGTTTCAAAACTTTAGCAGATTTATCATATATATTCCTCTTAAGGTTGTGTCTTCTGTCAAGTGACTTGAATTTTGGTCTACCAAAAAAATGACTGCAGATTTGGCAGAGTAATATACACTGCATGAAACTAACCCCTTTATATATGTATACGCCCGGCGTATATAGGTATGATTTTGCATCTACAAGGTTGTCCTATTCCCCATGTGTATACGCCATATCTATTAGCATATATAGGCCGGCATAGTTTGTATCATGTACACACCCAATTCCGTGAGCGACCACAATAATTCTGATCTCTGCGCATAGGGGACACCACTGTATCATATCTCATATCAGAGTTCTGGGTATTCCCATATATAAGCCTTTAAGAAGTTGAGACTATAGTCATTGAGAACCACACCACCCTCGCCCCCAACCAGCCCCCCTCCCACTCCCTCTCCCAATCCCCCTTCTCCCTCCACCCTGGGAAACCCTAAATCTCCAACATATTTTAGGGGCATACCCATGAAGACCTACTTTATTAATATCTGAAGAGCTGTCAACTCTGACATTTGAAGGAAAGACGCTATAGCGCATGCCAGTGACCATGTCAGTGTGAGGGGACTGATCTGACTGCCTGCATGCCTCTTGTAATGCTGAGTCTATGGGATTTGGCTATCATCTAGGAGGCTGAATATCTCTGTAATTTGTTGACAAATGTCCGGCAAATTTTAGGGGCATACCCATGAAGACCTGCTCTATCAATATCTGAGGAGTTTTTAACTCTGATATTTAAAGGAAAGACACTATACCGCATGCCAGGGCATCCCTGGTGAAAGCCGGGGGAGGGCCGGGGGAGGGCCGGGGGAGGGCCGGGGCCGGAGCCGAGGCCGGGGCAGGGGCAGGGGCAGGGGTAGGGCAGGGGCAGGGCAGGGGCAGGGCAGGGGCAGGGGCAGGGGCAGGGGCAGGGGCAGGGGTAGGGCAGGGGCAGGGCAGGGGCAGGGGCAGGGGCAGGGGCAGGGGTAGGGCAGGGGCAGGGGCAGGGGCAGGGGTAGGGCAGGGGTAGGGCAGGGGCAGGGGCAGGGGCAGGGGCAGGGGTAGGGCAGGGGCAGGGGCAGGGGCAGGGCAGGGGCAGGGGCAGGGGCAGGGGCAGGGGCAGGGGTAGGGCAGGGGCAGGGGCAGGGGTAGGGCAGGGGCAGGGGCAGGGGTAGGGCAGGGGCAGGGGCAGGGGTAGGGCAGGGGCAGGGGCAGGGGCAGGGGCAGGGGTAGGGCAGGGGCAGGGGTAGGGCAGGGGCAGGGGCAGGGGTAGGGCAGGGGCAGGGGCAGGGGCAGCTCTATACCAACTCAAGTGGGGGGGGGGGGGCTTTGGCGAGGATTTCTCACTGAGACCACTACCAAAACAACCAAGTGGGGGGAAACCTTTTTTATTTTCTGTCGTTACACATATTCGCCCTGCATATATATATTGCACAGAGTTTGTTTCCTCTTGTATATGTCTGTTGTGAAATACAGCCATATTTTAAGGGAAACAGTCTTGTATACGCCCCATACGCTGGCGTGTAATATGGGCGTATATATATATATGAAAACAAATCAATATACAGCCGATACACACACTTCCACGATGGCGTACATATGAATAAAATGGTTAGTTTTACTGAGCAGTGATATCAATTGCTATTCCATAATTTGAAATGGATATCAACATGAAACGGTTAATTAAGACCATAGACATATTATGTTGACAGCAAATAAAAAATGGATCAAAGTTTTGGCAAGAATGGAATCAACACTATTGGGTACTCATGGTCACAAGCAAATTAAAAGATTATTTATTATTTCAAAGATTTCTAATACTCCAAACATGTTACCATAAAGGATTTCCCTCTCCTTTACTATAATAGTATCTTTACTCAAAAGATGAAATCATTTCAATCACATTCACCTCATTTTGAATCATACAATTCGTTTTGGAAAGGCTTTATTCATATTGCAAAGCCATGCAGAGGGTATCTTCCAGTCTGAAACGATTAATCTGTTTCTTTTCTGAACATGTGCCAAACACTTTGGAATAAGTACATAATGTTAAGTATGTTTATGATTACTATGGCTGCATGCATGTGAAATATCAGATAAGAATAACATCTATATATATGCACAGCGACAATTTGTAAAATGAAAGAGCAGCACCAGTTCAGTTATCTGTGACTTTTATTGACACTAGCATTTCCACTGTGTTTGAATTGTCATATATCTGCCAGAACCAGGAAGAGTGAGTCCCTAATGACACTAATCAACGGACAATTTCAATATTATTATAACCTATATGATAGGATATAGGAGAATGCCATTTGCTGCTGCTTTAGTTGAACGACACATCACTTTGCAGGTTGAAGGAGGTTGGACGTTTTTTTCACTTTGATAGACTTTGGATAGTCTGAGATAGCTTTGTTCTACCAGAGGTGGGTTACATTCCTTCCAATTCACACAGCAGAACTGGACCATGGGTACTCCACAAGACACCAAGTCATACCTATTAGCGACCCTTTTTCCAATGATTATCCTACTTGGTCTATTTGGAAATGCCTTCACTGTGGCAGTCCTGCTACGTCCAAAATTCCGTAAAAGGAGCATCAGCATCTACCTGTTATGTCTTGCCATTTTTGACTCAATCTACCTTTTGAACAATGATGCAGTGCATGCAGCAATAGAAATTCTTTTTGACAAGTTGGTTAGATCTTCTTCAGATATGATATGTGCTTTATCAGTTTATGGAATTGATGTCTCTACCACAACGAGTTCTTGGATCCTGATGATTCTTACGATGGAGAGGGTGCTTGTGATTACAATTCCTCATCTGGCCGTTCAGTTCACAAGCAGACGTCGAGCTGCAATCAATATAGCAGTGGTCACCACTATCATCAGTCTCATATATATCTATGATTTCTATGCATTTGAGATAATCAAGGATGAAATCTGTTACTGGAAGGAAGATATTGATGAAAAGAAACTTCCAGTTCTTTTATTCGGATTTCATTTTATCCTATACCTGGTAATTCCAGCTTCAGTAATGGCAGCATGCAATTGTCTATTGTTGTTCGTCCTATACCAAAGTCGGGAAGTAAGGCAGAGATCTGAAGATGACAACAAGAACATTGTAATCATTATTATTGTGGTGACAACGGCATTCATTCTGTTGTCATTCCCACGTTTTATAGGCAACATAATTTACTTAGCTGGGGTGAACATTGAAACACCAGATTACCTATATCCTATTTTTTATAGCATGGATCTACTAAACCATGCAATAAACTTTATTCTATACAATGTCAGTGGTCCAGCATTCAGAAATGAGATAAAGGCAATGTTCAAGGAATGTTTCTGTAAACAGGCAAGAAGAAAAAGAGCAACTCGGTCTAGTGTGCAGACAGCATCAACTGGGCCTGATGCAGCAACAGATAGAGATGTAGAAAATGACGATGTTTGAGATCTTCATACAGCAATGTGCAGACTAGAAATATGCATACAGACTTCCAGACAGCTATGGATATAAAAATAGCTAATTAACCCAAGAAATGTTTTAGAATGCCAAACAAGAACGGAAATGGGGAGAAAAGTGGAAACTGTTATATAACCTGCCTTACAGCACTAGGGAGTTAAGTAAATAATTATCCAATGGAGTCTTATACTGGCAAATGGGAATGGAAATGGAGTCACAAGTCTAAAACATTTGATCTAGTTTTAGCCTGCCATACAACAATGTAAACGGAGCTACTTCTATCCTGCACATATAGTTTTAGACTGCTAAATGTACCTTAGGAAATACAATTAATCATAATCTGGTGTGTTATTGAATGCCAATGAGTCAACGAAGATTCAAGCAGCATATTAATGACTTAGGACGAGTATGCAATTATAAATTAACGAGAGCGCGGCGGCAACACCATGTAACCTCTCCTGCCGCCATCTCTCGGGGCGACCACAAACTAATGTCGCAGACATGTCCATTTGACGTCATGCCGGCATGCACACCGCAGGACTTCAAAGGTTGTTTGATCTTTGGTTTTTAAGAGAGAATTATGGTCTTCTTTTTGGTTCTCTCTAGAAAGGTGCGCCCCGGAATGGCACCTTGGAAAGCTAAGGTCACTGGGACAGCAAAGGCCGCCTAAAGTCCCTGGCAAAATCTTTGCTGGAGAAAAGGGTGGAGAAAAGAAGATAGGAGAATTTCGCTCCCACATCAAAGAGATCAAGATGGTGCTGGGGGTAGTTGTGCAAGCTGCATATTCTAACGAATCAACAAAGGAAATACCCAGAACTGATTCCTTGGACTCAACATCTAAGAAAAAGTCATCCAGGAGGGCAAAAGCTTCCAGAACGACAGTAATCATAGAGATTCTCCTCTGATGCAAGAATTCTCTACACCCACGAGACGACCTGATTGCCACATCCCAACATTTGATGGTCATATAGAATGAAAATGGAATTTTATTTTTCTTAATGTTGCCAAAAATATGCACAGTTAAATAAGTTAAGGGTTGGAAGATAAACATTGTTCGATATAACTTTTCATTTAATTCGGAACCTGATAAATGGTTATTAGATATATTCTTGGCTTTACTCTAATATGTGGAAATTGCATTTTGTAATCTGAAATGGTGCTTTAGCTTACTGCCACTACCTACAGACCTGACTGTGGCCGACAACATATTTATCTAATATTGGAGAATTATTACATTTCTGTATACTTTGGCATTATCTTAACCTTATCTCTTTGTTTAAGTCATTACCAAAACTATTATAAAACAGAGTTGGGGTCAACAAATGATATTGGTTTGTATTGTTTTGGTGTCTTTGTACATCCCGATGACATAGTCAAAGGAACCTGGAATACCCAAAATAACATCCTTGATTTCTTATTAATCTATAGCAAAAGATTATCAATGCATGCCATATCTATTTCATATTAACTTATTCAATGGGTGTCAGCTTTTGCCTATAGATGTATAAGGATCAATGTTGAGACTAAGAGGGTGCTTCCACCAACCACGACAAGGCTACGACAAATGCCGACATGAAAGTTCCAATCGCAGCCTTGTCGCAGACTTGTTGTGAGAAGAGCATTGTCGGGACAGCGGTGTCGGGGCGTGTCATAGACGTTGCCGGTTTCCGTAAAAAAGGCACCCATGGTTCCGACACACTACGACAGTGATATCGAGGAAACCACAACACTCCACGACAAAGGTCCAGTCGTAGCAAAAATCGAACATGTTCGATATTGTCGTGGCCCTGTCGGAGGGCCTCCGACAGGCCCCCGACAAGCTTCGTGTCGCAGCCTGTCGGGGCCTTGTCGTAGCCTCTTGTCGGGAACTATGTTCCACCAACCACGACAAGGCTACGACAGGCCTTCCAATCGTAGAGCTGTCGTGGACCTTGTCCCAGTCTTGTCGTGGTAGGTGGACGCACCCTCTTAGGTGTGTTAGTGTCATGAAGATCAGATATACAATATAGATGTGAATGTATGTAATAATAACCAATAGCGGCTGAGCTGTGTCCAGTATTGATGGATAATTAAGGTCTAACAACAGCCAGAAATGGACAGATTGTCACTTAGCACTACATCACATTGCAAAAAAAAAAATATACAACGATATAATCATCAAAAGGCATATTGCATATATTTCATTTATATCAGAAATACCTATATGGACGATATAGGGATAGCCTGAAATCCTAATTTTCACTTTAGTTTTAGATGTGTTTACATGGTTTGATGACAGTTTGTACTGAATGTGGCCACAGGACATTCAATAATCATTGAACATCTTGTTTTATTTGGGGTCAGTACACAATTTATGCTGCATAGGGAGCAGCAGTATGTAATTATCAAATATACTACATGGGTATACGATAAAATGAACAAACGACCATATATTACATCTAGATTTAGTATCCCTTATACCTTTACAAAACTGAAATATCTATATCTTACTGAAAAAAGTTTCATCTAGACATTGTTTTATACCATCCACACAAATGTTCAGATTTTATTCCTGTAAACCTTAAGGTTGTGAAGCAGATTAGTGAGTGTCATGACTAGTGACTAGTTTTGGGAATTTGCCTCACAGATCCATCTCTGATAAATTTGTTTTTCTCTGGGAGACAAAATGGTGGTTCTCAATGTTTCAGGCAAGGCTTGAGGTATTCATTGTGTTCCTAATGATATCAGCACTACTAGAAATCTTCATAGCTTTGTGTATCAAAACATAACTAGGATACACAAATAATTGCTTATCGATACTTGAGTAGGAATAAGAAAATATCAATTTTAGTTTATTCAAGCATTTATCAAAGGAGAGGAACAAGGATTGGTTTCACTTAGATCTAAACCATATAGAATATAGATTACTGATTATTATAAATAACAATATCTTTGAGGCTATGTGTATTGGCCTGTTTTGATTTGCCAATGAAAACTGAGTGGAATGTTTTAGTTCTCCTAAAAGCCCATTTCAATTTTGCAGTGCTAAAGGTCCGTCAGTGGTTCCTGAAAGTATATCGTTGAAAGCCAATTAAAGTTTTTTTGTTTTTTTGTTTTTTTAATTTTTTATTGAAACATCACAGTTTATCTTACACCATTCCAGTTATGTATCTTCATATATCATTTCCCTGATGTCCAATAGCTCAGGTTGGGACTTCAACTATAAAATTAGTTGATTTTCATAGTCCTACCATACACTTCTTCTGTCGTACATGGGTATCATCTAGTATACATATAACTGAGTAAAGCAAGATAAAATAAAACTAATATCATATAAAGGTACTCAATAGGTCACTATTCCGGTTTGTTATAGCACAGTGAAAACAAAGAAAAGTCACAAACATTTCCATAGGCGAAACGACAAAATTAGAGCAAAAGGCATCATAATACGTTGGGTAAGATATCCTTAAACGAGCAAAGCGAGAGAGCCAGATCCCAGTAGGCATATACATACCGGAAAAAATCAGGAAGAAAGGGGTGTAGTAATCTACAAACGCTCGAGGCTGTTCCAGAGTTTCGTTTTCGTTAATGACTTGAAAGCTTTATATGGGTGTTTAGGTTCTAAAATAATTGACAACATTTTCGTCAGCCAATGGTAGCTGGCCTTATGCTATAATTTGGGTGAAGATATTCACAAAAGTGCTGCATATAATGTATAAAACAGCATACAAATTAGTTGTACTCAGTATCTGTTTGGCTATTATTGTTGTCATATATATTTTACTTCACCAGCTATATCTATAATATATTGTCCTATATTTTTCTTATTAGTATTCTCTTATGATAATCCAATATAAATGACTCATGCATATGTTTTATGTAGGGCTTTGCTTGAATCGGTTAAAACTGATTAGAAATAATAAAAGACATTAGATCACTGTGATGAATTTCTGATGAATGTTTAGTCACAACACTAAGGAAGCGAGACCATCAATTTAACTTGATGAATGGCTCCAGGACTGATTTTACGATATACATCTATCCAATTTGTGTTTAAAAGTCGATCGGCGCGGGTGTCTAAAATATTAAATTATCCACAGGATTGCAGTTTTCTCATATTACTTTACTTTTATTAAACTTTTTATTATTGTAGTTTGTGAATCCTTTAATCATAACTACTGTAAGTATCAAGATACTGCGTGATATGGGGTTAATATATTGGTCAGTTTCAAAACTTTAGCAGATTTATCATATATATTCCTCTTAAGGATGTGTCTTTGGGCAAATGACTTGAATTTTTGTCTACAGAAAATTGACTTGGCAGATTTGGCAGAGTAATATACACTGCATGAAACTAACCCTTTTATATATGTATACGCCCGGCGTATATAGGTATGATTTTGCGTATACAAGGTCGTCCTAGTCCCCATGTGTATACGCCATATCTATTAGCATATATAGGCCGGCATAGTTTGTGTACACACCCAATCCGTGAGCGACTATCCAATGATACCAATCTCTGCATTGTTTGGACACCACTGTATCATATCTCATTTACCATTAATCATTAAGTCTGCATTATATGAAAAAGGCAATCTTACATTACCAATTTATTTTGTAAAACCTTTATAAAACCTGATTGAGTGTAAATTGATTAATTACATACAATAAACCCTGCATTCTGTCGATTTTTTACCGATTTTACCTTGAAAACACCACTTTTCTGTAGAGTTCTGGGTATTCCCATATATAAGCCTTTAAGAAGTTGAGACTATAGTCATTGAGGACCACACCGCCCTCGCCCCCTACCAGCCCCCCTCCCACTCCCTCTCCCAATCCCCCTCCTCCCTCCTCCCTCCACCCTGGGAAACCCTACCACACCCCCCCCCCCCTCCCCCAGCTGCCCGACGCCCGTTGGAAGAGCACATGTGAGCGAGGACTTTAGCGATGGTTAATCCTTTCTGGCATTCCCCTGGCCACGGCAGGACAATGCCATATGGCATTCCCCTGGCCAGGGCCGGACAATGCCATATGGCATTCCCGTATGTAATGGATGAACCACTCTGCATTTGTTCCTTTGTAACTTTTTGAAAAATTATCGCAGAATCATAAAAAATATATGAGATATTATGCTTAATGTTGCCAGTAGGTCATTAAAATATCGAAAAGTTCTAATAAAAAATACAGATTTACTGAAAATTTTAAAATTGTGATTTCTTTTAATAATATTGACAACTAAAGCCGGTCATACAAAGGCCACAATTGGTCCTGGTGCCTGCTATAGTATGGGTACATGGTGAATGATGTGTGGCTCTTGAAGGGTTAAGGGGGCCGAGGGAGGGCCGGGGCTGGGCCAGGCCGGGGCACTGAGACCAGCTCTACCAACAATTGGATTCAATAAATAAAAAAAAAATAAAAAAAAAATTGGTGGGGGGGTCTTGGGCGTGGGTTTCTCACTGAGACCACTACCGAGTGGGGGGGAAACATTTTCTATCGGTACACATATACGCCCTGCATATATATATTGCACAGAGTATATTTCCTCAAGTATACGCCTGGTGTGAAATACAGCCACATTTTAAAGGAAACAGTCTTTACGCCCCATACGCTGGCATGAAATATGGGCGTATATATATATATATGAAAACGGGTCAATATACAGCCGATACACGCACTTCCACGATGGCGTATGTATGAATAAAATGGTTAGTTTTACTGTGCAGTGATATCAATTGCTATTCCATAACTTGAAATGGATAATCAACATGAAACAGTTGATTAAGACCATAAGCGTATTATGTTGACAGTAAATTAAAAATGGATCAAAGATTTGGCAAAAATGGAATCAACGCTATTGGGTACTCATGGTCACAAGCCAATTAAAAGATTATTTATTATTTCAAAGATTTCTAATACTCCAAACATGTTACCATAAAGGATTTCCCTCTCCTTTACTATAACAGTATCTTTATTTAAAAGATGAAATCATTTTAATCACATTCACCTCATTTTGAATCATATACAATTCGTTTTGGAAAGGTTTCATTCATATTGCAAAGCTATGCAAAGGGCATCTTCTAGTCTGAAACGATTAATCCTTTTCCTTTCTGAACCTTTGCCAAACACTTGGAAATGAGTACTTTATGTCAAGGATATTAATGATTAATATGGCTGATATGTGAAATATCAGATAAGAAAAACATCCATATATATGCACAGCTATAATTTGTAAGATGAAGGAGCTCCAACAGATAAAACATCTGTGACTTTTATTGACACAAGCGCTTTCCCTGTGTTTGAATTATCATATATCCACCAAAACCAGGAAGAGTGAGTCCCTAATAAAATAATCAATGAACGTTTTCAATATTATCATAACCTATATGATAGGATATAGGAAAATGCTGTTTGCTGCTGCTTTAGTTGAACGACACATCACTTTGCAGATTGAAGGAGGTTGGAGGTTTCTCACACTTTGAGAGACTTTGGATAGTCACACCCAAGGCCTGATATAGCTTTCTTCTCGCAGAAGTGGGTTACATTCCTTCCAATACATACAGCACAACTGGACTATGGATACCAGAGCATACCTCATAGTGATACTTATTCCGATAATTACCATATTTGGTCTGTTTGGTAACGCTTTCTCAGCAGCTGTCCTGCTACGTCCAAAGTTCCGCAAGAGGAGCATCAGCATCTACCTGTTATGCCTTGCCGTTTTTGACTCAATCTACCTATTGAACAATAGTGCACTGTATCTGGCAATAGATATTCTCTTCAAGATGAGGACTAATTCTTCTTCAGATATGATATGTGCTTTATCAGTTTATGGGATTGATGTCTCTACCACAACGAGTTCTTGGATCCTGATGATTCTTACGATGGAGAGGGTGCTTGTAATTACAATTCCTCATCTGGCCGTTCAGTTCACAAGCAGACGTCGAGCTGCAATCAATATTGCAGTGGTCACCACTATCATCAGTCTCATATATATCTATGATTTCTATGTATTTGGAATAGATATGGATATCTGCTACTGGAAAGAAGATATCATCTCAAAGAAACTTCCAGTTATCATAAATGGATTATATTTGATCCTATACCTTGTTATCCCAGCATCAGTGATGGCAGCATGCAATTGTCTGTTGTTGTTCATCCTATACCAAAGTCGGGATGTAAGGCAGAGATCTGAAGCTGACAACAAGAACATTGTAATCATCATTATTGTGGTGACAACGGCATTCATCCTGTTGTCATTCCCAAAAGTTATGTATATAATAATTGGCATTGCTGGGGTGAACATGGAAATGCCATCTTACCTAATTGCTATTTTCTACAGCATGGATCTACTAAACCATGCAATAAACTTTATTCTATACAATGTCAGTGGTCCAGCTTTCCGAAATGAGATAAAGGCGATGTTCAAGGAATGTTTCTGTAAACAGGGAAGAAGAAAAAGAGCAACTTGGTCTAGTGTGCAGACAGCATCAACTGGGCCTGATGCAGCAACAGATAGAGATGTAGAAAATGACGATGTTTGAGATCTTCATACAGCAATGTGCAGACTAGAAAAATCACATACAGACTTCTACACAGCAATGGATATAAAGATAGCTAATTAACCCAAGAAGTGTTTTAGAATGCCAAGCAGGAACGGAAATTGGGAGAAAAGTGGAAACTGTTATATAACCTGCCTTACAGCACTAGGGAGTCAAGTAAATAATTATCCAATGGAGTCTTATACTGGCAAATGGGAATGGAAATGGAGTCACAAGTCTAAAACATTTGATCTAATTTTAGCCTGCCATACAACAATGGAAACGGAGCTACAACTATCCTCCACATATTGTTTTAGACTGCTAAATGTACCTTAGGAAATACAATTAATCATAATCTGGTGTGTTATTGAATGTCCATGAGTCAATGAGGATACAAGCAGCATTCTCCTGACTTAGACTTAAGTGGTTGTACTCCATGGGGAAACATTTGATGGTCATAAAGAATGAAAATGAAAATTGAAGATAAATATCTGAGATGCAAATCCTTACTATTATACAAAGAATATGTAAGTCAATAAGATATGCTTTAATACAAAGATAGGGAGATTATTGGAGGAATCCTGTGCCCTCTCATTCATGAAAGTACCATCAAAGTTATTTCCGTAATAATCAACATGTGCCACTCTGGCAGCAACTAATTATTATCAAACATGTTTTACATTTACTTGTTTCAAACATATATTTCTAATTTGTTTTTAATCATGTCTGTATTTCCTCGAAACACATTTATTGTTTGATAATGTTTGAAGTCTTTTTTTAATGTTGCCAAAAACATGCACAGTTAGATAAGTAAAAAGTTGGAAGATAAACATTGTTTGATATAACTAATCGTTTTATTCAGAAACTAATAAATGGTTATTAGATATGTTCTTGGCTTCAGTCTAATATGTGGAGATGATATCCTAATGATATCGGCATTATCAGGAAATCTTCATAGCTTTGTGTATCAAAACATCACGAAGATACACCAATAATTTCATATTGCTTCTCGAGAACATATATCAAAGGAGAGAAACAAGGAGTGATTCCACTTAGATATAAATCATATAGAATTAAGTTTAGTGTTGAGTATAAAACACCATATCTAGGAGGCAACTGGCAACCATTATTGTTGTCATATATATTACTACAACAACTATGTTATATTTTCCCATATATCACTTGTAATAATTCTGTTGATAATAATCCTGTATAAATGACTTACACGTATGTTTTATGTAGTGTATCGCTTGAACCTGTGGAAGATCAAACACACAGTTGGAACTGATTGGTAATAAAAAAAAGATATTTAACCACCATGATTAGTCTTTATGATGAATGTGTTAGTTAACACTAAGGAAGCGAGACTATCAGTTAACCCTTTAAGGACAGGTGCCTGTGGCCAACCTACCACCTGGAGGACGGGTGTCGGTGGCACTTTATACCGCTAGAGGACGGGCACACAGTCATTAAAACCCACAATCCAATTGTTTAATCACATGATATGATAATAAATATTTTATTTCTTTAAAAAAGAAATACTAATAATGGTATCATACACACATTCTGTGAAAAATTCACTAATGTTCCTCCATAATTGGTTAAAAACGATTTTGTAGATTTTTGAGAAATGATGCCTCAAGGCATCATTCGCCCTGGGCTGGATGATGCCTCAAGGCATCATTCGCCCTTAAAGGGTTAAACTTGATGAATGGATTCAGGACCGATTAGATTCTTGTATTTATGTAAGGATCTGGTCACACACAATCTCAGCCTAAAGTCAATTCATTACAAGAATTAATACCCACCTACAACTGCCGTATAACGAACTGCAGTAAAACCCCGCTTAAGGGTCCACCCTCCGTTCCGAGCAAAGTGACCTCTCAAGTGGGGTTTTACTGTATATTACTGTATATACCTGTGTCAGAATGTCTATGAAATACTGCCCCATGGTAGGGGTGCAGTAATAATATTGTTCTTACCCGCTGTGAGAGTGACATAATAAGTCATTAAAATGTCGTTTTTCCATCAATTTAAAGTATATGATAATAAGCAAACGTCCTGACTGTAGACGAAGCGATTCTCGTTCTCGGTCAGTCGTCAATTTCATACTACCTTCCGCCTATGGGTCAGGCAGTCTGATATCCACGACTGACCTCGAACAGGAACCATTTTGTCCACGATAAGGACATTTCCTTATGTTACCCACGTGGATCTTCCTATTTCAATGAATGCTGCTCAGCCATTGCTGATTGATATATATTTATATGTGTACCACAGTCATACACTATCAAATAGGACAAAGCCCTGTAACCTGTGTTTACTACAATCAGAAATGATCAAATGGAATAAATCCAATCTATACTATAATCGTCCCTATTGGGCAGGATATATTACAGTTGTACAATATCAGGTAGGGCGAATCCAACGTCTATATTTAGCACTCACACCACTGGATAAACTACAATCAATATCAGATCGAACAAGTCTATATAATTAGCCCTATCACCAATGAGTATACTATAATCTTACAATATCAGCCAAATCGAAGCTTACAATTGTCTCTTCCCTGCTGGATATACTACAATCTGATGATGTCAGAAAGGTTGAAACCACATCTACTATTTCCCCTACACTGTTGGTATATCAGACAATATCAGACAAGACGAACCTTACATAACACGGACTTAACATCAACTATCAGCGCTCCCACCACTGGATATACTTTCATCTGACAATATCAGATAAGTCAAATCCACGTCTCTGATTGTCCCTCCCCTGTTGGGTATACTACAATCGGCCTATACCAGAACGGGAGAATCCACCATCGATGATTGTCCCTCCCCTGTTGGGTATACTACAACCGGCCTATACCAGAACGGGAGAATCCACCATCGATGATTGTCCCTACCCTGTTGGGTATACTACAATCGGCCTATACCAGAACGGGAGAATCCACCATCGATGATTGTCCCTCTCCTGTTGGGTATACTGCAACCGGCCTATACCAGAACGGGCGAATCCACCATCGATGATTGTCCCTCCCCTGTTGGGTATACTACAACCGGCCTATACCAGAACGGGAGAATCCACCATCGATGATTGTCCCTCCCCTGTTGGGTATACTACAATCGGCCTATACCAGAAAGGGAGAATCCACCATTGATGATTGTCCCTCCCCTGTTGGGTATACTACAACCGGCCTTTACCAGAACGGAAGAATCCACCATCGATGATTGTCCCTCCCCTGTTGGGTATACTACAATCGGCCTATACCAGAACAGGAGAATCCACCATCGATGATTGTCCCTCCCCTGTTGGGTATACTACAATCAGCCTATACCAGAACGGGAGAATCCACCATCGATGATTGTCCCTCCCCTGTTGGGTATACTACAATCGGCCTATACCAGAACGGGAGAATCCACCATCGATGATTGTCCCTCCCCTGTTGGGTATACTACAACCGGCCTATACCAGAACGGGAGAATCCACCATCGATGATTGTCCCTCCCCTGTTGGGTATACTACAATCTAACAATATAAGATAAGATGAACTTAACATCAACTATTATCGCTCCCGCCACTGAATATACTAAAATCTGACAATATCAGAAAGGATGAATCCAGATCTACCATTGTCCCTACCCTGTTGGGTATACTACAATCGGCCTATATCAGAAAGGGAGAATCCACCATCGATGATTGTCCCCGTTCAGCCTGAAGGTATTTAGTAGACCGGAAGCTCTAAACTTGTTCCCGGGCGGTAGACTAAAGATTACCCATTGTCAAGGTTCGCCCCGTCCTATTGGCATTCCGTTCGCTTGTACCCGTAGTGAATGGTAAAGGAGGCTTTCATAGCCCCCAGCTTGCCGGCAATCAGCTCTGGCGGTCAGCGCCTGTTCCCGGTGCGCGGGTGTAATTGCCTGTCATGGCCATGGCCATATTAACCATCAGGTCAGATGGGTACCAGCGCAGCAGACGTGATTTGCCGCTAGAGGGGGCTGCGACGTGAAAAGAGGGTGCAGAGAGATCAGACAAAGCCTCATAGGCTGAGTGTGTAAGCCTAAATCAGTCTTTAGGCATGAGAGAAAGATGATTTGGTATCCAGAGATTGATCCTAAAAGAATAGCGATATTAGAACTAGGATAGAGTTACACTGGCCACCAGAGCACACTGACGTCAGCTCTGGAGTCTGATCTGCACTCTCCCAGCAGATATTCTGTGCTCTAACCTGCCTGTTTGGGTCGAAATCTGGCCCTAAATTCTTAGGGCTTTGGGGAGTATTTTGTGGTTTACTTGGAAATAGAGATCTACACTATTTATATGGTAAATAATGTACACTCATTTTTGTTATGTCAAATCAGATGTAGTCCTAGGGATTATTTTCTTCAGTGGAAAGCACCTTATGTGTTGCAGGGTTTTGTTTGTCAACATGTCACATGTGCTCACTTTAGGAGTCTAATCAAATGTGGATTCACATTATAAAGTATTTTAAAGCTGAAAAAGAAACAGTTGCATTGTCTCTGAAGCTCATTTAACAAATCTTATATTTCCCAACTCGTAATTTATGAGTTGTTTGAGTTTCATAACTTTTGACAGATGCTTTGTTTTGAATCAGAAATGTTGGCTTGTTCCCCCTGTGCTTAGAGGATACATGGGTATCAGCGTATGACGTCATTGGGTTGAGGTAGAGATTAACGCTAATGCTGCAAAAGATCTGCTGTGATGTCATTTCCGTGACATCACAACTTATGAAAATTTTAATGATATTCAACTCCCAAAAGTAGGTTAATGTATGCATTAGTTGACCTAGATAATACTAGTTCTGATCTCTCAACCAATCAGAAGGCTCCATTTATGTAACGTCACACCACATCCTTTCTGCAAATAGGTCTACCGCAAGTTTCACCTTAAATCATACAAAGACATCAACTAAACTACAGCTTCTCAACTTTGGTAGGAATGTGATTTCCAAAATTCCAAATTCTTTTAAGCACCCACTGAAAGGAGGGCTAACTCATGTTGAAACAAATTCACCTCTGAACTTTTCCAACTATAAAAGTTTAACCTTTCTTCTCCAAAAGCTGATTAAATTCCTTTAAATGCCCTTTATCCCCGTAAATGGCCCTCTTTCGCTAGTTCCATTACTAACAAGGCAGCCATGAAATAACCAGCGTAATACCATGTCATTGTGAACCAGCTTCAGCGTATGACTGCACTCTCCCAGCAGATCTTTCATGGCGCTAGCGCTTACTAATCTCTGCCCCGACCCACTGACGTCATACGCTGGTTCCCTAGGTATCCACTAAAGACAGGAGGGACCAGCTAACAATTTCAGATTCAAAACAAGGCAACTGTCAAATGTTATAAAAGTCAAACAACTCACATGTCATAAGTTGGAAATATGGGAATTGTTAAAGGAGATTCGCAGACAATCCAACTGCTTCCTTTCAAGATTATAACCACTTTATAATGTGAAGCCACTGTTGATTAGACTGCACTTTCGAGTGAGCACATGTGTTATGTTGACAAACAACACCCTGCAACACATGAGGTGCTTCCCACTGAAGAAAGTGATCCCTAATAATATGTCTGATTTAAAATATCAAGGTACAGGAACTAGTGTAAATCATTTATCATGTAATATGTGCATCTTTATATACATGTAGCATGCGAAGTACTGCCCAAAGCAGTAAGAATTTAGGATATTTGAAAAACTGGCGGATGGGACAGATTTCGTCCCAAACAGGCAGGTCGGTGCAGAGATACAAACAGCCATAAGAAGTTGAGTGCTGAATCTCTGGTAGGGGAGTGGTATGACCGTAGACTATTCACACAGGGATGTGTCATTGTGTTTTGCTGTCATTCCACTTGTCAGGCATACTCCGGCTGCAGACTGCACTCATTGCCTCGCCCTAGACTGGCTCCAGTCCCTGCATCCTATGGCTACCCTCCTCGCTGGGAGACTGGCTCCAGTCCCTGCATCCTATGGCTACCCTCCTCACTGGGAGACTGGCTCCAGTCCCTGCATCCTATGGCTACCCTCCTCATTGGGAAACTGGCTCTAGTCCCTGCATTCAATGGCTACCCTCCTCATTAGGATACAGGGACTGGTACAATCGGTAATGATGTTGGATTTCTAGCACTGTTTAGCTCCAGTATTCCCAACACTCTCCATATAGATATCCTGGCTACTGGTGAGGATATCTGCTAAGAGATTGATACTTTCCCTCTTTGATCTCAATTGGGTCACAGTCAGGAGCAAGCGAAATTTATTGTTATAACAACACATGCGGCTAGAGAACTGGAGGAGGCGAGTGAGGAGGGGCAGCAGTAGGTAAAGGGTTACAGGGAGTGGTTTAGGGCCATAAACAGGAGTTTCAGTTCATAATGGACAAGTCTTTGTTACTCAGTAGCGATCTGTAGGCTACATAGGCTTAGTATGGAGACTCCATATTCGGTGGGTAATAAATACTATAATGGACTTTATTCTGATTGTGTTTTAAATCATTTTAATGAATATTCAGTGTGTTCTCTGTGGTTGGGAAAAAATAGTCGATCATAAACGTGAATTGACGACAAGCGAACTCAGATGCACAGTCGAACGCCCGGCGGCACACGCCGAGCATCGCCAACCAACAAGAAACGCCGCTGAGGGTCATGTGCATGCCTCAGCCAATCAAACACGCCAAAAGTAGGGTACGCAGCAGGACGCGGGAACTTCCCTGTGTCCGCTTCCCCTGTCTCTCTATAACGTGGTCGCAAGCGGTAGGAAAAGGTTGTGTTCTTTTGATACGCCTCATGAATACATCTCTTGAGCAAGTCTATGCTTCGCCCTATGCAGACCTGTGGGACTGTTTTGGCAGGTCGGTGAGAATCCCCGATGTTGCTCTCCAATGACACTCTCCACCAGAAAATAGCCCCCGACACCCGCAGTATCTGCCTCGCTCTCCAAGCACAGGCAGCTGTTCGCGGGCCTCATGAATATTCATGAGGCTTTGGAAAGCTGTGTCCTCTGCCATGCTTCGATGAGTAACATAACTGACAAACCATCTCAGAATCGTCTCATTTTACTTGACTCTGTGTGTGTTTGTTCATGGTTTAACGTCCCAGCGGACCCTCAGGCCTGTTTGATAATCTAGGGAACTTTATTCAAAACTTATGGATGACCTTATGATTCTGATTCTGACTTAACGAACAAACTGAAATATTATAAAACGATAAACCTTACTGAGTTCCTGGTAACCGTCAATGTACAATCCTAGATTACTTAATCTATCCCAATCTATCTCTGAATATCATTAAGATATCTCAAATGCGATCCCGTTTCTGCGTAAGTAACTGATATAAGCATGAAGCGAAGTTGTTGTTGTTGGTTGCTTGGGTAGCTTAATGTCCAAAGTGTTCTTTTCTTTTTTAGCTAGATCAAAGATGGCTTTTGAAGTGTCATAAAATTGGCTTCAGACATACAGTAAAACCCCACATAAGCGGACAGCCTCCGATCCGGGCCAAAGTGTGCACTTACGTGGGGTGGTCAATTACGCGGGGTTTCCAGATTTTTACTGGGTATACGTTTAATGCATCCCTGACATCAAGAGCTTTAATTTGATACTAAATTCACATACCTTTCAAGGTTCATCTTATCTATGAAAAAAAAAAATCTTCCAAAATCGTTTTTTCTGATGTGCGCGGTGATGAGAAACAAGTTTTTTTTTTTTTAGTAACCTTAATAGAGCGACACCGTGTTAGGCGGATAATAAACCCACGCACGCGACTATCCACCACTGTACCTCAAGACCCCCGTCTCTAAAGACGTCTCCTGGCGGGCGTGGTTTGCGGTGTGATTTACGGCGTCTAATACCTCGTGTGTGAGGGTGTGACAGGCGTGAAGCTCCCCGTGACAGGAGGAGGGGATCTGAGCACACAGAGCTACATCACTGAGACGGGGCAGACAGAGGGACAAATGAGCCTCATCTTAACGACATCACTGAGACTGGGCAGACAGAGGGACAAATGAGTCTCATCTTAACGACATCACTGAGACTGGGCAGACAGAGGGACAAATGAGCCTCATCTTAACGACATCACTGAGACTGGGCAGACAGAGGGACAAATGAGTCTCATATTAACGACATCACTGAGACTGGGGAGACAGAGGGACAAATGAGCCTCATCTTAACGACACCACTGAGACAGGGCAGACAGAGGGACAAATGAGCCTCATCTCAACGACATCACTGAGACGGGGCAGACAGAGGGACAAATGAGCCTCATCTTAACGACATCACTGAGACTGGGCAGACAGAGGGACAAATGAGTCTCATCTTAACGACATCACACTGAGACGGGGCAGACAGAGGGACAAATGAGTCTCATCTTAACGACATCACTGAGACTGGGCAGACAGAGGGACAAATGAGTCTCATCTTAACGACATCACTGAGACTGGGCAGACAGAGGGACAAATGAGTCTCATCTTAACGACATCACTGAGACTGGGCAGACAGAGGGACAAATGAGTCTCATCTTAACGACATCACTGAGACTGGGCAGACAAAGGGACAAATGAGCCTCATCTTAACGACATCACTGAGACGGGGCAGACAGAGGGACAAATGAGCCTCATCTTAACGACATCACTGAGACTGGGCAGACAGAGGGACAAATGAGCCTCATCTTAACGACATCACTGAGACTGGGCAGACAGAGGGACAAATGAGCCTCATCTTAACGACATCACTGAGACTGGGCAGACAGAGGGACAAATGAGCCTCATCTTAACGACATCACTGAGACTGGGCAGACAGAGGGACAAATGAGTCTCATATTAACGACATCACTGAGACTGGGCAGACAGAGGGACAAATGAGCCTCATCTTAACGACATCACTGATGTATCACTACCCTCCTCAGCCGCCTGTCTGCACTAGCACCGTCATCGATCTATAATAATACTATCACAGTCATGGATTTACAATAATCCTGATACTACCACAGTTATATGTCTACAATATCCCCAATACTAACACAGTTATATGTCTATAATAACCCTGATACTACTACAGTTATATGTCTATAATAACCCTGATACTACCACAGTTATATGTCTACAATAACCCTGATACTACCACAGTTATATGTCTATAATAACCCTGATAATACCACAGTTATATGTCTATAATAACCCTGATAATACCACAGTTATATGTCTATAATAACCTTGATACTACTACAGTTATATGTCTATAATAACCTTGATACTACTACAGTTATATGTCTACAATAACCTTGATACTACTACAGTTATATGTCTATAATAACCTTGATACTACCACAACCATGGGTCTATAATAACCTTGATACTACCACAATATTAAATACTAACACTGCCATAACCATGGGTCTATAATAACCTTGATATTACCATATCCATGGGTCTATAATAACCTTGATACTACCACAATCATGGGTCTATATTAACCCCAACACTATCAGAGCCATGTTTTTATGATAACCCTAATTCTACAAAACAACACGAATCTAAATACATCCCCAACACTACCACAGCCATCGTTGTTGTTATTAGGGAAGTTTCACTTCCAATTTGTTCTATTAGACTTACTTTAGGTTTGATGGTGATCAAATCTATGAGATGAATTTAGGTAGAAATCTCACCCCTACGCATTTACCGAGGTGAGAGTTCTTTTACTTCCTACACCATATAGACATGGTATGATAAGGACTGGCCTTTGATATAGCAGTAAATCTACTACTGCTGGGGATGAAGGAGAAAGGTGGCTGTACACCACACCACACAGATATGGTATAAGAAGGATTGGCCTCTGATATAGCAGTAAATCCTACAAACTTGGGA
Organism: Alentia gelatinosa; assembly: GCA_950022655.1. Classification (NCBI taxonomy): domain Eukaryota; kingdom Metazoa; phylum Annelida; class Polychaeta; order Phyllodocida; family Polynoidae; genus Alentia; species Alentia gelatinosa. The sequence continues at coordinate 2,190,204 of OX465589.1, forward strand.
TTACAAGTCCCTTGCCTTAACCACTGAGCTAACTACCCACCCCTCGTTTCGTACAACAAACATTACATATCCCCTTATTTTCCAGTTCTTATAAACATCTATGATGTATTACGAATGTTGAGTTAGATACCGGACTTGGAAAAACAATTTTTTTTAATATTACTCCCGGTGTCAGGTAGGTTTCGAGTAAATTGATCGAAGTGTCAGTGGGTGTACCTGCCGTCGTGAACTATGATTCGTGTGTGACTTCTCCCAACACTCAGCTGCCACGAGAATGATCTTCACAATAATCCCCTCATCTATCACACCCTCCAGCGGCCAAAACGAAAACACATTTATTTCTACCGCGTAGTAAAACCTAACCGGCTGTGGTGTGAGTCTCCCTTCAGGCCTGTTTCCATTGGCCGACAAACACGGTGTAGATTTTCTGCGTAGTCGGTGAACGTCATGGCCTTTGATATAGCAGTAAGTCTACAACTGCTGGGGATGAAGGAGAAAGGTGGCTGTGCACCACACCACATAGGCATGGTATGAGAAGGACTGGTCTTTGATATAGCAGTAAGTCTACCACTGCTGGGGATGAAGGAGAAAGATGGCTGTACACCACACCACATAGGCATGGTATGAGAAGGACTGGCCTTTGATATAGCAGTAAGTCTACCACTGCTGGGGATGAAGGAGAAAGGTGGCTGTACACCACACCACATAGACATGGTATGAGAAGGACTGGTCTTTGATATAGCAGTAAGTCTACCACTGCTGGGGATGAAGGAGAAAGGTGGCTGTGCACCACACCACATAGGCATGGTATGAGAAGGACTGGTCTTTGATATAGCAGTAAGTCTACCACTGCTGGGGATGGAGGAGAAAGGTGGCTGTACACCACACCACATAGACATGGTATGGGAAGGACTGGCCTTTGATATAGCAGTAAGTCTACCACTGCTGGGGATGAAGGAGAAAGGTGGCTGTACACCACACCACATAGACATGGTATGAGAAGGACTGGCCTTTGATATAGCAGTAAGTCTACCACTGCTGGGGATGAAGGAGAAAGGTCAGAGCATGGCCACTATTGGCCAGTTCCCTTCAGTGAGAGGAATATCGCAGTTGGCTATTCTATTTATAGTATCAGTTTGACAAGTAGAAATCCACGAGGCTGTCTAGGCAGGGAACTATGAGGGGACCCCAACCTACCACGATTCTGGTCCCGATAGGCCTTACGACTACCTTCCTGACACCATACCGATTCTATTGTGAGGTAAGCAAAAATCGTGGTAGGTGGAACAGGTTTCTGCGATGCCGTCTGCGATACCTCACGATAGGCTGCGATAGAAAACCTCAATCGTAGAGGTCCCGATTAAATCCAACATGTTGGAATTTTCGTAGCCTGTCGTAGGGTATTGTGTGTGATTTATCGGGAAAATATCTCTTTCGGGTGAAATACTTAACGGAAAATAATGAAATTCTGGAATTAGGTAGGGCGCATATAGATGTATAATCGCTGTAAATATGATATTATTTGAGGAAGTCTAAGTGTCTGAAAATAATAGTTTCATAACAGAATTATGATTCTATCACAGTTATATTCTTCAATTTGATTGTTTTAGTGTCTGGAAAATAATATCATAATATGTTGTAAATACCTCTAAAAGAATATTCAGATTCATTAAATATTTATAAAATTATAATATATTTCAATATTAAAACTCTGCCTGAGATCTAAATTGGTACACCGATTGAATCGTGAGGCAATCGTGACCATGGTTTATGTTTTTGGTCCTCCAAAGGCATTTCTACGCTCTACGATTTCAAACCATGTCCACGATTTTAAACTATGGGGGACCTCCCGATAGGTCACGATTTGGCCATTTCAAATCGTAGCTATCGGGAGGTATGTCGTAGACCATCGTGGTAGGTGGGTGCCGGCTTTATATGTTATAGTTCTTTGGTCTAGGTGGAGTCATTCTAGAAACTATTATAACTCTCCAAGCTGATCTATTCGGTACATGCCCATTAAAAGATACTCTATTACCTATGCTTGAAGAGTAGCACACTGGTTACTTGGAAATCACTCAGGGTAGCTGAGTACCAGCAGAGGCAGGAATTCCTGCCTCAAAATGGCACCCCATAACAGTCTCAGTTTGAGCCTGTGTGCCCTGGGCCTGGCGACAACAGACTGTACTAGAGTCTATTTTCTGTATTCCCCTAAAAGCCTATTTAAATTGGACATCAACGATATACAGTCAGGAACCACCGACGGACCTTTAGCACTGCTGACGCACAATGGAAATTTTGGCTATTAGGAGAACACAGAAAATCTACACTGTGTTTGTCAGCCAATTATTTATAGATTTGTACTGATTTGTGATTTTTTTCAAAACCCCAGTTATAAGCCAACCCCGACTTTGGCAAAAATTCATCAGCTGGTTTTTTTTTTAAACCCCTGAAAAATTGGACTTATAAGCGGGGTTTTACAGTATGTAATATTTTGTCTATATACTATATTCTATATTCTACCATATCAGATATATGTAATATTTTTCTATATCCTATTTCCTACCATATCAGATACATGTAATTATTTTTATCCTATATCCTATATCCCACCATATCAGATATACATAATATTTTTCCATATCCTATATCCCCCCATATCAGATATATATAATATTTATTCTATATCTTACATCCTACTATATCAGATATATATTTGTTATATTATTTCACGTTTCAGGTAGACGTGCCCGGGTGCTGATCTGCGCGGCGTGGGGCATGGCGGCCGCCTTCTCTGTGCCCATGTTGATCCTCAACAAGGAGATGATCGTCAACAACATGAACCAGTGCTGGATCCCCATGAAGCAGTGGCAGTGGAGGGTGAGTCTTTAACATTCTGTTTCATTTCAGGTTAGTTCATACTTTCCGAAAACCGAACCGACCTACGTAGTAGCGCGTAGGGGGGGGGGGGGGGGCGGACATCGCCGGGAACTCGAGTTCTGGAGATAGATCTTCCGACCGCTAGCTAGGCGGCTACCACCACAATGGAAAGAAAGGAGTGAAACATGTTATTTCTATTAGGTTAATATCATGACTCCCATGCTATGTAGACAATGATTCTCTCCTCCATACTTTCTACATTTACATTTACCTCATTTTCGAGCTGACACCAACATAGATATCACACTACTATACTGTCTATACCAGAAGCCTTTTACTCCCATGTAGATACACATATTACCATATGGCTGTATAAACTACGTATACTACCCGCTGCTACCCATGGCGTATTTATACCACGTACGTCATAGTGTGAGGTATGGAAGGTATGGGTATGTCAAAGCACCCTGCCCCAATGTGGCTAGAGCGGCAACTAGATTGAGCGATAATGAGGGTAAATATGCCATTCACTACATGGCTGCCATACGGTCAACATCAAGATAGGGAGGAGTTGCTACAAAATGGTGACTGTTATAATGCAGTCATTTTGGTACTAATAAATACGGGCAATTTAGATGACTTAATCTCTTAAGTTCGTCAAGAAAGGGATGTACTATCATAAAACTGGATTCGTTTTAACCTTGGCCACCGTATGCCACGACTGGAGTTTGGCATAGTGACTTAATGAGGCGAAGCCGAGTGAAGTCCGGAGCCAAAACTCCAGGAGTGACATGCGGTGACCAAGATTTAAACAAATCAGGTTTTGATTTTATCCTACTCCATCTCCTCGATTTTTGAATATTACACAATAAAAATTCTGTATGCCACTAGTGGCATATAAATCTCTGTATACCAGTCAGCGTGGCATACGGAAACTAAATGTTAGGCCTAGGGGATTTTAGGGGGTAGGATAATTAGTAGAAACCGAACGAGAGTTAGACTTGACAATGTTTATGCCACGACGGGAAGGTCGTGTATTACTAAACGAGGCGTAGCCGAGTGTAGTGAGGAGCAGACCTGACCAGAGTGGCATAGACATTGACAAGTCTAACTCGAGTTCGGTTTCGTATTTATCCTACCCCATCTATACTTTTGTATTACTGTTAAAAAGATAAATATTGAGTCAATGACCAACAGAACTTTTTTCATAGTAGCTGACATCCTGCTCTCTGATTGGTCAATATTGTTATTACTCTAGTGGCATAAAAATCACTTTATGTCACGGCCTGCCACATAAAATTTCCCTATGTTAAGTCTATAGCGGTTTTTTATTAGGGGTAGGATAAAGACTGGAACTTTACAAGATGTTGATGTGCCTCTGCTGTAGCTCATGGTTCGTAACCTTAGGTCGTAACTCTCCGTACGGTCAACATCAAGACAGGGAGGAGCTGCTACAAAATGGCGACTGTCTTAATGTAGTTATTTTGGTACTAATAAATACACACTTAATCTCTTTGCATAGAAACCAATATAATTGGTCATGATAGAGATTTATTTATATAGAATGTCCTAACCATGCTGTACAAGTCACAGAACGAGATGACAATTAGAGGTCCGTTAAAAGACCTTTTCAGGAGATCCCCTCTGTATCATGGAATACAACTGTGGGATGCCCTGGATAAGGAAATACAAGCAATCCCGGATCGTGGTGTTTTTAAGACCAAACTGAAGACCATTCCTTTTGGGAGCAACTATCCTGCTATGTTGAGATAATTGAGATTTATTTACTTATGCACAATCTTATTGATGGCCTATGGTGTTTTTTTTTTGTTTTTTTTTTGTTTTTCTCTCATCCCCCTGTCTCTCGCATTAGTCCTTGTCTCCTGTACTTTAAGTATTACGTTTGGTGTACTGTTGTATTAAATGTACCTCGTTATGTGTGTTTTTGTATTGACCAAAATGTTTGTATCATTGTCCGATTAGTCTACTCAAATTATGTCTATAAGTAATATAGGTGAAGACCGGAACTTTATAAGGTGTTGAGGTACCTAATGGTTCGTAACCTCAGTAACATGACATTACAGTCACCACTTCTCCTACAGGCACAGTACAAGCACCGTCCTATGAACGGCATCTCAGTGAGGCGTACCTCCTGCTAAATGCATGTTTAGTGTTCACCATATCAGCCTCCTTAGCAGGCAGCAAGGCGTAACTTGATGCCGGGACTGTAGTGTGGACTGCGCATACATCTGATGGCCTTGTGACGTCACTGTCAACACGTGACGCTGTTGACATACCCTCAACGCGGGAAACTGTCTGTAGAGTTCCCCATCCACCCGCCCACCCGCCCACCCAACCACCCACCCACTCTCCCACCCACCCGCCCACTCACCCACCCATCCACCCACCCTCCCTCCCTCCCTCTACATATCCCCCTGATATCAGTGAGGGGACCAACCTGAAAGCTGAACACAAGGGACGAATGTAAGTGATGGTGATATACCTCGTACATATACTTATATTTCCTGATGAAGGTCTTCTCCACGAGTTTGATGCGGAGTGATATGAACGAGGCGACAGCCGAGTGAATATCACATAGCGTTAAAACGAGTTGCAGAATGACATCATTGACCAAAACTTGTTGGTTTATGTATTTATCTCACCCCTGTACACACCAAAAGAATAGATAACACACAGGATATAGACCATGGAGAACAAACTGCAATACTTGTAGGGGCATGGAGAACGAGTTCCCAATCTTAAGCCTATGGACATTTATTCCAGAGGTGAGATAATACACTATGCTATTTCTCGGAGTATTACTATGCGTCAACTTCGCTGAGAATACAACCACACAGATCCAAATCATGGAAATATTGTGTGTTATTAAAACCTTTCAAGGGGAAACCAATCTGATGGTAACAATATCCGAATAAGAAATCTGGGAAACTCTTTACCATCAGAACTGTGACTTCAGAGCCGTGACGTCAGAGCCGTGACGTCAGGGCCATGACGTCAGAGCCATGACGTCAGAGCTGGGATATTCAAGCTGGGAGCTGGATGGGAAAGCCTATGGCAGGCATCATTCTCTGCTGAGTGAATTGCGAGTGTCATCGTTTCCTTTGTTTAAACTAGCGCCCACTCTCCGTACATCAGAGGCTTAGCATGAACGTGCCTCAGCAAACACTGCCCAGACATCTGCTTGGAGAGTGTGGTTTGTGACGTAGGACGAAGGCGGGTAACATCAATCCGTGACGTGTTTCACAAGTCTGTCGCAAGGAAACAAACTGAAACAAACTAAACAGATGAAAATCGTTGTTTCAATCCTTTTATATTGTTATTTATCCTACCCCTCATATGAATCTTCATACACTTAACATGGTGGGCCTGTATACCATGGTTATTATCCTACCCCTCATATAAATCCCCATATACTTAACATGGTGTGACTGTATGCCATGGTTATTATCCTACCCCTTATATAAATCTCCATAGACTTAACATGGTGTGACTGTATGCCACGGTTATTATCCTACCCCTCATATAAATCTCCAAAGACTTAACATGGTGTGACTGTATACCACGGTTATTATCCTGCCCCTCATATATATGCCACGGTTATGCCATAAAATATTTATATGCCACAGGTGATATATGAAGTTAAAAACATGTGACAGGGTAGGATAAAATCCAAACATCACTCAATTTCATATAATTGTTGATATGCCATTTGTTGTCTTCCACTACAAAAATCACTCAGCTCCACTTCGTGATATCATTCCGGGAAGACAACTCATGCCATATAAACAATCATATGAAATTTCGTGATGTTTCATGATAATATTTATAGACCCTCCAGACGTCACTAAACTCCTTAATATCGCCCCGGGTAAGTAAAGGTTCCGCTCCTGAATGGAGGTTACATCAAGTTCCATACTAAAACATGTGGAAGGCTGCATTCAATTTTGTAATATTTTTTTCATGGGATAAAGTCACTTTACATTTTCGCCTGGAATGTTAGATTAAGTTTTATTGAAGTTCAGCTCGGAGGTGATATTTCGTCACGAGGAAATCCGATCACGGAAGATGATGTGAAAGGTTAGATTATGTCGTGTTAGAATTCACTTGTAAGGTGTTACATTAGGTCTCCAGGAAAGTATGTAGGAATTCGTATTAAATATCTCCTGCAAATTCACTAGAATTCATGTCATAAAAGAAATTCACATGGGAGGTTACTTTATTCCTTGTGGAAATTCCCGTTTTAGGTTATGTTATGTCTTGTGGAAATTAACATGTTAGGTTATGTTATGTCTTGTGGAAATTAACATGTTAGTTTGTTTTATATCTTGTGGAAATTAAAGTTAGGTTATGTTATGTCTTGTGGATATTAACATGTTAGGTTATGTAATGTCTTGTGGAAATTCATATTAAAATTATATTATGTGTTATAGAAATTCTTGTTAGGTGATACTCAGTCCCATTTGAGATTTTTTATAGTTAGGCCTTACTTTTTCTCGAAATTCTAAATTATATTCAACAATGATTTTACTCTTGTAATCAGTAGATTTCAAATCCATAATCGATGGTTATCGGTTCTGATAGCTCAGAAAGAACGGGTAGTAGTTTACCGAGGCCCCATACATTTTCAGTGTCATCAAAAGTAACTGATTCTACTTTGAAACTCTAAGTAGACTTATCACCTACCACATATAAAACGTTAGAATTTCTGTGATATTCGCTTGGAGACTCTCCCGCACATAGAGACATAGTGAACCAAACTAAGGCTTGGAGACTGAGGGGCCACGAGAGTGAGAATCTCGTGGAGGAAAAAGTAGAATCTGTCCTTCTTTTTTGTAGATCTATTGGCAGAAATACCTTTTCTCTTATGATTTATTTCGAGCCATGCCGAAATCAAAGTTTAGTAATGTAGTTTTTTTATCTGCTAGTCTTGAGAGAAAGCAATGAGACCACTACGCTGGTTCCTGACAAAAGTCCTGTGTCACGCGAAATAATAGACGGGAGAAAACTCAATTCGCAAGTTTACATTTACACTAAACCACTCCCGTAGGTGTGTTCATATAAGCAGGACAGGTGGGGGCGGCAGCCAACTCCGACACGACGAAGTCTCTAGTTCGACGTTAATTTGTCGATACTCACATAAGACTTTTTTAGGCGCACAGACTGCTCTCTTGTTACTACCCACAATACCCTGCGGCATGCTCACGGCTAACCCGATCATTCGCTGCTGCTCTCTTGACATTCACATTTACCTTTATGAGAGTCTTGCTGAGAAATGTCAGAACCCCCCTTACCCCTGTTTCCACTCGCAGTTCGCTGTTCTACGATATCGTATCGCATTTCTCCGGGTATTGGAACAGGATCCACACGAGAAATGTCTGAGGTGACACCCGCCATGTAAAAGATACTCTGTCACTCTGTGTTTGGGAGATACATTTATCTCATCCCTGGTATTAAGTTTTCTAAGTTAGAGCAAATAACCACCAATCTTCTAATACACTACTTTGAAGACCTTTCATTTTATTTCTTTAGGAAGAAAATAGCAAAGCTTTTTGTTTAGAAAGTTGCTTGGTTTGTTTGTTTGATTTAACGTCCAGGTAACCATTGCAGGTTCCCACCAGACTTTCTCAAGATTATTTTACAGCACAAGAGAGGTGATCGAATCTATGTGATGAATTTAGGTAGTTTGTTTGTTTTGGTAGTTTAACGTCTAATTTGTTCAATTCGATTTACTTCGGGTTTGATCGAATCTATGAGATGAATGTAGGTAGAAATCCCACCCCTAAACATTTACCGAGGTGAGAGTTCTTTTACTTCCCACACCACATAGACATGGTATGAGAAGGATTGGCCTTTGATGTAGCAGTAAATCTACCACTGCTTGGGATGAAGGAGAAAAGTGGCTGCAGTGGGACCTGAATCAACAAAGTCCAGTGCTCTTTACCACTGAGCTAACTCCCCAACCCAGGTCACTTTAGTTGTGCTTGTGTGCAAGCATATTCAGTCTTCACCATAAAGAGGCGAGGCGACCAAGAGGGTGAACAGATTGGTAATTGCTGTCCACCCCAGCAGACCAAAACATTGGGAACTCGTTCTCCATGCTCATACGAGTATTGCATCCCATTCTCCATGGTCTATATCCTGTGTGTTGGCTATTCTTTTAGTGTGTACAGGGGTGAGATAAATACAGAAAGCAACTCGTTTTGGTCAAAGAAGTCATTCTCCAACTCATTTGAATGCTACGTGATATTCACTTGGCTGTCGCCTCGTTCATATCACTCCGCATCAAACTCGTGGATAACAACGACTTTGACCAAAACCTGTTGGTTTCTTCTTCGGTTCAATATTTATGTAGCATTTATATCCGTCAGGTATCACCTGCGATCCTAACAGAACAAGAAAGTGTTTTCTTGTCCTGACATTTAGAGCACATTAGAGCCTTATTTGGATGACGAAGGAGATCTCAGCACCAGCCTGCTGGTGGTGAAGGTCATGAAGGCTGTCAAGGTCGCCACACAATGCCTTGAGAGACCTCATCATCTTAACTGGTGTTGTTTTATTAGGAATAACTTCCGTTAACAATCAGCATCAAGAGGTGAGGTCGTACATCAAGATAATGTCCACACTGAGTGCGTACAGAGTGACGCAGATACCCCACGCTGGTAGCCTGCACATCTCCAGTCACCCCTTACGATTGGCGCAGGTACAGTGCTCTGCCGTCGCCTAGTAGCGAATGTTGCTACCCTGTTTACTTAGCAACATATTGACGTTCTATTTTCGCGGTGTTTTTTTTCCCACAATTACCGACCGATAATCTGCACTCTACCCTATATATATAACAAATTGCTGCTAGAATGTGACAATTCTAACTAAATACCTGTAGCAGCTACTACCAGCAATGAGAGAAGAGTTATTTGACGTTTCTCTGTGTCTGCGACCGGTGCCGCGTAGCAGAAAATAACGCGAAAAACGCCCACCACCGCACACCGTTGTAACGGCCCCCTTCACGCCCCTATGTCTGAAATAGCACTGTACCTGCGCTAATCGTAGCGACGCGAGGCGAGTGTTAGATGCGCAGGCTTCCAGCGTGCAGATACCCAACCCATTCATAGACTCTAGTACAGTCTATTATCGCCAGGGCCAGGGCACACAGGCTCAAACTAAGCCTGGAAGCCTGGCCTAGTTAGACTATAGGCCAGGTAACGGGTTCCAGTTTCATGATGCATTATGGGTAAGGCCTCCATTTTTCTGTTGCATTGTTGGAATGCGGCACCTTGCCAGACCACCAGATACGCTGGTTCCCGGGGTATCCACTAGGGGGCTCCGCTAGCGACAACAGGACGTACTGCAGTCTAGTTGAAGGACGTAGGAACCTGTTACCTGCCCCTTATTTCATTAGGGCAGGGAACCAGTCTAGCTTAAACTCAGACTGTTATGCGCTGCCATTTTGAGGCAGGAATTCCTGCCTTTGCTGGTACTCAGCTACCCTGAGTGATTTGTCAGTAACCAGTGTGCTACTCTTCAAGCATAGGTCCTAGTGTATCTTTTAATGGGCATGTATCAAATAGATCAGCTTGGAGAGTTATAATGGTTCCTATAATAACATCGACAGCCTCGCGGATTACTACTTGTCAAACTGATGCTTTAAATAGAACAGCTAACCCCGATATTCCTCTCACTTGAGGGGCCTGGCCAATAGTGGCCATGCTTTGTTAGACCTTCACGTACCGTAAGCCTAAGGCAGCATGGTGCATAAACGGACCAACCCATTAACGGCGAATGATATCTTGAGGCATTCCCAAGCATAGAGCAGTTGGTGCCTACAAGCATCATTTACAATATCAACATTATTCTTTTATCGAGGAATAATGGATTGATAAACTTGGTCGGTTATCACAAAGTGGTAAGCTTTAGAATTTCGGGATTATTCCTAAAGCCTTGCACCAATCAACACCGATTCTGGTCCTGATATGCCTTACAATTGACTTCCCAACTGGAATAAAATTTCATCAGGAGGTCAGATAAATTGTGGCAATGGACCATGTTTCTATCGCTTCTACGTTAGCCCATGATAGGATACCAATAGGCTACGGTTGGAAACGCCAATCGTAGAGCTCCCGATAAGATCTAACATGTTGGATTTTTCATAGCATATCGTAGCCTATTGTAGCCTTTTGGTAGCTAATCATAACCATGACACATGATTCACCGATTGGATCACGACAGAGCTCTACAACTCAAGGCCTCTTTCAAATACCCCCCGATAGGCTACGATTTTGCCCTTTCCAATCGTAGCTTGTTGGGAACTCTATCATAGACCATCGGCGTAGATGGGTGCAAGGACTCAACTATGTATCTTACCAGTTGAAATACCTTCGAAGCTGGATATTTTGTTTACAATGGTGAGCAATATTTTCTGTGTGCTCTTCCGGGAAAATCGGTGAAATCGGCGAAAATCGCAGGCCCGATTTTTTAGTTTTTCCCACATAGTTATAGGTGTCAACCAGTATATCTGATAAATGTTAAATCTATGTTGGGTTCTGTTAACTGACATCTGACTTTGGTATTTTTCAGCTTTACGTGACATTGCTTGCGCTACTTCTGTTCATCATTCCTGCCATCATCATCGGCATCTGTTACACAGTTATCGTCATCATTATCTGGAGTAAAGGATCGCTCGACGGGTCACCAAAACCCACCGCCAAGAAAAGGTTCATCAGTAAAAGTAAGTACTAACCCACAGCCACGAAAAGGTTCATCAGTTAAAGTAAGTACTAACCCACAGCCACGAAAAGGTTCATCAGTAAAAGTAAGTACTAACCCACAGCTACAAAGAGGTTCATCAGTAAAAGCAAGCACTAACCCACAGCCACAAAGAGGTTCATCAGTAAAAGCAAGTACTCAGAACCCACCACCAAGAAGAGATTCATTAAATGTAAGTACTAAACCACAGCCAAGAAGAGGTTCATCAGTAAAAGTAAGTAGTCAGAACCCACGGCCACGAAGAGGTTCATCAGTAAAAGTAAGTACTAACCCACAGCAAAGAAGAGGTTCATCAGTAAAAGTAAGTACTAAACCACAGCCACGAAGAGGTTCATCAGTAAAAGTAAGTACTCAGAACTCACTGACACAAAGAGGTTCATCAGTAAAAGTAAGTACTAACCCACAGCCACGATAAGGTTCATTAGTAAAAGTAAGTACTCAGAACTCATTGACACAAAGAGGTTCATCAGTAAGATAAGTACATCCCACATCCACGAAGAAGAGGTTCATCACTAAAAGTAGGTACTTAGAACTCACTAGCAAGAAGAGGTTCATCGGTAAAAGTACTCGAAACTCATCGCCACGAAGAGGTTCATCGGTAAAATTAGGTACCCAGAACCCACTGCCAAGAAGGGGTTCATCAGTTAAAGTAAGTACTCAGAACTCACTGCCAAGAAAAGGCTCAACAATAAATGTGAGTTCTAATTCACAGCCTAGAAAAGGTTCATTGGTAAAAGTAAGTACAGTAAAACCCCACTTCTAGGGCAATCTGCTTAAGGGGACACCCCGCTTAACAGGACAATTTGCTTGGAACGTAAAACTTTCCCTCTATTTTCATTTATCTAATAGATGTAAAAACATTGTAAGAACCTTGTTTTACATTTATTTTTTTAATTCAATATATGTTAATAACATTGTAACAACCTTGTTTTATATCATTTTTTTTATTCAATAGATGTTTATGTTATAAGATGTTTTATATCTAATTCTTCTATTCAATAGATGTTAATAACATTGTAACAACTTTGTTTTATATCTTATTCTTTCATTCAATAGATGTTGATAACATTGTGACAACTTTGTTTTATATCTTTCTTTTTTATTCAGTAGATGTTAATAACATTATGACAACTTTATTTTATATCAATTTTTTTAATTCAATAGATGTTAATAACATTGAAACAACTTTGTTTTACATCCTTGTATTCTATACCCTTGATTTATTTATTTCTTGTTTTCATTCAATTGTTGTTAATGACATTTTAACAACTTTTTTCTATTTATATTTCTTTTATTTGATAGATGTTAACACCACCGCAAGATGGCAGTCAAACGGACGCGTCAAAACGGAAGCCACGAGTCGCGCTAGTTCCCGAGGTCTCATACCTAAAGCTCGTATAAAGACCATCAAGATGACGCTGGTTATCGTGCTAGGTACGTCACTTCCGGTTGTCCATCTACAGACACATAACGTCTGGTTTTTTTATGTTAAATCCTTGTATGCACCGTATAGTTCTAATAAAGCATATCATATTACTATATACCTGTGAGCGAATGTCTATGAAATAGTACCTGCTGCTCGGGGTGTAGTATAAATAATGTTCGCACCCGCTGTGACAGTGGGCCGTAGTGAATCGCAGTGACTTTTCGTGGAGCAGAAAAGTTAATAAAACAGGTTTTTATACGAGTATGAGGTATATAGTGATAAGGAAACATTGTGACTGAGCCTGTAGAGCGTCCGTTCGTGATCATTTGATGAAAAATATGGCCATCCCGCCTATGGTATTGGGCCATATTTTTTCATCAAATGACCTTGACCAGCCACCCGTACGGGCTCAGTAACCACGTTTTCTCACGAAAAACCAATATGGTCCAACATTCTTTGATGATATCAAAAAATGTCACAAAATTCAATATAACTGTTTATATGGCATGAATTGAGTGATATCTGTAGCAGAAGACAACAAATGCCATGTTAATAATTATATGAAATTGAGTGATGTTTAGATTTTATCCTACCCCGTCACATGGTTTTAAATGCATATAGATCCTATATGGCATAACCGTGGCATATAGTCATATCGTGTCAAGTCTAAAGAGAGGAAGGATAATCTCACATTTTTTATGATGTTCACACCTCAGTGTCCCAATTTTGATTTAGCCCCATCGGTGGTATCATACTGTTTGTTATCATTCTCTATACATTGCTTAGCCTTAACAGTGTTATTATACTGATATACCTAGTAAAAACTGAATTTTAGTTAGTTGTGTGAGTGTTTATCGCACGATGGGTAGGTCACATATTACTGCGCGAGGTGTTAGCCAAGCTTAGTGAGAAGCAGACCTGACCTGAGTGTGATAAACACGAACACTACTAACTCGAGTTCAGTTTAGTATTTATTCTACCATCACCACGACTTTAGAATAATAATTAGGCATTTTAGTTCTGTGCAATAAATATCCCTTTATTGCACGCTCGCCCGAATACAGTGACATAGTGTTAATTTTTGGCCTATGGCATTTTTTATTAGGGGTAGAATAATTGCTCTTTGTGTTATCATAATGCTACCATTCTCAATGCATTACTTAACCCTAACAGTGTTATCATAATGCTACCATTCTCAATGCATTACTTAACCCTAACAGTGTTATCATAATGCTACCATTCTCAATGCATTACTTAACCCTAACAGTGTTATCATAATGCTACCATTCTCAATGCATTACTTAACCCTAACAGTGTTATCATACTGCTACCATTCTCAATGCATTACTTAACCCTAACAGTGTTATCATACTGCTACCATTCTCAATGCATTACTTAACCCTAACAGTGTTATCATATACTAATTGTTCTTCACCGCTCCTCCTTGCAGTGTTCATCTGCTGCTGGTCGCCGTACTTTATCTTCGACCTGCTCGACGTTTACGGCCACGTGCCCATGTCTCAGAAGAAGATAGCGATGGCCGTCTTCATACAGAGTCTGGCTCCTCTCAACTCTGCCGCCAACCCGGTCATATACTGCCTCTTCTCCACGCGAAGCTGCGGCAACTGGAGGTGAGTTGTCCCATCGTCACTCGACACTCACCGCTAACCCTAACCCTAAGTCATATACTGCCTCTTCTCCATGCGAAGCTGCGCAACTGGAGGTGAGTTGTCCCATCATCACTCGACACTCACCGCTAACCCTAACCCTAACACAAACCCTAGTCATATACTGCCTCTTCTCCACGCGAAGCTGCGGCAACTAGAGGTGAGTTGTCCCATCGTCACTCGACACTCACCGCTAACCCTAACCCTAATCCTAGTCATATACTGCCTCTTCTCCAAGCAAAGCTGCAGCAACTGGAGGTGAGTTGTCCCATCGTCACTCGACACTCACCGCTAACCCTAACCCTAAGTCATATACTGCCTCTTCTCCACGCGAAGCTGCGGCAACTGGAGGTGAGTTGTCCCATCGTCATTCCACACTAAGCCGTAACCCTAACCCTAATCCGAGGTCATATACTGCGTCTTCTCCACACGAAGCTGCGACAATCAGAGGTGAGTTGTCCCATCGTCTCTCTACACTCATCCTGAACCGGCCCCTAACCCTAATCCGAACCCTAATCATATACTGCCTCTTATCCAAGCGAAGCTGCAGCAACTAGAGGTAAGATGTCCTACCGTCACATATACCTCCAGTATACAGTGAATTCGATACCACTTCGGAAGTTCGGTGCCAGTAAATTCACTACCACTTTGAGTAAGGTACCAGTGAATTCTATTCATGCAAGTTTGGAGCCAGTAAATTTTCTGCTGTTTCGAGTAAGGTACTGGTGAATTTTATACCATGCAAGATCAGTATCGGTAGATTCGCTACCACTTCGAGTTCGCTACCGGTGAATTCGATACCACTACGGTCCCGCGCCTGCCCGCTCATGGCAGAATGGTCAATCATGTGTCTGGTATGGGGTCAGGGTGGAGTTAGGGTAGGGTTAGGATAGGGTTAGGGTTAGGTTAAGGTTAGAGATAGGGATAGGGTTAGGGCCAGGAATAGGGTTAGATTGGGGCAGCATTAGGGTGGATTAGGGTTAGGATTAAGGGTTAAGGGTTAAGGTTAAGTCAGGGTTGGGCTACCTTGTGGCCCGTAGCGACCGCAGTTGGCAGGCCGGGACCCTAGATTGGGGCAGCATTAGGGTGGATTAGGGTTAGGATTAAGGGTTAAGGGTTAGGGTTAAGTCAGGGTTGGGCTACCTTGTGGCCCGTAGCGACCGCAGTTGGCAGGCCGGGACCCTAGATTGGGGCAGCATTAGGGTGGATTAGGGTTAGGATTAAGGGTTAAGGGTTAGGGTTAAGTCAGGGTTGGGCTACCTTGTGGCCCGTAGCGACCGCAGATGGCAGGCCGGGACCCTAGATTTGGGCAGCATTAGGGTGGATTAGGGTTAGGATTAAGGGTTAAGGGTTAGGGTTAAGTCAGGGTTGGGCTACCTTGTGGCCCGTAGCGACCGCAGTTGGCAGGCCGGGACCCTAGATTGGGGCAGCATTAGGGTGGATTAGGGTTAGGATTAAGGGTTAAGGGTTAGGGTTAAGTCAGGGTTGGGCTACCTTGTGGCCCGTAGCGACCGCAGTTGGCAGGCCGGGACCCTAGATTGGGGCAGCATTAGGGTGGATTAGGGTTAGGATTAAGGGTTAAGGGTTAGGATTAAGTCAGGGTTGGGCTACCTTGTGGCCCGTAGCGACCGCAGTTGGCAGGCCGGGACCCTGGGCAGTACCAAATCCACCGAGTAGACCGAAACTGTTGCAGTATCGAACTCACTGCCGGACTGAACCGGTCGTGGTATCGAATTCACTGGTATTCATTGTTCCGTTATCACATTCAGTCTTTACACTCATCCCTTCAATATCTATGGAAAATCTCTTCATTTATTCTAGTCACCCTTCACAAATTATTCATATTTAATGTACTTTTGTTGCTCTTTTATTGTTAAAAGATTATTACATTTGAAATAGTTCTGTTTATTCTGATTTATTCTGATTCTGATTATTTGAAATTATTTTTCAATTAGATTGGTTGCTCTTTGGTTATCTACATTTTTTTCAATTATCATTTAATCATTTTAGTGGTACATTTGGGTCTCTGTTATTAGTCATATTAATCAATTCTGTTAAATTCAGTTTAGTATTTATACAGTCTACATTGTGTATGTCATACCAACAGTTCAGTGGTATTGTAAGCTTCTCTGTCCTTACTGCATGATTAAATAGAGGATATAAAGTGGTTTCGACCTTTGTGTGACCTCATCAGGTGGCTTTGTGAGTAAGTCATTGGAATCAGGAGCACCCTGAGGATGTGTATTGACAAATGTATCACCAGTAGAACTGTGCTTGATGCAGAGGAAACATCGCTAGGTGTGAATTGGGTTTTATTTGTGGCAGAGACTTATCAAAACAAAGAAAAAAACAAAAATGGCTAGACCAGGGATATGACTTGTCGTTTACAGAGTGGCCACAAAAATTCCAGCTCTTTTTCGTCAACATCGTGGTGCTTTCCGGAGTAACTCGCGGATGGTGGGTGGTTAATTTTTATTACTATATACCTACTGGTTTAAGTTATAAACACAGTGGGAAAACTGACTGGAAGTTTCATCTGTGAACTGTTACGAACTCACTGACCAGCAAATACTATGGAGAAACCAAACAAGAGTTAGTCGTGTTGTTGTTTATAGCACAACGGCAAGATCGCGTATATTACTGCGCGAGGCAAAGCCGAGAGCAGTAATATACGATATAGCGATATTTTTCATTTTTCTGAACTCCAGACCGAATACAGTGACCCAATGTTAAGCCTATGGAGTTTTTTATTTGGGGTAGGATACTTGCCCCGATGCTGTTAGGTGGGAGGCACGTATTTTCGAGTCCGTGAGTGAGTAATATTCACAAATTAAATGCTAGGTCTGTTTTCTCTTTATCATACACCTTCAAATGTTTTAGATTTATAAGAAATTACCTGTAGTCACTATACAAAGTAAAATTTGTGCATACCAACCAGGAGCCTGTTAAATTATCTATAGGATCGTACATTCAGACTCTTTTTCTGTACTTCGTACAAATCGGCCTAAATAGTAAATAACATTGAGGGGTTATCATTTAACAATATTTAAGTCTGTTCGCTAAGAGTATCTTAATCGTCCCTAAGGTGTACGGAATAGAGGGAAACTATGTGCCGGTGAGAGAAAAATCAAAGTTACGAGCCGAGTACGGAAAAAATTACTGCCCAAGGTGTCAGCCGCGGGCATTAATTTTTGCGGTCCTCACTGAGTAACTTTGACTTTCTCTTACTGGTACTTGGTTTCCCTATTCCTATATGCCTTCAAATATTTCTTCACCTGCAGTAGGCCAAGGAAAATGGCCACCCTTATCGAGTAACTGCAACAGCTATGTTTTCATCCCGGCGCTCTTTATATCACGTGGTCAGCCCGGGACGAAGACGTCAGCCTTGCTACATAACTTATAATTACTGCACCACAGCAGCGGTATGTTACTATAGAGGTTTCGGAAATGGGTATATAGGAATATGGAGAAACCAAACAAGAGTTAGTCATGTTGTTTTTTATCGCACGACGGCAAGATCGCTTATTAGTGCGCGAGGCGAAGCCGAGAGCAGTAATACGCAATCTTGCCGGAGTGCGATGAACAATAACATGACTAACTCGAGTTTGGTTTAGAATTTATCCTACCCCGCCCGTCTAAATTACTTCTTCATTAACAAATGATGTCATTTGTCAAGTGTATCCCACTAGAGCGATATTTTTCATTTTTCTGAACTCCAGACCGAATACAGTGACCCAATGTTAAGCCTATGGAGTTTTTATTAGGGGTAGGGTAAAAGGGTCTACATGTGCGATCCTAGATTATAAAACAAGCTCCTGGGCCGTACAACAGTGAACAGCACACAGCGATGAAATGACCAGAGGTCAGTAAGTATAAGAACAATGTGCACAGGTGTAAGATTAAGTAATAATAAATTATGGTAATGGTGTAACGTAATTTACCCTGGGAACAACAGTGGCCGATCTCGGCGTAAGGCTCAGAGCCGGTGCCTTGACAGGTTGTCATGATCACTTCACACTCCAGCCTCACTCTGAACGTGGAGGTGGGGAATTCTACAACTCACAGCTGGAGAGGATTCACACGCGCGAATGTCAGGGTTCAGTGCAACCACTCTGTGCCTGAGTTAGATTTCAAATGGCTTCTATCTTTCAATTATGATTGAGGTATATACCATTGAATACAGACCTCAAATGTGAAGGTTACCTCAAACCCATTCACGAAATACACTCCCCTAGTTTAACAGGCTGATTTCCTGTTTTCTCATGGCCCCAACTGGTGCCCCTGGTAAATTATTATCATTATTATTATCATCCTCATCATCATCATTAGTGTTGTTGTTGTTGTTGTTGTTGTTATTATTATTATTATTATTATTATCATTATTATTATTATTATCGACATCATTGTAGTGTACCACTGGTCGCTGAAAGTGTTTGACCACTTTCTGCGATCGGCAGTCGACCAGTGGCCCCAGACAGAAGTCGCTACCCAGTGCTTACCACATCAGCACGGGTGGGTTCGGAATGACCCACTGGAAAGGGCAGGGAGATGCGGGATCTACAACCTATCTCTACTGGTGGACACAAAACCAGACTCCGGACTATTTCAATATACCACACTTTTATTCAGTATAGAGAATACAGTAGGTTAGTGCTGCGGGGCACTAACTAGAGCGGGAAGAGATACAGGTCTCTTCGCCGTTGAAAGGTTCCGAGGCAACCTTACCAACTTGTGAGGCTCCAGGCGTTCACTCAACTGAGAGGCACCGCGATAAGTCCTGTCGACCCGCTGCAGACTCAGTCTTATATACTGACTGAGTTACGTAATGCGGGTGACCCTGTAGTATTTGCATACACGGGTCCGCCTGCCTTACTGCACAGCAGGGATTGGCACTCCCGCCATCTAGTGTAAAGTGAAACAACGCTGCTCGACTACCCTGACCCCTATAATATTGTCATTATTATCATCATCATTATTATCATTATCATCATTATCATTATTATTGTTGTTATATCATTCGTATAGGTATTATTGATATTATGATTGTTATTATTGCTATAGTCATCATCATTATTATTATTATTATTATTTTTATCATTTTAGTTGTATTAGAAAGGAGTACATAACTAGGCATCTGCCCAACAGGTATTCCGGCCTCTCATTTAAAACAATTTCCCCTAGATAGATCACACACATGATGATCGACGCGCAGAGACGTTTGGAGAAATAGATGAAAGTTTTATTGAAACTATTGATGTGAAAACTGTGAAGGAAGTAATTGACTGAATAGGTTTTCTTTACTGAGTTGAAAGCCCTACGAGTGGGTCTATGATAGAGTAGGAAAATGGATCTTGGTTTACTGAGTCCCCATACATATTCAATGGGGTCTTTGAATACCATGGATAATAAACAAAGTGAGATGAGTATGAGATGAACCGGTTGACCTACCACCTGGTTTTTATGTTTTTGTTGTTAGAGTTTGTCTTTTCAGACAGATACCTCTCTGAAGCTGCCGCAGTCACCATGACCTATTTTTAACATTAGAGTTTATTCCTACAGGGAGATGCCCCTGCGTAGTTGGCTCAGTCGCTGTGACCTTTATTTGATGTGTAAATTTGTCATTTCAGAAAGATACCCCTCTGTAGTTGGCTCATGTTAGAGTTTGTCGTTCCAGACAGATTCCCCTGTGTAGTTGGCTCAGTCTATGTGACCTTTATTTGATATTAGAATTTGTCATTTCAGACAGATAACCCTGTGTAGCTGGCTCAGTCGCCATGACCTGTACTTAACGTGTAAATTTGTCATTTCAGACAGATACCCCTTTGTAGTTGGCTCAGTCTCTGTGACCTATATTTAACGTTTAAATTTGTTATTTCAGAAAGATGCCCCTGTGTAGCTGGCTCAGTCTATGTGACCTTTATTTAATATTAGAGTTTGTTATTTCAGACAGATTTCCCTGTGTAGTTGGCTCAGTCTATGTGACCTTTATCTAATATTAGAGTTTGTTATTTCAGACAGATTCCCCTGTGTAGCTGCCTCAGTCTATGTGACCTTTATTTGATATTAGAGTTTGTTTTTTCAGACAGATTCCCCTGTGTAGTTGGCTCAGTCTATGTCACCTTTATTTTAATATTAGAGTTTGTCGTTTCAGACAGATACCCCTCTGTAGTTGGCTCAGTCACTGTGACCTTTATTTAATATTAGAGTTTGTTTTTTCAGACAGATTCCCCTGTGTAGTTGGCTCAGTCTATGTGACCTTTATTTAATATCAGAGTTTGTTTTTTCAGACAGATTCCCCTGTGTAGTTGGCGCAGCCTATGTGACCTTTATTTAATATCAGAGTTTGTCGTTTCAGACAGATACCCCTGTGTAGCTGCCTCAGTCGCCATGACCTATATTTAATATCAGAGTTTGTCTTTTCAGACAGATTCCCCTGTGTAGCTGGCGCAGTCTATGTGACCTTTATTTAATATCAGAGTTTGTTATTTCAGACAGATTCCCCTGTGTAGTTGGCTCAGTCTATGTGACCTTTATTTAATATTAGAGTTTGTCGTTTCAGACAGATACCCCTCTGTAGTTGGCTCAGTCGGCGTCTCTGCTGCTGCTGCGTAGATCCAACCTACGACCCCAGACGGCGCCACTTCACGGCGTCCATGACGGAATACTCGACGGTGCCGGAGTCGGAGAGACGCAGTGTCCGTCAGTCAGTGAACAGACGACATTCGGCGTCTCCCTACGTCAAACAGAACCTCAACAACAAGGAGCAGCAGATTCTGCTCAAACACACCCAGCGAAACAACGGGCTGCCCGACTACTCACAATCAGGGAACGACAGCGACGACATGATCACTGCTGTCTGAATACAGGTGTCATGACAGCGACGACATGATCACTGCTGTCTGAATCTATAATTAATAACAGCGACGACATGATCACTGCTGTCTGAATATATATTTAATGACAGGGACGACATGATCACTGCTGTCTGAATACAGGATACATGACAGCGACGACATGATCACTGCTGTCTGAATATATAATTAATAACAGCGACAACATGATCACTGCTGTCTGAATACAGGGGTCATGACAGCGACAACTTGATCACTGCTGTCTGAATACAGGTGTCATGACAGTGACGACATGATAACTGCTGTCTCAATATATCTAATGACAGAGACGACTTGATCACTGCTGTCTGAATACAGGATTCATGACAGCGACGACTTGATCACTGCTGTCTTAATCTAGGTGTCATGACAGCGAAGACATGATGACTGCTGTCTGAATATATTTAATGACAGCGATGACATGACAACTGCTGTCTGAATATATCTAATTACAGGGATGACATGATCACTGCTGTCTTAATCTAGGTGTCATAACAGCGACGACATGATCACTGCTGTCTGAATCTTGATTTGATGACAGCGATGACATGATCATTGCTGTCTGAATCTGGGATTCAGGTATCACAATACAAAATGGTATGGTGTACTTACAACAGATTGTACTCGAGATGGATGTGGTTTTTTTTATGTATCACAATGGTAATTTTTTTTAAACCTGGTGTATCTGCTTATTCTCTTTGTGTCATTATATCATGTTGTAGGATTCCAGATAATGTAAAAAGATGTTTCGATAGTTATTTAAATGAAT
Source organism: Alentia gelatinosa (assembly GCA_950022655.1). Lineage (NCBI taxonomy): Eukaryota > Metazoa > Annelida > Polychaeta > Phyllodocida > Polynoidae > Alentia > Alentia gelatinosa. The sequence continues at coordinate 2,212,614 of OX465589.1, forward strand.
AACTTTCATGTGGTACTTATGATCATAAATGTTATTCATCTGGAAAGACAAGGCTACTAAAAGAAATGTTTTCCAATGGAATGAATCCTTTCCGATATATTTCCAAGCAGTTAGAGTTAGGAACTCCATCCGGTGGTAGTATCCTAATAAGTAAAATAGGCCAATCATATTTACTTGATTTATATGTGAAATGTACTGGGAAATATGGTTTTCTCAAATTCTTTCAGAAACAAGCAGGGTGACCTATAGTTTTTAAAACTTAAATGTGTGGTACTATACATCTACTATAGTCTGCGAAGGTTTGAGGAAAATCACATTGGTTTTACTATTTGAAACGTAACTTTTTATAATGTCTAAATATTCTTTCATCAAATTATCATCAAATTGATCTCTATATCAAAAACTAGCACAGTGACCCCCGATTTTTAAGATAGATATATATATGTTTTCCCCAACACATAGAGATCATCATATTCAATTTTCAGGAAAATGACATGGGTTTTAATTTTCAAGCCAAATTGTCTGATATGCCTTTAAGGAAAGTATAAATCCTGTATAGTTCAACTTGAAATTATCGGTGTATCAAATGTTTATGAATACATTGATGTGAATGACATAAATATGTCAAAGTTCTCTGAATGTGTCACGACAACGAGTGAGGAAAGTGGTGTCGAGGAGTTGGACCGAAGCTTCCCATGTTTTACTCTCACAGTTTCTCATTGGCTAATTAGCCTAATTAGTCTGTAAACTTGATTTTTATTGGTCATTATCTGTGTCTCCTGTGGTCAGAGGGCCATTACGGTGCCCCCACACCCACCCACGGCCCACCTACAACCACATCCACACCCACACCCCACCCCCACTCCCACTCCACACCTCACACTTACCCACACCCCACACACCCCCACACACCTCACACCCACCTCACACCCACTCACAACCACCCCACATCCACTCAATGTTCCTGTACATTTACTAAAAACGTCTTTTACAACTCGGAGATTTGAGCTTTAGATCTCAAAATGAACCAATTTTCTTCAACACAGAATGTGACCCATAGCCTTTTCTACATTATCTTTGCCAAAAGAGGATAATTGGTAGAATGGGAAGTTTGAATTGTAAATGTATCTTTGAATTCCATATTTATATATCTCACGTTAAGAAGTTGTATGATAAAGAATACAACCTTGTCAAATGATAGACCCAAAGGAACCTTTTATTGTAGGGCGCCAAAGTGAACCCACTAAAACGGCAGATACCCGTGTTCAAAATACCATTTCCGGAGGCCTGAACGAACGAGGCTTAATGCTAGAGCTATGGGGGTTTGAGACTAGAATTTAGTTTTGGGTCTCGTTTTTACTATTGAAGTGTAGTTTCCTACTATCGTCCCTGAATAAGTCTGTCTCAAAGCTAAGATGACAATTGTTAACTGCATCCAAATAGACAAATATTATGATGAAACATCATCAAACTTCACATGATTGTTTATATGGCATGAGTTGTCTTCGCGGAATGATATCATGAAGCGGAGCTGAGTGATATCTGTAGCGGATGACAACGAATGACATGTAAACAATTACATGAAAGTGAGTGACGTTTAGATTTTATCCTACCCTGTCACATGTTTTTAACTTCATATGTCACCAATGGCATATAAATATTTTTGTGGCATAGAGTCAGACCATGTTAGAGTTTTATATGAGGGGTAGGATAAAATCTCTAAACTCCACCTCGCTTAAGGGGACACCCCGCTTAAGGGGAACTTTGTTCAGAATAGAAATCTTTATCTAGTTTATTTTAACCCTGCTTAAGGGGACACCCCGCTTAAGGGGCACTTTGTTCAGAATAGAAATCTTTATCTAGTTTATTTTAACCCCGCTTAAGGGGACACCACGCTTCAGGGGCACTTTGTTCAGAATAGAAATCTTTATCTAGTTTATTTTAACCCTGCTTAAGGGGACACCACGCTTAAGGGGCACTTTGTTCAGAATAGAAATCTTTATCTAGTTTATTTTAACCCCGCTTAAGGGGACACCTCGCTTACGGGGGCACTTTGCTCGAAACGGAGGGTGTTCCCTTGAGGGGTTTTACTGTAGTGGGTTCTCTTTGGGTCCCTACAGTATGACGGGACCTTTATCAAGGCCCTACATGGTCAGAATTCCACTTATGGATTTAATATGTTGCATGTAAATATCTTGTCTCATACTGGTCCCTGCCCTTCATGTCTTGTGATCTGTATTTATAATGGTGCTATGATTCTCATATAACAGGTGTGCATTCATGATTTCATATTTACACTTGTAGCTGAATTCTGTTTTATAGGGAATTTCTTATCTAATGGAGTATTTCTGGGAAATTATTCCAAACTAATCACTGCGCATAAACCACCAGTTTATTCACATATACGCCATCGCTTATGTGCATGTATCGGCTGTATATTGACATGTTTCCTCTTCTATACATCAGTGTAATGACTGTATTTGCCGCAAAGCGTATTTGAAGAGAAATATCATGTGAGTGACATGTATATGCGGGTCATATACATTTTACACATCTATAGATGAGGCATATACACAACGGAAAATAGGACTACCTTGTATACGCAAAATCATACCTATATACGCCAGGTGTAAACATATATAAAGTGGTGGTTTTCACGCAGTGAATGAATTTTATATATAAACTGTCTTTAATCCAACTGTACCTTGGAAATGTGAGTGTTTCCTTTGTAGTTGTCTTAACGAAAATTCTATGTGAAATAGTTGTGGGGAAATCAATGTAGTTCATATGTGAAAACATATACATGTATCCAAGTTGACATTCCAACTAGCTGCAGTCTTTGCCAGCAGAGTTATTTATGAGGTCTAAATACTCAATAGGCGTTGGATATGAGTTCCCATTGTTAAGTCTATGGAGAAAAAAACCAGAGGTAAGGTAAGAAGTGAGAATTGACCATGCATTCTTCATGAAGTGTGGTATTCCATCTTTAACAGGTTCTTGTTAAAGCTGTCACACCAATGATTGTAATTTTTACATTGTCCCTTTGAAAAGGAAATAGTTTATATCACACAACATCGACAGTACTATGAGTTTTTTTGTTTTTTTTAAAGATGTTTATTTAGACTGGCGAGTCCTCAGTCGAAAACGACTGGTCTCAACGGATCACCAGTTTACAACACCATGGGATTACATATTGATTTTCCTTCATATAATCAGGCAACTATGCGCAACACATATACAGAAAAATGGTGGTCGTTCTTATTGTTCCGCTACCACGACAATAACTACACATCCTCATCCCTTTAGACAGTGTACAAGTAAAACATAATCAATAATGATAATTCAGTAATGATAAATTATAATAATAACATGGCAATTAAGGAATCTTCGCACACAATGCATGATTTTGCAGCTTTTTAAAGCTAGTCAATGATTCAGTTGATCTGACCTCAGGGGTTAGTGCATTCCAGCACGAAGCACCATGATATTCTATGCTACGTTTGTAGGTATTACACAAAGGCCTGGTCACAATAAAAAGTTGTGCATCATGGGCCCTGGTGTTCCTATTGGGTACTTGTAGTTTTTCTCTAGACAACAGCTGCTTGTACATAAATATGTTTATGTGAGTTTTTCTCCGATCAGTAAGCAATGGTAGTTGGACTGCCCTATGTAATATTTCGATACCTGTTCTCGGGTTGCTTTTTAAAATTATTCTAATGGCTTGGTTCTGAAGTCTTTGGATCTTGTTTAACTCCACAATATTGCAGGTGTTATACAAGATATCTCCGTAATCTAACAGTGGTAGAATCATGGTATGATTGAAGAGGTGTTCATATATCATCAATATGTCTCAAGTACTCTACCTGACAGGGTATCGTACCTTATACGATTAACACACTTCCATACCGATTATACTTTCATTTTCCATCATATACAAAGTCCCCATTGAAAATACATGGGGACTCAGTAAACCACGACCCATTTTATTAAACCTGTTAGATACCATAACTGTGGTATACGGATTCAAATCTGTGGTATACGCCCTCAAAACCATTGGTATACAGGAAAAGAGTCCCTTTTCGCTATAGAGCAAAGAAATAGTTCCTATTGTTATACCCTTTAATATAGCAATTACTGGGTATAATTTATTCAAAAAGATGGATAATAAATGCAACAAACGATGGTTATGTGGACATGCAGCTCTTTAAACCACTCGAGGTTGATGTTGTGGTTAACTCACGCTCATATGTTACTACGCGCCAACCTAGTTTACGGCCGCCTGTCCACAAAACCATCGATTATTGTCTATGTATACTATAGAGGAAACCTATGAAAGTTTATGGTCAGAGCTTGTATCCCATCACATTGTAATTCACAAGGCAGAGAAATATGAACTACGTAACAGTTCAAACAAGATGAGATTAAGCTCTGACTGTAAACTTGAATAGGTTTCTAAAATTATCTCACCCCTCACATTGAATTAGCTAAGATTTGTGACATAATCCCCCATTGATTATTTTTTCTAAATACTCCATGGGCGTTGGATACGAGTTCCCAATGTCAAATATATGGGGGAAAATACCAGGGGTGAGATGAATACAAATACAGGAGCAACAGGGTTAAACTGTATAAACATTTAGTTGGCTTGGAAATTCTATTCTCTTCTAATGATATTTATGCATAAATATAAGGTCAATTGCACGGGTACTGACTATGTTAAAGACAGTTTCATGTCATATCCAATCAGGTATCAAACTATATTTTCAAACTATATACAGTGGTAGGTATGCGATCATAACTGTATGTCTCAAACCTTGGTGTCATGTATTGATACAGAACTTTAAAGACAAATGCTGGTAGTTGAGTAATTTCTGATTTCTATTGATTTTTGCAAATAACTTAATTTAAGTTTCGTATATCAGCAAATAGAAAATGAAAGAAAAGGCATGTCACTTTGTTAACTCAGGATAATATAAGTTCCATATATCAGCAAATAGAAAATGCAAATGAATTGGCATGTCACCATGCTAACTTCTATGGGAAGGCCATCTGAAAAGATAAGTGCTTAACTATTGTTGTCTATGGGAAACTGCAATATTCTGACTTCGTGGCTAGATGGCACTGATGTTCTATAGCTATCTTCAAATAATTCTGGATTCTGATGGTTGGGAACATTTACAAATGAGAAATGCTAAAGGAATACTACGTCACCATGCTAACTCCTATGGGAAGGCCATCTGGAGAAGCTAAGCGCTTGTCTATCGGTGTCTATGGGAAACTGCCATATTTTCATGAAATCAGATGGCAGCACCTGTTTAGAAATTAGTTCCGAGTATAAATATAGAGGGCACTGCAATACCTACCCGCATTTGTCTTTGAAGGCCAAACCCACTGGGCTGCCGATACACACCGACACGTCCTACGACACATAATAGCAATGAATTAAATGGGCTTTCGGGTGCATCGGAAATTCTAAATTCTATGCCGGGCATTGGTTTGTTGCAGGCATTATATACATGGAGTTGTCCCAATATCTTCACTGCCATATAAGGAATATACATAGGAGGTGTGAAGCGCAGCGCCCCCTATAGTGACTTGGGTCATATATACGATCGCGGCTGCCTCACAGTGCCACTTTCGAACATGCCAGCAAGAGGGAAGGAGCTCTGAGAAGAGCCCACACCAAAACATGCAAAATGCAAATAGCTCTTGTGTCATGAATAATAGGCCGATTTTGATAAACAAAACATTGTTAGAAACCTAAGACATGGGCCTATTTAGTGATACACATGTCATATACCTGTGCTATGGCTAAGGTTTCCTGTCGTAGGTTGAACATTGGAATTTGTGAAAAAAAAGGTTGTATTCCACGACACAAAACAGGCACAAAACGTGGAGCTCTATTGAGCTCTATTGTGGTTTGGAGTACATTAGATTTCACTCTATCAATATCTGAAAATATTTTGGATAGAGCTCTAATAGTTTGTATGTAATAGCTGTTACCAGTTAGCCTATTTTAGCATAGGAATCCACATTCAGCTGTCATTTGAGACCATGCCAAAACGATAGGGGGTGCTACGCTTCACAGCTCCTCTGAGGAATATAGAAGGCATGGATTGACCCAACAGCCAATGACTGCATTCAGAAAAAACCACGACCTTCACCCTGACCTCCTTACATAATGTTAATAGCGCCTTGGGACGGTTCTACAATTTATAGTTGACCTGATTTCTTTTGGCCAAAACCACCCTCTTTTGGTCCACTGCATTGAAAAACTCTACCTACAGGGGGATTTCAAGATGGCTTTAGCCAGAGATGGCGCGACAATTGATGTATATTTATAAGAACCGCCAGTCTATTGCCCCCCAACAAGCAAAGCAGTTTTCACTCACTATGGACCCTCACACATACACTTGATTATTCTATAAGACATTTTCACAGATTTTTGTTCCCTTATATGGGTCCCCTTTTTGTGGATAAATTGGGTAAAATCTGACATCACAAAACCTTTCTTTGTAATTTCCAGCATTCGTATTGAATAAGATGAAGACTACAAAACGTAGTTTTGGGGAATAGTTTCAAAATTGAAACCTTTCACCATGATATTCCCAACAATTATGGAGTTCCACTATGTACACTGAGTGAGGATACCTGTGAAGAGATTTGAACACTTTTGACTGATATCATGATTAGATTAAACCTAATTGAACGTTGCATTACCTTATATGCAGAACTCGTCTATGGAGGCTCCCAGCAGCCCGGGACTTCCGGTAGACTGACAGTGGTGCCCTCTGGTGTGAAAATGTAAAATCTCCTGTGGAGATCCCTGTATAGGCAATCATTTTAATAATAATATTAATACTGTGTCCATTTTCTCCATACTTCTGTGTGCCCCTCGTTGATAAAATGTAACATTATATGTTGATATAATGTAACAAACCATAAACAACTCAACCCTCATCGGATTGTGAATGTAATTATCTCAGATCTATATCAGGTCAGAGCCGCTCTGCCTGTTTTCATGTGTCTTTGACGTCCAGTTTCTTTTACGAAATAAAAAGAAGTGACTAATAATATTTGACTGATTCTTTTATTAAATTTCCCTGCATTTCCCTAAAATCTGTATTGAAGCAGAATTGCATGAGATCGATCCTATCGTCCGTTTGACACTCATTTTTCAACAGGGAGAGTGCCAAGGTAGACCATGCTAGTTATGTACAGTAAAACCCCACTTCTGTGACACCTCGCTTAAGGGGCCACCCCGCTTAAGGGGTCCCTTTGCTCGGAACGGAAATTCATATCTAGTTCATTTTGACCCTGCTTAAGGGGACACCCCGTTTAAGGGGGCACCCCACTTAAGGGGCCACCGCCCTTAAGGGGACACCCCACTTAAGGGGCCACCGCCCTTAAGGGGCCACCCCGCTTCAGGGGCCACCCCGCTTAAGGGGAAACCCCGCTTAAGGGGACACCCCGCTTAAGGGGACACCCCGCTTAAGGGGACACCCCGCTTAAGGGGACACCCCACTTAAGGGGACACTGCCCTTAAGGGGCCATCCCGCTTAAGGGGCCACCCCGCTTAAGGGGACACCCAGCTTAAGGGGACACCCCGCTTAAGGGCACACCCCACTTAAGGGGACCCTGTGTAAGAGGACACCCTGCTTAAGGGGGCACCCTGCTTAAGGGGACACTTTGCTCAGAACAGAGGGTGCGCCCTTAAGCCGAGTTTTACTGTATTTGCCTGTAAGCCTGGATTGGTGTAAACACATATTAATTAAGATCAGGATGAGCTGTTGCTGTTGTGCAAAACTGGAGCGCGTTTAATAATCTAGGCTCGTACATAAGAACCCTTTTCAGTACGCCAATGAGACACTGGAACGATGTACGTCATTCAACACTTTTGGACGACCTTATAGACGGCTAATACTGTCTTAGCGAACAGACTTAAATATCAGTAAACAATAACTCTTGCATGAGGTTAAAGACAAATGCGGGTAGTTGGGTGATTTCTAAATTCTATTGAGTTTTGCAAATAACTCAGGATAATATAAGTTTCATATATTAGCAATTAGAAAATGCAAAAAAAATGGCATGTCACCATGCTAACTTCTATGTGAGGGCCATCTGAAAATGAAAGTGCTTAACTATTGGTGTCTATGGGAAACTGCAATGTTTTTACTTTGTTGCTAAATGACACTGATGTTCTATTGGTATCTTCAAATAATTCTGGATTATGATAGTTGGGAACATGTACAAGTGAGATATGTGAAAAAAATACTATGTCACCATGCTAACTTCTATGGGAAGGCCATCTGAAGAAGGTCAGTGCTTATCTACTGGTGTCTATGGGAAACTGCTATATTTTCATGACACCAGCTGGCAGCACCAGTGTTAAACCAGGGGGCAGGGCGATACCCACCCGCAATTGTCTTTAAGAAAAGGGTCTTCATGTACCAGCCTTCCAGTAGACCCACATCGTCTCTGGGTCTTTATGGCATACAGAAAAGAACCTAGATTATTAAACGGACCAAAGGGGTCGTTAGATTATGAAGGAACAATCTGAAATCCTTAAACTGGAACCTACTCAAAACAGGGTGCTACCCTAGTAGACCCTCCAGTATAAATAAAAGATTGAAAAAAACGATTTCCAAATGGTGGCACCACCTGTGGTATCTGTTGGCACTAGTTTTCCTAACATTTTTCTCAGTAAGTAATGGTAATAGAGGTGTATGCCAACCAACAAATGCAGATGTTACCGTTGCTTATGGCGCAAATAAGAAAGAAAAAAAGTTCAAGCCCTATTGTCATGAAGAATATATATGTTAAATGCGATATCATTTTCACGAGGGATAGCATAGTCAACCCGTTTATTACACGACATTCTTTATTTTCAATTTCTTTATCGATGCTTATTGAACTCATACATCTCTTAGAGGTGACAATAATATCAAATGAATGTTCCCATCACCTAAAGAGGCTGTACGTATCAGTCTACCATAAACTGGTTTTTCTGTACCCTAGCCTTTCCCATACGGTAAAATAACACTTCTGTACAGTCAATACTTATTTTCTATTTCACAATTAATGACAAAATATGTCTACCCAAACCTGACATTACTAAAGGATTACCCGAACAGATCCACTGTTTTGCATATGAGATGAAGAACATAGCTGTCAGTTAACAGTTAACAGATAAAGCAAGTCAGTTAACAGTTAACAGGTGGGGGGGGGGGGGGGGTGGACAGCGACCCTGCTGGGGTGATCAATCTGTTCACTCTCTTGGTCGCCTTGCCTCCATGTGATACTATGGAGAAACCAAACAAGAGTTAGTCATGTTGTTGTTTATCGCATGACGGCAATTAAGAAAAAATCATTGTGCGTATTTACAGTAAATACGGCACAAGAACTGTCACAACGTTTCGCTAATATTCAATTAACTTCATCAGATTATTAAACCACCCCCAGTCTAGTCATATACCCTCTCCAAACATATCCCTGGTTTCCTGCACTGGGTTATACCGGAGAGTGTGTTTGGAGATGGTCACCGCCGACGGCAGGCACTAAACCCTGCCACATCAACACAAACATCTCCTTCCTGATTTACCAGCCACATTATCTGTAACAGGAGTACATCTACACGGCAGAATACGATCATCTCAGGCCACACGACGACAAGGAAGACCTGCAGAATACGGTCAGTATCAGTAAAATATTCACGGGCAAAGTGAGGTCACGATAGGTGTGTTTTTCTGTCACCTGAAGGGCGGCCCTCGATAGGCAGTCAGCGAACCAGTGAACCGTAACTGTAACGTATGGCTATTTGTGGACATGGTTGACTGGGTTTGGCACTAGGGCGGCATGGTTTTTGGGTGGGGGGCATGAACCGAGTATGAGGTTTTGATTATAATTGAAATAGGAACGTATGTCATGCTCATCATACTTACATAATGGTACTTAACAAGGTTTTGTTACTGTTTTTATTCCTCCTTGAGGATCTACATGGGAGCTAGGTAAAGTGTTCACCACTGATCTCCATTCAAGGATGAACAGCTATGTAAATAGGCGGCGAGGCACTTTGCAGTTAGGGAACCAGCGAGGAAGACTGAACAAAATGGCTGGACTAGAAAACTACCCCTAAATGCACAATTATAAAGTAAAGTGGAGCTTTGCTGGTTCTCAGATCCAGCCATTTTGTTCAGTTTTTCTCGCTGGTTCCCTGACTGCAAAGTGCCTCGCCTATTTACAGAGAACAGCTGTTCACCCCTGAATGGAGATATCAAGGGTGAATACTTTACCTAGATATAGTGTATCATGTATGTAATTCTCATAAGATTATGATAACGTGATATCATGTATATAATATATCTAATTCCCACAGCGTATGAGCCAAATTTGGGCCCAAACAGGCAGGTTGGGGCAGAAATACAAACATCCTCAGGATCGGGTACACTGGCTAGACAGCAAGGTGTGTTTTTCTGTTACCTGAAGGGCGACACTCTAAGATCAGTCAGGGAACCAGTGAATCGTGACTGTACCGTGTCTTGTAGGTTATTTGTGGACATGGTTGACTCGGTTTGTGCAGTAGCAGGGTCGAATGCGATGGATTAGATATGAACATATTATGAGGGGATATTATAGAGGAAACCCATGAAAGTTTAGGGTATGAGCTCGTATCCCTTTGAGTTTAAATTACGTAGTAAATCACAAGGCGAAGCCGCGTGAATTACCTAGCGATTCAAACGAGATCGGATTGAGCTCTGACACTAAACTTTAATGGGTTTCTGAGTTTATCTCACCCTTAACATCGACTAATGGGCTATCATTTGTGACATAATCCCCTATTAGACATTTTTCCTAAATATCTAATGGGCGTTAGATACGAGTTCCCAATGTTAAGTCTATGGAGAAAAAATACCAGGGGTGAGGTAAAACATAGAAACACATGGTAAGACCATCATTATTATAAAATTATATTTAACAAGGGCTGGATTTTATCCTACCTAATAAAAAAAAAACGACATAGGCTTAATATGAGATTTGTTTATGTCACGGGTGTGACATAAAGTGTTATTTATGTCACTACTTTCTAATATTCACAAGTCGTGGAAATCGGGTAGGATAAAATCGCGACGCCACTCGTTTGAGTTTGAGTTTATTTATGTCACACATTGTGTTAGCACCGTAATCTCACGAGTCGAATTGTTGTACAGATATAATTGCACGCTCATTCATCTATGATGAACATTCTATTTGCTCCTAGTATATAACGTATATTACATTGCGTACGAGCACGCTCTAATAAGACAATTGGCTTCTGCCCCTTGTCAATGTACCAGTGTTATTACACAGGTAGTGAAAAGGTCACCCACGCCTTTCCAACGAGATCATTCTCCCTCATTCTAAAAACTCAAATTTTTGAAGTGGTCGATTTAATGCATTGTGAGAATTAAATCTCACCTCAGAAACCCTCCCTCGACCCCCACCTAACCACCTATGGTTCGGTGCTTCCTCTGCTCCTGATACCAAATCCATTTCTAAAGATGAGGTTGTTGTGGGCTATTTTTTATTTAAATACTTTTTTGGTGATTGATTGTGAACATAGTTTTTAGATTGAAATATTTGCATATATGGAGGGTATTGTTTTTGTTTCTAACTTGCGTACAGAACTGCCGTCCGTAACAACGTTCCCTTCAATGTGGTAGAATTTCGCTCCGCACTTCACATATTTCCCTGTAGGTGGCATGACGAATGTTGTCAAAAACGAACACCAGGTGTCAGTAGTGAGTTCTCAGGGGCACCGTTTACACGTTTACACACACAGAGACTGCTTTTAGAGGGTCTAAAGCACCAGTAGAGCACCAGTGGGTCACCGACGTATCCCATTCTGTAGTGATTGAGAAGTTAGGCGATTCTATTGTCTTGTATTTGTTGAAATAAGATAAAGAAAATATAAAAACCATTCTTAGTCTATGAAATACAATAACAAGGGTTTCCTCTATGAAGAAATACACCCACCATTAAATCAAAAGGTGATGTTGTCCAGTCAGTGACATATAATATAGTATAGTTTGACGAACCCGATGTCTTCCATAAATATCTAATAGGACTCTTTCGGATGGTTTGGTGGGTTATAGGAAAAGAAACCCAAATTCAACTTTTAAAGGGGGTTATTTTGAAAATATACTGATTCAAATCACGAAAAAAGATGTGTTATAAATCCATTTTGGATACATTCTGCTAAAAAATAGGCGTTAATTTTCATACGCAAACACACCCTTGTGGTGTATTTTAATCTCTAGAATATCATGAGCCATATATTTTTCACCTGTGCAGCCCTGTCCTGAAAATCGTAAAGCCGGACGTTTGTCATAGAGCACACATGTAGGGTTTCCTCATAAGGCGATATATTCTGTCAGATATATTCAAATTTAATTCTTCCACCTCGTTGACCGTGGTATTTCGAGAAGTGCAACTGCTAGATGTCATTTCCTCTCTTTTTTATTCAGACAAAATTGGTACGGCGAGATGGTGAGAGAACATTATGAGAATATTCGGAGATCTTCCTCCTTTCATATTTTATATAATGATATGAATGATGAAACAATCAATAAACTTACTCAACGCGCTCCAAGTCCAGGACATCAGTTTACATCAGCAGAGTAAGGCCACTCAAAAAAAACTTGTTTCTCATCACCGCGCGCATCAGAAAAAACGATTTTAGAAGATTTTCTTGAAAATAATGTATTTTTTGTTGTTTGCAAACGTGCAAGGAAGAGCGCTCCTCTTGGCTAAACTTGATTAAAACTCATCCAGTTTTACAATACTACGCAATTCAAATGAGATGCAATGGAGCTCTGATCCTAAACCTGAATAGGTTTCTGAATTGATCTCACCCTTCCCATTGACTAATGGGCTAACCCTTGTGACATAATCCCCATTGAGTATTTTTTCTAAATACTCTATGGGCGTTGGATATGAGTTTCCAATGTTAAGTCTATGGAGAAAAAATATCAGGGGTGAGATAAGAAGTATTTCTTGCTGCGGTACACAATACCTTAATTCAGTGCCAGAATAACATTAAAATTAAACAGGCTTTTCGGGAGTACAGTTATAAGACAAAGCATGAAATTCAACATGAAAAAAACGTTGCTTTTCAAAAATCTAATAGAAATTACAATGATATTCAATTATGCATAGAGGTGTGTCGAATGGCCTGCCATAGATGACTCGCGGATTTATTTCCCGCCTTTTTGCGGCACTTCCGGTCACATTCCCGCAGTAAGTGACTTAGCTTGTTCCCGGTAACAAACATTGCTGGTTCATCCGGTGACGTATTCGCCAAGCTGAACTTTAGTCATGCCTCCAGTGTTTGTTGCGCCAATGCTGGGAGAGTGTCAGATGGCAATAAACCTCTTAACTATAGAAATAGAGCTACCGGTTGTCCAGTGTGCTTGTCAAAATGTTTCACTTTTTCATTTATGTCACTTCTACTTGGCCAATATCTATATCACCTTCCTGTAGGCATAGACCCTATTGAGGTGTCCCATAATTCAGTCTGTTTACAGGTTCTAGTGTTCGCTGGTTGCCGTCATTGTATGGTGATAGACCCTTGACCCATAACCCACAATTATAGCAGTTTAACGGTTTTTATGAATCTTCAAATTGGAAATCCTATGCCAGAAATGGAAATTTCAGCTACTTTTACGTATGCATTTCAAATTATATTCGGTTTCTCCAGTTAGATATCAGAAAATGATTGTTCATGAGAAGACAGGTGGCCGAGGTGCAGCCAGCCAGTCGGGAGCGGATCCTGTACTTACCCGGGGCGATATTAGGGAGTTTAGTAACGTCTGGAGGGTCTATAGATGGAAGAGCTAGTTGAGGTGATAGAGGAATCACTCGCTCGCAAATCTGGAGTCTTCTCTGACCTTTTCCTAAACCTTGTCCTATAGGGCACAGAGTGATTGCTAGTTCTGCCATCATCCACCAGGAAATTGCAAAAAAGTGCCACTGTAGCCGGGGGACAACAACTTTTTTCTGCTGTCAGAATCTATAGATAAACGTGTGACAAGGCCAAAACTCTTTTATATTTTATTCTATTGATTGCTAGTTCTGCCATCATCCACCGGGAAATTGTATTATAGCGCCACTGTAGTCAGGGGACAACCACTATTTTCTGCTGTCAGAATCTATAGATAACCGTAAGACTAGGCTAAACTCCTTTTATAGCAAACCCCCCAAAAATGTTTAAAATAAATTCTATTGATAACTAGACCTGCCACCTGGTGTTATGTTAAGGCTTGGTTGGCATGATGGCTGCCTCAATAAAATGATAGCTATGTGCCCTATAATTTTTTTCTATTACATCCGTGTCCAGCTGTAGTGAATTCCTTCTCTGGCTCCAAAGCCGCCAGCATTAAGGGGGTGTTCCACCTAGCCTACTGAATGGCTCAGAGTTGTCGTTGTTTCTGTGGGTTGTCTAGTGTCTGTAGATGTCAGTATTTATATATGCTGACAGTCACTCTGGGTTGTCCAGTGTCTGTAGATGTCTGTGTTTATAGTCTGTATTTATATATAGTGACAGTTTCTGTGGGTTATCTAGTGTGTGTAGATGTCTGTATTTATATATGGTGACAGTCACTGTGGGTTGTCTAGTGTGTGTAGATGTCTGTATTTATATTCTGTGTTTATATATAGTGACAGTTTCTGTGGGTTATCTAGTGTGTGTATATGTCTGTATTTATATATGGTGACAGTCACTGTGGGTTGTCTAGTGTGTGTAGATGTCTGTATTTATATTCTGTGTTTATATATGGTGACAGTCACTGGGGGCTATCTAGTGTCTGTAGATGTCAGTTTTTATATATGGTGACAGTTTCTTTGGGTTATCTAGTGTCTGTAGATATATGTGTTTATATTCAGTATTTATATATGGTGACAGTTTCTGTGGGTTGTCTAGTGTGTGTAGATGTCTGTGTTTATATTCAGTATTTATATATGGTGACAGTCACTGTGGGTTGTCTCGTGTCTGTAGATATCTGTATTAATATATGGTGACAGTCACAGTGTCTGTAAATGTCTTTACTATATACCCATGCCGTATATACTGTAAATACGCACCGTTTACTATATACCCATGCCGTATATATTGTAAATATGCACCGTTTATTTTACACCCATGCCGTATATATACTGTAAATACGCACCGTTTATTATATACCCATGCCATATATACTGTAAATACACACCGTTTACTATGTACCCATGCCGTATATACTGTAAATACGCACCGTTCAGGCAAAAATACTGAACGGACCAGTGGTCCGTACACCAAAATACGGACTACCTACCCATACACATTTATTAATACATCGGGTATATAGTAAATATATAACGTCCAAACATGCTTGTACAAGTCACAGAACTTTATACTAATTTACCGTTTGTACGGAACTCGGCGTAAACGCCTCGGTTCGTACAAACCGTAAATTAGCATCTCGTTCTGTGTTTTGTACAGCATGGTCAGGACGTTCTATATAAGTATATATATTCAGTATTTATATATGGTGGCAGTCACTGTGGGTTGTCTAGTGTCTGTAGATGTCTGTATTAATACATGGTGACAGTTTCTGTGGGTTGTCTAGTGTCTGTAGATGTCTGTATTTATATTCTGTATTTATATATGGTGGTAGTTTCTGTGGGTTGTTTAGTGTCTGTAGATGTCTGTATTTATATTCAGTATTTATATATGGTGGCAGTCAATGTGGGTTGTCTAGTGTCTGTAGATATCTTTATTAATATATGGTGACAGTCAGTGTCTGTAAATGTCTTTACTATATACCCATGCCGTATATACTGTAAATACGCACCGTTTATTATATACCCATGCCATATATATTGTAAATACACACCGTTTACTTATACCCATGCCGTATATACTGTAAATACGCACCGTTTAGGCACATGACGTAAAAATACTGAACGGACCAGTGGTCCGTACACCAAAATACGGACTACCTACCCATACACATTTATTAATATATCGGGTATATAGTAAATATACAATGTCCAACCATGCATGTACAAGTCACAGAACTCGATGCTAATTTACCGTTTGTACGGAACTCTGCGTAAACGCCTCGATCCGTACAACCCGTAAATTACCATCTCGTTCTGTGACTTGTACAGCATAGTCAGGACGTTCTATATAAGTATTTGTATTCTGTATTTATATACGGTGACAGTCACTGGGGGCTATCTAGTGTCTGTAGATGTCAGTGTTTATATATGCTGACAGTCACTTTGGGTTGTCCAGTGTCTGTAGATGTCTGTGTTTATATTCAGTATTTATATATGGTGACAGTTTCTGTGGGTTGTCTAGTGTCTGTAGATGTCTGTGTTTATATTCAGTATTTATATATGGTGACAGTTTCTGTGGGTTATCTAGTGTCTGTAGATGTCTGTGTTTATATTCAGTATTTATATATGGTGACAGTTTCTGTGGGTTGTCTAGTGTCTGTAGATGTCAGTATTTATATATGCTGACAGTCACTTTGGGTTGTCCAGTGTCTGTAGATATCTGTGTTTATATTCAGTATTTATATATGCTGACAGTCACTGTGGGTTATCTAGTGTCTGTAGATGTCCCTGTTTATATTCAGTATTTATATATGGTGACAGTTTCTGTGGGTTGTCTAGTGTCTGTAGATGTCTGTGTTTATATTCAGTATTTATATATGGTGACAGTTTCTGTGGGTTATCTAGTGTCTGTAGATGTCTGTGTTTATATTCAGTATTTATATATGGTGACAGTTTCTGTGGGTTGTCTAGTGTCTGTAGATGTCAGTATTTATATATGCTGACAGTCACTTTGGGTTGTCCAGTGTCTGTAGATATCTGTGTTTATATTCAGTATTTATATATGGTGACAGTTTCTGTGGGTTGTCTAGTGTCTGTAGATGTCTGTGTTTATATTCAGTATTTATATATGCTGACAGTCACTTTGGGTTGTCCAGTGTCTGTAGATATCTATGTTTATATTCAGTATTTATATATGGTGACAGTTTCTGTGGGTTGTCTAGTGTCTGTAGATATCTGTGTTTATATTCAGTATTTATATATGGTGACAGTTTCTGTGGGTTGTCTAGTGTCTGTAGATGTCTGTATTTATATTCAGTATTTATATATGGTGACAGTCACTGTGGGTTGTCTAGTGTGTGTAGATGTCTGTGTTTATATATGGTGACAGTTTCTGTGGGTTGTCTAGTGTGTGTAGATGTCCGTATTTATATTCAGTATCTATATATGGTGACAGTTTCTGTGGGTTGTCTAGTGTCTGTAGATGTCTGTATTTATATTCAGTATTTATATATGGTGACAGTTTCTGTGGGTTGTCTAGTGTCTGTAGATGTCTGTGTTTATATTCAGTATTTATATATGGTGACAGTTTCTGTGGGTTATCTAGTGTCTGTAGATGTCTGTGTTTATATTCAGTATTTATATATGGTGACAGTTTCTGTGGGTTGTCTAGTGTCTGTAGATGTCAGTATTTATATATGCTGACAGTCACTTTGGGTTGTCCAGTGTCTGTAGATATCTGTGTTTATATTCAGTATTTATATATGGTGACAGTTTCTGTGGGTTGTCTAGTGTCTGTAGATGTCTGTGTTTATATTCAGTATTTATATATGCTGACAGTCACTTTGGGTTGTCCAGTGTCTGTAGATATCTATGTTTATATTCAGTATTTATATATGGTGACAGTTTCTGTGGGTTGTCTAGTGTCTGTAGATATCTGTGTTTATATTCAGTATTTATATATGGTGACAGTTTCTGTGGGTTGTCTAGTGTCTGTAGATGTCTGTATTTATATTCAGTATTTATATATGGTGACAGTCACTGTGGGTTGTCTAGTGTGTGTAGATGTCTGTGTTTATATATGGTGACAGTTTCTGTGGGTTGTCTAGTGTGTGTAGATGTCCGTATTTATATTCAGTATCTATATATGGTGACAGTTTCTGTGGGTTGTCTAGTGTCTGTAGATGTCTGTATTTATATTCAGTATTTATATATGGTGACAGTTTCTGTGGGTTGTCTAGTGTCTGTAGATGTCTGTATTTATATTCAGTATTTATATATGGTGACAGTCACTGTGGGTTGTCTAGTGTGTGTAGATGTCTGTGTTTATATTCAGTATTTATATATGGTGACAGTTTCTGTGGGTTGTCTAGTGTCTGTAGATGTCAGTATTTATATATGGTGACAGTCACTGTGGGTTGTCTAGTGTCTGTAGATGTCTGTATTTATATATGGTGACGGTCACTGTGGGTTGTCTAGTGTCTGTAGATGTCAGTATTTATATATGGTGACAGTCACTGTGGGTTGTCTAGTGTCTATAGATGTCTGTATTTATATTCAGTATTTATATATGCTGACAGTCTCTGTAGGTTGTCTAGCTTCCGGACATCTCCAGGGAAATTGGGACGGAGCTTGGCCGTTCATCCCCTCACCATGAGAAGTAGCCCCGCTCCCGGCCCGCTCCCTTCACCCAGACCTGAGGGTCACAGAGGGACCGGCCCCACACAGACAGCTCAATGCCGTCTGAACGCCTTGAGACTGACACTCTGAAGCCACGTGTGTCGCCTCCACTCTATCAACGTGTCACAAGGAGGGGCCCAGTCACCAGCCAGACACTGGCAGGCAGGAGGGGGGAGGGGGCCAGACAGGGAGGGGTGACAGCAGGGGGCAGGAGGTGGGGAGGGGGCCAGACAGGGAGGGGTGACAGGAGGAGGCAGGAGGTGGGGAGGGGGCCAGACAGGGAGGGGTGACAGCAGGGGGCAGGAGGTGGGGAGGGGGCCAGACAGGGACGGGTGACAGGAGGAGGCAGGAGGTGGGGAGGGGGCCAGACAGGGAGGGGTGACAGCAGGGGGCAGGAGGTGGGGAGGGGGCCAGACAGGGACGGGTGACAGGAGGAGGCAGGAGGTGGGGAGGGAGTCAGACAGGGACGGGTGACAGGAGGGGGCAGGTTGTCGTGAGCCAGACAGGGACGGGTGACAGGAGGGGGCAGGTTGTCGGGAGCCAGACAGGGACGGGTGACAGGAGGGGGCAGGAGGTGGGACAGGGAGGGGTGACAGGAGGGGGCAGGTCGGCTCGTGTATAGGGCACAGAGTGATCGCTAGTTCTCCCATCATCCAGCAAGAAATTGTAAGATAGCGCCACTGTAGTTGGGGGGCAACCATAGACCGTATTAGTGTGACGTCATTTGACCTGCCGAGAGCGGGGTTCTGGTGCCAAACATTGGGATATCCCTTCATAAGTGCAGCAGTCGGCGATCCTAGACATCTCAAATTTTTTAATTCTACATTATATTTAACTCTACTATGCCACGATGCTACGTCTATGTAGTGCTTCTCGGAGTTTGGATTTGTTTGGCACCAAACTTACGCCAGGACTAATGCGGTCTATTGTTATCAGTTGTTCAAATCTACAGGTAATATTGAGACAAACTTAAGGCTAAAGTTCCTGCATAACCAGCCCTTTTTTTTTTTTTTATCTTTTTTTTTTAGAAAATCCATTGATAGTTGGCCCCAGCACCTGGATGGCGTTGGGGAGGGGGGGGGGGCAAGATGGCCACCTCCATAGCAATGTGTCCTATAGGCCTAAATATGGGAATAGGCGATGGACGGAAAGGGAAGGAGATGGGAAATGTAGGAAGATGGAAGGAAGTAGAGTGGGAGAAAAGAAGGGAATGACAGAGGATAAGAAGGAGGGAAGGAGAGGGAGGGAGGGATGAAGAGAGGGAGAGAGTAGGGGAAGGAAAGAGAGGGAATGGAAAAGGATAAGAATGAGGGAAAGGGGGTGGGGAGTTAGCTCAGTGGTAAGAGCACCAGACTTGTAATCCTAAGGTTGTAAGACTTTGTGGGTTCGGGTCCCACCCCCAGCAGTGGTAGATTTACTGCTTTATTAAAGACCGTCCTTCTCATGCCATGTCTATGTGGTGTGGGAAGTAAAAGATCTCTCACCTCGGTAAATGTGTAGGGGTGAGATTTCTACCTAACTTCATCACATAGATTCGATCATCACCCCTGTGGTGTAAAAGAACCTTGAGAAAGTCTGGTAAGGACATATAATGGTTGGCTGGACGTAAAATCAAAACAAAAAACAAACAAAGAATGAGGGAAGGAGAGGGAGGGAGGGATGAAGAGAGGGAATAGACGGTGCATGGATGGGAAGGTAATGAGATGGGAAATGTAGGTGAAGCATTGATTGAAGAAGAGTGGGAGGAAGGGAGGAAAAGGGGAGAGAGAATGGCAGGGAGGAAGCCGGAGGGAATTGGAGGGAGAGAAAGTGGGAAGAATGGAGTGAGCGAGTGAGGCAGGGAAGGAAAGGGATTGACAGAGGAAAAGAAGGAGGGAGTGAGAGGGAGGGAAAAAGGAGGTGATCTAGTAAGGGAGGGAAAGAGAGGGAATATCAGAGGAAGAGAAGTTGGAGGGAGATGGGGAGAGAGAAGGGAAAAGGAGAAAGGGAATTAGGCAAGAAGGAAGGAAGGGAAGGGAGGGATGGGAAGGAGGGAAGAAGTGAAAGAAGGGTGGAGAAGGAGGGAGGGAGGGGAGGGTGGAAAAGGAGGATTCTCTACCCTAATCTTAAAGTACCCAAATCCTGTTTTCACCTGAGAAACGTGAACTGCGGTTTTGTTCTCTGTGTTGAGATTCAAGTTGAATGTGTGCACATCTCATTTCATTTGAATCACTAAGGTGTAAATACACCTTTTAAACACTATCTGTGGAGAAGGTTTATTCTGGATATTCTGGATGTTGGGAGATGAAGTAGGCAGGTCTGCGAGAGAAGATCCCAAATTGATGTTTTTCATCGCTCTCAGTGCGAAATGTATATATATATATATATATATATATATATATATATATATATATATATATATATATATATATATATAATTATATTATTTTTATGTTTATTGATTGATGAGGCTCAAAACGTGAGAAAATACAAGAATCAATATATTACATTATAGTTCACTGCAACACGATGATCAATTGGTAGTAATATATGGAAACAGGATTACTCTGTCTGTACATGATAAATATGCAGTAAAATTGACAATAAAACGAACCGATGCCAAAGGCAGAGGTTTGTTTCATCATCAATTCTACCAAGTATTTATCACGTACAGACACAGTATGCCTGTTTTCGTATTAATATATACCTTAAAATATCCAATTTTGAACTTTGCTTTTGGGCGAGTTTTTGGATTGTGCCGCCGTACATGCCCTGTAAGCCACATATACATACTCCATACATCACCTAGGTGTTGTATGGATATGAATATTTCATGGGTAGGAGCAGGCCGTATGTGTAGGATATACTACCACAGGTATATGATAACATGTAATTCGCCGCTTCCTTGACATAGTATATTGGAATTACAGCAGGGAAGTCATGACGATGCACCGTAAATATGAGCATGTTCCCCACTCAAAATGGACCATTGGATTCTAACGCTGGGGGTCCAAGATTCATGGTCTAAACATGGTCTGCGGGGAGGTGGAACAGTCTTGTTATCTCCACCCTCAGAATATACCCAAGCATTTACACTGACGACTATGAGTTCTCACATTCCACCCCACTTGAAATAGTCGTGGGCGTCAGAGCGTGTCCAATAGTCGTGAAGTGGTGCCGAATTGTGTAATGTGATATAACCAGACGACCTACAGTCGCCATGCGCTTGGCGTTTACACTAGACGATTTCTAGCTTTTTTACTGCTGAAAGTTGTCAGGGGGTGCAAAATCCAAGAATCGCCAGCCAGAATTGTCTAGTGGGTCAAGCTGGCTGTCCTGAGCCTCATGGTCTAAACATGGTCTGCGGGGAAGTAGTGATTCAAATGAGATGGGATCGACCTCTGACCCTAAACTTTCCTAGGTTTCTGAATTTATCTCACCCTTCACATTGACTAATGAGCTAACCTTTGTGACATAATTCCCCATTTGATATTTTCCCTAAATATCTCATGGGCGTTGGATACGAGTTCCCAATGTTAAGTCTATGGAGAAAAAATATCAGGGGTGAGATAAAAGAGATGGAAGCATGATGATGCAAGGTAACTAGTAGCATGGTTCCCGCTCAAAATGGACCATTGGATTCTAACACTGACACTGCGCGAAAACCACCAGTTTATATATGTATACACCCGGCGTATATAGGTATGATCTTGCGTATACAAGGTAGTTCTATTTTCCGTTGTGTATACGCCTTATCTATAGATGTTTAAAATGTATACGACCCATGTATACGGCATATAGCCTATGATCCATGGGCGCCGCCATGACACCCCCCGAGTAAGTGTTCTTCACTAAAGGAGGCGAAAAAGTAGCTGTTCTTCACTGATGGAGGTGCAAAAGAAGTGAGTGATAATTGGGAAATGTCACAACTCTTGCCTTGCTCACATATGTAAATAAAGTGTTCCATGTGAAAAACATCATGTCCTGGGTTTTAGCATTATATCTTCCTGCTCTGGGATCGGTGTAGAGAGTCAAGGGAACCATGGTAAAACATTGAAAGGCGGCTGAATTTCATAAGAACAAAGAGCCAGAATACAGGTTTTGTCCCCCGACCACCTAGTGACTGCTTTATGAACTAACAATGGCTTTGTCCCCTATACATGTCCCGCACACAATATTTCTCTTCATATACGCTTTGCGGCAAATACAGCCATTACGCTGACATATAGAAGAGGAAACGTGTCAATAATCAGCCGATACATGCACTTAAGCGATGGCGTATATATATATGAATAAACTGGTGATTTTCGCACAGCGTGACTTCATGGTCTAGACATGGTCTGCGGAGAGGGAGGACAGTCTTGTTACCTGCACCCTTTGTGGTCTGGCTGACACGACAAAGACCAGGTTATCTTCTCTGCAGCAGACACAGCCTGGCTCTCTGTCCCTCCATTCATCACCTCAGACAACACTCTCTGAGCCCCACCTTTACACAGGCTCGCCTTACATGAGTGATGGCCAAGTTGTGGTGAAGCTTCCTCCTTTGTACTTCTAAGAGTGGATGAATAATTCCTATTATTAACGTTCAAAGCAGTTTGAACGTGGCTGCTACTGCGTTGTTTTTTTGGTTTTTGTTGTTGTTTTTTTTTTGTTTTTTCGAGCCAAAAAAAATCTTTGGTGAAAGTCGAAATCTCCGCGAGTTTGAGACTATACACACAACGAAAAAGATGTTTAATCTTTAAGTTAGGTTCAGATTTGTAATATAAGTAGATATCGATCTGCGAGAGTGGGGACACTTGTTAATATTCAAAGTATACTGAATTCTGATTAAATCTAAACATCACAGAATAGAGGCGATACCTGATACTTGATCTGATGCATTTTGAAATAATAAGAGGATATGAATTCTAATATCATAGCGGCGCAATATTGAGTTCAAAATCTTGAAATATATATATAGGCCCTTCACAATTTGACTGGTTTTCGATACGAGTAGCTGTATCCTCCACCAAGTTGATTTTTAAAAGAAAATCTTTTATTTATACTGGCTATGTCTCAGTTAGCTCAGTTCAGATGCTGGTTTCCTTGCATGGCTAGGTCCATGTTACGAAAAGCTCCAAGTTCGTATTGCATTAGATGTAGATAAGTATAGCATATGTAAATCACAAACAAATAAACAACCATCATGGTACCCACAGAACTAAATGACTAAACCCATTAGAAATGCTTGACAAATATGGTATGATTGAAGAGAAACTATTGCTATATTACTATACCAGAAAGGGACTTAGAACCCACACAAAAAAAAGAAGGGATTCGAGCAGCACTCGACTATTGGACATTGGAAAGGAAAGGAAGGAAAAAGAACTCATCATACAAAGACAGGTCGCATGTTAGATATTTCCTAGCGGAATGACTTTATGTAATTTGACGAGGGATCTAGGTGTATACCTCTTATAAGATTGTTTGTTGTTTTTTTACAGTAAAATAAAAGCTGCTTGAAAAAAAAAGTGCAGTTGATGTGCAGCTATACCCGAGCAGTAGCGAGGATATTGGGTTGTCAACCATGAGGAAGATGCGAATACTTGTCTAAAAGGACAATATTTAATTATCTATCGTTCACTTTAAGGTCTAAATCTATCCAGGAATTCGGCGTCGGTATATTGCTTATATGAGTAGTTCCTAAAGTGTCCGTGAGGTGCCAGCACACACATGTTTGTGCACCTTCCTTGTAGAATTTTGAATCCTCAATTGATAGGATACACGCTCCCTGTTTATGCTCTATGGACACTTTGTATCAGGTGGATAATAGATCTGTTATAATAAGAAAGGATACTTATCTCACCCCTGTATTTTTCTCCATATAGCCTTAACGAAAGGACCTCATATTCCATGGTCATTAAGGTAGTGTATCCAATACTCAATGTCTAATTGGGGGTGTTACTTTATTGATTAACCCTTCAAGAGCCACACATCATTCACCATGTACCCATACTACAGCAGGTACCAGACCCAATTGTGGCCTTTGTATGGCCAGTTTTGTAGTCAATATTATTAAGAGAAATTACAAATTTAAAATTTCCAGTAAATCTATATTTTTTATTAGAACTTTCCGATATTTCAAAGACATACTGGCGACATTTAGCATAATATCTCATATAATTTTAATGATTCTGCGATAATTTTTCAAAAAGTTACAAAGCAACAAATACAGAGTGGTTCATCCATTCCATATGTGAATGCCATATGGCATTGTCCTGCCACGGCCAGGGGAATGAGTGAGTTCCAATCAGAAACCCACTCGATGAAAACAACTTGGTCAGCTTCGCTTCGTTAATTAATCTGTAGTCAAACGAGGTGGAGTGCGGACCAAGTTATTTTCATGTCATGAGTTCTCTTCTAAGTACTGCTGGAGGGTGACGTGAAATGAAAGATTAAACCACGCTTCTTGGAACCCTCAAGATAATTATAACTCCAATTACAACTATATAATGTAGGGAGGAGCATTATATTAAATACAAGCTTAGGGGAATCTTGGGGAAATGCTCTCCCATACAGAAATAATATACGACCTGCTGTAAAAAGTATACCCCACACTAGTTTCCCATTCTGTTTCCAATTCCTTTCTGATTCAGAGTCAGATATGTATATATATATATATATATAAACCCAGTCTATAATAGTATTGTAAACCTATGCCAGAAAATCCCTGGTATCTAAATATGTACAGGGGAACCAGCTGAAATTTCAGATTTAAAACAAGGCAACAGTCAAAAGTTTTTAAACTCATAGATTATGAGTTGTGAAATGTGGGATTGTTATATGAGCTTCATAGACAATCCAGCTATTTTGTTTTCATCTTTAAACCAATGTATCAGTTGATTAGATTGCCCCTTAAAGTGAGCACATGTGTCATAGATACAAAACTAAACCCAATAACACATGAGGTGTTTACCACTAAAGAAAGTAATCCCAGAAACAGTTTCTGGTTTGAAAAAACAAATAACAGAAATGAGTGTATATCCTTTATCATACAAATATGTGTATCTCTATAAATTAATACAACACAAAGTACTCCCTGTGGCACTCAGAATTTAGGATATTCGAAAAACTGTCGGTTGGGACAGATTTTGTCCCAAACAGGAAGGTTGGTGCAGAGATATAAGTGGCCGCAGGAAGTAGAGTGCAGGATATCTGCTAGGAGAGTGATCCCTTCACTGTGTGAAAACCACCAGTTTATATATGTATACACCCAGCGTATATAGGTATGATTTTGCGTATACAAGGTAGTCCTATTTTCTGTTGTGTATACGCCTCATCTATAGATGTGTAAAATGTATATGACCCGCATATGCATGTCCCACACACGATATTTCTCTTCATATACGCTTTGCGGCAAATACAGCCATTACGCTGATGTATAGAAGAGGAAACGTGTCAATATACAGGCGATACATGCACTTACGCGATGGCGTATATATATATATATGAATAAACTGGTGGTTTTTGCGCAGTGCTTTTGCCCAGTGGGTCACATGAGTAGATAAGAAATGTAGATGTTACCCGAAGACGAGGACACTGTGTCCGGTACTCCTGGATGGTCTCATTTACAAATGTCAGGTATGACTCGGCTGTGTATGATCATACTCCTAAAGAGGTGCTTGATGCGTCACACAGCAGGAAACAGCCCGGCACAGAAAGGACACAGTTCTCCGAGTATGGCAGGCCACTCTACTCCCTCGTATTACATTGATAACAGACGGTTCTATATGTCGTCAATAGGACCTATGGCAAGCCGCTTCAGCAGTCCTCCAAAGCCAATCCGACAGACTAAGATTTACACTGATGTCAACAATTTGAATTATCGGGGACCTGGCGAGAGAGTATCGTAATCCTGCATGGAACATCCCTTTTACCCAGTAGGTCACATGACTGCATAAGAAATGTAGATGTTACCCGAAGACGAGGACACTGTGTCCGGTACTCCTGGATGGTCTCATTTACAAATGTCAGGTATGACTCGGCTGTGTATAATCATACTCCTAAAGAAGTGCTGGATGCGTCAAACAGCAACAAGCAACCACACACAGAAAGGACATCTTTTTCTGAGTATGGCAGGCCACTCTACTCCTGCATATTATATTGATAGCAGGCGGTTCAATACATCGTCAATAGGACCTATGGCAAGCCGCTTTACCGGTCCTCCAAAACCGTTCCAACGGTTTGAGATTTACACCCATGTCCATGATTTGAACTATCGGGGACCCGGCGACAGACTATCGCAATCCTGTATGGAACATCCCTTTTACCCAGTAGGTCACATGAGTAGATAAGAAATGCAGATGTTACCCGAAGACGAGGAAACTGTCTCCGGTACTCCTTGATGGTCTCATTTACAAATGTCAGGTATGACTTGGCTGTGTATAATCATACTCCTAAAGACGAGATTCTGTATCTTTTTAGGAGTAAATGTCGCTAACAATTACAAGGTTAAGAATGTGTTAAGGTTAAGAAATTGTGTTTGATTACAGAATCCAAGCAGGATTTGTCTGAGACAAACACCCTGTGAGGTACATGAATTTCAGCAGGGTTTGTCTCAGACAAACATCCTGTGAGGTATATGAATCTCACCATCTGAATCCCGAAGAGTTGTTGAGTAAAATGCCTTGCCATAACTCCACCATAGAGAGTAGCCTGTGAGGTACATGAATCTCACCGTGTGAATAACGCAGAGTTAGTGAGTAGAACACCTTGCCATAACTCCACCATAGACAGCATCCTGTGAGGCACATGAATCCCACCGTGTGTCTTCATCTAAATTGTTGGCGGTATTGACCCCTAAAAAAGGAACAGAATCATGAGACTTTGAAACCTATGAGGAACATGAATCTCACTGTCTGAATTCCACTTAACAAGGAACAGAATCTCATGAGATTTTGAACCCTGTGAGGTACAGGAATCTCACCGTCTGAATCCCATAGAGTTAGTGAGTAAAAAACCTTGCCATAACTCCAACGTAGAGAGTGTCCTGTGAGGTACATGAATCTCACCGTGTGAATCCCTCAGAGTTAGTGCGTAGAACGCCTTGCCATAACTCCAACGTAGAGAGTGTCCTGTGAGGTACATGAATCTCACCGTGTGAATAACGCAGAGTTAGTGCGTAGAACACCTTGCCATAACTCCACCATTGAGAGCATCCTGACGCCGTCTGAGTTGACGCTAATTGACTGAGGACGTCTTGTTACATCTCGTCCTGTGGCTATCTCTACAAATTACGCGCTGCCTTGACATTCACATCCCTGATCTGCTCTGAGCAGCTCCGAGCAGCTCTGAGCAGCTCCCAGTGACAGTGTTATCACTCAGAGAAATGTCACCTTTATTAATGTCACTAAAGTGGTGATTCCACCAGACTAGAAGCTTTATCGGGAAGTTTCTGAAGTCCTTGGAATGTATCAAAGAATATCTTATATGGTGAAATTTCTCACATGATAAATCGTATACGCGTCCGAAATTACCAGAAAAAATTGGACGCTTCCACCGCCAGCTATGATTATACGAAATTTCCCGATTTTCATTTCGGCAAGTTTCAGGTGCTCGGTGGTTTCAGCGCTACTTACAGCCTGTAACACACGAGAAAATGTCACACATGCACATTTCATGAGGATCGATATTGATTAAATCTAAATCACACCCATGGTATTTTTCCCACATAATTCCAACAATGGCAACTCGTAATGGGGGACTTTGTCAAAAATGTTTCAAATTCATAAGAATTTTGGTGACCATTTAAAGTCAGGTTGGGCACCCAGGTCCAAATAACAGCGTACGGCACAGTAAGCCGTACATGATTTTTGAGATATAAAGAGCAGAGGTCAATATTTATAAGAATAATAGGCACAGGTGTAAAATAAATACCACTTCTTCCTAAATCTCATGAAAAAATAGAAGACATACAAATGTAACTTCTACTCATGTCTTATATTTATGGTGAATGTTTTATTTTTGTCACAATCTTATCTTTGATCATCGATTAATTCCCCAATCCTTTCTATACAATTCACTGTCGTTTTTAGAATCGAAATTCTATTCTAAAAGAAATAAAAATTTGAAATTCTGATCACCAACAAATATTTCACAAGTAGGAGACCTCTTTGGCATTTCCTGTGGCGATAATCATTTTAGTAATTTTTCACCTTTTTGCTGATAAAAGCTGAGGTTAACGTGAAGCGCTGATAGAACATTAATCCAACACTGAACCACGCATTAATGTGACTTCCGCTCTCAACTACAGCCAAACGCTTTTTGTGTGTTTTTTTCAAATTCCTTTACTGGTAGAAAAATAGTTAGTTCTGGCATTAGTGGAACAGCAACCAATAAAACACTGACTCAGAATGTTGCCCGTTAAATTACAATTAGATTACCACAGATTACATCACCTCTCAACACACTCTCCAAGCACAGAACCAGGATGCTAATTACTACCCTCACCCGCAATGACTCTGCGTGGAGACTGTATGTAGATTACTGGAGAGCGAACAGGTTGAGGAGAAAATTCCAAGCACATTCTGGGATTTCGTTGTGTTGATCTGCACTAAACCTCTGGATGGAGAGTGGCGGATGGGTGAGCTACTCTGCAAGGAGCATTACGCTGTTATCTGGGGGGTTTGGTTGTGGCCCAATCGCTTAAGGTCAGGGACTTATGTCAAGAATTCTGTATACTACCTTTTTAAATTTATTTCTGTTTAGAATCCTCTATTGATAGCCATGAGATGTATTTTGGACCAGTATTGCATGAATCCGGATGATGCAGTCGAATGAGAGCTTAGTTTTGGTCCCGAATATCGCCCCGGGTACGGAAAGGATCTGGGACCCGTTTCACAAGTTTTGTGACATGTCTGTGGCACCATACAGACATCAGGGTTGTCTAGTTTCGTGACAACACAAGTAGCTACCCTTAGGAAAAGACAGACCCCAAACCAAAGAATTAGTCAAAGCTAGACACATCATGGACCTGTTTCACTAGTTTCGTGACATGTCTGTGACACCATACAGACATTGGGGTTGTCTA
The DNA here is from genome assembly GCA_950022655.1 of Alentia gelatinosa. Lineage (NCBI taxonomy): Eukaryota > Metazoa > Annelida > Polychaeta > Phyllodocida > Polynoidae > Alentia > Alentia gelatinosa. The sequence goes on from OX465589.1 coordinate 2,242,195, forward strand.
GTTTCGTGACAACACAAGTAGCTGCCCTTAGGAAAAAACAGACCCCAAACAAAAGAATTAGTCAAAGATAGACACATCATGGACCTGTTTCACTAGTTTCGTGACATGTCTGTGACACCATACAGACATTGGGGTTGTCTAGTTTCGTGACAACACAAGTGGCTGCCCTTAGGAAAAGACAGACCCCAAACAAAAGAATTAGACAAATCTACACATCACGGACCTGTTTCACTAGTTTCATAACAAAAGTGTTAGACAGACATGAAAAGCGGCACCAACAGTGCAAGCAAGAACGGACAAAACAAAGTCTAATGTCTAGTTCTTATGAAACCGGACACACCATCCAGACGCCATCTAGACATGTCCTGAAACTAGTGAAACAGGTCCCAGCTCCTGAATGGTTTGCCGCGCCACGGCCGCCTATCTCCAAATTTTTCATTTCTTGCATCAAATTTCCAATTTGAAGATATATAAAAACCGCATACATATTCACAATAATTGTGGGATATGGGTCAATGGTCTATGACTGTACAATGACGGAAACCAGCTAACACCAGATCCTGTAAAGGCACTGAATTATGGGATACCTAAACATTGTCTGCAGTGGTGACACCTGTTACCTCAACTGTATAGAACACGGATTGATTGCTAGTTTGGCCATCATCCGCCCGGAAATTGTTAGCGCTACTGTAGTTGTGGGACAACCACTATTTTCTGCCGTCATAATCTATAGATAATCGTGAGACGAGGCTGAATCCTTCATTGGCAAACCCCAGAAAATATTTTCTATAAAATCCATTGATAACCGGACCCGCCACCTGGTGTTTTGTTTAGCAACGGGAGGCAAGATGGCCACGTCCATAACACAATGGCTATGTGCCCTATACACAGACTTTAAAGGAATCGGCGGAGTTGTGACCCGTGCACAATCTTCATAAATCAGTAATATACATAGGGGCCATCCATATAGTACGTACGCACTGGGGGGGACAAATATTTTTGAAATTTTGCGTATGCTCCTTTTTTGTTCAATTACGTGCAAGAATGGGAAACGTTTTGTCAAAATTTTCAGAAATTCTGCTACGTACTTTATGGATGGCCTTCTACCCATCATCTGCAGCACACAAGTATAAAGCTTAGTAAATCTAAAGCCAAGTACACATCTCCCGATTTCAGAACATTAATGTACCTTTGTTGGCGACAAAGGAACGCTAATTTGTCTCAGGCGAGGCGTCCTAACAGAGTCGGCCCCAGTCGGTAGATGTAGCACAGCTAGGCAAGGGTCAGCCAACGATTAGTGAACCACCTCCTTCAGATGTTATTTTGTTGCTAACAAGTTGTGATTTCTATGTTCCAAAATCGGTGGCGAAAAGTTTATCAACATGTTGATAAATCTAGTCGCCGACAACGGAACATTGCTAAATGGTGCTTGATAGGGTTACGTAATTTGCCTGCGGCAAGTTCGTTGACTCTTATACGATTTGCGAACTAATCATTCAACCCTTAATCAGCAGATGGGCATTGGGCTTTAGCGTAGCCCTGTGTCTTATACAGTATAGTCCATATCCCGATTATTGAACCCAACCCCCCACCTCCTTGAGATGTTCTTTTCTCTCGACGAGTTGTGGTTCAATGTTCCTAAATCGCTCACCAAACGTTTATCAACATGTTGATAAATCCAGTTGCCGACATCAGAAAGTTGGTAAATGGCCCCTGATTGGGTGGCCAACACGGGCTGAGGGGTTACATAATTTGCCTACAACAAGTTCACCGACTCCTATACGATTTGCAAACTAATCATTCAAACCTGAATAGGTAGATTTGCATTGGGCTTAACACAATGCATGGAAACTACACAATACACTGCCTCTTCATGGCATTAATGCATCACGATTTTAATTCATCTTCCAGTCAATGAGCGATTGCGAAACCGTGAAAGTATTGAAATGATCTTAAAAGCACAGACGGTATACAGTGCAGGGAATCAGTCATAGGCGTGGCGGATTTATCATCGTCTATTTACACGGAGCCATTAGGCTATGTCGGCACCCTCTTAGAAGACAGCGTATCTTTGATCAAACGTGAGTGATTAAGACATCTTTGTTTTCTTTGTGAAGGCCAGTCGAGACCGACCCTCACTCATACAGCTCGGGGTTGCTCCAGTCTCCGGACTCTTAATGACTAGTAGATGTTTTGTTTTGTTCATATGAAGTCTGTATTATTATATACCTATGCACTAAATCAGTGTAAATACGTACTGCTCCTAGGGGTACAGTTATTACACACAGAATGCACTGTACGCCGTGAAACGTTGTACCGGTGCCTTTGGATACTGACAGACTGCACGCTTTGGGTGACAGACTGCATCCTTTGACCCTCACCGGCACGCTTTGGCTGACAGACTGCACCCTTTGAAAAAATAACGCATTTTGATTGGTCGAGAGGCCGACAACAGAATTCTAGGTGGCAGATTCAAAAATGGCGGATCCCTTCACTTCGCGAGTTCTGTGGCGTCGTACAGTAACCACGGAGCGAGTTTGTGCGAAAACACATCAAACTTCGAGGTGGAATACGATAACGAATCACGTGATACACTTTAGATAGCTTAGATATGCGAGAAATATCGATTTCGATACGTTCACGGGCCGAGCGGGGACTCGCCGATGTCAACAAATAGCGGAGACACTGCACCGCTCGAGTGTAGCTGTCCGACGGGACGATCGAGCGTAGCAGGGTGACCCTGCGTTAATTTATGCGGCGGTTTAATGTATTCTCGCCTGCGCGGTGATCACTTCCGCTAAACAACATCTGGCGTGTCTGCTAGTGTACGCATCGTCTTTGCGAGTTGTGCCAAGTGACTTCTACGTCGAATTACGGTCAGTTTTAGCGAATTAAGACCGAATTAAGGTATATAATAATATGAAACCATAGTGATGGTGCCAGTACGGGTTAGATTTACTCGTTGTTTCGGAGAAATTCGTTCTGAACTCGCCGTGCCGGCTCGTTCAGAACGAATTTCTCCGAAACAACTCATAAGTCTAACCCGTACTGTCACCATAACTATGGTTTCACATAGTATATAGGTGCCATTGGCTGAGTTGTTAGAATAAGATATTGTATTTTATACATATGTATAATATATATGGTATTTATAGCCAAAATTGCTAGTTTAGGTGAAATTGGTAAGGGATATTTAGAAGGAAACCCACGAGATGAGAATAACTTGGCCCGAGTTTGACTGCAGAGTAATCCAAGAAGCGAAGCTGAGTGAATTACGTAGCGGTCAAACGATGTGGAGTGCAAACCAAGTTATTCTCATTTCTGATTTTATCTCACCCCGTATAACATCATATATTGCTGGAATAACTCGACAAATTAGCCATTGAGTATTAGGTACGATACTTTCACGGCCATGGAGTACGAGTTCCTAACGTTAAGCCTATGGAGAAAAATACCGGGGTGAGATAATGTATTTAATACATATGTATAATATACACATGGTATATATAGCCAAAATTGCTAGTTTAGGTGAAATTGGGATATTATTAAGGAAACCTATGAAAGTTTATGGTCAGAGCTCGTATCCCATCAAGTTTGAATCGCTTAATTATTAATAAGGCGAAGCCGCATGTATTACGTAGCGATTCAAAAGAGATGGGATCAAGCTCTGACCATAAACTTGAATGGGTTTCTGAATATATCTTACCCTTGATATTGACTAATGGGCTAACAATTGTGATATAATCCCCCATTGGATATTTTTCCTAAATATTCAATGGGCGTTGGATATGGGTTCCCAAAGTCTAAGTAGAAAAAATACTAGGGTTGAGATAAATACATATAAGCATAGCCAAAATTACTAGTTTAGGTAGAATTGGTGAGAGAGATATAAGCATAGCCAAAATTACTAGTTTAGGTAGAATTGATGAGAGATAGATATAAGGCAAAGAAAAACAGATTGACATCCATTGTGTTGGTATGGGGCAAACATATATAGAACTGCATCGAGAATCGTATGAATACGCAATACTCCACATATTTGGGGGTGGGGAGTTAGCTCAGTGGTTAGAGCACCGGACTTGTAACCCCAAGGTTGTAAGACTTTGTGGGTTTGAGTCTCACCCCCAGCAGTGGTAGATGTACTGCTATAACAAAGGCCATCCTTCTCATACCATGTCTATGTGGTGTGGGAAGTAAAAGAACTCTCACCTCCGTAAATGTGTAGGGGTGAAATTTCTACCTGAATTCATCACATAGATTCGATCACCACCCTAGTGGTGTAAAAGAACCTTGAGAAAGTCTGGAAAGGACCTATAATGGTTGACTGGACGTAAAATCAAACCAAAACAAAACAAACAAACTCCACATATTTGGATGTGCCACATTCGTCATTAAGACGAAGCTGTGTGACGTTTATGGCGCATCCAAATGAGTGATTATTGCATATCATGTTGTTTGAGTGCGTTTCTCACCCCTTTCACATACATCAAATAGCATCACAATATCAGATAATTTCAAATAAATTTGAAAATTCAGTTAGCGTTAAAATCTCCATGTCTTGTCTTTTCTCTGAATCCTGGCCGCTGATTGGTCAGTCACATATGACATCATCTCACACTCACTCTACCACAGCCATGGCGTAGTATTGTCACTTTACGGGGGTGATCATTGAGAATTTTCTTTTAATTTCTTTTAATTTCATTCCTATGGCTAAACTTGTACCAGGGGTGAGATAAATCATGTCAATATAGTGTGGGAACTACATTAACCGATTGACATATAGCATGATACTTGATACGACCTTAGAATATCATTTTGCTCTAATGTTCAGCAAATTCCAGTCATGATTTTATTCCAGCTGTCATGCTGTGAAATGTGTGCTCACTCTCCAGTCGTAGCTTCTCTCAAGCAAGCTTATCGAATGTGGCAGCATACCACAGAGGCTATGACTGGAGAGTGTGGCCATTCTGTCAATATTATGTGTTCGGCAGATGTCAATCAGCTCAGCAGGGTATACTTGAAAACAGCCGACATTGTTGGAGTATGTGCCCCCTCTGGAGTATGTGCCTCCTCCGGAGTATGTGCCCCTCTGGAGTATGTGCCTCCGCAATATGAGCCTCCAAGAGAAGGTGAGACAGAGGGTGAGGGAGAGAGAAAGAGAAAGGGAGAGAGAGAAAGGGAGAGAGAGGGAGTGAGAGAGGGAGGGAGAGAGAGAAAGGGAGAGAGAGGGAGAGAGGAAGAGAGAGAGGGGAAGAGAGAGAGGGAGAGAGAGAGAGGGAGAGAGAGAAAGGGAGAAAAAGAGGGGGAGAGAGAGAGGGAGTGAGAGAGGGAGAGAGAGAGGGAGAGTGGAAGAGAGAGAGGGAGAGAAAGAGAAAGGGAGAGAGAGAAAGAGATAGAGAGGGAGAGAGAAAGGAAGAGAGAGAGGGAGTGAGAGAGGGAGGGAGAGAGAAAGGGAGATAGAGAGAGAAAGAGATAGAGAGGGAGAGAGAGAGAAAGGGAGAGAGGAAGAGAGAGAGAAAGGGAGAGAGGGAGAGGGAAAGAGATACACAGGTTCTGTGGGTGGCGTATTACTAAGACATTATGGCCATCGGTTGGCCATCGAGGTGTATGTTTGGTGAGGTAGGTTTGGCGATAGTGTTGGACATCGATCTTTGTAATATGGGGCGCTTGGCCTCCCCTACACGTCAGCTGCGCTTATCCGTCTATGATGGAAACCCTATCTGCTCCTTTTATCATAGCGCTGTAATATGAAGCATCTGTATTTAAAGTAGTGCCTGACTCTTCTCAATATGCCCCGTCTTGTATTAAACCTCCAGTCAATCCTCCAGATACTTACAGTAATCAGACACTCTGTCTAAGAGTGAGTTCAGAAATAAGACTCTGTTTGGAGATTAAACCTTGAGATATTCATAAAATAATAGAATACTCAGAACAGTATGTGTTTGAGTATGACTTTGATTTTATCCATACAAATTCTTAGTGATTTAAACAAGTATTAAACTTTGAACCTTCTCATACCATGTCTATGTTGTGTGGTGTACAGCCACCTTTCTCCTTCATACCCAGCAGTGGTAGATTTACTACTATATCAAAGTCCAGTCTTTCTCATACCATGTCTATGTGGTGTGGTGTACAGCCACCTTTCTCCTTCACCCCCAGCAGTGGTAGATTTACTGCTATATCAAAGACCAGTCCTTCTCATACCATGTCTATGTTGTGTGGTGTACAGCCACCTTTCTCCTTCACCCCCAGCAGTGGTAGATTTACAGCTATATCAAAGGCCAATCCTTCTCATACCATGTCTATGTGATGTGGGAAGTAAAAGAACTCTCACCTCGGTAAATGGGTAGGGGTGGGATTTCTTCCTACATTCATCTCATAGATTCGGTCAAATCCAAAGTAAGTCTAATTGAACAAATTCGACGTTAAACTACGAAAACAAACAAACAAAAATAAATCAAACCAACCAACCAACCTCCCTGGTTATATAGGAGTGACTAGATAAGGGACATGTAGGCTATGATTCACCCACGACCAGCACAGTTTCATCATAGCCGGTGAACTAATTGACCTATCAATCAGTGTTACTGACACCCCATAAAGACACCCAGGAGGTAACGGATTAACACTGGCAGGATCATCCTTTAATCCTTTCCCTGCAGCACCCCAGCACCAGGCCAGAGAACTCTGTGAATGATTACTATCTGTATGTAATCAAAGTATCCTGTATGGAGTTGTCATGACATGGGTTTTAATTTTCGAGGCCAACTGTCCCATATGCATTTAATTTTACACATTTTATAATATTAGAGAAAATCACCTCGGCAGCCTTTGTTAACATGGAAATGCACAACTTCTTAGCTCCTAACAACATATTGTATGCTCTAACCGCTATAATGCGTGAACTTACGTGGGAAATAATCGATATTGGAACAAATCCTGGTGTTTGCAGATGACTTGGGTTTGTTGGTTGTCCCTTACTCACAGTCAGGTGTGAGTGTGGGTGTGACATGAGGCCCAGAGAGGTGTGAAATCTCTACGACACCTGAGACTTTATCAATAACGTATGGTGCGTGGGTGTGTTTAATAAATAAGATATGAGGAGTAGGAGTATGATTCCTGCATGGAGTTGTCCCTCTGCCTTCACTGCCATATAAGGAATAGGAGAAAACGCCCTAACTGTGGCCGAACTATGTCTTAGTTCGAGGTCACCTATCGCCGACGTTCGCCCCGACGCCGTAGGCGAAGGGGCGAACGTCGGCGATAGGTGACCGAGAACTAAGACATAGTTCTGGCCACAGTCTGGGCGTTTTCTTATTATTACATACCTTAATTCGATCAGAAACACGCCATTTATCGAGTTCGTAAGTCACAACCGCTCCATGTTGACACTGTCTGCTACAAACCGGAAGTAGCGCAGGATCTGTGAATCACGCATGCCCGATAGGCCGCAACTCGCCTAGCGGATGTTTGGCCGCTATTTGGTACGAGTGCGGTTAGCAGAAGATACGATTGGAGAGGGTTAGGCGTGTGTGGAGGCGGACAAACCGGGAACCAGCGTAAGCGTGTCTGTGCGTCCCCCGCTGCGGATCGTGTTGTTATTATCGATGAATTTCGCATATTTGAGCAGTTTAAACGGTGTCTGGTGGATCCAAATCGTTAGTTACCTCGACGATTGGTCATTAGGAACCTGTAGTTGTTACGGGGGGCCTGTCTCACGAGTTTCAAGTCGCGATTCGACGACATTTGCCATGTTGTTTTTGATCGCGATGACGTTGAATACGCATGCCTAGCGCGTTGCGTCGAGTTAGTTACATACACGTTAGAATCTTGCAGTACGACAAAGCGCACCATAGTGGGCCGGAGTCGCGATATACTACACCCCTGTGAGCGGGTAGTATTTCACTGACGTTCGGCTATGTAGGTATGTAATAATATATGAGACCCAGCAGCCAATGACTGCATTCAGAGCAAACCACGACCTTCACCCTGACCTCCTTACATAGTGTTAATAGCGCCTTGGGACGGTTCTACAGTCTATAGTTGACCTGAATCTAGTGGGCCAAAACCACCCTCATCCTTCTCCTCAGGTTATTGGAGGCGACCAATGACAATTGATTTAATTTTATTTATGTGTTTCACGATTTCAACATTCTCCTACATGTAGTTGTACAAAGCCCTGAATGGTAGGCAAGACATTAAGTTACCGTTGACAATGTTTTACTTCATGTAATAATTCTATCATGTTTTGCTTTGATATTATCATACACCCATGGCCGAATGACTATGAAATACCACCTGCTCTTAGAGGTGCAGAATAAATAATGTTCGGGCTCACTGAGATGTAGTGAATGTTCGGGCGCACTTTGACCGTAGTGTTGCATATATCATGATATAGATATCAGCATTTGTTTAATGTTTTGTTTTTCGCATACTATCAAATATACATATCTCATGGTGCTCATAGTTCAATAGTACATTTCTCTCGACTATAGAAGTAGGTTGGAACACTCAACAGTTGTTATTTATGCTGGTAATGGCCTATCTATCTATATCTCTCGTTATGATCTATCTATGTGATATTTCGGTTATATAACCCTCACTCGTAATGACCTGTTTATTAGAGCATGCTCGCACGCGCTAAATACGTTGCCCATATAAGGTAAGAGTCAGGGTTAGAGTCAGGGTTAGAGTGGTCACATACACTTTCAGCTTGCTGAGAAAAATCTCTCCCTTCACTATCTGCGTGCTATTCACTGTGATATTCGATAAGGAGCAGGGTGCCAGGGTCTCAGGGTCTTTGAGGCATGTCAAGCTGACCATGACCAATCACTCAAGACTGAAGTACCTTATTGACATGCTTGATATGTTTTGATCCTAGAGTCAGGCAGTTAGAGAAATGGCAAGTGAGTTACAGAAAAAGATCCATATAGTGAATGTAATCCAAATATTTTAGTTGTAATTCGTTCGAAATTGCAAGCTCATTCATCAATGATGTACATACCGTTTGCTTAGTATGATATTACATGGTTATATTACCCTCACTCCTAATGATCTATTTCTGTTATATTAAGGTCTCTCTCATAAAAAAAGAATCTCGAGAATGCCAATCTTCTCAGAGTAATTCAGATGGAATCAGGGTAATGTGATTTATCAAATGAAAATGAACGTAATCGTTCGCCTTGGGGGAAGCCACGCAACAGAAAACATAAATCTATTCTGGTTTACGACATTCAAACCGGAAGTAGTTTAGAAAACACGAATTCCCTCACCTGGCAACGCGTGGGTGGTTCCGCCCGCGTCCTCCAGGGGGCAGTAAAGCTAGTTGATGTAACCCGGATGTAGCTGGTGCCTACTCTACATGCAAGTGAACGATAATGGGGGAAAAGTCTGCCCTGGCTCATAGAGGCTAATGCTGTGTGGGGGAATACACTGTACATCCAGGCAGTGGATGCATATATACATACATAGATGGAAGGACAGCTTTTAGATGTCATGAATCAGTCATTAGGTGATGGGCATTTATCAACCGACTCCACCAGCAGCTGGCACTTGAGTATACTACCTGGAGAAGATATCCATCTTGAATTTTTCTCGAATCATACCATACACCCTCCAGAGGTTACTAAACTCCCTATTACTATGTACCTATGGGCGAACGTCTATGATATACTAAGAGAAAACGTGGTTACTGAGCCCGAAGGGATGCCCGTTCGAAGTCTTTTGATGCCATAATACGTCCTGATGCCGCAGGCGGAGGGACGTATTTATGGCATCAAAAGGCCAAGAATGGCATCCCTCCGGGCTCAGTCACTACGTCTTCTTATTATTACATACCTAGATATTAAAAAAAATTTATATACCTATTTTATGTACTAACTGACCCGATAGTCACAGTGCGCCCAAATATTTAATACGGGCGCAGTGCGCCCGAACATTATTTATACTGCACCCGTAGCAGCGGGGAGTATTTCATATACGTTCGGCTATAGGTATGTAATAATACCTGCTGCTAGGGTGGCAGTATAGATAATGTTCGGGCGCACTGCGCCCGTAGTAAATATTCGGGCGCACTGTGGCCATAGCGAATGTATCAGGTCAACACGTACATAAAATAAGAATAAAAATGGCATTTTTCTTGATATTTAGGTATGTAATAAGAGAAAACGTGGTCACTGAGCCCAAAGGGATGGCCGTTGAAGGTCTTTTGCATCAAAAGACCTCAAACGGCCGTCCCTTCGGGCTCAGTCACTACGTTTTCTCTTATTATTGCACAGGGTAAATACAAGTTCCGCTCGCAACTGGCAGGGCACACAACAACCACATGAACCACGGTTTTCCCATTTATATTTGGAGAACCTGAATATAATTTCAGATTTACATCTAGAAATAGCGGAAATTTCCATTTCTGACATCAGATTTCCAATTTGAAGAGTTATAATAACCGTTAAACTGCAATAATTGTGAGTTACTGTCCAAGGGTCGATCACCAAATAACGTCAGCAACCAGCGAACACTGGAACTTGTAAATAAACTCAATAGGGCCTATATTGCCTAGACAAGATATCGGTCTTTTATTTTTTCCAAATCTTACCATGTTTGTCTCAAGTCTAGCAGAGTTGCCTAATGTAGCGAATGGTTGTTAGAGCGTGCTCGAAGGTCTATACGTTGCCTATAAATGGTTAGAGTGATCACATACAATTTCAGCGTACTGAGTAAAATCTATCCCTTCACTATCTGCGTGCTATTCGCTGTGCTATTGGATAAGGAGCAGGGTGCCAGTGTCTGAGGGCCCAGAGTTAGCAAAACTAAATATAATTTCGGATTTATAAGTAGAAATAGCTGAAATTTCCATAACAGAATTTCAATTTGAAGATTTCTGAAAACGGTTAAACTGGATAATTGTGGGTTACGGTTCAAGGGTCTATCACCATACAACGTCGGCAACCAGCGAACACCGGAACTTGTAAATAGACTGAATTCTGGGATACCTCAATGGGGTCTATAGCGTTGCGCTGACTACTGGTGGCGTCCCCTGGTAAGAGGACGTCTCAGTTCGTCGTTCGTCTTAGAGCCGTCAGATGGCGTGACACACATCTCCCGCCCAACAATTAATGCCGACACCATGGAGTTGTCCCATTACCTTAATTCCATATAAGGAATACAGTAGACCGAGTAGCCAATGACTGCATTCGCAGCAAACCACGACCTTCACCCTGATCTCCTTACATAATATTTTCTAGCGCCTTGGGACGGCTCTGCAGTTGAGAGTTGACCTCGAATCTTAGGGGCCACAATCACCCTCCCGATGGACAATAGAGCTTTTTCCACAGGCCGGTGTCGCACCTTATCTGCTAGCTTACCCAAGGCCTGCAGCCAAACAACCCCCTGGCAACGTATTCTGTAGCATTAGATCACTGAGTGTATGAACACAATACGTATATAATACCCCCTTAAATCATTTCAAAATACATTACAGTGATTGCACCATATACTGTGGTATTAAAAAAAAAAAATTTTGTATTCTATTAAAGGGGGGCAACTTTTATTTGGTGTATTCCCATGGGGGGCAACTTTCTTTGACCGATCGGTGTTCCAAAAATTGTGCCCCCGGTCATAATTAATGAACGCTCCTGGGTGAGTCCACCTTTAAGTGCCTTGTCGTCGCATCGACCACTGGTGGGTTTACCGTTCCGCCTCAATGACTCGCTACGGGTGGGTGCACACTTCTGACCCACTGCTGTTCAAAGCCCACGACACGCCAAGCGACTCAGGGCAACGATCTCCGGAATCGTCAACACAAAATGGCACGTATGTGAAATATTATTTCATGACAATATCTTCCACCGATAACCAGATGTATCAGAAGCAATGACCATGTGAACTATGAAATGATATAGCTCACATACACGTCATTTTTGGGTTGGCGATTCCGGAAATCGCTGCGTTTCTCGCTTTTTGTCTCCAGCATTACCGTTCAGTGCAGTGTTGTATGTGACCTTGGGCACCATCATTGGTAGATTGGCCATCACCTCTGTTTCCTCTTTGTTGTAACTAAGAGGTTGGTATGGTTCAGTCCAGGGACCCGGTTCTTTTAGACGGGATAAACGTTGATAGCAACCATTTTGAGGTTCTAGTCTAATTATCATACATTTGGCGATAATTATCGAACCCTTGGTGCCAATGGTTGTTGTATTTATCTTAAAAACCGTCTTGAATGTTTAATAATCGCTATTAACGATTATCTCTTCTAAAAATCACGGGTCCCACACCTTGTCCACGAATTCTCACTATCAGACCAAAAGATTTTGTACCATGTAGGTTAGCAGAGGTGAAATACTCATTTCCTCTGGTTTGATAAAGAACTCCAAAATATTGCGGTTAGTAATATGATGCATGATTCAGGCTGGGCACGTAATGGTCGAGTATTTGTAGACAGAGTGTCTAGAGAATGTAACTGTTTATAAGTAAGTGTCAAGAGGGTGGTAGGGCATGAGAGAGCACATAAGCAACGTGTATAGTGCTTTTCAGAGCGTGCTTGCACGTCCTATATATGGTGCCTAAAGCCCGAGACACGCCAAGCGAGAAACGCAGCGAGTTCCGTAATCGCCAACACAAAATGGCGTGTATGTGAGCTATTGTTTCATATTTCACCTGATTATTGCTTCCAAGATGCTAAATCATGGGCAGGAGATATTCCTATGAAATAATATCTCACATAAACGCCAATTTGTGTTGGCGATTCTAGAGATCGCTTCCTTCACTCGCTTGGTGTGTCTCCGGTATTATGGTTAAAGTGCTCACATAGACTTCCAGCTTGCTGAAGAAAAAACTATTCTATTATGTGTACTATTCACTGTGATTTTGTGAAAGGAGCAGAGGGCTATAGTGTCCCAGGGTCTGAGAGGCATGCTCAGCAGACCATGACCAATCACTAGACCCCTATCGGATATGAGGTTATGTAATTATGGTTCTATTGTAAAAAATGGATCAGCTGGTGGTTGAACTCTAGTACAGGGTAATATTTTTGCACTTCCTGTAAAGAACAATGGGTATTCACTATTATATTTTGCTAATACACAGAAGGTCACCTGGCACTTGATTGCGTTGCAACAATGAGTCGTGACACTTCAATTAAACTAATGATAGTGGAGGCCTGCAATTATGAATGATGTCTCCATAACTATTCCTTAATTGTTCTTTGGTTAGGGGAACCCCCTTTCGGCTAGTGTTAAGCTGAGTTACTTGAAGCAGATGATGTCTAAAACATTTATAAAAATGATAGCGGATGGGACACATGTTAATTGTTAATGTTAATACACCGAATCCTATGATAACAAGGATTGCTAAGTAAATTATACCGACGTCTACGTGAGTGCTTATGTACTACTATGTTAGTTGTAAGAATACTTAAGTGAACTTGATTACCAATAAGTAGCCTATCATCCATCTCATCACATTTCATTAAACCACCGTATTTCCATGAACCTATGATGTGTTGCATAAATTTGTAGCATACCAACTAAGAACGACTTGTATAGTTGTAGCACACAAACGTATATGTCTTGTCTTGGCCTGTACGCTAAAGAAAATAAGATAAGAAACTGTCTTGGTATGTGAGAGGGGCCAGGCGGCAGAACGGCTGTAGCCGAGCCTGGATATTGTAAGATTGACCCTAATAAAATCTATCTAAAAAAACCAAAAAAAAACCAAAAACTTGTGACTGAAATACCTGATTGACCTACTGTTTCTTGATATTTCTGGTTCCTAGACTCAGACAGTTGCTGAAAGGCCATGTTGACTTGGTACAAGAGGGTTACAGAAAACTATCATTTGACTGAATATGTAGACAATATCGATGGTTTTGTTGACAGGCGGTCGTACACCACAAGGGCTTGACGCGTAATAATACACGAGCGCTAGCGAGTTTATTATCCACCTAATACAAAGTGCCCATAGAAACCACATAGGGAGTTTGTATGGACAGACCCAGAGCATACGGATATGTTGTATGCTCCGGGTGGCGCATACGAAAAAATAGTGCGTACGGAAACATAGTGCATAACTAAAATGAACTGATATCGACATGCCACTTGCCCAGAAAAGGTGGATAATAAATACAATATAGACTGGTTTCAGATGAAAGCGGTTGTATGCTCCTCGGAGTTGACTCTACGCAATATCCTCACATAGGCTCGGATATTACAACGCGTCAACTTCTCGGAGCACACAGCTGCCTGTATCTGAAACCAGTCAATATTGTGAGTGTATTACGACGTCAACCTCGAGTAGTTTATAGAGCCGCCTGTCCACATAACCATCGTTTGTTGTATTTATTACCCATCTTTTCGAATAAATCAATTCCAGTTACTGCCATATGAAAAAGGTATAACAATAGCGACTATTTCTTGGCTCTATAGCACAAAGGGACTATTTTTCCGTATACCATGTTTTTGAGGCTGTATACCACAGATGTGAATCCGTATACCACAGTTATGGTATCTGACAGGATTTTATTTACAATGGGTCGTGGTTTACTGAGTTTCCATACCTTTTCAATGGGGTCTTTGTATACGATGGATAATAAATAATCTGACAGCATTAACTTGTTGCTGTGTAAGAGAACTAACGATGGTTAAATCTGTTTTCTGCAGAGACCAGACACCCACAGAGAGACAGCTTAAAAGCAGTGAGGTAAGACATGGCTACAATATACAGAAACGTCCTTATTGTGGGCGAAATGGTTCTCATTCGAGGTCAGTCGTCGATATTATTATATACCTGTGCAAAAACAATCTACACATACTGCCCTCTCCTACCCATGTCGTATTTATATCCGTACGGCACAGTGTGCCGTACGGGGTATGTGATCACGTGACTAGATAAAATATCGCCATTTTTAGGTATATAATAATACGAAAACGGGCTGACTATCTTCGTACGTCAAAATACTTGGTAAAATTATTGATCACATACATCCCTCTGCCTACGGCATCGGGATGTATGTGATCAATAATTTCACCGCGTATTTTTGACGTACGAAGATAGTAAGCTATTTTCCGTATATTATACGGCCTGAAGCTGAAGGCAACGTAGAAGTCAGGCCGTATGAAATGGACGACTGACCTCGAACAAGAACCCTTTCGCCCAAAGTTAGGACGTTTCCTTATCATTATATTCATAATACTTTAAGAAAATACAAAGTTACAGTCACAGTGTGCGCGAACATTATTATTACTGCACCCCTAGAAGCGGGTAGTATTTAATATACATTCAGACACAGGTATACAGTAATATGAGAAAACGTGGTTACTGAGCCCGTACGGATGGCCGTTCGAGGTTATTTGATGATGAAAATACGGCCCAACACCGGAGGGCCGTATTTTTTCATCAAATGACCGAGAACGGACACCGTACAGGCTCAGTCACTACGTTTTCCTATTACTATAAACCTCCCAATCATTTAAAACGCCCTTTTATTAACTTTACAAAGACCACAAAGACTACTGCAATTCACTACGGCCCGCTGTCACAGCGGGCGCGAACATTATTTATACTACACCCCTAGCAGCGGGCAGTATTTCATACATGTTCGGCCATAGGTGTATAGTAATAGTATGCATATCATTAACATAATGTAAGACCTGCATAGAATTAAGAGATGTACAGATTCAAATATCCATATCCCAAAAGCAAACTCCTCAGGACTTGCTGACCAGTTCAGAAGTGATCAAGTAGCCCCTGGTGGCTGCATGTAAGTCTCGTACTTGCAGGTGATATATTTACTAACTTGTGTATGTTATAAATATTGTGTAGTTTGATGTTATTGTACTAGTGACATCTACCACTCAACATGACACAAGAGATTTGTGGAAAATCATCTTTCTGCTATGGGTGAGGTGCAGGTGGGAGGGGGGCAGTGTCAGAATCGGAGAAGGATTAGTTTATCGCCTAAGCCCAATACAAATCTACCGATTTTTGTTGTTGTTGAGAATTTTATTGCAATCAATGATAATAATACACTCCTCTTCCTTGCAATACATTTTAGCAAGTTAACAAAACTCAGGCTCAATGATACATACAATGTCCATATACTTTACTCTACAGTTCATGTGTACTGTTTCTACGCTTACACATATTCTCTGGCATATAGATAGATCTGTACATTAGCCCTTATGGTATAGCCAACAGGTTCAGGGTTGAAGGATTAGTTCCCAAATCGTATAGGAGTCGGTGAACTTGTTGCAGGCGAGTTACGCAAACCTTCGGCCTATGTCGGCCACCCAATCAGGAGCCATTTACCAATGTTCCTTTGTCAGTGACTGGATCTATCAACATGTTGATAAACTTTTAATGATCGATTTAGGAACATCGAACAACAACTCAGCGGCAACAAAAGAACATCGGTTTCACTAATCGTTGGCTGACCCTTGCCTAGCTGTCCTACATCTACCGACTACGGCCGACTCTGTTAGGATGCCTCGCCTGAGATAAATTACCGTCCCTTTGTCACCGACAAAGGTACATCAATGTTTTGAAATCGGAAGATGTGCATTGGGCTTTACATTTTGAACAGCAGTGGCTGAAGCTGATCTTTGCGACAAAAGGTCGCACGTACATTCCTCTTGAAGTTGATGAATTCAAAGGCCAGTTTCATGACATTTAGGAGATGAACATTCCTCTGCTTAAAGGGCGGGACATTGAATAGTGTATAAGTGAAGGATCGCGTCCACCAGAGCCGACACGCTACGATAGTGCTCCCGACACGCTGCGACACGCTGCGACAGAGGACTACTCACTCACTTTCCATATTATAATAAAAGGTGGCGTCCACCAACCACGGCAAGGCTACGACAAGCGCTGACAATCCTTGTCATGAGAAGGGCAGCTCTGCGACAGTGTTGTCAGGGCGTGTCGTAGACGTCGCTGGCTCCCGTAAAAAAAGGCGTCCATGGTACCGACACACTACGACAGTAATATCGAGGAAACCACAACACTCCACGACAAGGGTCCAAACGAGGCAAAAATCGAACATGTTCGATTTTGTCGTAACCTTGTCGGAAGGCCCCCGACAGGCCCCCGACAAGCTTCCAGTCGCAGCCTGTCGTGGCCTTGTCGTAGCCTCTTGTAGGGAACTGGGGTCCACCAACCACGACAAGGCTACGACAAGAAGTAGCGATCATAGGAACCGACACACTACGACACAAGAACCGCCCAAAACCGTGCCTACAGGAGCATCGTAGAGTATTCTACCGGGAAAATAACTTTTTTGTGAGATATACTCAACAGAAAATTATGATATTTTGGAATTCGATAGCAGAAATAGAGGGCCTTATGCACTGTAAATATTTAAATTTTTGATAAGGTCTAAAATTCTCAAATCAATAATTCCTTTATTTGACATCAAAATGAGTTTTCAGAGCCTAGAAAAATATATGTGTGTATATCCCGTTGACACTATCGGACAGCCCTATTAAAGTGAATAGATTCTAGTTCTCCTATTAAAGGGCAAAATCCACCAGGCCGATTTCTCACCCGATCAATTGTTCCTGGGCCCTTAAGAGGAAGCTCACGTATTGTTATTTATTTAATTCTGATAATTTTCAAAGATTTGAGAAATTCTAGGGCATCCGATAATAATCGGCAATTGTCTAGCTACGGAATCGGCTACCGTCGGTCCAGTGGAACACCCCCTTAAAATGTATATATAAACGCTGCAACACACTGCGACACAGTCTGTAGCATAGCAAAGAACGAATATGTTCGATCATGTCAGAGTGTGTCGGGAAGTTTCCGACACGGACCCTGGTGTCGGTGCGTGTCGGAGTGTGTCGGGGCGTGTCGGGGTGTGTCGGGGCGTGTCGTAGAGTCGTGTCATAGAACCGTGCTCTACCAAAAAAGACATCGGCGATGAACAAAATGTGAGTCGCAGAGGGCGTGTCGGAGTGTGTCGGCTCTGGTGCACGTGGCCCTTAGGTGTGGACGTATGAAAAATATATAAAAGTTTTAATCCCTTATGTACTTCTATAGTAGATAAGTGAACATTGATACTATAAAACATAGAGGAATACATGATTTCCCAGTTAGCATGATTAATTCATTGAATCTCATTCGTAGTTCGAGGTTAATTCACAAAGACCCGGCTGTGGCTATAGAGCACAGAGTGATTGCTAGTATGTATTCTCCTCGGAGTTGACTCTACGCAATATCCTCGCATACGCTTGGATACTACTACGCGTCAACTCCTCGGAGCATACGGCCGCTCGTATCTGAAACCAGTAGATATTGTGTATTTAGTCTCTCATTTCCGATTCACTCAGAGATGTAATTGATATGATTCTTCGTTAGTCTGAGATACTGGTCACGTGATGAGGGTGCACGTGACTAGTGAGCACGTGACTAGTGAGCACGTGACCAGTGAGCACGTGACCGGTGACCACGTGAGGCGTCCTTAGTTACTCTCTTCTGTATCGCATTACCGCCAACATCCATTTTTTTATTTTTTTATTTTTTTTATTTCACAAATAACATACAGGCAGTCTGCAATCAGCAGGTTTTGTGTGCCCGTCAACAATCTGTATACGATGTATTGAACAAGCAACTATTTCGTTCCTTTAGGAGAGTACATGGATAAACAATTGGTGATATAAGTGATTTAAATGATATAAATGAGATGATATGAGTACAAGTAGTCCTTGTATGTTGGGTTCAACGATTCTCTTTATTCAGGAGCACCTTACATTTCGCTTTAACAAATTTCTTATATGAATACATGGAAGTACTGTTTTGTACAATCATAGGTAAACTGTTCCACAATTTCATGCCCTAATATAGTGGGTTTCTCTTAAAAAAAGTTTGTACGCGGTCTCTTTAATTTAACATTTCTTTTGCTTTGCCCCCTCGTCCTAGGAAGTTCCTCAGCCTCTATATTTTTAGCATTGGCCAATAATGATAGATCGACTGAGGTTCTCCACATGATTCATCCTCGGTTCTTTGTTGAATCAATATATCGCCTTACATAACACATCCTGCAGCTACCATCCATTTCACTCATAGTACTAGATGATGCTCAAACATGATAAGGGAAACAATAGAAACAAACATGGAGGCAATCGTTAGGTATTGAATTCTCAGAGTCTTTGATTCCGATATTTATCTCACCACTGGTATTTTTTCTCCATTGACTTAACATTGGAAACTCGTATCCAACGCCCATGAGATATTTTGGAAAAATATCCAAAGGGGGATTATGTCACAAATGTTAGCCAATAAGTCAATGTGAAGGTTGAGATAAATTCAGAAACCCATTCAAGTTTAGGGTCAGAGCTTGATTCCATCTCGTTTGAGTCGCTTTATAATTAATGTGGCTTCGCCTTGTGAATTACTAAGCGATTCAAACTCAATGGGATATGAGCTCTGACTCTAAACTTTCAGAGGTATCATCTATAATAGTGTAACAATATACCCAAAGGGAGATGTTGCTATGGCATTATCTCACCCCTGGTTCAAGTTTAGGTAAAGGAATAACATTAATATCGTAAAACTGGATGAATTTTAATCTTGGCCACTGTATGCCACGTTTGGCATAGTGAATTCATGAGGCGAAGCCGAGTGAAGTCCGGAGCCAAAACTCCAGGAGTGGAATGCGGTGGCCAATGCGGTGGCTTATTGTCTATTTCCAACATCCCGGGTTCGAAAATACTTCACTGAACCTATCAAAGGTCATAATCTACAAAGATAAAGTTGTTTAAAGATTCCTGGAGTTTTGGCTCCGGACTTCACTCGGCTTCGCCTCATGAAGTCACTATGCCAAACTCCAGTCGTGGCATACGGTGGCCAAGGTTAAAACGAATCAGGTTTTGATTTTATCCTACCCTGTCTCCTCGATTTTGGATTAATACGTGATAACAATTCTGTAAGCCACTAGTGGCATATAAAACTCCATATGCCAGTCAGCGTGGCCTACGGAAACTCAATGTTAAGGCTATGGGATTTTATAATAGGGGTAGGATAAATCATTATACGCAATGATCACTCACATAGTTCGAGAATCCTAACAAACATTTAATTGGGTTTATGATTATAAGTATATATTTAAATTGTCTTTTAATTATCGACAAAATTGTAAAGAGGATATTAATCCTGCAGGGAACATCATTTTTACTTACATGATTTGTACATCATTAAATTGGATTTATGATTGAGGATCTGGGTTTATGAGACTGAGAGGTCTTCCTGCAAGTATTCTGTTTTATGGGCCCCGTTATAAGTATGCCTACGGAGAAGAAGGCTTTTAGTCTGAGGGATCTATTTAAAGGTGATCTTTAGCATAAAACCAGTCATACATCGTACGGTGGTGGCCTCATAGGAGAACATCAATTCTGATAAAAAAAAACTGATTAAAGCTTGGATATAGCTTTAGGTACCTTCTGATATAACTTTATCTTAAAAAATTGGGACTTTGATAGGTCCAGGGAAGTATATAAGACCCACTTGTCAAATGAAAATGTTGTATGGTCATAATTCTGGAAAGATGAACGTGAAGAAAATATACCTTGTATGTTTGTTAAGCTGAATAAAGTTTTTGCTATACTACCAACAAAGGATTATCATTACCCATAGCCGAACGTTTCTCTACGAGGGGTGTATGATGTTCGGGCTCACTGTGACAAAGTGAATCGGCTTTGAAGTGATGGCTTTATAAGTGAATAAAATGATTTTTGTCCCACAAAAAAAAAAAGACCCCCGGATGTTTGACATAGACAATAAACGGTCGTAAACCACGAGTGGTTAGCGCGTAGTGATACAGAAGCGTGTGCAAGTGTTTATGACATCAATCTCGAGTGGTTTTTCAACTACTCAGAGATTATTATTTTGTGTATAAACATAAACATCTGGTACACGTGTTGGTGATACGTCTATTTCATTACAATTGACTCACTCAAACAGACAGACAAAAGCCGTTTATTAAGAGTTATAACATCCACTGATTCCGGATACTAGTTCTCATACCATGTCTATTTGGTGTGGTGTACAGCCACCTTTCTCCTTCACCCCCAGCAGTGGTAGACTTACTGCTATATCAAAGACCAGTCCTTCTCATACCATGTCTATGTGGTGTGGTGTACAGCCACCTTTCTCCTTCATCCCCAGCAGTGGTAGATTTACTGCTATATCAAAGACCAATCCTTCACATACCATGTCTATATGGTGTGGGAAGTAAAAGAACTCTCACCTCGGTAAATGTGTAGGGGTGAGATTTCTACCGAAATTTCATAGATTCGGTCAAACCCAAAGTAAGTCTAATAATACATATTGGACGTTAAACTACCCAAACAAAGAAACAAAAAAATCGGATACTAGTGGCTGTATTATCCAATAGAGAATATAAGGAGTTGGCGTGTAGTAAAATCCGAGCGAATGCGAGGATATTGCAGAGTCAATACCGATGATTGTTCGATACCAGTTATTATTCTATTTATCATCCAGCATTGCAAATTCATTTGATCAAGGAAAAAACAAAATGGCCGCCAATCTTCTCAGGCAGTATTTTGAACACAGGGGACTATTTTTATGTAATCTCCGCTCTGTGTAGTGTGTAGATTACGACCACCCGTAATCTCCACTCTTTGAATTACACACTCCCTATAGGCTCAGTATAGACGATTCGTAATTGTTCGGTATACGTGAATGTGACTATACACTGTGACATCTGTCCCATACCTCATCTCCAAATATCTTTTTCACATTTCCATCTAGATATAATCTAGAGATTACTACGAATCTTGTACGATAGGAAGAGCTGACTTAGGTCAGATGCTGAAAAAAAGATAATTATAAAAAAAAGATTTTATGATATTTTTCCCGATAAAGCCGGATACCCATCTACCAATTCAGAGTTGAACGATTAGTTCCCAAATCGCATAGGAGTCTGTCACCTTGTCGCAGGCAAATTACGTAACCCCTCGCTCGACCCGCACACTGATAAAATCGGTGTATGGTCCACTAATCGCTGGGGGAGGGCAAAAACCAAAGAAACCAAGTGTTCACTAATCGCTGGGCAGCCTTGCCTAGCTGTCCTACATCTACCGACTCGTTAGGCTGAGACAAATTACCCTCCGTTTGTCGCCGACAAACGTACATAAATGTTCCGAAATCGGTAGATGGGCATTGGGCTTCAGGTTGTACCACATATATCTGATGTTACGGCACCATGCCACACATTATACACAGACTAGACACTGTACTTGGGGACGTGCGATGGTCATGCTCTTAAGATTTACATATAATTCATAGCCTGAGTACTTGGGCTTTACCAGCATCGCAAACACTTCCGTCGACTAATCCGACACAACGGCCAACATTCTGCACATAGTCTGAGCAGAAATTCTTCATACAGCAACGATGTACGCAACATTACAAACAGACTACGGTCAATACTTGGAATCTTCTTCATCGCAGACAGAATATTCACAACAGAAGTCTATTTATATCGTGCATTTATGGCTCTTTTAAGGAGAGTTAATTATCAGTTAGAAATGGTGTGGTATACATCTGGATTTGTCATCCTTTTTTATATGAATTGGCATTCAACATTACTTTTATTATTATATGGCCGTATGGCCTACACATACTGCCCGCTGCTACCCATGAAGTATGTATAGCCGTACGTCACACTGTGACGTACGGGGTGTGTGATCATGTGACTAGCAAAAATTTCGCCATTTTTAGGTATATAATTATACGAAAACTGGCTGACTGTCTTAGTATGTCAAAATACTTGGTAAAATCATTAATCAGATACATCCCTCTGCCTTCGGTATCATGATGTTTCTGATCAATAATTTCACCGCGTATTTTCCGTATATTATATCGGATAGTTCTACTTACATTTTTCCTCCTCTGTTTCTTTTTGTATAAAATATTACAAATTTATAATCTACTAAGCAAGCTAGGAGTGTTTTATTTTCCAGAATTTTTTTTTCTATTACCATTAAAGATCAAAGTAGACTGCTGTTTCCTAACAATGTCCTTGTATAAACTGCCGAGCTTCTGTAATATTACCGTTCCTGTAGCTTGGACTCCTTAGTTTGAACCACAATTCGTTTGATCTCTTAGCTTATAACTTGTTCCAAGTTTACTCTTTGTTTTTCACCCCTTTTTCAATATGAACAAAACAAGTTGCCTGAATGTGACGAAACGTTGCAAAATAATACTGAAATTTTCCCCTCCCAAATCTCGATGTTAATTAAATCCCATAATAAAATATCAATTCCTTAATCAGCTTGTCTGGTTTTTTGGAAGATTTAGAACCGACTCAATATGATTATAATATTGTAGCGAACCACTGGTTGCTGAGAGTGTGTGACCACTCTCCGTGAAGCGGCAGTCAACCAGTGGCTGAGACAATAGTCGCTACCCCATACTAACGTCTCAGCACAGGTGGGTTCGGATTGTTCGGGGAAGGTAGGGAGACTCGGGATCTACAACCTAGCACTTAACTACGGACACAAGACCAGACTCCGGACTATTTAGATACAAGCTTTTATTCATATCTACTCGTTACAGTCTGTTGGTGCTGCGGGGCACTAACTAGCACGGGAAGAGATTCGGGTCTCTTCACCGTTGAAAGGCCCCAAAGAAACCTAACCAACGTATGAGGCTCCAGGTGTTCACTTGACTGAGAGGCACCGCGAGAAGACCTGTCGACCCGCAGCGGACTCAGTCCTTATATACTGACTGAGTTACGTAATGCAGGCGACCCCTTAGTATTTGCATACACGGGTCCGCCGGCCTTACCGCACAGCAGGGATCGGCACCTGCGCCATCTAGCGTAAAGTGAAAACAATGCTGCTCGACTAACCTGACCCCTACAATATAAAAACCTTTAAGAACTCTTAGTATTTTAATTCTGAATATCGGTTAAAGTTGTTTCACCCAGGACCCTAGATCATATTCCCGTCTCCATAAAGACTATGTGTTCAGATTTGTCGATCGTCCTAGTATGGCTTATTGAATATGGAACTAAAACAGTAAGTTAAGATTATTTCGTTATTTTTTACCTATTTTGAAACCCACGTTGAAAATGTCAGGCGCCACAGTAAACCACTTCACATTGTTCATTAGCTGTTACAACCCATATAACTATTGATTATCAAATCAACAACAATTGATTCTTGCCTAAGGGAAATACACTTCTAAAAAACGTGTTATCCCATAGGTATCCCTCCCGACAAACATAGCAGACCCTATGATATTACAATTTCTGGCTAAAATTTATTCGTGAAGGTGAATGAAATAAAATATTTACTAAATAATAAAACAAACTTTGTTTAATTTTTTTTTACTATGTATGTATTTACAGGGTATGTATGGCGGTGAGACACAACAAATTGGCCAAAGGCTAAGGTATAGCTGACGATTTTAAGGTATATAATAATATGAAAATAGGTATACTGTGGCTATATGTGATGAATATTTGGTAAAATTGATGATTAGATCGATCGTCATTTTTACCAAGTATTTATCACATAGTCACATCAACCCTATTTCCGTATAGTATACTTTGTAAATTTGGTAAAGTCTGTTGCTATCACCATTAAACCATTTTAGCTTATCAAATTAGTCTCTGTGTCAGTTGCAGGTAGAATTTCTCCTAGCAGACATCTTCTAGTGTCACCCAACTTGTACTCAACGCCTGTGGAGTATTTTTGTAAAATACTCAATGGGGGAAGATGTCGCATATTTTAGCCAATGAGTCAGTGACAGGGGTAAGATAAAATCTTGACCACACGAGACTGCCTCGTGAGATTATGTAGCAAACCAAAACGAATGGTATATTATCAGTGGCTATGGATATTGATGCAGTTCCTTAATAGTATGGTGGAGAAAGCCAACGATTCGTCCAAAAGCCAAGGTAGAAAACTGACAACTTTAGGGTATATGATAATATGACAACGGGTATACTTGTGGCTATATGTGATATGTTATTGGTAAAATTGATGATTAGATCAATCGTCAATTTTACCAAGTATTTATCACACACAGCCACATTAGCCCTGTTTCTGTATAGTACTGTGTATGCTTTTGTGAAGTACACAAACAATAGGAGCCAAACTACTTTAGCTTCTCAAATAAATCTCCTTGTCAATCGGAGGTAGAATTTCTCACGCCAGACATCCTCTAGTGTCACCCAAATCATAAAGAATTTCTTCATGTTTCTGACATTTTCTGTCGGGTCAAAACTGTTGCTAAACTTTATCTGTTTAAAGGAATGAGATATCTGCAGGTTTTAAGGCTAATGGGATAACTACTATTTCAAAGGCTGAACATTATTCGTTACTTTCCATGCAAAAAGGGTGTTCAATGAGGGATTAGTGTAGAGTCAAAGACAATAGGTGTCGCCACTCGCACGCTTTTCACAGACTAATAACTTTCATATCTCAGAAAGGTCAGATTTCAGTTCATCTATACAACTTATTGATATTCTTCTCTCAGTTGAAAAAGGTCAGATATTTCTTAAAAAAAAAGACTAGATTTCAGATGGGTACAGGGCATTAATTAAGAATATCAAGAAATGTCGCGAAATATCATATGGTTGTTTATATGGCATGAGTTGTCTTCACGGAATGATGTCTCTAAGTGGAGTTGAGTGATATCTGTAGCAGAAGACAATGACAAAAATCATATAATTGAGTGATGTTTAGATTTTTTCCTATACCATCACACGTTTTGAAATCCATTTGTCAAGCGGGGCATATAACTATTTTATGGCATTACCGTGGCATATAGTCACGCTATTTCAAGTCTATGGAGATTTATATGGGTATTATAATTTGAACAGACGTCACGAGTTTGAGTCTGAGTATACTTTTGTCACTCATTTTTTTGGCTCCGTAATTTCTTGAGTCGAAGACAAGTGACATTACAAAGCCAACAAAATAAGTAACATAAATTAACTCAAAGAGTGGCGCCTAGATTTTATCCTACCCCGTTTCCACATTTTTTCAGTATTAGAAAAGAGTGACATAAATAACACTTTATGTTACACCTGTGACATAAACAAAGCCCATGTTAAGCCTGTAGCATTTTTTATTAGAGGTAGGATGATATCATGAAACATCACAAAATTTCATATGATTGTTTATATGGCATGAGTTTTCTTTGCGGAATGATATCACGAAGCAGAGCTGAGTGATACTTGTTGTGGAAGACAACGAATGGCATATAAACAATTATATGAAATTGAGTGATGTTTAGATTTCCTCCTACCCTGTTACATGTTTTCAACTTCATATGTCACCAGTGGCATATAAATGTTTTATCTCACCCCTGGTACAAGTTTAGCCATAGGAATAACATTAGAAAAATGTACACAACGATCACCCCCATAAAGTGACACTACTACGCCAAGGTCGTGGCGTAGTGAATTTGCTAAGTATATTCTGATTATTCTGAAGTTGTGATGATATTTAATGTCATAGAAAGGGGTGAGATAAATCCAGAACCGCACTCGAATCGTATAATAGACAATACTCCATTTGCTTGGCTGTGCCATAATCGTCACTCGGCTTTGCCTCGATGATGATTGCGGCCCAGCCAAACTCATGGAGTATTGTCTATTTTTACGATTCTCGATGCAGTTCTATATAATTATGCCATAACCTTGGCATACAGTTACACCATGTTAAGTCTATGGAGATTTACATGAGGGGTAGGGAATGCAGCTATCTTGATGTTACAGTCTGTCCCCTGCTTTGATAAGCACATCACTCCGACGTCTGTCTGTATACTCCTCACGCGTCAGCTTATTTCTGTTGCTGTCTGTCTACAAAGGTCAGAGTCAGTGTCACTGTCAGTCTTACTGTCAGTGTCACTGTCACAGCTTGCTTACACAGCTCCTCTGGTGAAGTTTGCTGTCAATTACCTAATAGTGAGGTGATTACTTACACAAGCAGCACTGAGTGGCAGCTGTCAGAACAGAGCAGGGTCTCAGGCCTGTTGGTGTTTTCATGGTGTAGTGACTGTCTGTATATTGGAGACTGAGGCTGAACCTGTGCACGATATGATTTACTCACTAATTTTTTTTTTTTTATTTCTTTATTGAGTTCTCTGTGTCAACATGCAGTTATACATAGTCATCTCCTTCTTGAAAATAACAACTCAATAAGGAGGCAGAAGGCCTCAGCCTTATCATAAGGCTGGTTTTCATGGCCAAGCCAAAAGAATACATTTCTGATGTCACATTTCTTACAATGTGTTATAGCAGAACAAGAATAAAACTATTGAGAAAATTGAGAAAAAAAACCAAAAAAAAACTTCTTCATGTCATAATATTTCCATGTACTACTTACTCACTCTCCATGTACTACTCACTCTCCATTTCATAATATCACTCTCCATGTACTTCTTACTCACTCTCCATGTTAAAATAACACTCTTCATGTTATAATCTCACTCTCCATGCACTACTCACTCACTCTCCATGCTGTAATATCACTCTCCATGTAATACCCACTCTCCATGTTATGCTATCACTCTCCATGTTATAACAATACTCTCCATGCACTACTTACTCACTCTCCATGTTATAACAATACTCTCCATGCACTACTTACTCACTCTCCATGCTGTAATATCACTCTCCATGTAATACCCACTCTCCATGTTATGATATCACTCTCCATGTTATAACAATACTCTCCATGCACTACTTACTCACTCTCCATGTTATAATCTCACTCTCCATGCACTACTCACTCACTCTCCATGCTGTAATATCACTCTCCATGTAATACCCACTCTCCATGTTATGATATCACTCTCCATGTTATAACAACACTCTCCATGCACTACTTACTCACTCTCCATGTTATAATCTCACTCTCCATGCACTACTCACTCACTCTCCATGTTAGATTACTCTCCATGCACTTCTTACTCACTCTCCATGTTTTAATATCACTCTTCATGCACACTTACTCACTTTCCATGTTATACTATCACTCTCACTCCATAATACTTTTATTGAAATCTTCATGTTAAAGGGAGTCGAATAATACTTTAATAATTTGAGAATCTGTAGATATTTTCTATGGAGAACCCTATTGATGATAGAGATTTCAGGAGTCTCAAGCAGTGCCTCTCTCCAGTGGCCTGACTATTCCTGCACTGCTTCCAAATAACGTAGTCGAGTACGTTGATACGCAAATGCTACCCAGGGGCCCGTTTAATAATCGAGGATCATACATGGAGACCCTTTCTATATCTCGCACAAGGGTTATCATTTAATGATATCTAAGTCTGTCCACTAAGCCAGTCTTAGGTATCTATAAGTTACTTCATAAGTGTTGAATAAAGTTTACCCACATCGTCCGTGGGTCTCTATGCCATACAGACAAGGGTCTTCATACATGTACGATCCTAGATTATTAAATGCTCCCCAGGAAACTACATGGATCACCACACGTGTCAAAGTCAGACCCTGTTATCGTTCACGCAGTGATCACAGGCCTAGGAGTACCGCTCTGCAGGGACGGAGATAGACTGGCTCCAGTCCCTGCCTACTATGTCTATTATCCTACCCCTAATAAAAAAACCATAGGTTTAACATTGGGTCACTATATTTGGTCTGGAGTTAAAAATATCGCTCTAGTGGGATACACTTGACAAATGACGTCATTTGTTGATGAAGAAGTAATTTAGATAGGTGGGGTAGGATAAATTCTAAACCAAACTCGAGTTTGTCGTGTCATTGTTCATCGCACTCCGACAAGATCGCGTATTACTGCGCGAGGCAAAGCCTCGCGCAGTAATACGCAATCTTGCCATCGTGCGATAAACAACAACACAACTAACTCTTGTTTGGTTTCTCCGTACTCTCCTCGCTGGGATACAGGGACTGGTACATTCGGTAATGGTGTTGAATTTCTGGCGCTGTATAGCGCCAGTATTTGCAACACCCTCCATACAGATATCCTGGCTAATGGTTAGGAAATCCGATGGGAGATTGATATCCTCTCATTTTGATCTTACGCAGGTCACAGTTAGGAGTAGGTGAAATTCATTTCTATGATAACACAGTCGGCCAGGGAACTGGAGGAGGGGAAGGGGAGGTATTGGGTTACAGAGAGCGGCTTGGAGCCATAAACAGGAGATTATGTTCATAGTGGACAAGTCTTTGATTCATGGGTTAGTCAGAGAAGGATACATACTCAAATAAACTTTATTCTGATTGTGAAAAATCATTTAATGAATATTCATAATCCAAGACTTGAGCAAGTCTAGGACAGAGAGGCAAGGTTTTCTGCCGAGCACCATCAGAATAAGAACCAGTGGGATCGTGTGGTAACGCCGTCAGTGTTTGATTGGTGAATGTGAAAAGCGTGTCGTTCTAAGAACCTCAGAGTGGTGATTGGTCGCGTTAAGTGGGACATGGGAGTGGAGGCAGGCACGGGCATGTTAGTTGTGAAGGAGGTTTAGTTTGAGTACTGTATGAAGGAGGACTTGAAACCTACTTTGCAGCATGGAGATTAGATTAGATTTGCATATAATGTATCCATCCCTGTCTCCAACCCTGTCCTTGTCCCTATGCCTGACTATGCCCATATTCCTGTCCCTGTACCATTTCGTATCCCTGTCTCCCATCTCATTCGGGGAGAGCAGTTAGCTCACTGGTTAAGGCACTGTGCTTGTAATCCCTCAGAAGTGGTAGATTTACTGCTATATCAAAGGCCAGTCCTTCTCATACCATGTCTATGTGGTGTGGTCTACAACCACCTTTCTCCTTCATCCCCAGCAGTGGTAGATTTACTGCTATATCAAAGACCAGTTCTTCTCATACCATGTCTATACGGTGTGGTGTGCAGCCACCTTTCTCCTTCAACCCCAGCAGTGGGAGATTTACTGCTATATCAAAGGCCAGTCCTTCTCATACCATGTCTATGTGGTGTGGTCTACAGCCACCTTTCTCCTTCATCCCCAGCAGTGGTAGATTTACTGTTATATCAAAGACCAGTCCTTCTCATACCATGTCTATATGGTGTGGTCTACAGCCACCTTTCTCCTTCAACCCCAGCAGTGGGAGATTTACTGTTATATCAAAGGCCAGTCCTTCTCATACCATGTCTATGTGGTGTGGTCTACAGCCACCTTTCTCCTTCATCCCCAGCAGTGGTAGATTTACTGCTATATCAAAGGCCACTCATTTTCATCCCATGTCTATGTGGTGTGGGAAGTAAAAAACTCTCACCTTGCTAAAGGTGTAGTGTTGAGATTTCTACCTGAATTCATCACATAGATTCGATCACCACCCTCGAGGTGTAAAAGAACCTTGAGAAAGTCTGGTAAGGACATATAATGGTCGAATGGAGTTAAACCGAATCCCATAACCAACCTGTCTGAGCCCCTATCCCTATCCCTGTCCCTATACCTGTCCGTGCCCCTGTCTCCAACCCCACCTCCATTCCTGTCCCTGTGCTAATTTCCTGACTCCATACCCGACTCAGTCCCTGTCCCCATCCTCATCCTCATCCCTGCCTCGTCTCTGACCCCTCTCCACACACACCACTCTCCCCCCCGTGTCTCTAGATTCTCTCCAAAATGTCCACTCTCCCCCCATGTCTCTAGATTCTCTCCAAACTCTCCACTCTCCCCCCATGTCTCTAGATTCTCTCCAAACTCTCCACTCTTCCCCCGTGTCTCTAGATTTTCTCCACACTCTCCACTCTCCCCCCGTGTCTCTAGATTCTCTCCAAACTCTCCACTCTTCCCCCGTGTCTCTAGATTTTCTCCACACTCTCCACTCTCCCCCCGTGTCTCTAGATTCTCTCCAAACTCTCCACTCTCCCCCCGTGTCTCTAGATTCTCTCCACACTCTCCACTCTCCCATCGTGTCTCTAGATACTCTCCACTCTCCCCCCGTGTTCCTAGATTCTCTCCACACTCTCCACTCTCCCACCGTGTCTCTAGATTCTCTCCACTCTCCCCCCCCCCCCGTGTCTCTAGATTATCCATTTACCCACACTCACCACCCATCCTAGATTTGTCGCCACCTCTGTCTCCACTCTGTTATAAGGGGATGGTCGGGTAAAATGTAACACATCTTGGTCTGATCTTGGCCTTGATCCAGGTAATTCTGTTCTATGTAGGTTCTCAAAGCAGAAATACTCGATAAGATATAGTCATAGCTTTACAAATTCATCATGAAACCTAGCTTTGTGGTGGTTTTATTCTAAAAAAAAATACACACAAAGGGAAATAACATAATGGTAAATTGGCTTTGAGGTGACTAAACACACTCTCCAAGCAGTATGTAAGATCTGGCAGGAGAGTCACAGACTCCTACAACTAGTCAGTCAACGTGGCCGCGTATTCAACCCAACCACAGCTAACATTGTGTAGCTCTGGCGTCCAGTGTACATCCATCTCCAGAACAAATCGCCCTTGCCTCCTCCGTCGACCACTAGGGGGCAGTTCATGTGTCTAACACGCCCCCTGGCGACAGTAGCGTAATGTATCTCTTCTTGTCCGATAGAGGGCGCCTTGACCGACTCCCATAAGTCAGTGCGCGGAAATGGCGTCCTTATTAAAGTCGGTCTCAGAGGTGATTCACATTGGTGCTGCATCTTTGTGCTTAGAGTGCTGATCTTTATCCAGCGAGTGTTGGGCGATATTAAATAAGACGTATAGCGACCTAATCACGGAGGACTCGGAGGCCTTGACACTCTCCCCCCAGATCCTTTGCGGTGCTAGCGCTGGCTTAGTCTCTGCCCCAACCCAAAGCCTCTTCCCTGGGTATCCACTAAAGACAGGGGAGACCAGCGAAAACTTCAGATTCAAAACAAGGCAACTGTCAGAAGTTGCACAAGTCAAACAACTCACATATCATGAGTATGGAAATATATGAGAATTGCTATAGGAGACACAGACAATCCAGCTGTTTCTTTTTCAGACTTGACATAAATAATAATAGAAATGAGAGTATTTTATTTATCATATAAATATGTTCATCTCTATTTACATGTAGAACACAAAATACCCCACGAATCTCTCAAAAATTAGGATATTTCAAAAACTGGCGTATGGGCCAGATTTGAGCTCAAACAGGCAGGTTGGGGCAGAGATACAAGCAACCAGAGGAAGTAGAGTGCAGGATCTCTGCTGGGAGAGTGCTGTGTTGAGTGTAGTCTAAAGGTGGGCATCCACCAACCACGACAAGGCTACGACAAGCGCCAACAAGAAAGTTATAATCGGCGCTTGTCACAGCCTTGTCGTAAAAAGGGGGGCTTACAACAGCATTGTCGGGGCGTGTCAGGAAGTGCATGCTCCACCAAAATTTCCTATTATAAACCACTGCGACGTGCTCCCCACACGCCATGACACTCCATGACAAGGGTCCAGTCGTGGGAAAAATCTAACATGTTCAATGTTGTCGTAGCCTTGTCAGAAGGCTCCCGACAAGCTTCCAATTGTGGCCTTGTGGTGGCATTGTCATAGACTCTAGTCAGGAACTGGGGTCCACCAACCACAACAAGGCCTCCAATCGTAGGCCAATTGTGGAGCTTGTTGGGAACCCATTGTCGTAGTCTTGTCGTGGTTGGTGGACGCCCCCCTTAACCCTCTGAGCACGGCAACAAGTCGTGTAAACGTCAACGAGTTTCACCCTATCGTTGTGTTGGGGACTTTAACCCTGTTAGTATATAAGAATTTTATGAGAATATAAGAATTGTGACAATGTAAGGACTGTAACCCTCACCAAATTCAGTGGCTAGGTGGTGTTCACAGTATAAGAGGTCGTGGGTTCAAACCCAGGTCGGGTCATACCAAAGACTTACATAAAAATGGTACCCACTGCCCTTTTGGCTAAAGCCCAATGCCCATCTACCGATTTCGGAACATTCATGTACCTTTTCGGCGACAAACGGATGGTAATTTGTCTCAGGCGAGGCATCCTAACAGAGTCAGCCGTAGTCGGTAGATGTAGGACAGCTAGGCAAGGGTGAGCCACCGATTAGTAGACCGATTTTCTTAGGACTAATATCCAGCACCCCATCTCCTCAATGTCTGCCGGTCGAGCGAAGGGTTACGTAATTTGCCTGCGACAAGTTGACCGACTCCTATACGATTTGGGAACTAATCGCTCAACCCTGAATCGGTAGATGGGCATCAGGCTTTAACACCTGACATTAGAATGTGGAGTAGGGGGCTAGGGCCTTAGTGGAAGAACGGCTCTATAGCCACATTCGGAGATTGTGTACAGACAAAATTCCCTCAACAAAAATTGCTATAAAAAAACAAAGAAAGCATCAGGGATTGTGTGTGTGTAAGGACCTAAAACACTTTCAGTACAGCAGGGAAATGTAGCGGTGTAAGGACTGTCATGCTACGTTTACACAATGTTCCCTGCAGTCCCGGCATCACAGGAGCACCGGGGACAAAATGTGAAGGGCGTAGGACAACAGACGGGAGACAGGAAGGGTGGTCTGCTGGGGTGGACAGAAATTACCAATCTGTTCACCCTCTTGGTCACCTCGCCTCCTCGTGGTGCAGACCGGATATACTTGCACGCAAGCATAACTTAAGTGACCAAGGTGGGGAGTTAGCTTAGTGGTAAAGAGCACTGGACTTTGTTGATTCGGGTCCCACTGCAGCCACTTTTCTCTTTCACCCCCCAGCAGTGGTAGATTTACTGCTATATCAAAGGCCAATTCTTCTTATACCATGTCTATGTGGTGTGGGAAGTAAAAGAACTCTCACCTCGGTAAATGTGTAGTGGTGAGATTTCAGCCTGAATTCATCACATAGATTCGATCACCACCCTTGTGGTGTAAAAGAACCTTGAGAAAGTCTGGTAAGGACCTGTAATGGTTGACTGGACGTAAAATCAAACCAAACAACTAGACAAACAAACAGGCAGCATATTTATACTAATATTGTCCCTGTAATACGCCTCAAGGATGTGCGGATTCTTTTAACATAAATATCAGCTTTATAGCTTCCTAGAAAATTCTGTTCCCTCTGCCTTTCTACCACAAGTCTTTCATCTTCAGAGCAGAACAAATATCTTTGTGGGGGTGGGAGGCTAATTTGGAAACGAGACTGAGACGCTGAGCTCAACCTGACCAGCGCGCGCGGTGATTCATGGGATAGGTGGGGTTGTGGTTATTATGGGATGGCCGGTAGGGGGTGTTTGGTAGCTCGTATACAACGTGTCAGTGTTTATTACCTGTAATCTGTATGCGTTCTTATAAGCAGCCTCGCTAAATAAACTATTAATATGGAATACCCTGCGAAGGGGAAACACCCTCTGAATTAATCAGACTACACAGAAGAACCGATATAGGTGAGATGTTTCTACCAAACCAGTCTCACAATGCCACAACACAGGCTCGATTATAATAAAAAAGAAAGATACTGGGATTGCATTCTTGTTTGTGGATTTTTTTTGTCGCTCCGCTGAGATTCGGATTTCATTCTTGGTTCAGAATGTTCATACATTGTAACATCCGCTGCACGAAAACCACCATTTTATTCACATATACGCCATCACGGAAGTGCATGTATTGGCTGAATATTGACTTGTTTTCATTTATATACGCCCAGGCCTTATATACGACAGACGCGTCTTGGCTGTATTTCACACCCGGCGTATATAAGAGAAAATACCCTCTACCCCGCCCCCTCCCGCCCCTTTGTGTTGGTAGAAGTACAGGTGTCCTCAGTAGGAAGCCCTCCCCCCGCCCTCTAAACTCTTAAAGTGGTTGTTCACTGGCAATGTGCAAACATAAACGGGCATATTTAGTATTCAGCTAAGTGGCAGATTGAACAAGTCTCTAGAGACTGAAGAGTTATTCACTGGCCATGGAAATAAGTTGGTGTACTTTGTATCTCACAGAGCGGCATATTGAAATAGTCACTAATGACTAAACTCTTAAAGCAGCTGTTCGGACCAACATAAGTTGGCGTACTTTGTTTCTCACAGAGCGGTATATTTAGAAAGTCGCTAATGACTAAACTCTTAAAGCAGCTGTTCGGACCAACATAAGTTGGCGTACTTTGTATCTCACAGAGCGGTATATTTAGAAAGTCGCTAATGACTAAACTCTTAAAGCAGCTGTTCGGACCAACATAAGTTGGCGTACTTTGTTTCTCACAGAGCGGTATATTTAGAAAGTCGCTAATGACTAAACTCTTAAAGCAGCTGTTCGGACCAACATAAGTTGGCGTACTTTGTATCTCACAGAGCGGTATATTTAGAAAGTCGCTAATGACTAAACTCTTAAAGCAGCTGTTCGGACCAACATAAGTTGGCGTACTTTGTTTCTCACAGAGCGGTATATTTAGAAAGTCGCTAATGACTAAACTCTTAAAGCAGCTGTTCGGACCAACATAAGTTGGCGTACTTTGTTTCTCACAGAGCGGTATATTTAGAAAGTCGCTAATGACTAAACTCTTAAAGCAGCTGCTCGGACCAACATAAGTTGGCGTACTTTGTATCTCACAGAGCGGTATATTGAGAAAGTCGCTAATGACTAGACTCTTAAAGCGGCTGTTCAGACCAACATAAGTTGGCGTACTTTGTTTCTCACAGAGCGGTATATTGAGAAAGTCGCTAATGACTAAACTCTTAAAGCAGCTGTTCGGACAAACATAAGTTGGCACACTTTGTATCTCACAGAGCAGCATATTGAGGAAGTCGCTAATGACTAAACTCTTAAAGCGGCTGTTCAGACCTACATAAGTTGGCGTACTTAACCAAGCAATCTGTGGGGGATTTAGTTTGAATAGGGAGCTGCAGTTGGAGCCACTTGGTCATGGCATGGGTGTAATGGGGGAATGGGGGCGGGTCGGGTGTAGGGTGGGGGTAGGGTGGTGGTGGGGGTGGGGATGTAGTGGTGGGGGGGGGGAGTTATCTCTGGATTATGAGTACTGGGTTAAGCAGGGTGGTGGTGGGGGTGGGGATCTAGTGGTGGGGGTGGGGAGTTATCTCAGGATTATGAGTACTGGGTTAAGCAGGGTGGGGGTGGGTGGTAGGGGTGGGGGTCTATCTCTGGATTATGAGTACTGAGTTAAGCAGGGTGGGGGTGGGTGGTAGGGGTGGGGGTCTATCTCTGGATTATGAGTACTGAGTTAAGCAGGGTGGGGGTGGGTGGTAGGGGTGGGGGTCTATCTCTGGATTATGAGTACTGAGTTAAGCAGGGTGGGGGTGGGATGTAGGGATGGGGGTCTATCTCTGGATTATGAGTACTGAGTTAACATAAGTTGGCGTACTTTGTATCTCACAGAGCAGTATACTGAGAAAGGGTGGG
Source organism: Alentia gelatinosa (assembly GCA_950022655.1). Classification (NCBI taxonomy): domain Eukaryota; kingdom Metazoa; phylum Annelida; class Polychaeta; order Phyllodocida; family Polynoidae; genus Alentia; species Alentia gelatinosa. The sequence goes on from OX465589.1 coordinate 2,278,503, forward strand.
TTAGGGGTGGGGGTTCGATGGGGTGGGGGTGGAGGTCTGTAGGGGTGGGGGATCAGGGATACAGTGGTGGGGGAAGTGGTGTGTTAGGGGTGGTGTAGGGTAGGGGGGGGGGGGGCTTGGGGGATATAGTGGTGAGGGTGGGGATGGTTTAGGGGTTAGGGTTTATCTTTGCATTATGTCTGCTTGATTAAGGGGGTGGGGGATGTAATGGTGGGGGTTATACTGGGGTTGTGGTGGTGGGCTGGGGGTTTCTCTCTGTATTACGCGTTCCTGGTTAAGCAGGGTGGGCCTCTATACGCCCTCCAGAGGTTACTCGTCTCCCGATTATCGCCCAGGGTAAACACAAGTTCCGCTTGCGAGTGACTGGGTACACCACGATCATATGAACCACAGTTTTCCGAATAATATTTGAGTTACCTGAATATAATTTCGGCTTCACATGTAGAAATAGCTGAAATTTCCATTTCTGACATCGGATTTCCCATTCGAAGACTTATAAAAACCGTTAAAAAGCAATGATTGTGGGTTACGGTTCAAGGGTCTATCACCATAGAACGTCGGTAACCAGCGCACACCGGGACCTGTAAAGAGACTGAATTCTGGGATACCTCAATAGGGTCTATGGCCACTGATTCTGAAAGACGGTCTTCTTAACCCGTTCCTCAGGGTAGGGGTTGGGTAGGGGGAAGTGGGAGTGGGGGTAGAGGTGGAATGGGGATTTCTCTCTGTATTACGCATTCCGGGTTAAGCAGGCTGGGCCTCTATGGCCACTGATTCTGAAAGACCGTCTTCTAAACCCGTTCCTCCAGACCTCATTAACCGACAAGAAGCAGCTGGTACCTGCCCTGCTCAATAGATGGCGCATCCGACAACTAGGTCAAGCCCAAGGAGCCTAACTCCAAGTCACTGATGGGCACATGAATTAGAAATAAAGCAAACTCTTGAACGGTTTTCCCTTCAAAGTGAAGTATTCGATATTGAAGACAGATCAATATACACGTACTTCAAATATCTGAGTCGGGACCAGTATTTGTCAAACACATGCTAATGTCTGTTTGATCGATTGACTTAATTGAGAGCATTATGTTGTTTTTTTATAATTTGAGCCTAACTTTCTTTATCTTCAGTATTTTTCTGAAGATTGTGTTATACATGTGATTTACCCTCGTAATTTACACGTGACTATCCCTCATAATTTACACTTGACTATCCCTCGTAATTTATTTGTGACTGTCCTTTGTAATTTACACTTGACTATCCCGCGTAATTTACGCGTGACTATCCCTCCTAATTTACATGTGACCATCCCTCGAAGTTTACATGTGACAATCCCTCATAATTTACATGTGACTATCCCTCGTAATTTACACTTGACTATCCCTCTTAATTTACACATGACTATCCCTTGTAATTTACACTTGACTATCCCTCGTAATTTACATGTGACCATCCCTCGTATTTTACACTTGACTATCCCTCGTAATTTACATATGACCATCCCTTGTAATTTACACGTGACTATCCCTCGTAATTTACATATGACCATCCCTCGTAATTTACACGTGACTATCCCTCATAATTTACATGTGACTATCCCTCATAGTTTACTTGTGACAATTCCTTATAGTACAAATATGAGAACACCAAATAAAGATTTCTATATTTCTTAGTATTTCACCTCAAATAGAAAGTCTAGCTGAGTTTTCAATAAGACTGTAATTGAGATCATTATTAAGATTTAGTAAGAATCTGCTTCCAAATGCTCAGGTGAAAATGGGATTCGAACTTGATAAACATCTTTTTAAAAGTTTTTATTTGCATTCGACATTACATTTACGTTCTTCCAAGCAAATATTGACGTATGTGATTTGTTATCTTTTATGCTACTATATTTGCTTTATACTGAAAAAGATATCATTATGTTTCCATATAACCTATTTCAGGCTTATCGGACAATTTGGCTTGAAAATTAAAACCCATGTCAACTTCCTGAAAGTTGAATATGATGATCTCCAAGGTTTGTGGAACACATATCTAACTTAAAAATTGGGGGTCACTGTGCTAGTTTCGGATTTATAGATCAGTATTAAGATAATTTTATATTAGAACATATAAAGATTCTAAAAAGTATTTTTTCACATAGTAAAACCCATGTCATCTTCCTCAATCTTTCACAGAATATAGTACATATGTAGTACTACTCATTTAGGTTTAAAAAATCATAGGTCACCATGCTTGTTTTTGAAAGAATTGAAGAAAACTGTATTTTTTAGTACATTTCTTATGTAAATCAAGTAAATATATATATAGGCCTATTTTACCTATTAAGATTGCATAAAATAGACAAAATGTTAAATTTACTCATGTAGAATTAGAATGAATCCTAAAAAAACAGTTTTTACTGATAATTGACATTATCTAAAAATCACCAAGTGGCGCAAATGTGACTTGTAAAATATGTCTTTCAGTCATTCTAACAATAAATCCCAATTTTATGATTGTCAAAGAATTGTAATGGAGTGTCTTCTTATCCTTTAGAAATTTCTTCATGCTAAGATTCGTGATGGCAGTTTACCTTTTCGTAGCATACTTAGATCAGTTTACAAATATTTTACAATGATTTCAATATGTACATAGGTTAAGATAACATGGATGATTTCTTGTAGGTAATATATTGTGTTGATACATTCATTTCAAAAATTGTCTATCATAAAATTCTTAAATATAACACCTTATAACAATAGCGTATATATAAAGTATTAGGTGCGGCAGGGAAATCTGCTCATCAAGCTGTTGGAAGTTCCTGAAGTTGAACAAAAATGTTTTTATAAATGAAAGTTTTCCACACTGTATCCTATATGAGAGAAAGTAGAAGGCAGCATCTTGCTCTCTGGTCATAAATCCTCTTAGAAGGGGCAGAAAATCTATCATTGAACCTATTTCCCGCTTTGAGAACTCCCAGCGGAGTTTCTCATATCAATCTCCAAGCGGATCCCTGTGAAATGAGGACAATCCCTCAATTCCTTCAATTCCCCAAATTGAGTTATTGAACTAATGAGTTAACATCTGAAAGGGTTATTTGTCATGGTTTGATGCTCAGTAAAAGCTGATTCTTTAACTCATTTATGGAGAACATTCAATTATCTTTCTCTGCTCCACTGATTTATTCCTATGAAGTATTTTCTTTTATCAAGTTCTTGCTATCATGTCTTATTCAAGGGTGAGGCAGGGAAAATCAATCTTTTGATTAGTGGGCCTTTGGTTTATGTGTATGATGTTAAAACGTTACTTATTGATTCATATAGCTATATCAGAGTTCATTAGCTTTCGCAATTACGAACATTATGGGAAAAAGTTAATTTGTATGTGCAAAAGAAAATATAAATAAATATTGAGGAGTTTTGAGTTAATTAACTTTAATATTCTACAGGGAACCAGAGTCCATGAAATAATTTTTTCTCTTGGGAATTTCAAGAAGGAAATTTCGATTAGGTAGACATACTGTAAACGGTATTCAGATATACGCATTGATTGATACAGTTGTCTATACAGATACTATAGTTGTCATTTAGGTTTAAATTCAGCAATATTTATTGGATGAATGCGACAAAACTCACCCAGGATTAAGAAAACATATGCAGGTTAAATATGTACGTTAGAAAATAAGGAAAGACAATTTAGCAAGTTGTAAACACTGCACGAAAACCACCATTTTACATATGAATGCGCCCGGTGTATATAAGTATGAGTTTTGCTTATATAAGGTCGTCCTATTCCCCGTGTATATACGCCTCATCTGTAGGCGGATATAAGCGTCCAGTGAAGACGACTTCACTGAGAGCGGGCGGGGGGAGGTTGAGGAGGGGGGTGGGGGGAAGGGCTTCGTACTGAGGACACCTTTACTTCTACCAACATAAACAGGCGGGAGGCAGAGGGGAAAGGATATTTCCTCTCATATACGCCGGGTGTGAAATACAGCCAAGACGCGTCCGTATATAAGGCCTGGACGTATATATATACATATATATGAAAACAAGTCAATATTCTGCCACTACATGCACTTCCGCGATGGCGTATTTATGAATAAAATAGTGGTTTTCTTGCAGTGAAAGTTCCGGTCTCTACATTAAATTCATCAATTACGACATCATTAATTTTACCTCAAAATTCAAAATCTATATTTTCATATTACTCTTCAAAGTAGATCAATGTTATTATCAACTTCACACCTGAAAAAATAAATCCATCATATTTATCAATTACTACATCATTATTTTTACTTCAAAATTCTAAATCTTTATTTTTATATTACTCTTCAAAATAGATCAATGATACTATCAACTTCACACCTGAAAAAATAAATCCATCATATTGATTAATTACCACATCATTAATTTTACTTCAAAATTCAAAATCTTAATTTTCAAATTGCTCTTCGAAGTAGATCAATGATGATATTAATTTCACTCCGCAAAAAATAAATCCATCATATTTATCAATTACCACATCATTATTTTTACTTCAAAATTCAAAATCTTTATTTTCATATTACTCTTCAAAGTAGATCAATGATGATATTAATTTCACTCCAGAAAAAATAAATCCATCACATCTATCAATTACTACATCATTAATTTTACTTCAAAATTCAAAATCTTTATTTTCATATTACTCTTCCAAGTAGCTCATTGATAAAATTGATTCCACACCAGACCACTGACAGCCAGTCGGCGGATCTTCCTCATTTAACAAACAGTCAGGCTGTCTGTCTGTTTGTCCCTCTTAGACTGGTCACGTGACCGTTTAGTTCGCATGCGTACACTCATTTCCGGTCCGTATTACTGACACGTGGTCTGCATGACCAGCGAAGACCAGGCAACCAGCGAAATGCTGGTCACTTCCTGTGGGAGGGTCAGGGTTCATGACCTTTGACCTCTGAGCAGGATAAATACACAATATTAGCATGATTTGGATCTGTGTGGTCGTATTCTCCCCGTAGTTGACACGAAGTCGAACTCTGAGGCAATAGCGAGGAGTATTGCGTAGTGTCAACTACAAGGAGAATACGGCCACACAGATAAAAACATGGTACTGTTGTATTTATTACTCACCTTTCAACTAATAATTAGGTTAAAAAGTCTTGTAATTAATTAGAAATTCGATGCAAGGGCCATGCATTGTTTGCATGAAATAGTTCCTATAATGCCCGTCAGGTGGCCGAAAAAGCCGTATTCTCCTAGGAGGATACGGCTTTCCGGAATCTACCCAGTAGCGATCTGTAGGCTCCGTAGGCTTAGTATGGAGGCTCTGTATTAAGTGGGTAATAAAAGTGATGACAAGATGTCTGTACTCTCTGATCCAGTGACGATGGTTTTGTAAACAGGTGGCTCTATAATCTGACGCTCGTGTATTACTACGTTTCCACCTCTCGTAGTTCACAGCCGCCTGTCCACAAAACCATCTATCATTGTCTATGTATGTCGTGGGTTTAAGTCTGATGGCACGTTGTCCTGTATGCAGAGCAGGAATTAGGAGATCTCAGAACGGTGTTACACACGTCTGTCACTTGTCAGCAGGTTCATCCCCGGGTATCAGGACATTCAGACAGTGCCCGAGCCAAGGATGATGTAGTAATATAGACACACTTCATATCGGGTCAGGTTCAGAATGGTAACACAGTAAAACGAAGTTCGGAGCCCTTGATGATGTAGTAATATAGACACATTCATATCGGGTCAGGTTCAGAATGGTAACACAGTAAAACGTAGCTCGGAGCCCGGGATGATGTAGTAATATTGACATATTTCAAATCGGGTCAGGTTCAGAATGGTAACACAGTAAAACGTAGTTCGGAGCCCGTGATGATGTAGTAATATAGACACATTCATATCGGGTCAGGTTCAGAATGGTAACACAGTAAAACGTAGTTCGGAGCCCGCGATGACGTAGTAATATAGACACATTCATATCGGGTCAGGTTCAGAATGGTAACACAGTAAAACGTAGCTCGGAGCCTGTGATGATGTAGTAATATAGACACACTTCATATCGGGTCAGGTTCAGAATGGTAACACAGTAAAACGTAGCTCGGAGCCTGTGATGATGTAGTAATATAGACACACTTCATATCGGGTCAGGTTCAGAATGGAAACACAGTAAAACGTAGCTCGGAGCCTGTGATGATGTAGTAATATTGACACACTTCATATCGAGTCAGGTTCAGAATGGTAACACAGTAAAACGTAGTTCGGAGCCCGCGATGATGTAGTAATATTGACATATTTCATATCGGGTCAGGTTCAGAATGGTAACACATTAAAATGTAGCACGGAGCCCGGATGATGTAGTAATATAGACATATTTCAAATCGGGTCAGGTTCAGAATGGTAACACAGTAAAACGTAGTTCGGAGCCCGCGATGATGTAGTAATATAGACACATTCAGATCGGGTCGGGTTCAGAATTGTAACACATTAAAACATAGCACGGAGCCTGGGTTGATGTAGTAATATAGACATATTTCAAATCGGGTCAGGTTCAGAATGGTAACACAGTAAAACGTAGTTCGGAGCCCGAGATGATGTAGTAATATAGACACATTCATATCGAGTCAGGTTCAGAATGGTAACACAGTAAAACGTAGTTCGGAGCCCGCGATGATGTAGTAATATAGACACATTCAGATCGGGTCGGGTTCAGAATTGTAACACAGTAAAACGTAGCACGGAGCCTGGGTTGATGTAGTAATATAGACATATTTCAAATCGGGTCAAGTTCAGAATGGTAACACAGTAAAACGTAGTTCGGAGCCCGAGATGATGTTTTAATATAGACACATTCATATCGAGTCAGGTTCAGAATGGTAACACAGTAAAACGTAGTTCGGAGCCCGAGATGATGTAGTAATATAGACACATTCATATCGAGTCAGGTTCAGAATGGTAACACAGTAAAACGTAGTTCGGAGCCCGAAATGATGTTTTAATATAGACACATTCATATCGAGTCAGGTTCAGAATGGTAACACAGTAAAACGTAGTTCGGAGCCCGAGATGATGTAGTAATATAGACACATTCATATCGAGTCAGGTTCAGAATGGTAACACAGTAAAACGTAGTTCGGAGCCCGCGATGATGTAGTAATATTGACACACTTCATATCGGGTCAGGTTCAGAATGGAAACACAGTAAAACGTAGCTCGGAGCCCGAGATGATGTTTTAATATAGACACATTCAGATCGGGTCGGGTTCAGAATTGTAACACATTAAAACATAGCACGGAGCCTGGGTTGATGTAGTAATATAGACATATTTCAAATCGGGTCAAGTTCAGAATGGTAACACAGTAAAACGTAGTTCGGAGCCCGAGATGATGTAGTAATATTGACACACTTCATATCGGGTCAGGTTCAGAATGGTAACACAGTAAAACGTAGCTCTGAGCCCGAGATGATGTTTTAATATAGACACATTCATATCGAGTCAGGTTCAGAATGGTAACACAGTAAAACGTAGTTCGGAGCCCGAGATGATGTAGTAATATAGACACATTCATATCGAGTCAGGTTCAGAATGGTAACACAGTAAAACGTAGTTCGGAGCCCGCGATGATGTAGTAATATTGACACACTTCATATCGGGTCAGGTTCAGAATGGAAACACAGTAAAACGTAGCTCGGAGCCCGAGATGATGTTTTAATATAGACACATTCAGATCGGGTCGGGTTCAGAATTGTAACACATTAAAACATAGCACGGAGCCTGGGTTGATGTAGTAATATAGACATATTTCAAATCGGGTCAAGTTCAGAATGGTAACACAGTAAAACGTAGTTCGGAGCCCGAGATGATGTAGTAATATTGACACACTTCATATCGGGTCAGGTTCAGAATGGTAACACAGTAAAACGTAGCTCTGAGCCCGAGATGATGTTTTAATATAGACAATAATGGAGTCGGCCTCTGCTATACATGTTTAGACATGCTTCCCACCTACTACGACAGTCTACGATGCACTATGATAGACCTACTGACACACTTAAGGCCCTTTTCCATTGGCCGACAAACACGGTGTAGATATTTTGTGTTCTTCTAATAGCCTATTTCCATTGGCCATCACCGATATACAGTCAGGAACCACCGACGAACCTTTAGTACTGCTGACACAAAATGTGAATAGGCTATCAGGAAAACAAGAATTCTACCACTGCACGAAAACCACTATTTTACATATGTATATGAAACGCGTCTAACAGTAGGATTTTGCGTCTAGAAGTTAGACCTGTTATCCGTCTCGTAGACGCCTTATCTAGTGGCGTATATACATGTCCATGGTGCGGTCTTATATACGTCATATATACGCCTGATTCCGTTGAATATACACCAATCTCAAAAAGTTCCATTCTCTGCCACTTGGGGACACTACTGGTAGCATATTTCATTTGCCATTAACCATCCAAGTCTGTATTATATGAAAGTTGCAATCTTATATTACCAATTTATTTTATAAAAACCTAATTAAGTATAAATTGATTAATTACACATAATAAACCTTGTATTTGGTTTTTTTTACCGTTTTTCTAATAGATTTGACTTTAAAACACCATGCCTATGTGTGGTCAATCTTGGCTTAGCATATAAGTAGGGGGTGGGGTTGGGAGGTCGCAGGTGGCGGGTCAGTGTTGGTGTATCCTCTACCAACACCCACAGGCCCGGGTGGGCCGCGGGTTGCATTTTTTTTTGTTTTTTTTTGTATCATATATACGCCTGGCGTATATATATTGCGCAGAGTATACATATGGAAACTGTCTTGTAGACGCCCGAAACGTAGAGGCGTATAAGAGGTGTACACAAGTATAAACAAGCCACGATACAGCCGATACGTGCGTTATCGCAATGGCGTATATATATGTAAAATAGTGGTTTTCGTGCAGTGTACCGTAATTTTCCAATATTTATTAAAATCATGTTTCTACTTTTATCATATTCATACTGTTGTTATACCATATTTATACCACATTAATACCTTACCAATACCACACACATATATATATATATATATATATATATATATATATATATATATATATATATCAAAGACGTCCCAAAGTTATATCTGATCTATACCAAGAGTAGCTATGCTCAAACATACACTTTTATTCAAGACTGGAGAATGTTATTGCTCAGAAAGCCGGAATAAATCTCTTGCCATGTTAGAAGATTAGCGAAATTAAGGACTGAATATTTGATCACTCTTATCTAAAAGCGCCTCAGTTTATTGCCTTGTTTGTCGCCATCTGCAAATTGAGCCGAGGACATTAATTAGCCATTCAGAGTGATGTTATAGCAGACCGATTTGCCCGCTCTCATGTATAAAGATGCAGGATTTATTAGTTAAATGTAACGTTATGTGATTTATATAAGTGGATTTTTTTAAAAGGGTTTTTATTGAGGAAGTTCGCATACAGGAACACGTCGCGGTCTACCACTGCCCGAATTCACAGCTCAAATAGACAGGATCATTATGTTATCATCTATGGTATACAAAGTCCCCATTGAAAATGTATGGGGACTCAGTAAACCACGACCCATTATATGAAACCTGTCAGATACCATAACTGTAGTATACGGATTCAAATCTGTGGTATACGGCCTCAAAGCCATGGTGTATGGGAAAATAGTCCCTTTGTGCTATAGAGCAAAGAAATAGTCCCTATTGTTATACCCTTTACTATGGCAATTAGTGAGTCTAATTCATTCTAAAAGATGGATAATAAATACAACAAACGATGGTTATGTGGACTGGTGGCTCTGTCCACAAAACCATCTATTATTGTCTATGTACTAGTTTGCTGCCCATGGTATAAGGAAAACAGCTTGTAAAGCCTAAAGGCCTAGATTAAGAGGAAGGGAGTAAGAACTCAAAGACAGATGTACTATGTACTACTATGAGTCAAGAACTTAACTGATTTATTTTGACAGGTTCATCTGCTTATATACAGTCAGCAGGTGGCATCTTTGTACAGGGTAAGCTTGTAAACTCTGTGCTAGGATTTAGGTAAACCAAACAAGAAAATTCCCCACATATATCTATCTAAATCCATATACAATTGATTAATATTCAAAGAGGTATTCAAAGGACCTTACCCAAGACCTACACCTTATAGAAACCACTGGCATTTTCCGTGGAAGTTTTTCGATTAGCTTCCTCTGTTCCGCCATCTTGGAACTGAGGTTGTCCATCTCTGCCATGTCAGCGTTGTCAATGTGATTTCCGAGTCTCGTAGAGTGTAAAGGGAGCGTCCTTCCCATGGAGCGATGGTAATTATGACCCTCAGTGGTGCTTGTTTCTTCGGACGGCTGGGTGGTGTTGTCGTTGGCGGCCATTGGTTGCTGCGGTTGTTGTGTTGCCACTGGTGGTTATGATGACATGTTCGGTCTATCCTTTCTAATTGACCATCAGTGGTTTGGCGTGTCCGGCATGGGTGTTGCTAAATGATGGTATTTTTAGCAGTGTTTGGCGCGCTTGTGGGAGATGTTTACCGAAAGTCTTAGGAGTTCTCCACCAGTGTTACTATCAGTTGTGAATAGTAAGCTTAATGAATGACTCCAAGGCTTCTTCCTGTTACAAGCTTTATTGCAGTTGGTTTTGCAAGGCACTGCGCTGACCGGACTCTTACTGGACTGACTAGAGTATGTTGAGATGAGGATTATATGCTGGCTCCGTGTTCACTGCATGGGGGCGACCCTGTTGATCGTAACCAAGGGTTCGCCTCCATTAGCGTGTTACGCAGCCAGCTTGGTCCGTAGATAGAATCTGTATGTTTCACATACCGATGATTTGGATATATTCATGTAAATACAAGATGGGCGTGTGTGTGCGTACCAAAGATAATGATATGCCGTTGTGTGGCATCGGTCATTGAACTTACCTGTTGGTTCATACACTTTAAGCATGTTTGGCAGACGCCCAATGGTATACCTGCTTTAGTGAAAAACATCTTAGTTGCTAATGCCACATCACTTTTAAAACTCTCCTGCCTGAGTTTTAGTCTATTTCTTTTCACCACTGGCTGCAGAGTCTGCGATAGGAGAGTGACTTTCACCAACCTTTTACACAGAATGGCAAAGGTGGCACCTTAAACCAAAAGTTGATGTGCTCTAAGTAGGTAATGCTGCTTTGATTGATGTCACGATGTACAGGGTTCTTAGTTCTTAATATACGTGACTTTCCGCACAAATACGTAACAACATGTCACAAACAAGGTACTGGCATTTATTCAATGAGGCTCTATCATGGTCATTTTAACCTGGGAGAGTTATCAATAAGGGCACCTGATAAAAGATGACAAGCAAAGTTGCCTGCCGTTCATTATCCATCATATTCCTATGTAGGGATCGTTCTTAGTAGTTATCTATATAGGCTGCTCTGATGGGCAATAAACTAAGCAGAATTCTATCCCCGATTGATGCTTGAATGTATCATAATTATTAAAGTGGGACACATGCCCGACACTGCAGCTCTATGCTCAGGATGGAAAGATCAACTACTCGTACTGATGCTTAACCCTTCAAGAGCCACACATCATTCACCATGTACCCATACTACAGCAGGTACCAGAACCAAATGTGGCCTTTGTATGGCCGACTTTTGTAGTCAATGTTGTTAGATGAAATTACGAACTTAAAAATCCCAGTAAATCTGTATTCTTCATCAGAACTTTCCGATATTTTAATGACTTGCAGGCAACACTTAGGCTAGTATGTCATATAATTTTCATAATTCTTCGATAATTTTTCAAAAAGTTACAAAGGAAAAAATACAGCATTGCTCATCCATTCCATACGGGAATGGCATATGGCATTGTCCTGCCATGGCCAGGGGAATGCCATATGGCATTGTCCTGCCATGGCCAGGGGAATGCCATATGGCATTTTCCTGCCATGGCCAGGGGAATGCCATATGGCATTGTCCTGCCAGAAAGGAATAAGGATGCTTCAAACCCTTTAAACACGCTTGAAGGGTCATATGTTACAAGGAGTCAAGATGGGGTGAAGTTGAAAAGAAAACGACCAAAAAAATCATTTTACCAGAAAGGCCCGTTGCGGCATGGACTGAAAGATTAGGAGAATGTTCCTCCATTAGTGCAATTATCCGACCGAATTACCACATTTTTTTTCACCTCTCATATTTCATACTACCCCTTCCATATCATACTTACCTCCCCAAATCATGCTACTAACCTAGTCCTAGCTTTTCCACTGCAGTTGTGTATATGCCTGAGACAAACTACCGTCCATTTGTCGCCGATAAAGGTACATAAACGTTCCGAAATCGGTAGATCTATGTGTATTGGGCTTTAGGAACATTTACTAAATCTATTGCTCTCTGGAAATGCTCACCCTATGAACCACAGATTAATATACATCCAAACCAGCTTTTTCAGCAACATAAGCAATGACATATTAAATGACAGTAATCATATTACCACCGGAAACTACATTTGCCACCTGGTGCTGAGCAAGTGAATTACATTTTTGGGACGACTGTATAGGAGCGATATTAGGGCACTGAGTCTTTGCAGCGTAAAACAGCGCAACATCCAATAACTCAAATCACCTCAGTTGATAGATCAGATCCCACAATATCATGACCTTGTCAGTTGCCTCGCCATATAAAACAACTCAATATGGAGATTGCAGTCGGTACATGCTCCTATTGCAAGGCCCCTATTTTCTCTGTTGATTTGGTGAGACGGGTGCTAACAGGGTGAACATCACTCTCCAAGCAGATCTTTCGTGGCAGTAGGGCTAATCTCTGTCTCAACCAAATGACATCATATGCTGGTTCCCCGGGTACCAGGTCTGCTGGGGTGGACAGCAATTACCAATCTGTTCACCCTCTTGGTCGCCTCGCCTCCTCGTGGTGCAGACCGGATATGCTTGCACGCAAGCATAACTAAAGTGACCAGGGTTGGGAGTGGTAAAGAGCACTGGACTTTGTTGATTTGAGTTTTCTCCGTCACCCCCAGCAGTGGTAGACTTACTGCTATATCAAAGGCCAATCCTTCTCATACCATGTCTATGTGGTATGGGAAGTAAAAGAACTCTCACCTCGGTAAATGTGTAGGGGTGGGATTTCTTCCTACATTCATCTCATAGATTCGGTCAAATCCAAATTAAGTCTAATTGAACCAATTGGACGTTAAACTACCCAAACAAACAAACAAACAAGCAGACTGCTATAGGCAGGGGGAACCAGCCAACATTTTAGATTCAAAACTAGGATCTGTCAAAAGTTGTGAAACTCAACCAACTCATGTATCATGAGTTGGAAAATATAATATAAAGCCGAACCAGGACAAAGCCACTCTCCTCCCAGATATTTCGTGGCGCTAGCGCTAGCTTAGTCTCTGCCCAAACCCAATGCTGGTTTTCAGGGTATCCACTAAGGACAGGGGAGACCAGCGAACATTTCAGATTCAAAACAAGGCAACTGTCGACAGTTATGAGAGTCAAACAACTGAGAAATATAGGAATTGTTAAATGAGCTTCACAGACAATCCAGCCGTTTCTTTTTCAGCTTTAAACCACTTTATGATATGAATCCACATTTGATTAGACTGCCCCTTCAAGAGAACACATGTGTTATGTTGACAAACAAAACCCAGCAACACATGAGGTCGTTTCCACTGAAGAAAGTAATCCCTGTGACTATCTCTTAATTGACATAGCAAATAATAGAAATGAGTGTATATTATTTACCATATAGATATGTGCATCTCTATTTACAAAAATAATAAAAATCCATAAAGCACTAAAAATTTCGGATATCTCAAAAACTGGCGTATGGGCCAGATTTGGGCCCAGACAGGCAGGTTGGGGCAGAGACATAAGCGGCCACAGGAAGTAGAGCGCAGAATCTCTGCTGGGAGAGTGGGAGAATATGAGGGCGACCCGTGACAAAGCCGGGGGGATATGTATGTCAAACAAAATGGCGGCCGTGGGGACGCCGTTGGGACGCCGTGGGGACACAGGGCATGACACAGTGTTAGACCTCTGACCATCCCCGGTATAGCCCTGAAAGGCGTGTCCATGTGAACAAACAGGATTTGTGTTTGCGGTGTAGGCATTGCACCGCCTGAGAGCCGGCAGTTCTGATTGGCTGGTCGCGTTGTGGTAAACATTGCCTTTTGTACTCTCGGACGTCCTGATTGGCTGGTTCTATTATGTTATACATTGCCTTTGTACTATCTGTCGTTTTGATTGGCTGCTCGCGTTGTGTTAAATATTGCCTTTTGTACTGTCGGAGGTCCTGATTGGTTAGATTTGGTTTGTTAACATTACCTCTGTTCTCTCTCTGTAATTCTGATTGGCTGCCCGTGTTGCGTTGAACACTGCCTTTTGTACTCTCGGAAGTCCTGATTGGCTGGTTCTATTATGTTATACTTTAGGGAAACTAGTTAACAATTAGGTTAACAAGTTTCACTTGTACTAGTTATACACCTCTATATATCTGTAAATATTAAAAAACTTACCAAAATAAGTCCACTTCGAAGCAAAAATCAAACTCGCTTGGGAGGGCGGAAGTTGTTTTCTGCTACACACCACGCACGATGTTCATAGCCGCGATTTCGTAAATGAAATTTAAACTGTTTGAAAATTGTTTTCTTTGGTATTAATATTCTCATAATATTATCTATAAATTTCCTGTTTGATTTTTTGTCTATTTTTTGATCGCGTCACAAATAGGTCACTTGATTTCCATAACCAATGAGATCGAGCTTTCAAAGTATGGTGTTAGGATTCCTACCTAAATTCATCTCATAGATTCAAACCCAGAGTAAGTCTATTAGAACATTTAATTTTAATTCAGAGGTGAAAATCACAAAAAACCAGACACAGTACTTTTTTTATAAAGGTGGTATTATTGATCCAAGTAGTACAGGTAGTGTGGTATGTTGAGGTATCAAAATTAGATTCACGACGTTTCGCTAGATTTATCCAGCTTCATCAGGTGATTATTTTAATTTAATTACCCCAACAACAACCACTACCGCAGCATTACACATGGTGTTACTACACCATCATCATGTTAATCATTGAGTTCTACCACTGCTCTATGATCTGTATTACTTTCCAATTTACACTGCATCCATGACTGACTAATAACTTCTTCCTAAATGACATCGTTTCGCTATTGCCCATTTTACTTTAATTAGAAGATAACATTTTTCTTTAAAAGAAAGATATTTGGCGTCTAAAGGCAATTAACATGTCTAAATGAATCATTATTGCATAACTATCTACTCCAGCGAAGAATATCCTATTTAAACGATTATTACTGAAGTGATCAAAAGCAATGCATTGTATGCTTGTATTTCCACCTTAGATCACCTCAATTTGGGAACCTGTCTTTAATATTTTAATCCTCCACAACTGTGTATTCATATTCTTTTCAACTTTCATCTCATGATGTCCATTTCTAGTATGAAAATATCATTATTTATTCAGTTATCATCTCCATAAAAGTAAATTATTAATCTTTGATTTTATTCCCTACCCTCTGTACTTCAAATTGGAAGCGATTCCTGGACTGCGCAGTAAACGTATCATACCCCAGTCACACTGTCGTAAATTTGGCTTTTTTTTACGTATTTGAAGCACCCCTCTCATAAGATCTCACACTCTCTAAAGCCCAATGCCCATTTACCGATTACGGGTTGAACGATTGGTTCCCAAATCGTATAGGAGTTGGTGAACTTGTCGCAAGCAAAATACGTAACCTCTCAGCCCATGTCGGCCACCGAATCAAAGGCCATTTACCAACGTTCAGTTGTCGGCGACTGGATTTATCAACATGTTGATAAACTTTTAGCCACCGATTTTGGAACATAGAAACCACAACTTGTTAGCCAGAAAAGAACATGGTTCACTAATCGGTGGCTCACCCTTGCCTAGCTGTCCTACATCTATGTGCCTTGGCTGAGACAAATTACCGTCCGTTTGTCACCGACAAAGGTACATAAATATTCCGAAATCAGTGGATGGGCTTTTGGCTTTAGTGGTGTTCTGTACTCTTACTACGCTCTATAGGAGAAGAATTCTTAACAAATTAGGCTTAGAGCCTTGAGAATCCACCTCCATCTCCAAGGAGAATTATATGTGAATAAAAAAAAAATGCAACCCAAAGTTTCCTATAATCTCAATGATGCCACCTAGCGGGAATACTGTGTGCATTTACGCATTAAAATGCGCAGAAATTTTTTTTACATTTCATGTTTCAAATATGTATTTATAAGAACGTAGATGTGCATGTGTACACGACAAAACACCGTTTTTTACGCCAGTGTGACTGGGGCATAACATTTACAGAACCACCTGGAAGTGAGCGATAAAAGAGGTAGTGGCCCATCCACACAGTACTGTAATCTGGTCTCTGGCCTGAGCCACAGTTCCTTCTAAGTCAGATCTCAGTGACCTTGTCTTAGTACCGGAAGTGGGCTGTGACCTCTGAGTCTGACCTCGGCGTTGCCTGGTTACTGCCGCTTGCCCTTACTGCCCGCCCTGATAGTGCCCGATGGGAATGCCAATAAGAGGCCAATACGAGGCGGAGGGAGGGTTGACATGTTCTCAATTACCTACTGCAGAGTGAAGCCCCGGTCAAACCGTTACCACCCGATTGTCGTCACAGTATATATTTATTGGACCAAAGGCCGGGAACGGAATCTCTACAGGATCATTCACAACGTTTTCTTATAATCATAGATGTAAAATAGGAATAAAATATCATTTTATGTACAGTAACACCGAACCGAACACTAACACGAACATTCACTATACGTCTCAGTGATCTCGAACATTATTTATAATACACCCCTCACTAAACGTCACTCAACTTCATATAGACCCTATTGAGGTATCCCAGAATTCAGTCTGTTTACAGTTCCCGGTGTGCGCTGGTTACCGACGTTATATGGTAATCACCCTTGACCCGTAACCCACAATCATTGCTTTTTAACGGTTTTTATAAATCTTCAAATGGGAAATCCGATGTCAGAAATGGAAATTTCAGCTATATCTACATGTAAACCCGAAATTATATTCAGGTTATTCAAATATAAATAGGAAAACTGTGGTTCATGCGATCGTAGTGTGCCAAGGCACTCGCGAGCGGAACTTGTGTTTACCCGGGGCGATAATCGGGAGACGAATAACCTCTGGAGGGCATATAATTGTTTACATGGCGTTCATTGTCTTCCCCTACAGATATCACTCACCTCCGCTTTGTGATATCATTCCGCGAAGACAACTCACGCCATATAAACAATCATTTGAAATTTCGTGACATTTCATGATAATATGTTCCCATACTTAAAGATGTATATGAGTAGGTAATATGTATGCAATATTTTCGCGAATGTGCAATAAAATAAGTCACTAGTTACCGACCAATGTATCAGTGGCCAAAAGAAACCTGACTATATCGGTGTAAGTGAGGTAGGGTAGATAGGAGGCACAGTGTGAACTGTCCGCGTATTTAATCCAATGAGCAGCTCACAAATAAAGGTCATATCAGTCTGTCGAGACACACGGAAAATAAACACCTGCTTCCACTTCGTGCATCTTAGCCATTAGTGAGACCCCTCCGGGTTGACAGAGCAGGTTAAAAACACCCACAGCAATACTCCGGAGTCTGCAAACCGAGACTCGCTCAACACAGGCCGAGTCGGTACCGAGCAGCAAAAAGGCGATCTCAGGCGGAGAAAAACAAGGGGGATGATGCGGAGGTGTAAAACAGGATTTAAAAGAGGAGTGGAATGGTGACGATCGGGTGGGTATGAGGAGAGATTAATGGAGTGGGCCAAGTGACATGTTGTGTATTACTATTTACTATACACCCATGCCGTATATATATATTGTAAATATGTACCGTTTACTATATACCCATGACGTATATACTGTAAAATACGCACCGTTTACTATATACCCATACCGTATATACTGTAAAATACGTACCTTTTACCATATACCCATACCGTATATACTGTAAATACGCACCGTTTACTATATACCCATGCCGTATATATATACTGTAAATACGCACCGTTTACTATATACCCATGCCGTATATACTGTAAATACGCACCGTTTACCATATACCCATACCGTATTATGAGAAAACGTGGTTACTGAGCCCGTACAGGTGGCCGTTCGAGGTCATTTGATGAAAAAATACGGCCCGACGCCGTAGGCGGGAGGGCCGTATTTTTTCATCAAATGACCGAGAACGGACACCGTACGGGTTCAGTCACTACGTTTCCTTATTACTATACACCTCCAACTCATTTAAAATCTATTTTATCAACTTTCCTGGTTCATGATTCAAACCCTCCATTCCCGTACTAAACCACTGCTATTCACCATGGCCCGCTAGCGGAAAAACTCGGCAACTGTTGACGTGTAGCAACAGATGATGCTGGAACTTCACTTCCTGTGGGAATTAAGCAATGAAATTTTAACACGAGTACGGCACATATATAACCTATAATCGTACCAAATATGATGAAGATCGGTCACTTTAAACCGAAGATATCGGCGTTTGAATACGGCGACTTCGACATCCACTGAGCACCGGGAGGTGGGAGGGTGAAAACCCGGCAACTGCCGACGTGGAGCGGACTATGAAATATATGACACAGGACGACCTGGAACTCTGGTAGCCAACGTAATTATGACGTCGACAACGCGGAGCAGCGGAACGGGAGGCGATCAGACTTGTTGTTATCGATTAATGTTTCAGCTATTTAAACGGTATTAGGTGAACCTACGCGTTATTTACCTCGATATTTGGACATTACGCATTCCCAATTGTTACGGGTAGGTCTTATAATGTCTCTTAAGTTATGAATGGGAGAGAACGACCATTTTGTTTGTTTGTTTTTGACCCGGACACTGCTCTCGCGCTATCGCGATATTTTACGTTAGCGGGCAGTAGTGTCTGTAGCAGCGGGACGTACGTTTTGCAATGCTTAAGCCTATGGGAATCCATACGTCATACTACTCGGCGGGCCTGAACGTTATTTATACGACACCCGTAGCAGCGGGTAGTATTTCATAGACGTTCGCCCATAGGTGTATAGTAATTATATAGAACGTCCTGACCATGCTGTATAATTCACAGAACGAGATGGTAATTTACGGTTTGTACGGACCGAGGCATTTATGCCGAGTTCCGTACAAACCGTAAATTAGCATCGAGTTTATCAAAGACCAATCCTTCTCATGCTATGTCTATGTGGTGTGGGAAGTAAAAGAACTCTCATCTCGGTAAATGTGTAGAGCTCAGATTTTTACCTACCATCATCTCATAGATTCGGTCAAACCCAAAGTAAGTCCAATTGAAAAAAAACTAAAACTTCTGATACTGCTCACTCCATGCGGGCAACGTGGCGACGAAAGATTATACCATCACTAATTGAACAAATTGGACGTTAAACTACCCCAACAAACAAACAAAGCATGGCGCTTGCATCGAATTTCTAATTATTTACAAGATCCTTGTCCTAATAATTTGTCGAAAGGTGAGTAATAAATACAACATTACCATGATTTTGATCTGTGTGGCCGTATTCTCCGTGTAGTTGACGCTACGTAATACTCCTCCCTATCGCGCGGAGTTTTACTATGTGTTAACTACGCGGAGAATACGGCCACTCAGATCGAGATCATGGTAATGTTGTATATGTACCAATACCATATACTGTTATTTATCTCACCCGTGGTACAAATTCAGCCATAGGAATAACATTTGAAAAAGATACTCATCAATCATCCCCTTAAATTGACAATGCAACGCCACTGCCGTGGCGGAGTCAATGTGAGATGGATTTGCTAAGTGATTTTCATTATTCTGAGAATGTGATGCTATTCAATGTCATCGAAAGGGGTGAGAAAATCCAGAACTGCACTAGAATCCTATAAATGCACAATACTCCACTCGTTCGGATGCACTGCAATCGTCATCGAGGCAAACCCGAGTGGCGATTACAGCGCATCCAATCTCGTGGAGTATTGTGTATTTATACGATTCTCGATGCAGTTCTATATAAATACCGTTTTTGCCATATAACGTGAAAATACTGTACGGATCCCTGTTAAGTACGCGTCGACTAAAATATTAGTTGTTTGGCTAAATTAAGTTAATAACTTTATCAATTTCGGGTATATAGTTACCCACCATGCTCGTACAAACTAGCTCGATTACAATTTGCGATTTGCACGGAACTCAGCTTAAACGCCTTATCCGTATGAACAGTAAATTATCATCTCGTTTTGTATTTTGTACAGGAGGGTCAGGTCATTCTATATAATCACTGCATACATATTGGGTATATAAACATTTGTCAATAAGCGGTGTTATTTCATTTATATCAGGAATACCCTGGTAAGTAGTCTTATAACCGTGCTGGGATATATTCGTGAACAGTTGGGTGCTTGGAGAGTGCTGATTATATATTGTTGGAAATACATGAAAATGTACAGAGAAAGGGTATGCCAGAGGATAGATATGTTTGACGACATACAGTAAAATGACAAATTACAGAGAAAAGGTGAGCACTATATGTGCGCTCCCTCTGGTGTCCGCACTCTGCAACATTCTCCACACCTCCATTTCCAATCTCCCTCACTCTCATTCTTAGCTTCCACACTACACATACGCTTCTTTTTTCACCCACCCACCCACAACTTACCCATCTTTCTGGGTATTTTCTCTTAAAACATGTGAACCAATAATCAAATAGGACGCGCTATGAAGAATGCTCATGCGGCTTCTGGTTCTTTGAATCTGTTATTTTGAATATAAGACTAATGACCTTTTGCATCTCATATCTTCCCTCTCCTAATACTAAAATAATGACCAAGACAATCCCAATCACTGCACGAAAACCACCATTTTATTCACATATACGCCATCACGGAAGTGCATGTATTGGCGGAATATTGACTTGTTTTCATTTATATACGCCTAGGCCTTATATACGACGGACGCCTCATGGCTGTATTTCACACCCGGCGTATATGAGAGAACATACCCTCTGCCCCCACCCCCTCCCGCCCCTTTGTGTTGGTAGAAGTATAGGTGTCCTCAGTAGGAAGCCCACCCCCCCCCCCCCATCCTCCGCCACCTCCCCCCGTCCGCTCTCAGTGAAGTCCTGTTCACTGGACGCTTATATATATACGCCCACAGATGAGGTGTATACACATGGGGATTAAGACGATCTTGTAGACGCAAAATACCTACTTATAGACACCGGGCGCATTCATATGTAAAATGATGGTTTTCGTGCAGTGAATCAAGATGAGATGAAATGTGGTAACATAGAACCCTGAGGACCAACAGAAAGCTCCATAGACAGCAAGGAGGCAGGCAGCCTACAGGTAGCTGAGGAAGCAAACAACACTTAGACATTTAAAGCAGCAGCAGCGGGGAGTTAGGCTCCACTCTCCGCGCACATATCCCGGACTAGAGAAATGATTGTATCTGTCAGTAGGTGGGAGGCCGTGGTCGGCACTTAATCCACGTTTCAGAACGAGGTCGGCTAGGCCGCGTCTCCAGGGTGGGGAGCGACTCCCAGAAGTCTTAGCGACTCCGAGCAGCTCCGAGCACCGCCGACTAGTTCCGAGCACCTCCGAGCAGTTCCGAGCACCTCCGATCAGTTCCGAGCACAGCTACGAGCGCCTCTGAGCAGCTCCGAGCAGCTCCGAGCATTTTCGAGCAGTTCCGAGCAGTTCCGAGCAGTTCCGAGCACCTCCGAGCATTTCCGAGCGCCTCTGAGCAGTTCCGAGCACCTCCGAGCACTTCCGAGCACCTCCGAGCACTTCCGAGCATCTCCGAGCAGTTCCGAGCACTTCCGAGTACCACTTAAGATTCATGAAAAGCTCCCAGAATTTCATGCAGCGCCGAACATCTGCGAACATCTCCGAGCAGCTCCGAGCATCTCTGAGTATCCCCGAACAGCTCCGAGCAGCTCCGACTAACTCCGAGTAACTCCGAGCAGCTCTGAGAAGCTCCCAGAATTAAATGCAGCTCCGAGCAGCCCCGAGTAATTCCGAGCAGCTCCGAGCAGCCCCGAGTAATTCCGAGCAGCTCCGAGCAGCCCCGAGTAATTCCGAGCAGCTCCGAGCAGCCCCGAGTAATTCCGAGCAGCTCCGAGCAGCCCCGAGCAACCCCGAGTAACTCCGAGCACCTCCGAGCACCTCCTAGAAGTCCATGCGGCAGCTCCGATACGTTAGGGACTTGGCCCTGAGCCGCTGCAGAGCATGTAGGATTATTCACGTATTGGAGAAGCAAAGCGAGCGTGAAGGAGGCAGAACGAGGGTGAAGGTCTGACAGAGACCTACGACCGACAGAAGTAGGTCAGTCCCGTCAAATAGAGGAGAAACTGACGGCCTCCTCAGCTCCTTGAGCTTTCTTCACACCCGCGCAACCCCAACTCTCATGACTCTCTGTCGCCTGGCCAGTCGTGAGGGATTTGTCTAAAGACGTATGTCAGATTATCTGTTATACCTGGGGGGTGTGCTTTGACTGCCTACAGTATGGGGCTTCTATGGTATTATTATCCAATGTATAGAAATACCTCATTGAAAATGGATGGGGACTTGGTAAACCGCGACCCATTATTTAAAACCTGTCAGATACCATAACTGTGGTAAACAGGTCCAAATCTGTGGTACTCGCAGCTGTGGTATACGGGAAAATAGTCCCTTTATGCTATAGAGCAAAGAAATAGTCCCTATTGTTATACTCTTTAATCTGACAATTACTGGGTTTAAATCAATTGTTCGCGTACATTATTCATACAAATAACACACAGAAATCTTCTCATTTTAAAATAGTTTACTTCCTTCTTTTCGAGTTTTTCCAGTGAATAATCCCACAGATTTCCACAAAGGATTATTCCAGGGGAAGTCCCACTCCCCCTAAATACCCCAATGAGACCCAGGGTCTAATCTACCCCATATATCTTATCTACATACATTAAACTGATGTGATTTCCATTAATTCATATTTTTCTCCATCCATGTTAAGTGATTGCAAACCAACTACCATACAGTAATAGACCGTAATATTAATCTTAAGGATGTGGAATTGGAAATAAAAAGAATATTTTCATCACTGGACTGGTAAACACAATACCACATTTCCAATATTCTAAGTGACTGACAAAATAACATACAAGTAATCAGAACAAGCCCAATATGAATCTGATATGTGTAACCCCAGGTGAGCAAAAAATTACCCGGTCACTTACCAGCAGTAGCTGAAGCTGCGCGCCTCGTCTACCAACCCAATATGAATCTGACCCATAAGACGTGCTTTTCCTTTGTTTTGTATTTTTCTTCATTTGCCGCTTTGGTAGATCATCCACTAGAAATTCGTTCACAATACAGAAGCGTCAGTACTAAACCAGAAACCAACACGTTTTGGTCCAAGTTGTCGTTCTCCACTCATATGCAGAGTGATATGAACAAGACGAAAGCAAAGTGAATATTGTGTAGCATTCAAACGAGTTTGAGAACGATAACTTTGACCAAAATGAGTTGCTTTCTGTATTTATCTCACCCCTGTACACACTAAAAGAATGGACGCCACACAGGATATAGACCATGGAGAACGGACTGCAATACTCATAGGGGCATGGAGAACGAGTTTTCAATGTTAAGTCTATGGGACAAAAATACCAGGGGTAAGATAAAATAGGTAGAAGTGAAATGATCATAATGATAGCAATATCAGTATTGATAACAAACAGCCACATAATACATAATCGCTTCATACTCCTTATTGTATGAGGATGATTGGTGAGATTAACTACATAGTCTGGTTGATAATCAAATTTTCCGTCAATTAAAATGATTTCCATTCGTTAGTTGGATGACTATCCCTGTCAGTTCTAGATCTGCCGTGAAGCAGTCCCAGGCAAGGGGCGAACAATGCCTCCAGGCATCTTTTGAAGCCATTACTACAAACAACAAAATTCATAGACTTTTGTAATTTTTTTGCAATAATTGAAGAGCACTATAGGCATCATTATTCAGTATGAGCGTTCCATATGTTCCATCAAACGCACCTGTTGAATACCTCCCAGTACCATTACCATATGACCAGCATCCCCTGGGGGTATATTGCTACATACCTGTTGGACTTAGCATGTGGGCCACCCGCATGGGTGTCAGAACGATGTAAGAGTTATCGAAGAGCAGGTTTTGATTGTATTATACCGGGCATCTTACTTATATAGAACTGCATCGAGAATCGTATAGATAGACAATACTCCACGAGTTAGGATGGGCCGCAATCTTCATCGAGGCGAAGTCGAGTGATGATTACAGCACATCCAAACGAGTAGAGTATTGTGTATTTTACGATTTGAGTGCGGTTGTGGATTTATCTCACCCCTCTTTATCAAATTAGATATCATCAAACTTTCACAATAATTAGAATAGACCTAGCAAATCCATACGACGTCATCTCAAATTCACTACGCCACGGCCGTGGCGTAGTATTGTCACTTTACGGAGGTGATCGTTGAGTATTTTTTTTCTAATGTTATTCCTATGGCTAAACCTGTACCAGGGTGAGATAAATAGATGAACTCACCCTCATTACAGTACATGCTGTAATCTACATGATGGACTTCTTGGTGTACACAGGATCCTAATTTCTGGAGCAGGGCCCACTGCTATTGCATTAGGGCGACCAAACAGGCTTGTCTTGTTTTCTGAGACACAGTCGAAAGGTCAGCAAATGGAGATCTGTGTACACAAAGTCTCGGAGAAATTCTCCAATCCAATTTAGTCTGCCAGATAAATAGTTGACAAGATTTCTACATTGATGTTTCTGATTCACATTGTTCCCAGTGTTTATTTTAATACCCAGATGTTTTTTCAGTTTACCTGGAGTTCTGAATTATCGGTGCTTTATGTCCATTGTTTAGTTTACATCAGCCAATTATTAATTCCTTTTGTGAGGAATTCTTCAAATCGGTTAGTGTCCATCTTAGGCATAATACAGATTATTCTACCCCTCATATAAATGTCCAGCTCAATGCGTATTTAGTTTAAATTCTTTATCTCGTTATTTACAAAATGAGGGCTCTAGACAGATATTCAAGAGGGGAGTTCTTGGAAAAAATAATCAAATGGGTTGATTTATCAACGTCTGCTGATTTTAAATAGGTTTTGTCTATCAATAAAAAATCTCCCTTTACACTGCGTATTTGGTTTTAATTCTTTATCTCGTTATTTACAAAATGAGGGCTCTAGACAGATATTCAAGAGTGGTGTTCCTGGAAATAATGATCAAATGGGTTGATCGAACGGTGTAACAAGTCACCCTGTATACATAATGTATTTCATGATATGATATTTATCACACAGTCTGTTTCATAAATAGAAGATATGTAAGATGTAAGATCTTCTTCCATTGCACTTCCTTTATTTTTGAGCAAAAGCTTTATTAGTCCTAACATTTTAAAGAGGTTCTTTAATTCAGAAGTATCTGTCTTAAGGATAGATAATGAAACCAAACCCCCAATAAAAAACTTAACATGGGATTTGTTTATGTCATAGGTGTGACATTTATGTTGTTTATGTCACTGCTTTCTGATATTCAAAAATCGTGGAAACGGGGTAGGATAAAATCGTTTGAGTTTGAGTTTATTTATTGAGCTCATTGTGTTGGCTCCATAATCTCACTCGTCTTTGCCTCGTGAGAATATGGAGCCAACAAAATCTCACTTGTCTTCCGCCATGAGATTACGGAGCCAACAAAATCTCACTTGTCTTCACCTCATGAGATTACGGAGCCAACAAAATCTCACTCGTCTTCACCTCATGAGATTACGGAGCCAACAAAATCTCATTCATCTTCGCCTCATGAGATTACGGAGCCCACAAAATGTGTGACATAAATAAACTGATAATCAAACTCATGACGTCTCTTGATAATATTGTTATGGTATATATTGCATTGGAAGAACGATTTTGAAAATCGAAATCACTAAAAAAGCCCCTTTTTTTTTTTTTTTTTTTTTTTAAAGCAATTTTTAAGGGGATATTGTGTTACAACACAATCACCGAATTCGGCTATGTAGCCGTTCTTCCACTCGGGCCCTAGACCCCTACTCCTCATTCTAATGGCGGGTGTTAGCCAAATGAGCAGTGGGTACCATATTTGTGTAAGTCTTTGGTATGACCCGACTGGGGTTTGAACCCACGACCTCCCATGCTCGAGGCGAACACCACTACCACTTGGCCACCGAGCTTTAAAATATAAAAAGAAGACCCATACTTGTAAAGTGAGCCAGCAAGCAGGGTACATCCCTCCAGATGGCGCATACCGGTGGTACACTGGCGCTCACTGCCATCTGTCTCACTTTCCCTGTGCTATCCGCTCTCTTTTGTCTCCATAACATTCTTGTTTAACCTCGGCTTGTTGAATGACACTGGACCCCAGAGCATTCACTTGTGTGTAGTGCAATATGTAGCCGGGGGCAGTTTCCTGTTTGTTTATGTATCGCCGACAGAGGCGCTAGTAGTACTGCTGTGTTTCCGGTGAAAGTTATGTTTCCAGTGTGATGCAATATTTAGTTACCCTGCCATATACTGTAATTATCGCCCACTAGTATCTGGTGCACATGCGCAGTATTGAAGTCCACGACACTGCATGAAAACCATCATTTTACATATGAATGCGCCGGGCGCATATAAGTAGGTATTTTGCATCTACAAGGTCGTCTTAATCCCCATGTGTATACACCTCATCTGTGGGCGTATATAAGCATCCAGTGAACAGGGCTTCACTGAGAGCGGGCTGGGGGAGGTGGCAGGGGATGGGGGTGGGGGGTTGGGGGGAGGGCTTCCTACTGAGGACACCTATACTTCTACCAACACAAAGAACAGGAGGGGGCGGGGGCAGAGGGTATTTTCTCTCATATACGCCGGGTGTGAAATACAGCCAAGACACGTCTGTCGTATAGAAGGCCTGGGCGTATATAAATGAAAACAAGTCAATATTCAGCCAATACATGCACTTCCGTGATGGCGTATATATGAATAAAACGGTGGTTTTCGTGCAGTGCGATTGGAAAGGTACAATTTATTGCTGCTCGATGCACTCTCCTAGCAGAGATCCAGCGCTTGACTTCTTGCTACGTCATATTTATATATCTATTTCACAGATTTCCATTGTTAGCGTAATCATATTGCATGCATCAAGTTTTTTCTATAGGTAGTTTTCGTATATCTAGAGGCTAGAGTACTCCGACAGTCCGTACAAACTGAACGGAAGATGCATGCGTGTATTGGGTGGGCGATAATTAGGGTATATGGCAGGGTAACCAAACATAGCAGACCAGTGCTCTATGGGTAGGGTACAGTGGGAGGAGAGTGGAGTTACAAAACCCTACGGCTTCATTATGGGTAGGGTATGGGGGAAGTGAGGTGGATTTTTAACCCCTTTGGCTTCTTTATGGGTAGGGTTTGGTAGGAGGATGGTGAAGTTACAAAATCTTCGGCTACTCTATGGGTAAGGTATGGTGGGAGAAAGGTGGAGTTACGAACACTTCGGCTACTCTATAGGTAGGGTATGGTGGGAAAAGGGTGGAGTTATGAACACTTCGGCCACTCTATGGGTAGGGTATGGTGGGAGAAAGGTGGAGTTACGAACACTTCGGCTACTTTATGGGTAGGGTATGGTGGGACAAAGGTGGAGTTACGAACACTTCGGCTACTCTATGGGTAGGGTATGGTGGGATAAAGGTGGAGTTACGAACACTTCGGCTACTCTATGGGTAGGGTATGATGGGAGAATGGTGGAGTTACTAAACCCTCTGGCTACTTTATGGGTAGGGTATGGGGGGTGAAGGATGGAATTATAACCCCTTCGGCTACTTTATTGGTAGGGTTTGGTGGGAGAAGGTTGGAGTTACAACCCTTTTGGCTACTCTATGGGGGGCGAAGGGTGGAGTTACAACATTTTCGGCTACTCTATTGGTAGGGTATGGTGAGAAAAGGGTGGAGTTAGAAACTCTTCAGCTATTCTATTAGTCTGTTTACAGACCACGCCGCCTAAGGTTTACTGTCTGTAAGGGTCTAACAGAGCATGGCTCCCATTTGCCTGTTCCCTCTATCTGATGGGTGAAAGGATGTTTGTGATTGGGTGTTCTTATTTAACACCAAATCAAGTCTGAGAATACCACGATTCTGGCGAATCATTATAACTCTCCAAGCTGATTTATTTAGTACATGCCCAGTAAAAGCTACTCTAGGAGCTATGCTTGAAGAGTAACACACTGGTTTCTGGCAAATCACTCAGGGTAGCTGAGTACCAGCAGAGGCAGGAATCCCTGACTCAAAACGGCAGCGCATAACAGTCTGAGCTTGAGCCTGTGCGCCATGGCCCTGGTGATAACAGGTAGGGTATTGTGGGAAGAGGGTAGGTTCACAAACCCCTCTGAGACAAGTAGTGTTTGATTGTGTTTTAACAACGAGAGACATGGATATTTTGGTAAAATAGTGATTAGATAGAGTAAAATGGTGGTCAGGGAGAGTAAAATGGTGGCCAAATAAGGTGAAAAAATAATAATAATAAATTTAAAAAACAATACAAAAAATAGGGTTAGATTGTGTGCAATTGTGGTTTAATTGGGTATAATGGTGGTTAGATGGAGTAAAATTGTAGTTAGATGGGTCAAATGATGGTTAGATGGGGTTAAACTGTAACTAGATGGGGTCTAATGGGATATAAATGGGATAAAATGGTGCTGAAATGGGGTAAAGTGGTGGCTAGATCAGGTGAAATGATAGCTTGATGCGTTATCTTTATTACAGAAGCATTGATATGGATTCGCTGTTTCTCTTTTAATTAATTGGAAAGACATAGAAAAGACGTGGTATACTTTCTCTGAACCAGTTCTGTCAAAAACGTCATAGCATTTTTTTTTTTAATTCTGTATTTATTATATACCTGGAGTTAATTGTATTTTGCCATAAATTGGTACAGCAGCCATATTAAACAGAACGTCTGCACTTTGCCGATATCTCGACATGTTCCATAATTATAAGTAAACTTGCGAGATGAAAATAACTTGGTCCTGAAGAGAATTAAGTAGCCGTCAAACAAGGTGGAGATGAGACCAGGTATCTTTATTTTCATCGGGTTTTTATTTTCGGCAATTTTTAAGGGAATATTGTGTTACACAATCCACAAATTCTGCTATACAGCCGTTCCTCCACTCTTCATTCTAATGGCGGGTGTTTTCAAGTCTATGGGACTTACAGAGAAAAAACTACCATGCCATCTCACAGCAAGATTAAAAAGCATATGACAGCCAAGGAATGCAAGACTAAAGAGGAAACCAACAAGTTTTGGTCAAAGTCGTTGTTCTCCATGAGTTTGATGCTGAGTGATATGAACGAAGCGACAGCCGAGTGAATATCACGTAGCATTCAAACGAGTTGGAGAATGACTTCTTTGACCAAAACGAGTTGCTTTCTGTATTCATCTCACCCCTGTACACACAAAAAGAATGGACAACACACAGAATATAGACCATGGAGAACGGACTGCAATACTCATAGGGGCATGGAGAACGAGTTCCTAGTGTTAAGCCTATGCACGTTTATTCCAGGGGTGAGATAAAGTTGAAGGTAGAACCACGGGTCCAAAATATAAAAATATTCCACTCACTCTGCGAGCTCATGGAATATTTTTATAGAAAGAAACACGGTATATGAGTATATACCAGTAAGGTATATACATTTTATCTTAATGCCATATCTGTGTGGTGTGGTGTCTAGCCACCTTTCTCCTTCATCCCCAGCAGTGGCAGAATTACTGCTATTTCAAAGGGAAATCCTTCTCATACCATGTCTATGTGTGATGTACAGCCATTTTTCTCCTTCACACCCAGCAGTGGTAGACTTACTGCTATATAAAAGGCCAGTCCTTCTCATACCATGTCTATGTGGTGTAGTGTACAGCCATCTTTCTCCTTCATCCCCAACAGTGGTAAAATTTCTGCTATTTTAAAGGCCAGTCCTTCTCTTACCATGTCTATGTGGTGTGGTGTGCAGCCACTTTTCTCCTTCAACCCCCAGCAGTGGTAGATTTACTGCTATATCAAAGGCCAATCTTTCTCATACCATGTCTATGTGGTGTGGGAAGTAAAAAAACTCTCACCTCGGTAAATGTGTAGGGGTGAGGTTTCCACCTAAATTCATTTCATAGATTCGATCACCACCCTTGTGGTGTAAAAGAACCATGAGAAAGTCTGGTGAGAACCTGCAATGGTTAACTGGACGTTAAATCAAACCAATAAACAAATCAAGATCTCGACTTTAATTACGATCAATTCCTGTCGTAAGCACGGGCCGCAGACGATAAGTTGATCAGGGAAAGTGCCATCTGCGGGTTGTTCCTCTCCGCTTTATTATCTACCACAGATGGGAACATTCCAGAGACTCCCCGCCAATCAATGCTGTCTGGAAACGCGTTTAATTACTGGCGAGAGTTCAGGGACAAAACTTATTGTACATTACACACAACAAATGTTTTGAAGACCAGAAATAAACTAGTATTGATATCAAAGCCCAGACATTCCTGGTTCTAGAAATTGGGAATTAACCCAGAATATATCATGAATGCCTACAGGCATTATGTACACAGAGGGTGAAAATGCCCACAGGCATTATGTACACAGGAGGTGAGAATGTCTACAGGCATTATGTACACAGGAGGTGAGAATGCCTACAGGCATTATGTACACAGATGGTAAAAATACCTACAGGCATTATGTACACAGGGGGTGAGAATGCCTACAGGCATTATGTACACAGGGGGTGAAAATGCATACAGGCATTATGTACACAGGAGGTGAGAATGCCTGCAGGCATTATGTACACAGGGGGTGAGAATGCCTACAGGCATTATGTACACAGGGGGTGAGAATGCCTACAGGCATTATGTACACAGGGGGTGAGAATACCTACAGGCATTATGTACACAGGGGGTGAGAATACCTACAGGCATTATGTACACAGGGGGCGAAAATGCCTACAGGCATTATGTACACAGGAGGTGAGAATGCCTTCAGGCATTATGTACACAGGGGGCGAGAATGCCTACAGGCATTATGTACACAGGAGGTGAGAATGCCTTCAGGCATTATGTACACAGGAGGTGAAAATGCCTACAGGCATTATGTACACAGGGGGTGAGAATGCCTACAGCCATTATGTACACAGGGGGCGAAAATACCTACAGGCATTATGTACACAGGGGGCGAAAATACCTAAAGGCATTATGTACACAGGGGGCGAAAATGCCTACAGGCATTCATGAAATATTCAGGCGTTTTCCAATAAATATAGGGGAAATTTAAAGAGGTTGTGTAAAATATGGAAAGTTATATGTGGAAATTGACACATTTTGTATACTGTTTGAAAAAAAAAGAACTATGGCAATAAAGAAGGTCTCTAGGTCACATGACGAGTGAAACTTTCCTGAATGCCTCAAGGCATTCTCACCCCCCAGAGACATACAACCCAGGGGCATCCTGGCCCCTGTAGCTACTGGTACCCACCAACCTGCTCGCCTGGAAAGGGTTAATTATTGTTTATTATGTGTTAAAGTGTACCTTATTTCCAGATGCCCTGCGAATGATTGAATTCACGGGAGAAGAGGAAATTAGAAAATACTCTTTCCAAAGTAAACTTAAGTTAAGGAAATTATTAAATACTCTTTCCAAAGTTAACCTAATTTAAGGAAATTACGAATTACTCTTTCCAAAATTAATTTAAGTTAAGGAAATTACGAATTACTCTTTCCAAAGCTAACTTTGGAAAGAGTAATTTATAATTAGCTTTTATCATGTGCATCTAATCACTCACAGGACATAAGAATATGAGTGACGTTTGTATAAATATTTTCCAATAATCAAAAAGAGGGGGAAATAATGATCGTTAATTCAGGATGTCCATTTATAAATACGGGGTTAGACTGGTTCGCTGCCCCAATGAACAATGGGACAGGTAACGCCTTACGCTGGTTCCCCGGTCATTCGCAGAAGAGGCAAGAACCAGCACAACCTCGCTATCACGAAATTCCCCAAATAACTTATTTACACATCTTTACAATGAATGACAATACAATGACAACGTTTCTAAACATCCAAGTGACTTGTTGGAATGTTTCTCTTAAAACTATATCAATACAACAGGAGTATCTAACTTTTCAATGACCGTAAGTTATAAATGTGAACATTACTCTATACTTATGAGTATGTGCACCAAGAACAATAAGGTAAGGGTGGTAACCTCAGAATAGGGGCTAACTAGGTTTCTTTAGAAGTTAGACTATTCATTCCTCCATATTAGAAAAAAAAATAAATGAGAGGAATGAACCACAGTTGAAGATGTAATCCACTGTAAGGACTTAACCAATACATGTGAAAGGAAATAAACTGCTGTTCATATAAAAAAAAAAGCTAGCAGATTTGGCCAGCTGAATGCAATCCCGCAGTGCACCAGAAAAATGATGGTAGTTACCTGGCCTAACATGTGAGTACACATTGGCCAGGCTTCTAGGCTAACGCGGGGGGGTCCATTAGGCAGGGTTCTAATGTAGTTACAAATCTAGTTGGGCAAGGTTTAGTAAATTTCCTTAAACACAATGCGGTATGGCATACACTCTACAGTATTATTTGCATTATGTATCTTGTATATCGATAATTAGCTAAAGATTTACTCAAAAGTATGACAACGTTACATCTCTATCGGGGAAACCCTATCGGCAATGAATTGGTACAGTGGAGGTCACTGCAATGCAGGGCCCTGTTTTTTAGTCACGACATTTGTGAGTGTCGCAGGCCTACGATCGCACAGCCAATCTACGACCTTTTTGGACGACAAAAGATGGCCGGCGTCCTATAGACGGTGTCGTAGTGCGCACGGACGATCGCCGCTAAAAGTGTCTCAAGTATAGAACTGTCTTAGTTTCTATATATATGTTTTCCATACGAATTAAGCGATGAAATTTTAACACGAGTAAGGCACACATATAACCTATAATCGTACTAAATATGAAGGAAATCGGTTGCAGCGTTCCGAAGATATCCGCGTTTCAATTTCGTCATAGCAATCGTCTGCTCTGGTTGCCATAACATCTTCCCACCTCCCGAGGGCAGTGAATGTCGAGGTCACTGCATAAATTAGGGTCACGTGAGCTAGGGTTACACTGACCACCAGAGCAGATGATTGCTATGACGAAATTGAAACGCGGATATCTTCGGAACACTTCGACCAATTTTCTTCATATTCGATACGATTATTGGTTATATGTTTACCTTACTCGTGTTAAAACTTCGTTGCTTAATTCCTAAGGGAAGTTAATTTCCGCGTTCGGTACGACATGTCCATAGATGTCTTAGACCTACGACAGTTTGAGCGACATTTTCAGTCACGTGACCCTAAGATTGTCGTGACTATAGCACACCTCACACAGCCCTAAGTGTCATAGGGCTATGACAATTGGCCCGACGCCCTAAAATGTCGTGACTATAGCACACTTACAGCAAAAACATGTTGTTCATAACGATTGTCGTGACTAAAAAACAGGCTATAAAGAAGAGTCTGTGTTCCTTTGAATTACTGAATGGGAGTACACATACAAATGATTGTTAACACGAGTTTTTGACATTGTTAACATTACTCAGGCAACATGATGGAAATAGTAATTCTTTGTCTTAGTAAAAATATCTGTTATATCGTGGTTCATATCATATCACCTTCATAATCATACCTCACATCACAAATCACCTGTAATTTCGATGTAGCATTGGATTCCAAGGACTAATGTACAACAGGAAGACCTGACCACGTCAAATGTTGACAATTAAATAAAAAAAAATTAAAAAGTCATGTTCATCTCATGAGTTTCCTTCTAAGTCTTCCATGCATCATCTGTCTTTCTGACTTATCCGCCATACAATCCGAGATGCTCTCAATACATTTTCTCCACAGAATCTGCTAAAATAAGATTGACATCTTCGTGACCAAAGTTCACCTTCTCTATTTGGTTACCATGGTGATGTGACAGGATTTACCCGCATTGCATGTCGGGATGTTTTTGTAGCTCAAACGGCCGCCATCTTGTGATGACAACAGAACAGCTGACTTTGTAGAAAAACGCTTTTATGTGGATACAAAATATCATAGTCAGAGGAAAAACCGATCGCTTTATGACAGAGAATGTGTGACTGCAGTTATGGCGATGACACTTCGGGAATTCATTTTAAATTTTCGTGAATTTATTGGTCAAAAATTATTACACGACATTTATTTTTGCTCCAAAAGTTTTCTACGCCCTAATAACTCCGACTGAAACATTTTGTTTTATCATATCTACAGAGAAGGCAGTTTTTCTCTTTTCCAAGGAAATCCTTATTTTCAGTTTCAGTTTCTAAAATCATTTTGTTCTTGTGTAAAACAAAGGGAACAAATTGGGCCTCATTCACAAAAATCTTTCCCTACACCCCAGCCCCATTCCATGACCAATAGGTGTGTGTTTTCCATGTTTTCTCAGTCTCTCTGAGGCAGCAAATTCCACATGAAAAATATATCCTATATTTTAATTACCCCAGTTGACATTTCTGTATTTACGATGTGGCCTTTGTTTGAAGAGATCACAGCTAGACTTCATTGAAATGAAATGAATGTCCAACTGTGGTTCGGCCTTGACCTTTCAGTCCCGTCACCCCTCCCCCCCCCCCCTACCTCCATACACAGCACGAATTCAGTGAGAAGACATGAAAGCTTCACATTGGTTCGGCCTTGACCGTTCAGCCCTCCCTCACGTTTATCCACTTAACATGAACACCACAGACTCTACAGCTACTTTAACTTTCAAACATGTTTTTTTAAATATCACATTTTTAGACGATGCAACTCTACGTAAAGTTAAACTTGTTCAACACAGGATTTTTAAACACTAGCATCAGCCATGTCACAGAGACATTGTATGCATGAGATGAGGATGACACACAAGCAATTAAACAAAACAGCAGCCACCTCTTTATTAGTGGTTATGAAATCATTATAGCACAATTATGGAATTCGTGATAAAGGTATGACATACATATAAAATCCTCCGCTTCCAAGATCTTTTAATTTGGATAAATTTAGTTTGGATATCAGACCTGTAGGACAAATCTGACCCTGTCACCATTTTTAAGATCATTTGGAGAAAATGCACTCACAATGATCACGACTGTAGAATGCCAAACAGTCACTAACCGATAACTGCACTCGAGACTGATGGCTATGTTATGATTATTTGTCTACAGAACACATTGATCTCAAAACGGTCGCTAACAGGTTACTATTAACGATCGTCACAACCAGAAAATACCTCCCATAACTAGAAATCAATAACCTTACACTGTGATCTCCATACGCCCTATTGAGGTATCCCATAATTCAGTCTATTTACAAGTTCCGGCGCTCGCTGGTTGCCGACGTTGTATGGTGTAGACCCTTGAAACGTAATCCACAATTATTGCAGTTTAACGGTTTTTACAAATCTTCAAATTGGAAATCCGATGGCAGAAATGGAAATTTCAGTTATTTCTACATGTAAATCCAAAATTATATTCAGTTTCTCCAAATATAAATCAGAAAACAGTGTTTTATGTGGTTGTAGTGTGGCCAGCCAATCGCTAGCGGAACTTGTATTTACCCTGGGCGATAATAGGGAGTTTAGTAACCTCTGGAGGGTCTATATACTTGCTGTCACTAACTCTGTCCTCCTGCAGTTTGCTCTCGCTGGTTCCTGGCACTGAGTATCGTTTAACATGTGCCATTCTGCTAGTTCCTGGACATCACCGTTGTTAGTACTAGGAGGGCTGTCTAGTGCGTATTCGTCGAAACCAATCAGATCTTGTCAAACCGATGCTATAGATAAAACAATGAACCACATTATTCCTTTCACCACCCAGCGGAGTTGAGCAATATCAGCCGTGCTCTCTTTGACCATCACGGATCTATCTCTTTATTCTGTGCCGTACAAACCGGACTATTGTAAGCTGTACTGTGATTGGTTCGGACAAATATGCACTAAATAGTGGTGCTAGCCTGGAAGCCTGGCCAATATGATCACTCACATATAAGGCCAGGTAACGCCCACCATTCTTTGGTACATTATTGGTAACGCCCACCATTTTTAACCGGGTTCACCCACTGGAGGGCGTGGCGAAATCTGTTACCTTTTTAAAGAAACATTCTAATAAGTTTAATGAAGGTAAAACTCACAGAAACCGGACAGAGTAATTCTCTTCCGATGAATACACATATCTCTTATGGCAGTTTCGTGTCCCCCTTTGAATATTTTCACCATATCTCTTATAGCAGTCTCGCGTTTCCCCTTTGAATATTTCCCCCTTATCCCTTTTGGCAGTTTCGTGTCCCCCTTTGAATATTTTCACCACATCTCTTTTGGCAGTTTCGTGTTTCCCCTTTGAATATTTCCAAAGTATTGCGAGTCTCGCTTCATTTGCATTGAACTGTGCGACCATTCTGCTCAATATTTACAATCTTTCCGGCTAGGTTCACTGGTATTGTTTCTTTGAACCTTTCTCCGATTCTTTGAGGGCGGTTATTCACAATGGACGGGCCCCGACCAAAACATCCCAGATATTGTTTTATCTCCCGAAACCAAAAATGATGCTGCTTCAATTTCACAATTCTTTATACCAGTTTCTGACCAGATTGTGTACCGGATCTAAATGTACAGGTAATAGAAAGATCATCACTCTCTTTGGATTTTACAGTTCTCATGTCATCCATTATTCTTTCCTGACAGCTATTTTTATCAGGATGTTGAGTGTTTTTATAATTTCTTTGTTAACCTTTATTGAGTGCTTTATAATTCTTTCAAATTCTCCAAAACAATTCACTGCATCCACCCCCCCCCCCCCCCACCACCGATTCTGCATAAATATAGTATCGTATGAAAATTGTGAATTTTTGGAGAAAAAGCCATCAGTCGAGTTCATTTGCGGTCCATGCCTTAAAGAAAATGAGTCCTTTTGAGGAAGGAACCTGTGGAATTGGGAAACGAAGCGTT
The DNA here is from genome assembly GCA_950022655.1 of Alentia gelatinosa. Classification (NCBI taxonomy): domain Eukaryota; kingdom Metazoa; phylum Annelida; class Polychaeta; order Phyllodocida; family Polynoidae; genus Alentia; species Alentia gelatinosa. Next base: position 2,315,690 of record OX465589.1, read on the forward strand.
GTGATTTTTTCATTTGGCATCAAACTTTAACTGATAGGGTCTTGAAAAGGGGGTCAGAGTGAAGAACCCCCACGTGATCAGGCGAAAGATCGTTTTGTGCAAAAGTGGGGTAAAACCATACAAAAAGATTATTGACAATGGATTTTTCTTTTCTCAAATTTTTAGAGCTATCTTGAGTACTCCCCCCCCCCCCCCCCCCACCCACTCCACACCAATTTTTAAGATTGTCTGCGCTTTATTGCATCACTTTACTTTCAAGGTAGCTTTTCCAATAACCTGCAAATAGTTCCAGAATACCGTTAATCACCATAACATATCTTCTAGGCATACTATTACGTTCCAAAATCTCCATATGTGAAACATACAGATTCTATCCCTTGGCCTAACTGACCAAGCCGGCTCTACATAATACGCTGCGGGAGGCAACCCCTTGGTTACAATCAACACGGTCTCCCCCCACACGGTAAACACGGAGCTAGCATATAATCCTGAATTTGATGTATTCTCATCAGTCCGATCAGTGTAGCGCATTGCAGTAACACCAGCAATAAAGCTTTAAACGGGATGAAGCCTTGGAGTCATTCATTCAGCTTACTTTGTGCCACTGATAGTAACAATACCTATCATTAAACCATTTGTACAGTTTAGATATAAAACAAAACTCATTCACATACTCTTCAATTGAGTCATAAAAACAGAGATGTACACAGAAATATAGACAAGCACTCCTATTATCTCACCCCAGTTTTTTCTGTATATGCATAACATTAGGAACTCATACTCCATGGCTGTGAAGGTAGTGTACCCAATACTCAATGGCTAATTGAGTGGTTTATTTCATTAATCAATAATGTTATACGGGGTGAGATAAAGTCACAAACCCACCACTGCACGAAAGCCATCATTTTAAATATGAATGCGCCGGGCGCATATAAGTAGGTATTTTGCATCTACAAGGTCGTCTTAATCCCCATGTGTATACACCTCATCTGTGGGCGTATATAAGCATCCAGTGAACAGGGCTTCACTGAGAGCGGGCTGGGGGAGGTGGCGGGGGATGGGGGTGGGGGGTTCGGGGGGAGGGCTTCCTACTGAGGACACCTGTACTTCTACCAACACAAAGGGCGTGGGAGGGGGCGGGGGCAGAGGGTATTTTCTCTCATATACGCCGGGTGTGAAATACAGCCAAGACGCGTCTGTCATATATAAGGCCTGGGCATATATAAATGAAAACAAGTCAATATTCGGCCAAAACATGCACTTCCATGATGGCGTATATATGAATAAAACGGTGGTGTTTGTGCAGTGCACTTTATGAAAACAACTTGGTTCGCATTCCACCTCATTTGACCGCTACTTACTTCACTCAGCTTCGCTTCTTGAATTACTCAAACTCGGTGGAGTACGGACTAAGTTATTTATTCATACGATGGATTATAAATTGCATGCTTCCACCAATGAATAACTGCTAGAAATTGACAAATTCGCCGTGAAATCTGCTTCGTGTAAACATGCACATCTTTCTCAGCACGGAGAAGATTCCTCACGACACCATCACGTTGTAAAGTTCCTAGGCTATACCCATAGCGGTTCTGTCCCTAGCGGTCGATATACGTTAAATAAGGTTTGGAGTCAACGCATAGATGTTGTAGGTAGCAGAATCCAGGTAAGACTGAATGGTTCTTTAATTTGGGCCCGGGTTTATATACAATCGTAGCGCCTTTGTCTCCAGGTGGGGGACGCTTATACGGGCGGTCGTGTTAGGCGCCAGTTAGCGTCACCTTTGTAACAACGAGCGCGCCCGCATCTCCAGGAAGTTGGGTTAACAAACAACCGCCGGCCAAAGCCGGGTTCAAAGGGGGGATTATAGCTACAGCAGGAAGGACCAATTAGCCTGGCCAGTGTCGGCCATCTTGGATTCGGGGGAAAGAATTTAGAATAGATTGAATATATATATTATAATTAATAATGCTGCTTTTTCAACGCAAAAATACCACAAAGTTAGAATTATCGACTGCAGATCCTTACAAACGTCCCTCACTCTGAGTTCGAAGAGCAACGGAGAACTTTAAAAGAAAAGAAAAAGATGTGCAGTCGCTAAAACCAACCTAACCGCCTTGCTCCGTCTCAGAGCAGTCGTGCGGCTGCTGAGACCAGCGCGGGAACGGTTAGTTCGTCGAGCGAACGCGGAGGCGCCACCAGCGCGCGCTCACGATCTCTCGACCAATGAAAAGGCAGCAATTCCCAACTTCCGGTCACCACCCAGAAACAACAAAAATGGCAGCGCCCACATCTCGGCGTGCTAAACAAACGGGTCTTACGCAAACAATGGCGGCCATCGGGTCTTCAAATAAGGTAGGTTCAATCATTAACACATATAGATCACACGGGTAAAGAGTAACAGAGATGAGAACAGAAATACAGGTTATATTTTTGAAAAAATGTCACTGCGGCCCGCTCGGCGTCAGAGCTCCGACCGTGTCCGGGTTATGGGTACTCGGCTGTACAACCAGTCGCGAGTGTAGAAAATGGCCAGCGAATGTCTTTATAAAATATAAAAGCGTAGTCCATTTTGATATAAAGCTGGGATACGAGTGTCTGTATCCTGTGGCTTCAGGATGGTGGTTATGAATTTAAAAAGATAGACCACAGGGATCTCACAGGGTATGGCGAGCGGTCTTCGGCGTCAGTGTCTCTTGGTTGACTCGCTCGCCAATCGTAGGGGTGGAGTCAATCGCGCTAAAACACACTTTAGCACGATTGACACGATTGTTACTCCTTGTAGAGGTATATACACGTAGGAACGGCCTGTCAAGTGCAGAACACACCTTTGTTCGTTGTTGACAGGCCGCCGCGACGGAACTCCGCGTCCCGGGCTACCGAAGTGCGACAGCTGGCGGTCCGAGCGTAGGCGCCAGCCCGAGACCGCCGCCCACGCGAAGCACTTCGCGGGAGGATCGGAGCCCGTCATGTCACAATCAGGTCATAAAAAGGTTACAGAAAAATAGATGTGAGTCACACGTACTCAGTTGACACGTAGATTACACGTTTTCCTCAATAAAAAACGGTAATTCAAACAATTTTACACATCTCAGGCTCCTCACCAGCGCACATCCCGGCAGCCATTTTGATTGTACAAAAAAAAGAAGATAATATCGCCGTGAAAGGCATGACATATAAGTAGCAGCGGGGTGCTCAATGATTAAAAATAGACAATTTGGTCGCCGCTGAGGACGGTAAATCTTACGATAAAATTGATAAGGCGGTAAATGACACAAAAAGGACGAGCTCCCGTAATCTTGATAAAGATTGTAGAAAATATGCCTGTGGCCGTATTATAAACATATATGTACATGGTGATAAAACATAATATTGGCGTTTTCAGCGTGGATCTGAGCAATACGTTAAGGCCTGGACATCGCCATTCTCTACTCAACGACTGCAGCTAGCGCCCGGCTTCTGGTGACTACGGGGGATCCAGTCCGCGCCACTCGCTACCCACCTGACGTTCGCTATACAGTCTTCATCCCTACCCAAGTCTACTCAAGTTACCGAGGAGTGGTGAGATAACACTGTGGCCTAAACATAATAAATCGTAGAGCCCTCCCGATTAATCCCCGATTTATAGAAATTTTCAGCGGCCTAAAATATCGGCCCATCTCCAGCTATTGCATACCTAACCGATAGTAACTCACTGTATCACTACTTGTTGCCTAATTTCAGAGTCTAGAGATCAATATAAACGATATTTCTCGTTTTTTTAATTTAAATTTTATGGTTAATTTCCGAGTAATACTTACTATTCGCACGCGGCTGGTATGCACTAGATGATTATAATTTCTTAAATTTTTGGTTTGTAACTAATATTTCTACCTGTCTCAGATCCACCTTGATACTAACCATGTCGCCTCGTTGGGCTATTCCAAAAGGACATAAATTAATATTTGAAATTACATAATAATATTAAACCATTCTGGCCAATAGACTAAGGAACCGACATTAATTAAGAGAATCATTTTAGAATTAAGTAATACTTAGCGCAGGGCTGTGATTATAAAGCATAGCATATTATATATAGGCAGGAGCTCGTCAATATCAATAAATAGGTGTCATTGATATACATTGTAAATTGAAAAGAATATAATATCTTGCTGCGTGGCCACGTTAAGTATATAAGACTCGTGCAGCGTGGTTATTAAAAATAGGGGGTTGTGAAGCAGCTGAAAGTGGTTCTTTCTAGAAAATTGCCAAAAATTTCAACCGGTGCCAGGGGATACGTAGGCATCATACGTACTTCACTCCCCCAACACTCTAAATTTTTGCAATACTCAAATTACTCTAAAAATAACTCAACCACTCTCGGCGTGCCCACCCAAGAAGAAAAATTAGCGCGGCAAAGCACGGTAAGTAACATGTTTGATATATGTAAAAAAATTTGTTTTCAGACTAGTAGGGCAGGTCCCATCATGGACTCCTCCCTGGGCGCATAGGCCCTTAAAAATCGTTCCTACGATAAACGATAAAAACACAAAACGATATCGCACACACACGATATATAAGACAATACACACACAGACGATTTAGGCTGAGCTAGGTCGCGAACCTCTCGTGCTCCTCGTGCCTCTTCAAAATCGTCGTTTCTCCACATAAGCATCCTTCGGCCAAAGGGTCTGGGGCGAAGGGGCTGGCCGAGTGGCCACAAGGCCAGCCTTTGACCGCCAAACACAGGGCCAAGGTCACTTCGAATAACCAAGGCCCTTACCGATGGCCGAGCACATAAAACAAAAAAACTCGTGGGTCTCAGCGAGGCTGCAAGCACCCCACGGTTTTCACCATGCTATCGGTCATAATCATTCCAGTTTCACAATCGTGGGTCAATTCCTTATCGTCAACGTGTCATTCAAAAAAAAAAGGTTTTACACAGGGGGAAGCCGGGGATATATATCTTGGGGGCGTAAGTCCGCGAAGGAGCCCGCTAACCGCTCCAGGGTTGGGCGTAAGCGGAGAGGGGGGATGGGGGCGGTCGCGGTTTCTGATCTTATAGGAATTACGGGTAGGGATTGGGGGAAGGGTTCAGTGGGGGGATCTTCGGTAACGATGGTGGGGGCAGGGAGGGACAGAAAGGGGGATGCTGGTGCTGCCTGTAGGCTCTGTAGGCTGATCTCCTCGCGTGGGCGGTCCTCTTCAGCCGACCTCGGCGGACTCCGCACGCAGATCAACCTACAACACCAGCGAGTGACGGGGATACAACAAAGCTTTTTGTATCGCACGCAGCAGACCGTCAGGAGGATAAGGACTATTAGCAGGGTCACAGAGGAGGTGGACACAAAGGGGACCGAGGATAAAATAGAGGTCGGGGAGCGTAAGCCCTGTAGGCGGCCTACTTCCATCACGGGCAGGACTACGCGGGGGAGGAGTTGTGGTTCGGAAAAGGTGGGAGGAAGGGTGCGGGGCCAGGATATATTGAGGGGGGAAAGCTGGAGGGGGCGCCGGAAGTGGAAATTGAGGGTATGGTGCCCAGCCGCGATGCCGTGTAGGCGCCACCCACGCGACTCCAGCGAACATCCTGGGGGGAGGTCGACGAGGGTGGGGCCGTTGACGAGCAGATTCACGGGTGGGCGGCCGGTGCAGAGGCGTAGCACGGAGGTCGACTGGTAGGCGACTACCACAGCTTGTCGGCCTCCGGCCTCGGGCCTCGACACTACGGCCGTCGCGTTGTTCCGGGCGGTGATGGCGATGTGGCACGAGGTCGGCTTGGTCCCGCGCACGAGTGCCGACTCGCAGGACCGTTCGGTGTACACTACCGTAGGCCTACACACTCGTGGCTGCCGACCTACGCAGACATCAGGGACGAAGGACGTGGAGGACGACGAGCTCACGGCCAAACGGGGCCTACCCTGGACCGTCCGCAGGTGGGACGCGTCCAACTGCACGGGGAAGTACTGCAGCTTGTACACCAGGTAGGCCTCGCTCGTGAGCCCGGGAACAACAACACGGTAGATCAACTCCCGTCCCTCCTCCCAGATGGGGTCGATGTCCACGTAGTTGTAGTACCACATCGCCGGGAGGGTGTGGTATCCGGCGTCTCTTAGGCGGCGGAGGACCTGGAGCAGGTGTTCTCGGGGGAGAACGTCCTCGGTCAGTTGGCCCCGCTCCAGCTCCATCCGTTGATTATGGAACTGTACTCGCCGAAGTTCGTGTTGGCGCACCGTCTCCTCCAAGATCCGTAGGCCCAGCTCGATCTGCCGGGCCATCCAGACCTTGTTCACCTTTTCGTCGGCCCCGACCGCGATCGTACCTCCGGCTTCCGCGAGGTGGATCGCGCGGGCGGCCTGCTCATTTATTGTGGCGATGTTATCGGCATTCTGTAGAACGCCTCCACGAGTGGCGTTTACTACCGATACCATCTGCTCCAGGTGATGGGCTATTTGCTGCTGCTGGACCAGCGTGTCGCGTGCGACTCCTCGCAATGATGCGACGTCGCGGTCAGTCGCCAGCCCAAACAGCGCCTTTCCAGCCCACCCCACAATATTAAGTAGGCCCCGACGCCGTCGGCCGGCCTCCGGCCTGCCGTCGGTTACTATCCGACTTGCCCTGGGTAGTTCGGACAAGCGGGTCAGCAAACGCGACAGATGCCGGCGCCAGTAGGGGACGTGATTCGGCTCCATCACGTCCGCGACAGCGTCAATGGCGACAGTTAGGTTGTGCACGAGGTCATCTACACAGGGAGGGGACGGTGGTCGGATCGTGACGGCGACAGTCCAGGCGGCCGCGACCGCACGCGCACGACCGTCCGTGTAGACCAACACGCCATCGTCCGAGAACAGGTCCGCGTCGAGGAAGGGGGCGTATAAGCATAGCAGGAATACGGGCATCCACATGATGATAACACACAGTTTGATCTACTCACTGGTTTTTAGACGTGTCGGGGGCGACAATGCTGGGCGACGGCTGCAACGCACAGTCGCTTCTCCGCTTGTATCTCGGCCTCGTCCGGTGGCTGGAGTGTTTGGCGTTTCGCAGTCTCTGCTTCCAACGACCGGGTGAACGAGCGCGTGATACGGGTGAAGTGACTGAGCGGGGCCGCCGCCCGCCTTTTAAGATCGTCCCGCGTCGCGTGGGTGGGTCGGCCCGAGAGCGGGAGGGAAGTGACCGGACCACGCACCAGTGGGGGGGGAGGGGGTGTCTCAGGTTCAGCCGCACGTTTACGATCTCGGCGGACATCAGGGGGATTAGGGACATGTGGGACGGGCGTGATGGGGTTGATTACCGGGATGGGGGTGTTTGCTCGAGGGGTGGGGGCGGCCGAGGGCGCAAGGGAGTTTGGACCTGTAGGGGGAAGTGGGGGCAGATCGATGGCCATGTTGTTGGAGGAGTTAGGCCGGGCCGGGACATCTGTGGGAGTTGATTGCATGGGAGTTGCAGAGGGGGGACGGGATGCGTCGTTGCCGGGGATTAGCTGCATGGGGGACGCGGGCCGGGTTGGTGGGATAATTGGGGTTTGAGGATTAGCGTTCACAGCTGGTACGCTGGGGTTGGGTATCCAAGCGACGCGCGTCTGGGGCTGGCGGCCGCGTGGCCGTGGTGTGGGTGGAGGCATCGCAGTCGGGGGGCGCGTCCGCTGGGCTCGGGTTAGGCGTGGGCGTAAGCCCTCCCAGTCGAGGCCCGGGTCGGCCGCCTTGACATGACTGCGATTAACCGTCCGCCGTTTGTTTGTTGGGCCCACCACGTGTACCACGTTGCCGGATGCCCGCGTCACGAGGTATCCGGGGTCCCAGCGGGGGTCCAGCGGTCCGGGCTCGTGGACTCGTAGGAACACCTTGGTACCGGGTTCTAGGGGGAGGGCGTTGGCTTGTTTGCTTAGGCGATTAACGTTAGCCTGCCTCGCTATTTCCGCGTTGTGGGCGGCCTCCTTCAAAGCACGCGAGTGCTCGTCCACACGGAGGGCGAGGCGGGCCGACGAATCCCCTAGCGGGCGATCTCGGAGGTGGGAAAAAGGGGGAGGAGGGCAACGACCAAAAAGGAGGTAGTAGGGGGAGAAGCCTGTGACGTCACTGGGGGTCGTCCGGTGGGCGAGGAGTACATCCCCGAGGTGGTCCTCCCACTCGCAAGCACGGGCGTTTACCACCTTACGCAACATATCCTTTAGCGTGCGGTGAAAACGCTCTACGCGACCGTTGGCCTGCGGGTGGTAGGGGGTGGTGTGTCGCACCTCGGTCCCGAGCTGTCGCAGGTATCCCTCCACTGTCGCGTTTTTGAACTCTAATCCGTTGTCCGTTAACACGACAGAGGGGGGGCCGTAGCGGGGGATGTACTCCCGGGATAGGGAGGAATAAACCGACTCAGTGGACTTATCTTTGAGGGGGAAACAATCTACATAGCCAGTGGCGTGGTCTATGATTGATAATAGATAACGAGCGCCGCTGCGACTCAGGGGGAGGGGGCCGGTCAGATCCATTGCGACGACTTCTCCCGGGTTTTCGGCGACAGGCATAGGGGCGGGGGTTGGACGTTCTGCACGGACGCGATTGGCTCCGCAGGGGGCGCATCGTGCAAGAACGGAAAATACCTGTCGCTTCATTCCTGGCCATTTAAAATGGTCGTGAAGTCGTCGCAAAGTTTTCCTCATACCTTGGTGACAGACCTGTAGATGGGCGGTCTGGACCAAGTTGGCGCGAATTTCCGACGGGGGGACGAGGCGAGGGTAAGCCGCGAGACCCGAGGGCGGTTTGAGGGTAAAGAGGAGGCCATTACTGACCAGATAATCCTCCTGTTCCTCGAGACCGTACCGGAACTCAGGCATCGCTGCTTGTCGCACTTTCACCTCTGCTTCCGTCAGCCCGTACGCTTCCCACGGCAACTCTCGCTCTTCCTGGACCGAGGCGATCTGTGCGACCTCCAGCGGCAGCTCGGCCGGTGAATCGGACCGGAGGCGCGAGAGCATATCCGCCCACACATTTTTGGCACCAGCGAAGTACACGATGGGTGCGGCGTATTCCGCAAGGAGTACGGCCCACCATTGTACTCGCGTATTTTTCATTTCGGCCAAAAATAAGCTTTTGAGGGGCTTGTGGTCGCACAGAATCTGGAAGGTCGCACCGTACAAATACGCCCGTAAGCGCGTAAGCGCAAAGACTATCGCGTAGGCCTCCTTCTCGATGACAGGGTATCGGCGTTGCACCTCCGTAAACTGACGTGAGAGAAAGTGTACGGGTCGCTCGATACCCTGGTCATCCTCTTGTACCAAGATGGCGCCGAGGCAATAATCTGAGGCGTCGGTGTATAGTTTGTACGGGCGACCGGGGTCCGGGTAAGCGAGGGTCACCGTGTTCACGAGGGCGTCGCGCAACTCCTGCCATGCGGTCTGGCACTCGGAATCCCAATGAAAGAGGGCGTATTTCTTTGTCAGTGCGACGAGGGGTCGGACAATATCGGCATATCTGGGTATGAGCTGCCGATAATAATTGGCCGACCCTAGCAGCCGTCGCACCGCCTTTACGTCCTCGGGAGGCACCATGTCACGTATGGCTTCCACTTTGTCGGGATCCGAGGAGACGCCGTCCGCGCTGACCACATAGCCAAGGAGTCTCACGCGGTCGACCCCGAAGTGGCACTTCGATTCTTTGACCACGAGGCCGTATGAGCGCAGGGCCTCGAGGACGGCCGCGATGTGGTGGTGGTGTTCTTCCTCGGTCCGGCTGTAGATCACGAGGTCGTCGAGATAGACCATAACGAACTTACGCAGCGGGGTTATAACCTTGTTCATAAGCCTCTGGAATGCAGCTGGCGCATTGCACAAGCCAAACTGCATCCGCTTAAATTGAAAAAGGCCCCGATGCGTCGCTACGGCCGTCTTCTCGACGCTGTCAGGATGCATCGGCACCTGCCAGTATCCGGACTTTAAATCTAGGGTCGAGAACACTTTCGCACCACCTAGATTATCAACAATGTCCTGGATACGAGGCAGGGGGTATGCATCGCGACGAGTAACTGCGTTCAGTCCTCGGTAATCCACACAGAACCGGACCGAGCCGTCTTTCTTGGGGACGAGGGTGAGGGGCGAGGCCCAGGGGGAGGAACTGGGCTCGATTATGCCTTCCGCGAGCATCTTGTCCAGCTCGCGGTCGACGACCTCGCGCTTGGCGAGGGGAAGTCTGTACGGCCGTTGATTGATGGGGGGGTGATCGCCCGTATCGATCCTCATGTAGACCTCAGTGGTGCATGTGAGGGGGCGGCCGGTGACCGGGAACACATCGGGGTACTGCCGTTTCCAATACTCGGCCTCGTATACCAGCTGACCGATGTGTCCCTCGCGTCGCACCGACCGTCGCACCGCATGGCGACGACCACAGAGGGTTACAGATTTATCAGGGGAAGCATAGTCCACGATCGCGTGAGTAGCCTCCAACGCGTCGTCCCCTAATAAAAGATCGTGGGACATATCACCCACCACATTAAAGTCGCACGGCCGGCCGTACAACTTCAGGTTAACCGCCTCGCGGACGGAGATGCCGTGGCCGGTGAGGGACTTGAGTCGCGCCGGGGGTCTTGCACTCTTACCCACCGCGCCCACCTGTCGCAAGGCATCCGCCGCGGGGACGGACACCAGGGAGCAACACGCACCCGAGTCGACGAGGGCCTGCAGTGCCACGCCTCGAAGCTCGAGGTCAATGCAGGGTCATCGGTCGGACGCGCGTTTTAGTTTCCCTGGGTCGCGGCGGCTACGACTTGATCCTGGGAGTGGGCCAACGACCGTGCCGCGTCCCTGGAGGCCTTCAGGCTGGGGCATCCAGCTACATAATGGCCTCGTTGATTACACGCGTAGCAGATGATGTCGTTTATGGGCGTCATCCGCCGGCCGGAGTTACGCTGCCCCGGCGCGACGGCTGCTACAGTGGAGGCGACGGCTGGGGGCGGCGGAGCTGGGACGGTCGCAAACAGCGGCTGGGGAGCGGGAACGGGCGCGGGGGTCGGCGCGAACACAATCGTGGATTGTGGTGGCGCTGCCGCGGGCATCACAGCCGCGACCGTGTGGCCCTTATTCCCCTTTTTCGCCTTCAATTCCCCCTGGATGGACTTAATCGCCTGCTGCATCTCCTCCATCTGTCGCTGGTGTGCGGTCTGCGCGGGGTGGTTGGCGGAGCGGGCGGCCGTGGTCCTCGAGCCGACCGCGCCCACTTCCATGGCCTCCTCGACGCGAGTGTCGTCAGAGTGCGCCTCCTTCTCCACCGCCTTCGCCAACGCGTCGACCCTCGAGAGAGCCTCGGCGATCGTTTGGGGCGTGTTGAGATTGAGGTCCCACCGCAGAGGGCCTCGCGACAGAGTGCTCACGAACTGTCGCATCGTCGGCCGCAGCACAAAGGGAGATGCGAGTTCAAGGGGCGAGTAGGCTTTCTTGGCCGCCAACCAGAAGCGCTGCGCGTACTCGGGGGCGGTCTCGTGGGCCGTCTGGGAGAAATGCCCGAGTGCAGCGCGCAGACTCTCCATTTCTTCCATGCCGAGAAGCGTCGATGTGATCTTGCGCTCGACGGCCTCGAAGTCGGTGACGCCGTCCTCGAAGCAGTCGTAGATTATCGACTTGAGGCGCCCCGCCGAGTAGGCCAGGGCCTCCGATATCAGCTTCTCGTCGGGGGCCTTGGAGACAAAGCGCGCCTGTCGCACATCGTTTAACCACGTGCGGAGGGCGGCCTTATCCTGACCGTCGACGGTCGGCAGTGCCCGAAACAGCCGGATGAGCTGCTTGACCGAGGCCAACTCATGGGTCTCGGGCCGCGACCGGGGGGCGGAGTCAATAATGATCGCCCGGGCCTCGGCGAGCTGTCGCGCCGCCTCGGCGAGTTCCATGGCCTGCTGCTGGGATTCCAGAGCGTGTTGTTGAGCCCGGAGGTCGGCCTGTCGCGTAAACTCGGCGCGAAGTCGCTGCTCCAACTCGTAGATAGCGACATCTTTCACTTCCTTACAGGTCTGGGCCAGGTACTGCTTCCACAGTTTGCCCAGCAGCTCTGTGTTGGCGACAGTAAAGTCGGTCGGAATGGTCCCCGCCAACTTCCCAGCGTTAAGCCACACCTGGAAATCCTCAGGCAACACACTGGGTTCGGCCATCCTTCAGAATTGCGTAAATAACCACACACGTTATATATACGTCAATCACTTATATGGCACGAACCTGTTGCGATTCCCACGTGCGACAGCTGCTGGTCCGCTCGGTCCGACTGTCGCTAACACAGAACTACTGGCATGCAAGTACCTTCCACGCCCACATCAAATCGTTATATCATAGCAGAATGTCACTTCCCTGCATGAGTCCGTGTCTTATGACGTCGGTCCTTCCGCGGTCATTCGTAACTCGACCGGCAATCTGTCCTCGAATCACACTAAAAGCGTCTCGTCGTGGTCGCCAATGTAAAAGGTTCTAGGCTATACCCATAGCGGTTCTGTCCCTAGCGGTCGATATACGTTAAATAAGGTTTGGAGTCAACGCATAGATGTTGTAGGTAGCAGAATCCAGGTAAGACTGAATGGTTCTTTAATTTGGGCCCGGGTTTATATACAATCGTAGCGCCTTTGTCTCCAGGTGGGGGACGCTTATACGGGCGGTCGTGTTAGGCGCCAGTTAGCGTCACCTTTGTAACAACGAGCGCGCCCGCATCTCCAGGAAGTTGGGTTAACAAACAACCGCCGGCCAAAGCCGGGTTCAAAGGGGGGATTATAGCTACAGCAGGAAGGACCAATTAGCCTGGCCAGTGTCGGCCATCTTGGATTCGGGGGAAAGAATTTAGAATAGATTGAATATATATATTATAATTAATAATGCTGCTTTTTCAACGCAAAAATACCACAAAGTTAGAATTATCGACTGCAGATCCTTACAACGTGATCTAATTTGCATATTGTCATAGTTACGTAGACTGGTGTCTAGATTGAGAAAAGGAGACGTACAATTCGGTAACCCCATCTTTATTGAATATTTAAAAGCATTTAGTAATTTCATTCTCAATTATACCTGCTAGACAACAGATCGATATTGTGAATATTGCTTTGTACCTTCATTGGAAATTTCCATGTGAGTTTTGGTGTGATAAATAGGCTGCAAATAGGACGCCGATTTTCATTATATGATTATATATGAATTCACTGAGAGAACAATGAAATAGTTATTTTGTGATTTTTTCGTTTTTCGGAGGTGTTTTTCTACTTATCCAAAATTGGGGAAAAAAATCATTCAATATTCAGTTAATTAGAGCGAACTTGGTGAGTAGTAATGGCTGCAGAGGGCGCTTGCGAGGACACGCACCCCCTCTATCGGACGTTCACAAGACCACTTTTGGTCACGTGACCTGCAGTGTTCGTTCCAACTTCAGACTGAAAAGACGTTTAAATTTCCACCCACCCAATCCTGCTATAGCCTTTACATTTGGAACTCATACACAATGCCAATGGAGGATTATGTAACAAATGTTGGCAAATTAGTCAGTGCGAGGGATGATGTAAATTCAGAAACCTATTCAAGTTTGGATCGCTGTTGTTTGAACCGTTACGTAATTCACAGGCTTTTGAATCGTGAATTACTGTTCTATTGAAACACAGATACATTAGTCTCTACGTGTGAATCCAACTCCAACAAATCCCTGTTCATACTTTCTACCGTTGTATTATGATAGCAGTGATGTGTTATGGAACTTCTCAATCGATGGGGGGAGGGGTTAGTTCAGAGGTAAAGCGCACTGGACTTTTAATCCCAAGGTTGTAAGACTTTGTGGCTTCACATACCATGTCTATGTGGTGTGGTGTACAGCCACCTTTCTCCTTCACCCCTAGCAGTGGTAGATTTACTGCTATATCAAAGGGCAGTCCTTCTCACACCATGTCTATGTGGTGTGGTGTGCAGCCACCTTTCTCCTTCATCCCCAGCAGTGGTAGACTTACTGCTATATCAAAGACCAGTCCTTCTCATACCATGTCTGTGTGATGTGGTGTACAGCCACCTTTCTCCTTCATCCACAGCAGTGGTAGACTTACTGCTATATCAAAGGCCAGTCCTTCTCACACCATGTCTATGTGGTGTGGGAACTAAAAGAACTCTCACCTCGGTAAATATGTAGAGGTGAGATTTCTATTTAAATTCATCACATAGATTCGATCACCACCCTTGTGGTTTAAAAGAACCTTGAGAAAGTCTGGTGAGAACCTCTAATGTTTAAATGGACGTTAAATCAAACCAACCAACAATAAATTCTCGTTCGGTGCAACGTCCTATTGTCCAGCCAAGTGAAAAGGATTCAAAGCCACTTAAGTGCTGAAGATAATAGATGACTTGTAGACTTGGATGGCTTGTATTCAAGTCCGGGCAATAGATGCATTAACCTTTAATCGTGGCATCTGCAAGATAACTGATCAGTTAACAATAAACATCTGCTTGCATTTGCTCTGAATCAGAAACTAAAGTAAACAAAAAATCTTAATTCTTCCCGGAGCATGTTTTTCGCATCCCACAACTCTATTAAAGGCATATCGGACAATTCACACAGGCGCCACCTGGTGATTTTTAAATTTTGTCAGTTATCATTCAGAACTGGTTTCTAGGGATTTATCCTAATTTTGAATGAGTAAATTTAATGTATGGTGCGGTTTATCCAGTTATAAAAGGCATTACAGGCTAATTCACAATTGCTTATTTACAGAGAAAATGTACTGAAAATATGTTTGGTTTTTTTTCAATCTGTTCGAAAATAAGGACTGCGACCTATGATTTTTTAAAACTTAAATGTGTAGTATTAAACATTTACTATATTCTGTGAAAGTTTAAGGAAACTGATATGGGTTTTACTATGTGAAAAGCAACTTCTTAGAATTTGTGTATGTTCTATTATAAAATTGTCATAATATTAACAAATCTATATAAAAAAAACTAGCACAGTGACCCCCATTTTGTAGATTAGATATGAATACTAGAACACTTGGAGATCATCATACTCAAATTTCAGGAAAATGACATGTTTTTTTATTTTCAAGCCAAATTGTCTGATATGCCTTTAAAATAGGGATCCCTCCCAAGCTTTACAATTGGTCTCATCTATCAGCATTAAACTCTGTGGGTGTTATTGAGTTCTCATAGATAAGATCACGTTTGTGATCGAATTTCATTAACTTACTTTTGGGGCGAAAAGAATAGGAGTTGAGGTAACCCACACAGAGGTCTAAAATACCCATCTAGTTTGATGTAATGTAAAGATTATAGCTCCAAGTCCTATCCAACTGCTCATAGAACTGTCAACACTAACTCGCTACTCAGATTTATCACTATTTAATCTTCCCAGCTGGTACAACAGCGAAACTACAAAATCATAAATAGATCGAAATCAGATGGGTTAACCTTAAAGATAAATGAGAGAATAAGAGTGAAAAAATTCTTTCTTCAAATTGTCGGGCTCCCCTTCCCCTTGGGGGTGTGTGGAGGCCGTTTATTTTTCGAAATCTTTTTTTTTTTTTTTGACACACCAGCTACCAGCCATCTCCATCCAAAGACAACACAGAAGAGAAGCTCTGATTGGTCTAGCACCGTTCCCGCCTCTCTTTGTCTCAAAATGGACCAATAACATCGCAGATCAAGGTACATGTGACCACACATACCCAATGAGGATCCGGTTGACAACGGACATTAACATATTTTCCCCATTCCGAATGCGGAAGCCGTGGGAATCTAGTCACATACCAGCAGTAGCTAAAGCAGATCACACACGTCTTTAAAAAAAAAGAGAGAATTATTGAGTAGAATTTCAGTTATGGGGCATTCATGAAGGGATCCACCCTGCAATATGGGATACTTTGGACTGGAACAGAATCCCTTATTCCATTTTTAATTTAACCTATTAACCTTTTAGAAGATTGTTTGATTACTTTAATGGCATGTCATACTTAGTTGTGTTATTATTGTACCTAACAATCGTAGGTGTAATATCATATAAACATATTTCCTGCAGGGTCATTGCTCATTGATACATTTCATGATAGAATAGTGATATCGTTAATATTAAACAATACCTTAATGCATTATCTGGTCTATACTGGGGAATGCTTCAAGGCATTATCTGGTCTTTGCTGGGGAATGCTTCAAGGCATTATCTGGTCCTCATTAGGGAATGCCTCAAGGTATTATCTGGTCTACACTGGGGAATGCCTAAGGTATTATCTGGTCTTTGCTGGGGAATGCGTCAATACATTATCTGGTCTTCATTAGGGAATATGTCAATACATTATCCGGTCTATGCTAGGGAATGCCTCAATATATTATCCGGTTCATACAGGGGAATACCTCAAGGCATTATCCACTCTTTGCTGAGAAACACCTCAATGCATTATCCGGTCCATACTGCAAAATGCCTTTAGGAATTATCCGGTTTTTACTGGGAATGCCTCGAGGCATTTTTCTGTTCATATTGGGGAATGCCTCAATTCATTATCCGGTTTTTACTGTGGAGTACCTCAAGCGGTATCCGGTCTGACTTAAACAGACCGGCCTGCAACACAGACCATACGTTTGATTCAGAAGTTGGTGTGCAGAACGCAGTTTTAAACCTCCAGGCATGTCCTTTAAAGTTTGATATCCAATACCAGCCTTTGATGTGATATCAGAAACGTATCAATTTAGTACACACAAACATAGGGGGGTGGGGAGTTAGCTCAGTGGGGTAGGGAGTTAGCTCAGTGGTTAGAGCACTGGACTTGTAACCCCAAGGTTGTAGGACTTTGTTGGTTTGAGTCCAACTGCAGCCACTTTTCTGCTTCATTCCCAGCAGTGGTAGATTTACTGCTATATCAAAGACCAATCGTTCTCATACCATGTCTATGTGGTGTCGTGTACAGCCACCTTTCTCCTTCATCCTCAGCAGTGGTAGATTTACTGCTATATCAAAGACCAATTCTTCTCATACCATGTCTATGTGGTGTGGTGTTCAGCCACCTTTCTCCTTCATCCCCAGCAGTGGTAGATCTACTGCTATATCAAAGACCAGTCCTTCTCATACCATGTCTATATGGTGTGGGAAATAAAAGAACTCTCACCTCGGTAAATGTGTATGTGTGAGATTTCTACCTAAATTTATCTCATAGATTCGGTCAAACCCAAAGTAGCTCTTATTGAATAAATTTGACGTTAAACTAAACAAAAACACAAATCCAGAATGCCTCAACGTATTATTTGGTTCCTACTGGGGAATGCCTCGAGGCATTTTCCAGTCTGAGTTTAGCGGACCACCCTGCCACATGGACCATACCGTTATACGGAAGCTATTTATATAGAACGTCCTGACCATGCTGTACAATTCACAGAACGAGATGGTAATTTACGGTTTGTACGGACCGAGGCATTTATGCCGAGTTCCGTACAAACCGTAAATTATCATCGAGTTCTGTGAGTTATACAAGCATGGTTGGACGTTATATATTTACTATATACCCAAAATTCTTTAAAAAATCATTAATTTAATTTTTAACGACCGATATGTTAATAAGCGTCTTTGGCAAGGTGGTCCGTATTTTAGTGTACGGACCAGCGGTCCGTACAGTATTTTTACGTTACATGTCAAAACGGTGCGTATTTACAGTATATACGGCATGGGTATATAGGAATAGAGGGAAACTATGTTCCGGTGAAAGGAAGTCAAAGTTACGAGGTAAGGCTTGGAAAAATTACTGCCCAAGGCCCTGGCCGCGGGCAGTAATTTTTCCAAGCCTTACCGAGTAATTTTGACTTCCTTTCACTGGTACTTGGTTTCCCTATTCCTATATACCTTCAAATGTGGTTTAATAAGAGACAATCTGATTGGTCTAAATGTCAACCTTGGGTAGTATACCAACCTTGGGTAGTATACCAACCTTGGGTAGTATCAGATAGTTACTCCACCCCCCAGAGCGTGGTGTAAGCATAGAGTGTACAGCCATAGGTATATAGGAATGTGCTTTACGCAGTTCTACCCTCCATGTTTAAAACCCTCAGGCATGTCTTTTAGAATTTGATATCCAATACGGTACCACCCTTTGATGTGATATCAGAAATGTATCAATTCAGTACAAACAGTACCTCTCGGCTCTTCCTATGCCGTGTATGAATAGCGTATCGGAAACCATTTCAGGATTCCACTCCTTTCGAAGCTGGCTTCAATTTCAATCCCAGTTGATGAATCTTTCCGTCCGCTCGCAATGCCTTTCCCGTTACCTTCTCCCCCCTGAGGCTAGGCGGATGAATACCAATGCGGGGAGAGTGTTGTGCTTTTGGGGTGAGGTGGTAAAGTCAGTATGAATAGAGTGAGATTCCATAGGAGGTGAAGGGAGGGAGTTATATGATGGGAATTGAGGTCTTAAAGTAAAACTTATTGGTGTGTGATGGTAAAGTTATGGTTGTAACACATGGTGAAGATGGGACCAAAAGATGAATAAGACAGCCAGGGTAGTATTCACACTTAACCCTTTTGCAACGGGTGATTCCTTGTGGCATCCCTTACCGAGATTTACAAATCATTGTAAGAAATAATTGGTCAAAAACATGACCTCAGAACGTAGGTACAATATTTGTTTCTAAGATTTTTAGGCGAAATAAAAAGATGATATCAAAGATCACGTGTCATATCACGTGATTGAACAATAAAATCATTGCTATTTTCTTGTAAGGGCCGGCCCCTAGCGGTATGCACTGACACTACTACACGGCCCTACGGGTTTAGATTGGCCACCACCTCTGTATTCGACTTAGGGGTTGGTCTGGTCCGATCGTCTTCTGGCCAGAGAGCTTGATGGGAATACCTTGAAGCAGTGTGCACTTTTGGGACATCGTGGGATATAAACTATGAATACTCACTACAAAGCATGGACTCTTTATCAAAATATACAAAAAAGAAAATGATAATACGGATAACGGGCTTCGAGAGTTCTATAATCTCCAACCACAATAGCCTGTTGTGACAAAGACTACCGAGACAAAAAGATCTGGAGGAAGAATGATTCACTCTTCAAGCAGAGATTCTGATTGTGGTAGTGAGGAGATCAGCTAGGCGAGTGGAGGTCAAGAGCGTTCACATCAGATTCCGCCCCAGCTCACATGAGTGTGCTCTGGTGGCCAGTGTATTATTACATACCTATTGCCGAACGTCTATGAAATACTACCCGCTGCTCGGGGTGCAGTATAAATAATATTCGGGCGCACTGAGCCCGTCGTAAATATTCGGGCGCACTGTGACCATCGGGTCAATTGGTACATTTAATAGGTATATAAAATGGCAGTTTTATTAATATTTAGTTATGTAATAATAAGAAACCGTAGTGACTGAGCCCGTAGGGATGCTATTCTCGGCCTTTTGATGCCAGAAATACGTCCCTCGAACAGCCATCCCTTCGGGCGCAGTAACCACCTTTTCTCTTACTACGAATGTAACTCTGCCAGAGGCCTCCAGCGCGAGAGGGTTAAGACCCAGTGTCTCTTGTATGAGTCATGAATGTAAATCTGGGTAGTTTCTCACCATGATGAATTCTGTGTGATAGGTTATGGCTAAAGCTATTGTTCGCATAATCATTTGCGTAACAAATGAAACCTGGAAGCTGTTGCATAAAACCCGATAATATGTTCAGAACGCGGCGACGATAGAATACTTAACAAGAGCATCATGCATGAATTCACCTCTCAATGTTTTATATGTGTACATAAATCGGAGACTACCCCACTTAACGTCGGCCATACAACAGTGGACAAAGAAGTGGTACAAAGGACCCAATATTGGGCATATTCATGGGTAATGGGGGGTCTGTCTGTCAGGTATGCCTCAGCAAAGAGATGGTTTGGTTACTATATACCCATGCTGTTTAAACTGTAAATACGCACCGTTTACTAGTTTTATCCCACCCCTAATAAAAAAAACTCCATAGGCTTAACATTGGGTCACTGTATTCGGTCTGGAGTTAAAAAAAAAGAAAAATATCGCTCTAGTGGGATACACCTGACAAATGACGTCATTTGTTAATGTAGAAGTAATTCAGACGGGCGGGTATGCTAAATTCTAAACTAAACTCAAGTTAGTCCTGTTATTGTTAATCATACTCTGGCAAGATCGCAATAATACGCGATCTTGCCGTTGTGCGATAAACAACAACAGACTAACTCTTGTTTGGTTTCTCCATAATATTAGGAAACGTCCTTACTGTGGGCGAAACGTTTATCGTTCGAGGTCAGTCGCCAATATCATACGGCCTGGCGCCATAGGCGGAAGGCTGTATGAAATGGGCAACTGACCGAGAACGAGAACCGTTTCGTTTACAGTGAGGACGTTTGCTTATTATTATATACCTTAAGATAATTAAAAACGCAATTTTAATGACTTAGACGGTCGCAGTCACAGCGGACACGAACATTTTTATTACTGCACCCCTAGCAGCGGGCAGTATTTAATAGACATTCACACACAGGTATATAATAATACCCATGCCGTATATATTGTAAATATGTACCTTTTACTATATACCCATGCCATATATACTGTAAATATGCGCCGTTTACGATATACCCATGCCGTATATACTGTCAATACGCACCGTTTACTATATACCCATGCCGTATATACTGTAAATACTCACCGTTTACTATATACCCATGCCGTATATACTGTAAATACTCACCGTTTACTATATACCCATGTCGTAAATATACTGTAAATACGCACCGTTTAATTTGTATACCTCGGTTTTGGTATCTAAAAGTTTTATATCATGGCACGTGGTTTACTGAGTCCCCATATATTTTCAATGGGGTCTTTGTATACGATGGATAATAAATAAAAGAAATCACTGATTGTGGCCGATCCGATACTCGATAGATCAGAGAATACCGGCGACCGTTCCGTACAGTGGCAGCAGTGTGGCTGACTTTTTCTTTATTTTTTTTAGATCAGTTTATTTATACTGGCGTTGAAAAGGCAAAATGTGCCTGTTTTCGATCAATACCAGTGCCATACAATCTATTAGCACATGGTGTGATTTCGGGGCTTCAGACAAAAGGCTAGCTAGCTAACAAATAAATCCTATTCGTATAAACAACAATAATTCTTATGGTTGATCCATAACTCAGGCAAATATTGTATTAGGTGAAAAGCAAAGTTTTGTTTTAGTACATTGTCCTTTGAGACAACATTGAACATTATAGAAATATCCGTGTTTAGGTATTTGCCTTACAATGGGGCTTGTATAACTTGTCCTGTGGTGTAACTAGATTGTGGCCCATGTTTGGCACACTGTGACCGTACAGAGTTCAGGCAGGTGTCACGTGTCACCGAGGTGTGGCGCTGTACTGCATCGATTCTGGCACGTCTTACGTTAACCCTACAAGACACCGACCCGGCCGCTGTTCCCGATTCTACCTTTCCCCGACGGATCCGTCGGGTCTATGACAATCTGCGTCAATCGGGTCGATGTACGCACTTCACCGACCCGATTTTATTGCTTTTCCCAACGCGTCGGGCATTACTGCCATGTCAGATATGACCGACTCCGCCCGACCTTAAGATTCCGGTGTACGCACTTTCACCGATTGTTACCGATTCTGAGCATGCCATTTAAAAAGTGTTGCTACCTATCCCTCTGTCCGATTCACAAGTGCTTTATATCGATTGATAGGGTAGGCATAAGCAATCATAGATCTGAAAACAGATTTCTGATATCTCAAATAGACCAGAAGTTATTAAACTTTGCATTATTACCTTTAATCAGTATTTATAAAGACCTATCACCTGGCCTAGGGCCCAGCCGGGCCAGGCTCCCGGTAGCTCTCTTTGATATCAATGGGTCGTTTTACGAGGTTCTAAAGGGAGGAGGTGTGATCGGAAAGAGTCATCATGTCTGTGTCTTATAGGTATAAGACATCAACATTTTATTCCAGACTCTCACCGAGCCGATGGTTCAGATATTATAGGCTTAAAGCCTATAAGACACCGACCCGACCGCTGTGCCCGATTGTACCTTTTCCCGACGGATTCGTCGGGTCTGTGACAATCTTCATCAATCGGGTCGATGTATGCACTTCGCCGACCCGATTTTATTGCTTTTCCCGACGCGTCGGGCATTACTGCCATGTCAGATATGACCGACTCTGCCCGACCTTAAGATTCCGTTGAACGCACTTTCACCGATTGTTACCGATTTTATTACCTTAAAAAGCGTTGCCATCTATCCCTCAGTCCGATTTGCAAGTGTCTTTTATCGATGTGTAGGGGAGAAACAAGCGATCATAGATCTGAAAGTCGTTTTCTGATATTTTAAATAGACCAGAAGTTATTAAACTTTGCATTATTGCCTACATATACTTATCACCCGGCCCGGGGCCCAGCCGGGCCCGGCACCCGGCCGCTCTCTTTGATCTCAATCGGGTTGTTTTACGAGGTTATAAAGGCAGGAGCTGTCGTAGGGAAGAGTCATCGTATCGGTCTTATAGGTATAAGACGTCGACATTTTATTCCAGACTCTCACCGAACCGATGGTCTGGATGAATCGGGAAAAATTTTTGGTGTCTTATAGAAGTTCACTCTCCTAGCAGATATTCTACACTTTACTTCCTGCAGCCGCTTGTATCTCTGCACCGACCTACCTGTTTGGGACAAAATCTGTCCCATCCGCCAGTTATTCAAATATCCTAAATCCTTAGCGCTTTGGGCAGCATTTTGGGTTCTACATGTATATAAAGATACAGATATTACATGATAAATGATTTACGCTAGTTTCTGTAACTTAATTTTTAAAATCAGACATATTATAAGGGATTACTTTCTTCTTCAGTGGGAAGCACCTCATGTGGTGCAGGGTTTTATTTGTCAACCTAACACATGTGCTCACTCGAAGCAGCAGTCTAACCAAGTGTGGATTCACATTATAAAGTGATTAAAATCTTATAAAGAACCAGCTAGATTGTCTGTGAAGCTCTTTTAACAATTCCCATATTTCCCAACTCATGATATATAAGTTGTTTAACTTTTATAACATTTGACAGTTGCCTTGTTTTGAATCTGAAAGGTTAGCTGGTACCTCCTGTCTTTAGTGGATATCCGGGGTACCAGCGTATGACGTCAGTGGGTCGGGGCAGAGATTAGTAAGCGCTAGCGCCGCGAAAGATCTGCCGGGAGAGTGATAGCAGTTAGTTCAGTGCCGGGACTACTTTCTGACTCAAGTCGAAATGTCTGAACAAGGCACGTTAATATCTCCACGTGACGGGGTACAGCGGCTGTTCTTAATTCACTCTCTCAGATATGTATTATTGTATGTGTAACTGTGTGTGTCTCTCTGTCTGTACGTTTGTTTGCGTGCCTGAGAGAGAAAGTGGAAAAAAAGAGATAGGGAAAAAGAGAGACAGCTGAGATAGAGAGAGACAGAGAGAGAGAGACACAGAGAAAGAGGGCCAGAGAGACACAGAGATAGAGACAGAGACAGAGAGAGACACAGGGAGAGAGACACAGAGAAAGAGGGCCAGAGAGACAGAGAGATAGAGAGAGAGACAGAGAGAGACAAAGAGACAGAGAAAGAGAGACAGAGACAGAGAGAGACAGAGAGAGAGAGGGCCAGACAGACAGAGAGACAGAGACAGACTGAGACAGAGAGAGACAGAGAGGGAGACACAGAGAAAGAGGGCCAGAGAGACAGAGATAGAGAGAGAGACAGAGAGAGACAAAGAGACAGAGAAAGAGAGACAGAGACAGAGAGAGACAGAGAGAGAGAGGGCCAGACAGACAGAGAGACAGAGACAGAGACAGAGAGAGACAGAGCTTCAAGCCTTTAATTTCAAAATTTGTTCACAATCATATTTTCCCTTAATCTCAGTACTCGTCGACTATTATTCTGCCATTCAGTTCTTCGTATTGATTGTTTTTGGGTGTGTTTTTTTCTCAAGAAATACAACTAAATTACTCAATTTTTATTGTTGCTGTATTGATTAGGGCATAAGCCTCTCTGAGACTTTAAATTCCGCGTGGAAAATATTTCTTCTTTCTTCCATGATCCAAACTGACATCCCTGATTTATTTAATGTTTGTCTTGTACAGTTGTTTTCATGATGATGTTTTTGTTTGTTTAATGTTTTTTGTTTCTCCGACTGAAATGTTTGAATTATGCGTATGCCAAGAATTAACTTCATAAGCCCCCCCCCCCCCCTCCAGGCGGGACCTCCCCCCGGGGTACGGGGTATTTAGGCGGGGAGGGGGAATCTCGCCTACTCCATCAAACACAGCAGGCCTGGGAGAAGCCTCAGTGAAAGCGCGCCCTTCTCTCTGTATTTTTTTTTTTTTTTTTTTTTTTAACTTTTAACTTTTTTTTCTTTTTTTTAAAACTTTTTTCCCTCTCTGTGTATACCATTCACAACGAGAGAGACATGAGGATGAGAGAGGGATCAAAGAGAACCCCCAGTGACAGTTGTAGGTCCAGGCCCCACAGTGACAGAGTGTGACAGATCGTATGCAGTGTATGTGGTGTGCGAATAACCAGCACTGAATCCTGACTAGACTCAACATGGCCACTGATGACAACTGTGGAGGGATGCAGTGGTTGTTTATTCAGAGGGGATTGTTGAAAAGAATGATGGAATACATACAACTCGTTTTGGTCAAAGTCATTGTTTCCAACTCATTTGAATGCTACGTGATATTCACTCAGCTGTCGCCTTGTTCATATCACTCCGCGTCTAACTCGTGGAGAACGACGACTTTGGACTATCACTGTTTAGTATCCATCGTATGTAAAGTACCCATTGAAAATGTACGGGGACTCTAATCACTAATCATTATATAAAACCTGTCAGATACCATACCTGTGGTATACGGATTCTAACGGGAAAATAGTCCCTTTGTGCTGTAGAGCAAAGAAATAGTCCCCAATGTCATACCCTTTAATATGGCAATTACTGGGTTAAATCTATTCAAAAAGATGGATAATAAATGCAACAAACTATGGTTTTGTGGACAAGCGGCTCTGTAAACCACTCAAGGTTGACATGTAATACACTCGCTAGCAATCGTGTATTACTACGCGTTAACCTCTCGTGGTTTACGGCCGCCGTATTGTCTATGCACGTATTTCACCAACCCAATTTTATTGCCATCAGTCATTACACACGTGTGGTATATACCTGACTCTGTCTACAGCCTAGTGCTGTGGCAGCACCCTTTTACTGCATTGAGTTGTCCCTCTGTATTAACTACCATATAAGGAATAGAGTAGTCCCAGCAGCCAATGACTGCATTCGGAGCAAACCACGACCTTCACCCTGACCTCTTTACATGATATTTATAGCGCCTTGGGACGGTTCTACAGTCGAGAGTTGACCTACAATCTAATGGGGCACAACCACCCTCTTAATATCAGTCAGTCAACCTCTCGTGGTTTACGGCCGTCTGTGCACAAATTCATCGGTTATTGTCTATGTCTATCACCTCTCCGTCATTAGAATGAACTTATTATCCATTCCAATCCTCTTCCCGCTGACCTACATCCGCCTGTTGTTGTGACGTCACGGCACAGATGACCACGTGGGGACGCTGAGTCGGCGTCTGGCGTTCTCAAGTCGTCGTAGACCGGAAGTCGATTCTCCTCCCCCTCTTAGCCTCGTGTCCGCTCCCCCGATCCCCCCGACCCCCCCACCTTCCCACTGAGCTGTTTACACCTGCTCCGATCTGCTCAATTTGTCACGGGGGGTGAGGAGGTGTGGGGGAGGGCGGGGGGGGGGAGGTGTCCCTGCCGGATTCACCAAAATAGACCCGTACCGCCCGGTGTCACGTTCTTAAAGGTCCGATGGAATTAAGTGTCTGGGCAGCGTCATTGGGTGGTTGGTTTGATTTAATGTCCAGTCAACCATTACAGGTTCTTACCAGACTTTCTTAAAGTTCTCTTACACCACAAGGGTGGTGATCAAATCTATGTGATGAATTTAGGTAGAAATCCCACCCCTTTCTTTTTAGGGTTAAATGTTGCCAACAATTGGAGGGGAAAAACATGTGTCAGGGAAAGGGAACCCTACAATTTTGATAAAGAGATTATGTTAGTGTACAGAATCTCAGCAGTTGTGGGCTTTTGAGAGTTTGGTTGACTGTTCGCATGTCATAGTTGTACATGACACCGGCCACACTGACCGGCTGTCCAGGGACCTCTCCTCGTTGGACTGTTCGCGGGTCGTAGCTTGACGTGACACCGGCCACACACACCCGCGGTCCAGGGACCGCTCCTCGCTGGACTGTCCACGGGTCGTAGGTTGACGTGACACCGGCCACACACATCCGCGGTCCAAGGACCTCTCCTCGCTGGACTGTCCACGGGTCGTAGGTTGACGTGACACCGGCCACACACACCAACGGTCAAGGGACCGCTCCTCGCTGGACTGTCCACGGGTCGTAGGTTGACGTGACACCGGCCACACACATCCGCGGTCCAAGGACCTCTCCTCGCTGGACTGTCCACGGGTCGTAGGTTGACGTGACACCGGCCACACACACCAGCGGTCCAGGGACCGCTCCTCATTGGACTGTTCGTGGGTCGTAATTTGACGTGACACCGGCCACACACATCCGCGGTCCAGGGACCTCTCCTCGCTGGACTGTTCGTGGGTCGTAGGTTGACGTGACACCGGCCACACACACCAGCGGTCCAGGGACCTGTCTTGGTGGACTGCTATTGATTCCTCGTCAATAATCGTAAAGAGGGTCTCCTACTCCTGTCTGTAACTCATCTCCATCAGTTTACAGATTTTAGCATCTCTCAGTCACACAGAAAATGGCCTTCTTATCACTAACACCCTTCGTCAGCAGTCAGCATCAAGTGGAATTCACACAGTGGGATTCATGTACTCCACAGGGTGCAAACTCTCATGAGATTCTGTTCCTTGTTAAGTGGAATTGACACGTGGGATTCATGTAAATCACAGGGTTAAAAATCTCATGAGATTCTGTTCCTTGTTAAGTGGAATTCACACAGTGGCATTCATGTACTTCACAGGGTTCAAAATCTCATGAGATTCTGTTCCTTGTTAAGTGGAATTCACACAGTGGGATTCATGTACCTCACAGGGTTCGACATCTCATGAGATTCTGTACCTTGTTAAGTGGAATTCACACAGTGGGATTCATGTAAATCACAGCGTTCAAAATCTCATGAGATTCTGTTCCTTGTTAAGTGGAATTCACACAGTGGGATTCATGTACTTCACAGGGTTCAACATCTCATGAGATTCTGTTCCTTGTGAAGTGGAATTGACACGTGGGATTCATGTAAATCACAGGGTTAAAAGTCTCATGAGATTCTGTTCCTTGTTAAGTGGAATTCACACAGTTGGATTCATGTACTTCACAGGGTTCAAAATCTCATGAGATTCTGTTCCTTGTTAAGTGGATTTCACACAGTGGGATTCGTGTACCTCACAGGGTTAAAAATCTCATGAGATTCTGTTCCTTGTTAAGTGGAATTCACACAGTGGGATTCGTGTACCTCACAGGGTTAAAATTCTCATGAGATTCTGTTCCTTGTTAAGTGGAATCCACACGGTGGGATTCATGTACTTCACAGGGTTCAAAATCTCATCAGATTCTGTTCCTTGTGAAGTGGAATTAACACGTGGGATTCATGTAAATTCCAGGGTTCAAAAGCTCATGAGATTCTGTTCCTTGTTAAGTGGAATTCACACAGTGGGATTCGTGTTCCTCACAGGGTTTTAAATCTCATGAGATTCTGTTCCTTGTTAAGTGGATTTCACACGGTGGGATTCATGTACTTCACAGGGTTCAAAATCTCATCAGATTCTGTTCCTTGTGAAGTGGAATTAACACGGTGGGATTCATGTAAATCCCAGGGTTCAAAATATCATGAGATTCTGTTCCTTGTTAAGTGGAATTCACACGGTGGGATTCATGTACTTCACAGGGTTCAAAACCTCATCAGATTCTGTTCCTTGTGAAGTGGAATTAACACGGTGTGATGTCACGCCAGTCCATATCAGTGCTAATTTAAGAAAACATATATCAATCTCAGATTGAAAAATATTGATAAAATCATTCCCGTCTGTATGGAACCATCATCACCAGATTCAATCTAGTCACGATTCAACATTGGTTATTCTTTGGCTTATACCTCACAACAAAAGAAAAACTGGCAGCAAAGTATAAAAATACGGATAATATCATACAGGAGCCCGTTGGATAATCTAGGCTCGTACATGAAGACCATTTTCTGTACCTTGTACAAGGGTTATCGTTTAATGATATTTATGTTTGTTTACTAAGACAGTCTTAGCGGTTCATAAGGTCGTCCATAAGTGTTGAATAAAGTTGACCCACATCGTCCCTGGGTCTCCTTGGAATATATACAGACAATGATCTTCATGTACAAGCCTAGATTATTAAACAGGCCCCAGTTTGAGTACTAACTTTAGAACAAGGACAGCAAATTAAATTATCAATAGACTGAGCAGTACAGGAACCATTCCAATGGACATAAACATGACACTATGGATATACATAAACATGCAAATAAAGTATGGATCATGTTACCACGCAACATTCAAACCTTAGGTGACTTATCTTATTATAGAATATTTATAAAGGAATTCCCATTAAATAACCTTGCAGGCTGGTAGGGACACTAAATCGGTATTTTTCTATTATTTTTTATTCAATCAATCAAACAGTAACTTAGTAAGTTAGCTGGCACTGGTCACGTATTATTATTATTATTATTATTAAAATTTATATTTATATTTCTAAAAATTTGACCTAAGATTGTAGTACAACACAGTGGATAATTTCTCATATCATCTTCTCTATGAGTGCCCTTATCCTTATCACGCTCTATAATTGGGAGCCTAGACGGACCAATGAATGATTGTCACTGATATGATAGTGGATATATACACAATAATGACTGGTTTTCATTACGAGTGGCCGTAATCTCCGAGTAGTTGACGCGTAGTAATATCCGAGCGATTAGCGAGGATATTACATTGTCAACTACAAGGTCATTCATATACAAAACCAGTCGCTATTGTATTTATTACCCACCTACAGAATTACTAACAATTCTATTACAATTAAAAAGTTTCTGTAAGTCACTTAGTTCCAGAAACCACACCACTGTCAAGTGTGGCAGTAATTCGGTGTAGACTTACACCAATAATAAATTTCGCCATTAATCTGTGATTTTATCATGCAAAGTGTGTTATGACAGTGATTTCTGATGGTAAATGAAATTATTATGATTGATTCTAAATAATTAGCATTAAATAAACATTTAATAAACTTATTTCAAAGTACATGACGATTCAACCTCATTATGGACAGGACTATTTTTCCGGAATCTCCTGCAGGAGATTCTGACATGCCAGAATCTCCGGGTAGCTAATTCCAGGTGCCCTATACATTTCCTATGGAGACTACGTAATAGGTGGGTAATAAAATGTCTGACCCACTGGTCAATTAAACAGTACTAGATTAGTGAACTGTACTCGTGTTTCTACTTACTAACGTTTACATCTGTGTTCATATCCTGCTGGGTGGCAGTCAGTCATATTAAAGACAAATGTGGGTAGGTATTGCATTGCCCCTTGTATAGACGGTTACTGGAAAACTCGACCCGTAACGAACTCGACCTGTAGTTGTCAGGAGAACTCGACCCGTTTTGGAGAAATCAATTGGAGAACTCGACCCGTTTCAGATATTTAAGAATAAGCAATTTTCATATAGAAGGAATGGTCTGACTAGTTAGGGATAGGGGAAAGGTTAGGGTCAAAGATAGGGTCAAGGTTAGGGATAGGGTTAGGGTTAGGGATAAGGATAGAGTTAGGGATAGAAGTGATAGAGTAAGGGATAGATATAGGGTTAGGGTTAGGAGTAGGCTTAGGGATAGGCTTAGGGATAGGCTTAGGGGAAGGGTTTTCTGTTTGTTTTCTTCACCAGATAAGACCCAATTTGAAGCTAAGATAACATACCTACTACTCAGTATAGTATTTACCCAGAGTTGAGATACATGAGTTGAGAAAATTAAAAACGGGTCGAGTTTGTTACGGGTCGAGTTTTTTACGGGTCAAAATTGTTAAGGGTCATGTTCTCCAGTATTTGTGTAGACACTGGTGCTGCCATCTGGTTTCATGAAAATGTAGCAGTTTCCCATAGACACCAATAGATAAGCACTGACCTTCTTCAGATGGCCTTCCCATAGAAATTAGCATGGTGACATGGTATTTTTTAGCAATTCTCATTTGTACATGTTCCCGACTATCATAATCCAGAATTATTTTAAGATAGCAATAGAACATCAGTGTCAATTAGCAACAAGGTCAAAATATTACATTTTCCCATAGACACCAAAAGTTAAGCCCTCACATTTTCAGATGGTCCTGCCATAGAAGTTAGCATGGTGACATGCCATTTTTTTTTCATTTTCCATTTGCTGATATATGGAACTCATATCATCCTATTATTTGCAAAACTTAATAGAATTTAGAAATCATCTAACTACCAGGATTTGTCTTTAACACTGACAGCTTTAGTGGTAAAACCCAGCTTGCTTTTGGCAGTTTAGATCTTAGAGTCCATATCCATTTGACGTGGTGGTTTTAATATTAATGTCAATCTGAATAGCTGTGTATCTAATTTGACGTCTTAATTACTAATATAGAAATCCAAACGTGATATTGACGAAGTGTGTCTTGTAATTTGTTGACCTTGTCAAACTCAGATGGTCAGACTACGAAGCCTTGTCCAAGATCTAGGTCTAGTTCATGCATCAACGAAAGCAGTTCTCTGTAGTTGGCTTAGTGCATGGAGTGTGACGTCATGGTTCACATTAGTAATCAGAATATCCCACACAGATCAGTGGGGGTGGGGAGTTAGCTCAGTGGTTAGAGCAATGGACTTGGTAACCCAAAGGTTGTAGGATTTTGTGGGTTCGAGTCCCACTCCCAGCAGTGGTAGATTTACTGCTATATCAAAGACCAGTCCTTCTCATACCATGTCTATGTGGTGTGGGGTACAGCCACCTTTCTCCTTTATACCCAGCAGTGGTAGACTTATTGCTATATCAAAGACCAGTCCTTTCTCATACTATGTCTATGTGATGTGGTGTACAGCCATCTTTCTCCTTCATCCCCAGCAATGGTAGAGTTACTGCTATATCAAAGGGCAGTCCTTCTCATACCATGTTTATGTGATGTGGTGTACAGCCACCTTTCTCCTTCACCCCAGCAGTGGTAGATTTACTGCTATATCAAAGACCAGTCCTTCTCATACCATGTCTGTGTGGTGTGGTGTACAGTCACCTTTTTCCTTCATCCCCAGCAGTGGTAGATTTACTGCTATAGCAAAGGCTAATCATTCTCATACCATGTCTATGTCGTGTGGGAACTAAAATAACTCTCACCTTGGTAAATGTGTAGGGGTGAGATTTTTACCTAGATTCATTACATAGATTTGATCACCACCCTTGTGGTGTAAAAGAACCTTGAGAAAGTCTGGTGAGAACCTGTAATGGTTAACTGGACGTTAGATCAAACCAACCAACCAACACAGCTCAGTATATCGAGTCTGACATTGTTATTTATAATATACAAATCAAACTGTATGGTGAGCATGTAAATATCCTGCAGGGCGTCGAAGTGAGGAAGTCTGTCCAAATCAGGATATTGGCAAGGATGATGTCAGAATCGTAACCCAGTTAAGAGTGCTTAGCAACAGCATTCGATAATGCATTTAGCGACGTTGGAATAAAGGTTCAACAGCAGATTTCATTATGATATTAATCCTTTATACGTTAATAACAAACTTAACTGAGGCTATTCTCACATGTTTTGATATCAATATTTGAATAACTAGAGTGAGATCATAGTGAATTATTTCCACTCCTAAAGATTGGACGGTGAGTGCATGCATATCTTTCATTATTCTTAGATCAGGGAGACGGGGTAGGATAAAATCAAAACCCGTATTTCTAAACTTTTAGATTCCAGCGTATTTTCAAATCTAGTGTTTGAGGCGTGAGTTGTCTTCACGGCATAATATCACAAAGCAGAGCTGAGTGATATCTGTAGTGGAAGACAACGAATGGCATGTAAATAATTATATGAAATTGAGTGATGTTTAGATTTTATCCTACCCTGTTACATGTTTTTAACTTCATATATCACCAGTGGCATATGAATATTTTATGCCATAACCGTGGCATACAGTCACACCATGTTAAGTCTATGGAGATTTATATGAGGGGTAGGATAAATTCAAATCCTAGTCGTGTATTTCAGGAACTTGAGACCATTCCGTATCACTCCCATAATGCCTTGCGTGGTCCCAGTAGCACAGTGGCACCTGGTGGTCGAGAACGTAACTAGGACGTCTTAATTAGTAGTTTGGTAAAAGTAAGCAGATCCCAGATCAAAGAGAGGGAGAGAGATCGGGAATTGGCAAAGACACTCCACAAACTCTCCATGTCAGGCTAAAAATCGGTCTGTTTGCGATAGAGTTGGGCACTAAGTGGACATCACAGAGTCCGAAAGGAAACCACAGCTTTGATGTTTGTGAAAGGAGGTGAGAAGTATGAATTAACCCTTCAAGAGCCACACATCATTCACCATGTATTATAGCAGGCACCAGGACCTATTGTGGCCTTCGTTTGGCCGGCTTTAGTTGTCAATATTATCAAAAGAAATTACAAATTTAAAGTTTTCAGTAAATCTGCATTTTTTATTAGAACTTTTCGATATTTTAATGACCTACTGGCAACATTCAGCATAATATCTCATATACTTTTTTATGATTCTGTGATAATTTTTCAAAAAGTTGCAAAGGAACAAACACAGAGTGGTTCATCCATTCCATACCGGAATGCCATATGGCATTGTCCTGCCAAGGCCAGGGGAATGCCATATGGCATTGCCTTGCCATGGCCAGGGGAATGCCATATGGCATTGTCCTGCCACGGCCAGGGGAATGCCATATGGCATTGTCCTGCCACGGCCAGGGAAATGCCATATGGCATTGTCCAGCCACGGCCAGGGGAATGCCATATGGCATTGCCCTGCCAGAAAGGGTTAAGGTGCTCAAGATCTGTGAATACTATATGGAGACATGGTTAGTGTACCTGAATGGAATCTGATCAGGGATATTTGGGTTAGAAATATTCTCCGAGTTGGAAGATCGAGGTGAATATTTCCGACCAAAATATCGAGGAAGAAATGGAATTCAGTTATATTCACTATGTTTCCATATTATTATACGCCTGGAAATAAAAAAAAAACGGAGGGAAACTGGTCCTGGGTGAAAGACCTCTTAAGTGGAATTCACAAGATGGGATTTTCATATACCTCACAGGGTTCAAAATCTCATGAGATTCTGTTCCTTTTTAGGGGTAAATGACGCCAACAATTTCAGGGGAAAAACATGTCTCAGGGAAATGGAGCGCCATAATTTAGACAAGAGATTGTGTTCCAGTAGAGAATCTCAGCAGGATTTGTCTAAGGAGGTACAAAATATCAAGGATAACATATCACATCACATGATAAACCTTCGAATTTTGAGTTCAGAGGACAATGCCCCTAAAAGTGTAATTAGTCACTAGTAGCCTTCTCCAAGTGTCTAGTTTTGCCATTGGTGGCCGTCCTTAAAGGGTTCCAATTTCCAGGCAGATGACTTTTATCACAGGTACAGAAAAGATTTTTGGTTGTCTAAATTTATTTGCTATGGTAATAACTAAGTACGGATTTGTACAGTTACCCTGGTATGATTAAATTTGGAAACGTTCGCAAACCAGTCACCATAGACTGATGGTGAGCAGTGTGTCAGAAATGGAAATTTCAGCTATTTCTTCATGTAAAGCCGAAATTATATTCAGGTTACTCGAATATAATTCAGAAAACTGTGGTTCATATGATCGTGGTGTGCCCAGTCACTTTTTTTTAAAGGTCTTTATTGCATTCGATTAAATACAAATCGCTCTTCCTTGCAATGTTGACAATATATGAACAAGTAACAGAAACAGGTGATGGTATTTACAATGAGATTGGGCGCCTCGTAGGCTCAGTTATAGACATAATAATGTCTTCGATGACAGGGTTTAACTCCATACTCAATTATAATATAAGTCTCTATGATTTTACGTTACATTTAGTATATACAATCCTGTCATAACTCACTTAATACTAGTTATATTTATCACAGGCCGAGTAGCATGTTTCAATGTTGTATATTAATAAACACTATTCCAATAATATCTTCAAGATTTCTCGTTTGAACATTGTTTTTGAAGTTAGGTCTTGAGTTTCTTTAGAAAGGGAGTTCCATAGAATAATGCCGGTATACGCACAAGATCGTTTAAATTTCTCTTTCTTTGGTCTTGCTAGATAAATATTTTTCTTCTCAGAATTCCGAGTATTTGGTCCATTTTTTCCATTTTCAGTATTTTTCATCTGTATCCCTTCGATTTTACATAATGATCTTATAATGCCTGCTAATAATAATTTTCTTCTAACATCTGGACTCCTTATTTTACATTTATTTAACAATTCTATTGTACTTATATATCTGTCCCCATTGTATGCCTCCCGTCCCAATGCCGTTCTTAGTCCCCGATAGATGCCTTTGTTCAGTTTCTCTTTAACCTTTAAGTTTGCCCCTTCTAACAGGAAGGAGCAGTGGTCCACCACGGGAAGGAGAGTTGTTCTCATGATCTTCAATGCAGTTTCTCTACCTATCAATTTCCTTATTTTCTTGAAAATATGACATTTGCTCTGTAATGACTTTAACAATTTTTCGCCATGTTTTTCAAATTTTAGATTACTATCCACAATAGCCCCCAGATAATTTATTTCCTCACATGATTCTATACAAATTCCATTTAGTATGAGTCTGCTACGTAGTTCCCTTTTAATTTTTGCCCTCGGACCGTGGTAGACCACCCTCATTTTTTTTAAGTTCATAGTCAGCCTATTGGCTGTATACCAGTTATACAATTTTGTACCAGCTAGATGTAACATACTCTCAGCTTCTTTTAAACTTTTACTTCTGATTAGCACCACCAGATCATCCGCATACATAATATTCTCGAACTCACTGATACACAAAGGAAGGTCATTGATGTAGGCTAAGAATAACAGAGGGCCCAGTATGGAACCCTGTGGTACTCCTAGGTCTACATCTTTTTGACTCGAGCATACGCCACCATACCTTGTAAAACATTTCCTATTTCTTAAATAACTTTCAAACCATCTAAGTAACCCCGGTCCCATCCCTGCATCAGTTAGTTTTTGCAATAAGATATAGTGATTCACACAATCAAACGCTTTTTTAATGTCCATGTATAAAGCTATTGTTACTAAACCCTCATTTTCCCCTTCCAATAGGTATTTTACCAGTTTAAACACAGCACCCCCTGTACCTCTCAGTTTCCTAAAGCCAAATTGGTTTTTGTTAAAAAAGTTGTTCTCTTCCAGATATTTATAAAGTTGTATATATACAATTCTTTCCATAACTTTCCCGATAACTGGCAAAACACAGACTGGGCGCCAATTTGCTACGGTAGTCAGATCGCCTTGCTTAGGTATTGGTGATATCCTGCGCTCTTTCCACCTACTGGGAAAGAGCCCTGTGATAATACTCTGATGCAGTAGTGTGACCAGATGGTCCATGCTATTTAATAGGTTGGTCCTGAGCAGCGAGCACTTAATCGAGTCTATACCAGAAGACTTATCCACGTCAATCTGTTGAACAACTTTTTCTACCTCATTATGATCTATCTTTGCTAAGTCAATTTCAAAATTATCTACCTTTATCATAGTTACTGTTCGGCGCCATGTTGATCCATCAAGATTATCATTTAGTTTTGTTCCTATGTTACAAAAGAATTCATTGATATGCCCGGCACTATCTTCTATGGATATTTCTAGTCCCTCGTCATTTTAAAAATTGTTGAGAATTTTATTTCCGGATGGGTTAATTAGTTTGTTTACCTCCTTCCAGTATCGTTTGGGATTTTTTGCATGTAACTGTAATTTTGAATCTATTTGCTCCTTTTTAAATTGTATTATTTTTTTCTGAATTCTATTTTTTAATCTTTTCAATTTTTCAATACTTAAATCCCGTTCCTCCCCCTCCATTGGGTTATTCTTACGAGCTATTTTCCTACATAGTACCCTCTTTTTTTTTATATCATTCAATATATCTTGCGGTAGGTCTATCGATCCCGCTCTCTTCCTTGTACATTTCTTTCTAAGTGGTGCTTTATCATCTAGGTATTCGAATAAGGTTCACTGCCAGGCATTCCATACTTCGTCCACGGAGTCTGTAATATAAGATACTTCGCTCACAACGCTGCTAATATTCTCGTCTAAAACCTCTTGGACTACTTTCGAGTAATTCTTGACCATTTCCCTTGACGTCTCATAAACAGACTTTTTCTTCTTTTTTAGCGCAAATACAATTAGGTGGTCGCTTTGATAAATATCCAGTGTACCAGAGATTTGGACAAAAGAGGCGTTTGTCATTATGGCATCTATGCTGGTGCTATTCCCAATATTCGGTCTGGTGATTGTGCTAATCAGGCGTTTCAAACCATATTTCCTTAAAACATACATTAATTCCTTGTTTCTGCATTCCCCCCTTTTTTTCGCGTCTAAATTAATATCTATTTTAATTACTAAAGACTCTAACTTACTGTTCATAACACTTACATCCTCAATAACTTCACAAAACCTTGCCCATTTATCGTTTATATATACACCTACCCCCCCTCCCTTACCTTTTTTTCTCTTGTTTAAAAAATCTAAAATTTGGTATGTCCACAAAAAGTTGTGGGTATGCTATCTTTCAAAAGTGTTTCAGATATTCCCACTACATCAAATTCTGATAGATTTAGCTTTATAAAATCCACTTTACTGAAAAGACTGCAGATATTCCAATGGGCTATCTTAAAACCCTTCTGCTTATTCACCATTACCGCTCTATTTGTCATATTACTAAAATACTGGAATGGTTATATTCGGGTATATACATACATGGACATGTCACATTTCGGCCGTTAGATATTTTCAGATGATTACTTAGGATGAATATATGTATAGGTGTTTCGCACTCGTGGACAATCGGGTCAATGAGTGCAGAAGATAGTCGTCACTCGTGAGCGGAACCTGTGTTTACCCTGGGCGATAATCGGGAGACGAGTAACCTCTGGAGGGCGTATCCCCCGAGCCTACAGCAGTAACGGAGCATCCATGTCTCTCAGATGAAAGCCTGTCTCTCAGTGAAGTGCGTGCAAGTCTATAACTCAATAAACCAAACACATGAAGGACAAGGGTCGTCAAGATGGGCTCGCCATCTTGTGTCAATGCCCATGTTCGTACTTTGTCTCCGTGTTTACTTTCACTTTCCAGGGTTTTTTTCCTTTTTAAAGAATTTTCTTTAGTCTGGCCTTTGCTCAGCTGAAATATGTTTCTGCTGGTTTCAATGCATGACCAGTTCATGCTTACAATCGGAAATCCAGGTGCTTCGTAGTCTTAAATATAACATGATAACGAAAATACACAGTGTGGTAATATGATGACATGCCAAGAAAAATAATAATAGATTTCCAGATTTTTATTGGCTATACATTTAATGCATCCTTGACATCAGGAGCTTTAATTTGATACTAAATACACATACCTTTCATAATTTCTATCAAGGTTCACCTATTTAAGTGGCCTAAATAGTATGGTCAGATAATGGCCATACAGTATCATGGCCAAAATCATATCAGTTGACAATTGTGATTACTGATCTTAGGCATAAGGCCAGGGGAGCTAGTTCTAAATGATAACAATTATAAGGTGATATTTCTTACTTCAAACTCGTCATGAGTAAGACGAGGTGGGGCGAGTTCTGGGGCTCGTGCCTGACACTGGACTAAGCCCTAACTGTCTGCTACAGAGATCAAATCAACGTAGCCACGGGTGGGGTTGGTGGGAGAAGGGTAAAGTTCGCAAAGTAAATGCATTTATCCTACCCCTAATAAAAAACCGCCATAGACTTAACATAGGGAAATTTTATGTGGCAGGCCGTGACATAAAGTGTTTTTTATGCCACTAGAGTAATAACAATATTGGCCAATCAGAGAGCAGGATGTCAGCTATAATGAAAAAAGTTCTGTTGGTCGTTGACTCAATATTTATCTGTTTAACAGTAATACAAAAGCATAGATGGGGTAGGATAAATACGAAACTGAACTCGAGTTAGACTTATCAATGTCTATGCCGCTGTGGTCAGGTCTGCTCCTCACTACACTCGGCTACGCCTCGTGTAGTAATACACGACCTTCCCGTCGTGGCATAAACATTGTCAAGTCTAGCTCTCGTTCGGTTTCTACTAATTACTATATACCTACTGCCGGAAGTGACGTAATTACTACACGCTGCTCTCTACCATGTACTGCACAGCTGTGCAGTAAATCACGGTTCTTTTCCAGCGTAAAAAAACGGGATTGCATCATCATTTCAAAATGGCCGACGTTTCATATCGCTTCGACATCGGTAACGTTAACATTGCAGTACATAAACAAGAGGCACCCAATTATATTGAAATATGAAATCTACACATGAATTATGAAAAGACAATGAAGTACGGAAATAAAAACGTGAATAAACATAGGCAATCACCACAAAATGGGACTGCAATGAGAGAACAACTGCTATGTTTTCTTCCCGACGGTTTTGGCACGTTTACAATTCGGTGTAAACACCTCGTTGTAAACGTACCAGGGCCAGAGTTCGGATCGAAATGTGTACGTTTACAGGAACATCGTTTTATTACTGTAACATACTCAGACTACCTGGAAATAGTCTTTTTTTTATTGGTTTATTCACAGAACATCCGACTAAATATTAGCCTTTCTTCAACATGGTGGGTGTAAATATGAAATAACATGTAATATGTTAAGACATCTGAAAGAGGTCCCTCAATCAAACCACTAATCTCAACATTGAAGTCAAGTTCGCAAAGAGAGTGGATATATTTGTAATGCAAAGTAAATGTATGTAACATACTCGGGCTACCTGGAAACAGTGAAGTGAAGGGAGAGGGACAACTCCATGCATCACAGCAGCTGAACTCATCTAAAACTCAAGTCGCCTAGAGGGGGCGTCCACCAACCACGACAGGCCTGCGACACACGCCGACAAGAAAGTTCCAATCAGTGCCTTGTTGCAGTATTGTCGTGAGGAGGGGAGCTGTCGTGACCCCTTGTCGCAGCCTGTCGGGAAGTGCATGCTCCACCTAAATATTCTATCGTAGACCTCTGCGACAACCTCCCGACACGCCACGACACGCCACGACACGGCTCCAAAATCGAACATGTTCGATTTTGTCGTAACCTTGTTGGAAGGCCCCCGACAGTCCCCTGACAAGCTTCATGTCGCAGCCTGTCGTGGCCTTGTCGTAGCCTCTTGTCGGGAACTGTGGTCCACCAACCACGACAAGGCTACGACAAGGCTTCCAATCGTAGAGCTGTCGTGGACCTTGTCGGAAAGCCGTTGTCGCAGCCTTGTCGTGGTTGGTGGACGCCCCCTCTTACTCTACACACCTCATGGATTTTAAACTGAATATCATACATGGAAACCATGGTAACCATGAATGATAGATAAATCATACGAGACATGGTGTATTTCACGCTGTTTACATATTCACAGCTGCTTCACATCCCCTGTTTTCCTTTAATTAATCTGAACACATATGTTGAGATGATTTACTTGTTTTGTCATCGGAGAGAAAATATTTGTATTTGATCACGTGTCAACGTATCACATGTCACAGAAAGGTGTTCTGTAATTTTTATTCAGTAATAATTATAGACAATACATCATAAATTGACGTTCTTTCTTGTTTATATGAACATGACTTGAATATCAAATATCAAATCTGTAGTTCCTTTCTCTGAACTATACCACAACTGAATTGTTTTGAAAACTGAGGGGTTTGAAATTGTCGGGGATGGTTATTGTTTTTGGAGGACAGGTCTTTTTGGTTTTATTTTCAGTTGTTGTTTATTCTGGAAACTCTATCAGGGTCCGGAGACCCTATTTTCGGTACGCTCCAGGGCCATTTATGATTTATATCATATTTTGTCATTACAAGCAACATATTTACAATATTAGCAAACTTCTTATCATATATAAAAATATTGGTATTTTATATCATCATACTAAGATGGTATCTACACTGAGAATAAAAGTATGTATCCTCACATCCTTACCATCTAACCAGTGTGGGTGAGGTCGGGTAGAAGTACTTTATATAAAGGGTGTGCTCCACCAGGCCGATTTCTCACCCGATCAATTGTTCCTGGGCCCTGTGGAGGAAGCTCACGTATTGGAATATATTTAATTCTCATAATAATAGTTTAATAAATGACCATTTTCAAAGATTTGAGAAATTCTAGGGCATCTGATAATGATCGGCGATTGTCTGGCTACAGAATCGGCTACCGTCGGGCCAGTGGAACACCCCCTTTACCAGAACAATATCATCTCTATGGGTGCACCCCTCTCATAAAGTCTCACACTCTCTAAGTCGTATTCTGTACTCTCACTACGCTCTATGGAGAAGAATTCTTAACGAACTAGGCTTAGAGCCTGCAGTGGCCTGCCTCCCGTGCTAAAGACCTACAACCCAAAGATTCCTATAATCTCAATGATGCCACCTAGCGGGAATACTGTCTGCCAGTGGATTCTCAAGACTCTAAGCCTAGTTCGTTAAGTTCGTCACCACCAACGGACTACAGTAGACTTGCTTAAGTCTTTGATTATGATCATTCATTAAATGATAAAACACAATCAGAATAAAGTTCATTAGAGTAGGTATCCTTCTCTGACTGGCCCATGAATCAAAGACTTGTCCAGTAGGGACAAAACCTCCTGTATATGTCCCCAAGTCGCTCCCTGTAACCCTACACCCCCTCCTACCCCTCCTCCAGTTCTCTGGCCACCTGTGTTGTCATAGCTATAAATTGCCCTTCTCCTGACTGTGACCCAATGGAGATCAAAGTAAGACGGTATCAATCTCCCAGCAAATATCCTGACCAATCATCAGGATATCTGTATGGAGAGTGTTGTGAATGCTGGAGCTAAACAGCGCCAGAAATCCAACACCAATACCGATTGTACCAATCCCTGTATCCCAACGAGGAGGGTAGCCATAGGATGCAGGGACTGGAGCCAGTCTCCCAGTGAGGAGGGTAGCCATAGGATGCAGGGACTGGAGCCAGTCTAGGACTACAGTTCAATCTATCGTCAGACATGTTTTCCACCTTTATTCTCTTCGTCCATTTCAAATGGAATGGGCGCTCAAGGCATTCCTGTGAAGTGCACTCATACACATATCGGTAGCTAAGTGGTAGGGTTGTTCACCTCGAGCATGGGAGATCAGGGGTTCAAACCCCAGCCGGGTTATACCAAAGACTTACACAAAAATGGTACCCACTGCCCATTCGGCTTAACACCTGCCATTAGAATGAGAAGTAGGGGGCAAGGGCCCGAGTGGAAGAACAGCTGTATAGCTGAATTCGGTGATTGTGTGATACAATATTATTCCCCTTATAAAAATTGTTATTAAAAACAACAACAAAAAAACATAGCTATTGTTCTATGGGGGTGGCCATCTTGCCCCCTGACGCCATCTAAAACACCAGATGGCCGGACCAATCATCAATGGAGTTTATCAGAAATATTTTATTGGGTTGCCATGTAGGAATTTTAGCCTAATCTCAATAAACTCAAATCTATAGCAGTTTCTCTCCCCTCCCCTAGTATAAAATGTCCCCACCACATAGAGCACCAAATGGTCAGCCCTTGCTGGTAACAGTCAGGCTTAGCTCAGCGTGAGGACGTTGTCCCAGTGACAGAAAGTTGTATACTACGCTGTCCAATCAGAATCCACCTAACGGCAGAACCGTGTCAAGTTCAGCCAATAGGAACGGGGAAAGCATCTATCACACGGCGCCACAGACGCCACGCCACGTACGTACAACGTTAAGAGATCACTTGTGGTCGTGTTACGCACGCAAGCAGACGTCAGACTCTCTTTCTTATCTCAATATTATCCCGAGATTATAAAAATAGCAAATAGTTGGTGCCCTCGACCACATAGGCACTATCTTAGAATGTCCTGTTGGATGATGGCAGAACTAGCAATCACTCTGTGTCCTACGTATTAAAGTTTTGCAGGTGCGATGGTCTTTCGGCCGCTCAATCTATGTTATACATTACTATATACCCATGCCGTATATACTGTAAATACGCAACGTTTCGGCATATGACGTAAAAATACTGTACGGACCAGTGGTCCGTACACTAAAATACGGACTACCTTCCCACATACGTTTATTAACATTTTGGTTGCTAAGCAAATTAAAAAAAAAATCTTTTTTAATTTCGGCTATATAGTAAATATATAACGTCCAACCATGCTTGTACAAGCTACAAAATGATAATTTACGATTTGTACGGAACTCGGCATAAATGCGTCATTCCGTACGAACCGTAAATTAGCATCTCGTTTTGTAGTTTGTACAGCATGGTCAGGACGTTCTATATGAATATGGCTTGTGCAACACAAAGTTCATACCAGGAATCATTGAGTCGGCTCATGATTTCTAAGATGACGGTGGAGCATTGGAAAGTCCATTCAGACTTCTCTCACCTGTCATGTCCAGGGACTTGGCGTGTGGTGTTAGGTTTAATTATGATTCTGTGAATATCACAGATGATATGGTGATTAGTAATGTAATTTTTTCGTTCGCGGAACCGTGGTTCTTCGTTGAAAAAAATTTGGAAAAGATGATATGGTGATTAGTACTTATATAGAACGTCCTGACCATGCTGTACAAGTCAAAGAACGAGATGATAATTTACGGTTTGTACGGAACGAGGCATTTATGCCGAGTTCTGTACAAACCGTAAATTATCATCAAGTTCTGTGACTTGTACAAGCATGGTTGGACGTTATATATTTACTATATACCCGAATTGTTTTTAAAAATCATTAATTTAATCTTTAACAACCGATATGTTTATAAACGTGAATAGTGTACGGACCTGCGGTCAGTACAGTATTTTTACGTCATATGCCGTAACGGTGCGTATTCACAGTATATACGGCATGGGTATATAGTAAAAAAGGAGACGGGGATGAATATCTGATTGTATTTCTAAACCTTCTGTGATGGACAGTTCTACAGGTAATTCGGGTCTACCTCTCTCCGTTTTACCAAACCTGATGAAAGTTTCTGTGTATAATAGAAATTTTACTTATTCCCAATTGTGATGCTGAAGACACTATGTAAGGCGTGGGGTGGGGAGTTAGCTCAGTGGTTAGAGCACCGGACTTGTAACCCCAAGGTTGTAAGACTTTGTGGGTTCGAGTCCCACCCCCAGCAGCGGTAGATTTATTGCTATAACAAAGGTCGGTCCTTCTCATACCATGTCTATGTGGTGTGGTGTACAGCCACCTTTCTCCTTTATCCCCAGCAGTGGTAGACTTACT
Source organism: Alentia gelatinosa (assembly GCA_950022655.1). Lineage (NCBI taxonomy): Eukaryota > Metazoa > Annelida > Polychaeta > Phyllodocida > Polynoidae > Alentia > Alentia gelatinosa. The sequence goes on from OX465589.1 coordinate 2,359,237, forward strand.
GCTTTATCAAAGGTCAATCCTTCTCATACCATGTCTATGTGGTGTGGAAAGTAAAAGGACTCTCACCCGGGTAAATGTGAAGGAGTGAGATTTCTACCTGAATTCATCACATAGATTCGATCACCACCCTAGTGGTGTAAAAGAACCTTGAGAAAATCGTATCGAAAATCGTATCCATCATCTTACCAAATATATGACCAATCTTATCAACTAGGGTATAATTAAATAAATGTTATTATTCAACGTAATATTCCTGCGTCTTTATCCACAAGGTTTAGAAGATAATGTCAACTCTAATCAAATTAGGTGATTTTGAATATGTCAACATTTGAACAAGAATCCGAGTACACCTCACAGCCTCTGACTGAAGTAGTCACATTCCCAGGATTGGTGGTTGAAGATTAGAAAATTCTCTCAATGGAACAAGAATACTGCTAATTAAACTCTTCTCTGGTACAAGTTAAAAGTCAGAGGTGATGAGTGTGGATTTTATACAACATTCAAGTTTTTGAAACATCTCTCCACACATTACAATAGTCTCAGTCGCCATCCTTATCCAGATAATTATGGAAACCTCTCACAACTGATCCATGATGAAACACAAAGTTTTCTAATTTCCTTATGGTTCGCATCGTGGAGAGTCTAGAGTGGGATGGTGGGAGTAATGTCTGAGAGTAAGAGAGAAGGTCAAGGACGTCTTGAGTGACGTCTCATGGAGCCCTAGTGGTGAATTGGTGAATTAAGGATGTTTGACCTTCATCTAACAAATGAATGACATTCAGGCGTCGATTAATATCAAGACTTGGTAATTCATACTGCACCGTTATGTGGTCTCAGTGGATGTTAATTAGACCTGGGAGTAGCTAGATCTTTTACTTCTATAAGTGTATCACTTCGTAGGTAGTAAAACTTTTCAAAGAGGGTAGGTTTAAGGGGGGTGTCCACCAACTACGACAAGGCTACGACAAGTGCCGACATGAAAGTTCCTATCGGCGCCTTGTCGCAGCCTTGTCGTGAGAAGAGCAGTGTCGGGACAGCGATGTCGGGGCATGTCATAGACGTTGCTAGTTGCCGTAAAAAAAGGCGTCCATGGTCCCGACACACTACGACAGTGATATCGAGGAAACCACGGCTGTAGCAAAAATCGAACATGTTCGATATTGTCGTAGCCTTGTCGGAAGGCCCCCGACAGGCCCCCGACAAGCTTCATGTCGCAGCCTGTCGTGGCCTTGTCGTAGACTCTTGTCGGGAACTAGGGTCCTGCGATTGGCGTTTTCAATCACAGCCTATCGTGAGCTGTCGTAGATTTAATCGCAGAAACCTGTTCCACCTACCACGATTTTGGCTGACCTCACGATAGAATCGGAATGTTGTCGGAAAGGCCAAACGGGACCAGAATCGTGGTAGGTGGGGGCCCGGCTCAACGGTCTAATTCTGCCAAGCCCCCTAGCGGATGACCCGGGAACCAGCGTAGGCCTAACGACCCATTGAGATCACGTGACAATCCCTTTCACGCTAGTTCCCGAGAGTGTCCCTAATTTCTCATTACGCACTTGATAAGCGACGCTTGTGTCGTCACCAATCCTGGCGCTGTGTGACGTCACGGCCATTCATCCCGATGACGTCATTATATCTGACGGCCGTTCCTGAATATACGTGACGAGATCTCGCGAGAACTGTCACGTGGTGCGAGGCTTGGAGACGAGAATTGGGGCAGACGAGTACAATTCATACCCACACTGGAGTGTTGCTGTGGAATCACAAGTGATTATTGTCATGTCTGGGTGGTGTGGGAAGTAAAAGAACTCTCCCCTCGGTAAATGTATAGAGGCAGGATTCTTTAGAGGAAACCTATGAAAGTTTAGGGTCAGATCTCGTATCCCATCAAGTTTGAATCGCGTAGTAATCCACAAGGCAAAGCCACGTGAATTCCATAGCGATCCAAGCGAGATGGGATCGAGCTCTGACCCTAAGCTTGAATAGGGTTCTGAATTTATCTCACCCTTCACATTGACTAAAAGGCTAACATTTGTGACATAATCTCCCATTGAGTATTTCTTTTAAATACTCAATGGGCGTTGGATGCGAGTTACAAATGTTTAGTCTATCAGAAGAAAAAGACAGGGTTGAGATAGAACCTGAAATCTTCTCATAGATTCGATCACCACTCTAGTGGTGTAAAAGGGGTGAGGAAAGTTGAACCTTAATATAGTTCCTTTTGTCTCACCCACCCCCAGTACTTTTGTCCCATAGGACCATTGGGAACTCGTTCTCCATGCCCCTACGAGTATTGCAGTCCTTTCTCCATGGCCTATATATCCTGTGCATCGTCCGTTCTTTTAGGGTGATAAATGCAGAAAGTAACTCGTTTTGGTCAAAGAAGTTGTTCTCCAACTCGTTTGAATGCTACGTGATGTTAACTTGGCTGTTACTTCATTCATATCAGTCCACATAAAAGTTGTGGAGAACGGCGAATTTGACCATAACTTTAACATGCGATCAGATTGACCTTAAACAAATAAATCACAAATGATTTCACAGCAAGGCTCCATAGGTTACACTACAGAGTGCCACCCACTGTTATCTCATCAATAGTATGAAGGGGGGCGCCCATCAACCACGACAAGGCTACGACAATGGCTTTCTGACAAGGTCCACGACAGCTCTACGATTGGAAGCCTAGTCGTAGCCTTGGCTGCGACATGAAGCTTGTCGGGGGCCTGTCGGGGGCCTTCCGACAAGGTTGCGACAATATCGAACATGTTCGATTTTTGCTACGACTGGACCTTTGTCGTGGAGTGTTGTGGTTTCCTCGATATCACTGTCGTAGTGTGTCGGAACCATGGACATCTTTTTTACGGCAACCTGCAACGTCTACGACACGCCCCGACACCGCTGTCCCGACAATGCTCTTCTCATGACAAGGCTGCGACAAGGCTGCGATTGGAACTTTCATGTCGGCACTTGTCGTAGCCTTGTCGTGGTTGGTGGACGCCCGCCTTGAATGTCAGTAAATCATTCACATATAACACGTAAAAAGAGAAGAGACAATTACTAAGTCTCACTAACTAGCAGTTTGAATATATCCTTCTTTAATCCTTTTCCAGCATCACCCAATTCCCCTGACACAGCATCACACCGCAGGCAGTGCGTACATGTAGTACTGAATGCCTATCGTAAAACTGGATGAGGTTTAATCTTGGCCACCGTATTCCACGACTGGAGTTTGGCATAGTGACTTCATGAGGCGAAGCCGAGTGAAGTCCGGAGCCAAAGCTTCAGGAGTGGAATGCGGTGGCCAAGATTAAAACGAATCAGGTTTTGATTTTATCCTACCCTATCTCCTCGATTTTGGAATATTACGTGATAACAATGCTGTATGCCACTGGTGGCATATAAAACTCCGTATGCCAGTCAGCGTGGCATACGGAAACCCAATGTTAAGCCTATAGGATTTTATATTAGGGGTAGGATAAAGACAAATACGCTATGTAGCCGCCACTATGGTTTGTCATTATCTCCCAGTGACAGTGGTTTTGTGAACAAGCTCACGGAAGGCTGACGCGTAGTATCACATGAGCGCTAACAAGTGTAATACGACGTCAACTTCGAGTGGTTTACTAAGCATTGCATTGTATTTTTGCCAAGTTTTCTCTTGGGGCTGCCACAATTATCCATCCTGAGCCGGGTCTGTCTCAAGGCATTATCCTGAGTTGGGGCTGCCTCGAGGCATTATCCTGAGTTGGGGCTGCCTCGAGGCATTATCATGAGTTGGGGCTGTCTCAAGGCATTATCCTGAGTTGGGGCTGCCTCAAGGCATTATCCTGAGTTGGGGCTGTCTCAAGGCATTATCCTGAGTTGGGGCTGTCTCGAGGCATTATCCTGAGTTGGGGCTGCCTCGAGGCATTATCCTGAGTTGGGGCTGCCTCGAGGCATTATCCTGAGTTGGGGCTGCCTCGAGGCGTTATCTGTCCTGAATTGGGGCTGCCTCGAGGCATTATCTGTCCTGAATTGGGGCTGACAAAAGGCATTATCCCTCCATATTAGTTTCAAATTCCTCTTTGAACGTTGCCTGACGAGAAATCGGACCGGGTTTCAGTTACCATTATCTTGGAGTTATCAGAAACCTACAAATCACATAACTTTGAGATAGTTTCCCGACTGATAAACAAAAGATTCTTGGAGTTCAACAAGCTGTGCCACAAGGTGACATTTGATGCTGAGTCTCAGGTGAACCTCTATATTGTTGACGTCTGTGGCTTCTGTGATTATTTGTATGGATGACAAGACTTCCAGAGTTCACTTTGTATGCTTCATGAACGAAGCCTTTGTAATCAGAATCATAATAAAGTGGCCGCAGACAAAGAGGTGGGGGTCAAATTATGGGACGAACAGGATAACTCAGCGTAGCATATGAACTCACCTGACAATTTACAAGAAATTTACCTGTTGTTTTTTTATCAGTCTATACATTCACAAGTCAGCGAAATAATTCTATGGTATTTATATACAGATTCTAATTCGAAATTCTTAACTGAGATATGGCATATTGTTACATATATTGGGGTTTTTTTGGTAAGTTTTTTTTATTGAAACTTTTTGCGGTTTTACATATTTATTTACATTTGTTTATACATTTCCGTTCAATAAAGTCGTGGGAACCTAAGCCTAGTGAAGACTGCTTTATGATCCTGCCATGACACATCAGATGAATTTAAAGACAAATGCTGGTAGTTGGGTAATTTCTAAAATCGATTAATTTTTGCAAATAACTCCTGGGAGAGGACTCGCATGTCCTTGGATATTGCTACACGTCACTTTGTATCAGGTGGATATATCTGTATGCTCCGGGTATAGTGATACTCACTCACAATGTGTTATCTATGGACACTTTGTATTAGGTGGATATATCTGTATGCTCCGGGTATGTCCATACACACTCCCTACGTGTTTTCTATGGACACTTTGTATTAGGTGGATATATCTGTATGCTCCGGGTATGGTAATACACACTCCCTATGTGTTTTCTATGGACACTTTGTATCAGGTGGATATATCTGTATGCTCCGGGTATGGTGATACACACTCCCTATGTGTTTTCTATGGACACTTTGTATTAGGTGGATATATCTGTATGCTCCGGGTATGGTAATACCCACTCCCTATGTGTTTTCTATGGACACTTTGTATTAGGTGGATATATCTGTATACTCCGGGTATGGTTATACACACTCCCTATGTGTTTTCTACGGACACTTTGTATTAGGTGGATATATCTGTATGCTCCGGGTATAGTGATACTCACTCCCAATGTGTTATCTATGGACACTTTGTATTAGGTGGATATATCTGTATACTCCGGGTATTGTGATACTCACTCAATATGTGTTTTCTATGGACACTTTGTATTAGGTGGATATATCTGTATGCTCCGGGTATGGTGATACACACTCCCCATGTGTTTTCTATGGACACTTTGTATTAGGTGGATATATCTGTATGTTCCGGGTATGGTGATACACACTCCCCATGTGTTTTCTATGGACACTTTGTATTAGGTGGATATATCTGTATGTTCCGGGTATGGTGATACACACTCCCCATGTGTTTTCTATGGACACTTTGTATCAGATGGATATATCTGTATGCTCCGGGTATGTCCATACACACTCCCTATGTATTTTCTATGTATACTTTGTTTTGGGTGAATATATCTGTATGCTCCAGTCGTGGCATACGGTGGCCAAGATTAAAAAACTCATCCAGTTTTACGATAGTCCTCATCACATAACCAGTTTCCCCCTTTACATCTTTTAAGTGCAAATGGCGATGACCAGGCTGCCATTTTGTTTGCCAGAATAAAAATATTGCTCTGTATTCCCACATATGGTGGCGGTTAACGGGAAAGCGGCGATTATTTTTGTGTAAGTATCAATAGTGAGGCCATGACAGGTTCAGCGCAGTCGTCCGTGAGGCTCACGAGGACGACCCCCCAAGGACAATAATACTTTTGTAAAAATAGTACGGTAACAGAATGGGAACTCCCTTTATGGGGCAATAAAACCCTTATAAGAGACTAGCGGCAGCCCCCGTTAGGTGTCCCCTCAGGGGCAGTAGAATATAAATAGCTGAGAGTGTTTGAAGGTTCTATTTCCTATAAAAAAAAAATTTAAAAACGGAAAACAAACGAGACGGACTTTGATAAAAATGCCACATAAAGTAAGTCAGTTCTGTTTTGTTGAAAATGTCGAGCTCTGAAATTATGAGTGTTCTCCAAGACGTGACATACAGGGCACATAGCAGACCCAGATTCCCCTGTTATCCGCTAGGGTCTACGGGGACTTCCACTGCGACCCGTAAGATGGCGCCTACAGTTGGGGCGAACTGTCGTGATATTGACAATTCAGAGCCAAGCCTAAAGAGCGTGTTAGGAGTCAGGGGCCAATGGCGGCCTCCATTAAGGGTAGGCTATGTGCCATATAGATGTCCCCTTTAACTCACGTTTTAGGTGATGTATAGATGCTCCCTTTAACTCACTTTTAAAGTTATGTATAGATGACCGGGAACACAGATGTCTAGGAATCTCCGATGTTGCTACGTGGGAACACAAAAATGCAAAATCGTCAGCGACTCTTGCCCCACTTCCATCACTAAAGTCCATCACTAAAGAGCACTAGTTTCTTGTGATTTTGTTTCAATTGCTTGAAATTTTCGTTAACGCGAGTCGCCGACTTTGCCCTCCCACCTGCTGTGGGACTGGCGTTTCTCAGCGACTCTGCCGGGCACAAGTCTCTTGGGCAAGAATCTCCTTGTGGGAATCATCCTTTGCATGACGTATAGATGTCCCCTTTAACTCACGCTTTCCGTGACATATAGATGTCCCCTTTAACTTACACACTTTAAATATATATAGATGTCCCCTTTAACTCACACACTTTAAATATATATAGATGTCCCCTTTAACTCGCGCTTTGTGTGATGTTGTTACGGTCCAAAATATCGGTATGTGGAACATACAGATTCTATCCCTCGGCCTGACTGACCAAGCTGGCTGTGTAATATACCAATGGCGACAACCCCTTTATTTTTTTACGATGAACATGGTCGCCCCCACGCGGTGAACAAGGAGCTGCTCTTTAAGTGCTGATTCCCCCACACGGTAAACACAGAGCCAGCATATATAATCCTGATCTCGATGAGCACATTGCAATACTATTCGCAATAAAGCTTGTAAAGGGAAGAAGCTTTGGAGTAATTCATTCAGCTTACTATTCTCAACCGATAGTAACAACGTATAGATGTCCCCTTTAACTCACACTTTTTACATAACATATAGATGTCCCCTTTAACTGTCACTTCGCATAATGTATATAGATGTCCCCTTTAACTCACATTCTAGGTGACGTATAGATTCCCCCTTTAACTCACACACTTCACTTTATGTATAGATGCCCCCTTTAACTCACACTCTTCACTGTATAGCTGCCCCCTTTAACTCACACACTTCACTCTATAGATGCCCCTTTAACTCACACTTTTTACACAACATGTAGATGTCCCCTTTAACTCACACTTTTTACACAACATGTAGATGTCCCCTTTAACTCTCACTTTTTACACAACATATAGATGTCCCCTTTAACTCTCACTTTTTACATGACATATAGATGCCCCCTTTAACTCACACTTTTTACATAACATATAGATGTCCCCTTTAACTCACACTTTTGACACAACATATAGATGTCCCCTTTAACTCTCACTTTTTACACAACATGTAGATGTCCCCTTTAACTCACACTTTTTACACAACATATAGATGTCCCCTTTAACTCTCACTTTTTACATGACATATAGATGTCCCCTTTAACTCACACTTTTGACACAACATATAGATGTCCCCTTTAACTCTCACTTTTTACACAACATGTAGATGTCCCCTTTAACTCACACTTTTTACACAACATATAGATGTCCCCTTTAACTCACACTTTTTACATAACATATAGATGTCCCCTTTAACTCTCACTTTTTACATAACATATAGATGTCCCCTTTAACTGTCACTTTTTACATACCATATAGATGTCTCCTTTAACTGTCACTTCGCGTGGCGGGAAAGATAAGTTGAAAGTCGTCTGCGTCTGTGACGTGTTTCAGATGATATGGTTGATAGGAAGCCCGCCAAGGGGCGCCCCGTCACAAGTCTCGTCACGTGACCCGAGATCCCGCGAGACCGGCACGACACGACGCATGCGTGCGGGCGTCTTACAGACCGGAAACGGAAGCCCGTCTGTGGGGGTATGACCCTCACTTGTTGAAGGGCTGAGGAAACTGAGGGCCGGGTTTGACAGGGAAAAAGTACGTATTTGTAACCAGGGGCAAGATTCATGATACGAGAAACGTGGATATTTCTTAGAAACTGTTTACTTTCTATTTTAGTGTGTATGGAGAGAAGGTATACATCATGTTAGGGGTAGTGCAAAGCATAGCCAGATATCATTCATTTGTATACTGCGGGCACTGCATGTGGATATATTTATAAAATCCCCACTGCTGGTGAGGAAAATATGTAAAATAAATGTTATTCTTTCGATAAAATATTTCAAAAAGAGCCGTATAACTGAAGAGGTAGCTAGAAAACATGCACGTTGGCACGTATGTAAAATATCATTTCATAGCAATATCTCATACCCATCATTTAGCGCATCAGAAGCATTAATCAGGTGGAATATTATCAAGAGACGTCATGAGTTTGAGTCTGAGTTTATTTATGCCACGCATTTTGTTGGCTCCATAATTTCATGAGTCGAAGATCAGTGACATTACGGAGCCAACAAAATAAGTGGCATGAATAAGCTCAAACTCAAACGAGTGGCGTCTAGATTTTATCCTACCCCGTTTCCATATTTGTTCAGTGTCAGAAAGTAGTGGCATAAACAACACTTTATGTCACTACCGGTGACAAAAACAAATCCCATGTTAAGCCTATGGCGTTCTTTATTAGGGGTAGGATAAAACCTAATAGCTCACTCACATATGACCATTTTGGGTCGGCGATTCCAGAAATTACAGATCAAACGAAGAAGTGTGGACCGACTGACAAAGGGTACTTCTGAAGACCAAATGAGTCCTCTGGTGGCATTCTGTCCGGTTCTTTTATCAATACTATCATTAAAAGAAATTTTATCTTTGTACTGATTCGACATGCGTTGGATAGAACACAACTGATGTTTACATATTTTTCAAAGGACCGCATGTGTTATTATTTAAGTCTTTTTGACTTTCCAGTTTTTAAGTCGTCCTGGTCATTTGGACTTGATGAACTAAGCTGGTGATAACACCAAACTTTATATTAATTTATATACAAAGTCAAATCTCTTTATTATTTTTTTGTGCATATTTACTCTGATAGTTGTACCTTAGCAGCGAAAGTTTTCCCTTCTCCAACTTAGTCTCAGGGAATTGGGACCATCGTTTGTTTGTTTGTTTGGTTTGATTTTAGGTGCAGTCAACCATTATAGGTCCTTTCCAGACTTTCTCAAGGTTCTTTTACACCACAAGGGTGGGGATCGAATCTATGAGATGAATTCAGGTAAAAATCTCACCCCTACACATTTACTGAGGTGAGAGTTCTTTTACTTCCCACACCACATAGACATGGCATGGGACCCTCGAGTGTCACACAAAGACTCTATGTACCAATAAATAATCTCAGAAAAATTGTCTCAGACGAACTCTGCTTGAGGTACATGAGTCTCTCCGTGTGAATCCCGCTTGAGGCCTACTCATACCTGCTATTTAGTCGATGACCTTGCAGAGCGAAAAGAGAGATTTGAAAAAAAAGAAAACAAACTAGTCTAGACTGGATCCTTTAGGTACCCGCGGCGATAACAGGGAGTTGAGAGCGTATGTAATGGAGACAATAATTTTGGACAATAAAAGTAATTGGATTGATATCCCAAAATATTTTACCCCTATGACAAACAAACAGTGAGGCAGGCTGGGAAAATGATATTTATTGATATTATTGTAGCGGACCACTGGTCGCTGAAAGTGTGTGACCACTTTCCATGAAGCGGCAGTCAACCCGTGGCTGAGACAATAGTTGCTACCCCATGCTAACGCCTCAGCATGGGGGGTTTGTATCAAATCCTTAGAAAGGCAAGGAGATACGGGATCTACAACCAGGCTTAACTACGGACAGAAGACCAGACTCCGGACTATTAGATACAAACACTTTATTGTATCTCAGCAGTACAGTCTATTGGTGCTGCGGGGCACCAACTAGCGCGGGAAGAGATTCGAGTCTCTTCACCGTTGAAAGGTCCCAAAGAAACCTTACCAACTTTGAGGGTCCAGGCGTTCACTCGACTGAGAGGCACCGCGAGAAGACCCTGTCAACCTGCTGTGGACTCAGCCCTTATACTGACTGATTTACGTAATGCGGGCGACCCCATAGTATTTGCATACATGGGTCCGCCGGCCTTACCGCACAGCGGGGATCGGCACTTGTGCCATCTAACATAAAGTGAAAACAACACTGCTCGACTACCCTGACCCCTACATTATTATGATACATATGTATAGATTTGAAGTTGTTGTGTGTATTTGGTAGTAAAATGTGAAACAAAATATAATGAGCATAGAGAGTATTTAAAATGAATTTAGGATACATTAAAATCAAAGGGGATGGTAGCCAGTGTACCCGGCCCTATACAGGGCCGGGTTCCTCTGCCATAAAGCCCTCCACCGGGGTTGTTATTTCATACTGCGCACACTCTCATATGTCTGGGAAAAAAATTGAATCATAAAGATATTACCATTTGTTTTTGCCAATCTTCAAAACAGCTGTCTCTTGTCTTATAACTGTATATTTAGAGGTAGTTTTACAATAGAGCTTGGCTGGTTCCGAAGTCAAGCCATTTTGTTCAGTCTTCCTCGCTGGTTCCCAAACTGCAAAGTGTCTCGCCTATTCACATAGGACAGCTGTTCACCCCTGAATGGAGATCAGGGGTGAATACTTTACCTAGGAGGATGGGTGATAAATAGTATGTGTGAGGAGTAATGGAGGTTAGTAAAACCACTTTGCCATGAGAATTTTGTACCAAAGGAGAATCGTCTGAGACTAGGGGAATGGTGTGAAGTACACCCTTCTCAGGTACGTGGGTCTCTAACTGAGAATCCCACTTTAAGGGCACAATGACCATCCCTCACCCCTACAGGAACACTGCATGAAAACCACTATCTTATTCATAAATACGCCATCGCAGAAGTGCATGTAGTGGCTGAATATTGACTTGTTTTCATATATATGTATATATATACGCCCAGGCCTTATATACGGACGCGTCTTGGCTGTATTTCACACCCGGCGTATATGAGAGGAAATATCCTCTCCCCCCGCCGCCTCCCGCCCCTTTGAGTTGGTAGAAGTAAAGGTGTCCTCAGTAGGAAGCCCCCCCCCCCCCCCCACCCTCCCCCACCTCCCCCCGCCCGCTCTCAGTGAAGTCCTCTTCACTGGACGCTTATATCTGCCTACAGATGAGGCGTATATACACGGGGAATAGGACAACCTTATATACGCAAAAGTCATACTTATATAAACCGGGCGCATTCATATGTAAAATGGTGGTTTTCGTGCAGTGGAAATGACTCCACCATTAGAATGTGGATATGAAAAGAACTCATTGGACAGTCATACCACATCGATATGCAAACTTTCTCCCACAAGAACAAGTTTCAGATTTCTTCCAATTAAGTCAGGTCCACTTCTGGCTGCAATCGGTTGAGTCGTGGGGGGGGGGGGGGGGGGGAGGAGGGGGAACTGGGCAGAATCGGGTTACACCCAATAGCCTGAGAACTCCACCAATGACACATTTAATTTGCCACAAAACCATCCATTGTCACCACCAGTCGCCCTGAGGAAATTCAATTTGGATAACAATTCACGTAAAGCGTGTGCTTAAAAAACGTTTAGAAACACCACTTTAATGTTATTTCAGTCAAATCTGGCTCTTAAACGGTGGGAAGTAATCACTGGTTCTTCTGGTTGACTGTACGACAGCCATGGGTTTCATTTTCCTCGACAACCGAAGCCTTCTTGTGGAAATCTTTCTTTCACGCTCCTCCCAATCTGCATGTAATTGGTTTACACGCACTTCACAGCTGTCTGCGTTTATTTAGAGGGATTTGATTTGATTTCTAGACGAATTTAATGGGAGTGACTAAAGCCCAGTGACGTCAGTGTGCATAATTGAGGCCAAGGTGAAGGTCACTTGAAGTGGATCGGTGAAACCCGAATCCAGGGTGTTTTGTAGTCGCGATAATTGTTGGTAGGGTATGTAGACGTTAGGGCCCACCACCCGAAAGTTGGGACGTTAGGGCCCACTCATCAGGACGTTAGGTCCCACCTATCATAACATCGACATATATCATGGAAACATGCATACATGTCAAATCATTATTTACATTTAATGAAATTACCAAAAACTTCCCGCACCATTTGTGCCATGTGGCACAGACTTATTGATATATATCATTGAAATATGCATACATATCAAATCATTACTTACGTTTCATGAAATTTGCGAAAACCTGTGTCATTAGTAATGTCATTTCTAGAGCTAACAAGCTAACTAACTAATTCTGCAAAATTAGGTGGGCCCTAACGTCCATTTATGCTATTTCTCCCTCCTGGTGCGGAAGAATGCAGCGTCGCATTGCGGCCGAGGTCTGACTGTAACTTTCTCACCACCGTTCTCAGCTGGGCCCTAACATCCCGACTTTCGGATAGTGGGCCCTAACGTCCTCCAATCGTTGATAGCGACCGTTTTGAGGTCATTGCGTTCAGTAGTTGAATATTGGTACAATGGGCAATAATTTTGACCAGTAAACACTGTGTGGAGCCTTTCGAGTGTTCCATAGACATAATTATCATTAACAATCATTGCCAAAACGGTCCATAAAACGGTCGCTATTAATGACAGAATCAGGTGCGGACTGAACTGTGATCGTTTAAATAATCGCTATTAGCGATTAATTGGACTGATTATTTTAGGCAAACTGCAATTGGACTTACTAGAATTATCTCAGCATTAATCGTGCAATCTCCCGAATTGATAATAATCGCTATCAACGATAATTGCGACTGCTCCCTTTATTATCCATCGTATACAAAGATTGAGAATATATGGGGACTCAGTAAACCACGCCCCATTATATAAAACCTGTCAGATACCATAACTGTGGTATACGGATTGACATCTGTGGTATACGACCTCAAAACCATGGTATATGGGGAAAATAGTCCCTTTTGCTATAGAGCAAAGAAATAGTTCCTATTGTTATACCCTTTAATATGGCAATTACTGGGTTTAATTATTCGAACAGATGGATGATAAATGCAACAAACAATGATTTTGTGGACAGGCGGATCTGTAAACCACTCGAGGTTGTTTAAAACTTGTCATAACTGTGGTATACTGGTTCAATTCCATGGTATACGGCCTCGAAACCATGGAATACAGGAAAAATAGTCCCTTTGTGATGTAAAGCAAAAAAATAGTCCCTATTGTTATACCCTTTGCTATGGCAATTACTGGGTTTGATTTATTCGAAAAGATGGATAATAAATGCAACAAACGATCGTTTTGTGGACAGGCGGCTCTGTAAACCACTCGCGGTTGATCTCGTGTATTTCTACGCGTCAACCTCTCGTGGTTTACGGCCGCCTGTCTTCAAAACCATCGTTTATTGTCTATGTAATGGTCAAGGTGGCGGGGTTACTCAGGCGGGAGTTCTCTAGTCTGTGGATGGCAGGATCTGGTGTCAGCACAATCAACAAACTAACTATTATGGGGTTTTTAATCTCTTAAATTCTCCACACAGACTGTAAAGCCGGATGCCCATCTACTGATTTAGGGTTGAACGATTAGTTCCTTAATCGTATAGGAGTCGGTCACCTTGTCGCAGGCAAATTACGTAACCCCTCGCTTGACCCGCACACTGATAAAATCGGTGTATGGTCCACTAATTGCTGCGGGAGGGCAAAAACCAAAGAAACCAAGTGTTCACTAATCGCTGGGTAGCCTTGCCTAGCTGTCCTACATCTACCGACTCCGTTAGGATGGCTTGGCTGAGACAAATTACCCTCCATTTGTCGCCGACAAATGTACATAAATGTTCTGAAATCGGTAGATGAGCATTGGGCTTAAAGAAGAAACCAACAAGTTTTGGTCAAAGTCATCGTTCTCCAGCTCAATGCTATCCTATTTGAATTGTGTGGCTTCACCTTGTGAATTACTACGTTATTCAAACTCGATGGGATACGAGCTCTGACCCTAAACTTCCATAGGTTTCCGCTAAAATACTGAGTTGCTTCGCCTTGTGAATTACCACGTTATTCAAACTCGATGGGATACGAGCTCTGACCCTAAACTTTCATAGGTTTCCTCTATAATACGGAGTTGTTTCGCCTTGTGAATTACTACGTTATTCAAACTCGTTGGGATACGAGCTCTGACCCTAAACTTTCATAGGTTTCCTCTATAATACTGAGTTGTTTCACCTTATGAATTACAACGTTATTCAAACTCGATTAGATACGAGCTCTGACCCTAAACTTCCATAGGTTTCCTCTATAATACTGAGTTGTTTCGCCTTGTGAATTACTACTTGATTCAAACTCGATGAGATACGAGCTCTGACCCTAAACTTTCATAGGTTTCCTCTATAATACTGAGTTGTTTCGCCTTGTGAATTACTACGTTATTCAAACTCGTTGGGATACGAGCTCTGACCCTAAACTTTCATAGGTTTCCTCTATAATACTGAGTTGTTTCGCCTTGTGAATTACTACGTTATTCAAACTCGATGGGATACGAGCTCTGACCCTAAACTTTCATAGGTTTCCTCTATAATACTGAGTTGTTTCACCTTATGAATTACTACGTTATTCAAACTCGATGGGATACGAGCTCTGACCCTAAACTTCCATAGGTTTCCTCTATAATACTGAGTTGTTTCGCCTTGTGAATTACTACGTTATTCAAACTCGATTAGATACGAGCTCTGACCCTAAACTTTCATAGGTTTCCTCTATAATACTGAGTTGTTTCACATTATGAATTACTACGTTATTCAAACTCGATGGAATACGAGCTCTGACCCTAAACTTCCATAGGTTTCCTCTATAATACTGAGTTGTTTCGCCTTGTGAATTACTACGTTATTCAAACTCGATGGGATACGAGCTCTGACCCTAAACTTTCATAGGTTTCCTCTATAATACTGAGTTGTTTCGCCTTATGAATTACTACGTTATTCAAACTCGTTGGGATACGAGCTCTGACCCTAAACTTTCATAGGTTTCCTCTATAATACTGAGTTGTTTCACCTTATGAATTACAACGTTATTCAAACTCGATTAGATACGAGCTCTGACCCTAAACTTCCATAGGTTTCCTCTATAATACTGAGTTGTTTCGCCTTGTGAATTACTACTTGATTCAAACTCGATGAGATACGAGCTCTGACCCTAAACTTTCATAGGTTTCCTCTATAATACTGAGTTGTTTCGCCTTGTGAATTACTACGTTATTCAAACTCGTTGGGATACGAGCTCTGACCCTAAACTTTCATAGGTTTCCTCTATAATACTGAGTTGTTTCGCCTTGTGAATTACTACGTTATTCAAACTCGATGGGATACGAGCTCTGACCCTAAACTTTCATAGGTTTCCTCTATAATACTGAGTTGTTTCACCTTATGAATTACTACGTTATTCAAACTCGATGGGATACGAGCTCTGACCCTAAACTTTCATAGGTTTCCTCTATAATACTGAGTTGTTTCGCCTTGTGAATTACTACGTTATTCAAACTCGATTAGATACGAGCTCTGACCCTAAACTTTCATAGGTTTCCTCTATAATACTGAGTTGTTTCACATTATGAATTACTACGTTATTCAAACTCGATGGAATACGAGCTCTGACCCTAAACTTCCATAGGTTTCCTCTATAATACTGAGTTGTTTCGCCTTGTGAATTACTACGTTATTCAAACTCGATGGGATACGAGCTCTGACCCTAAACTTTCATAGGTTTCCTCTATAATACTGAGTTGTTTCGCCTTGTGAATTACTACGTTATTCAAACTCGTTGGGATACGAGCTCTGACCCTAAACTTCCATAGGTTTCCTCTATAATACTGAGTTGTTTAGCCTTGTGAATTACTACGTTATTCAAACTCGATGAGATACGAGCTCTGACCCTAAACTTTCATAGGTTTCCTCTATAATACTGAGTTGTTTCACCTTGTGAATTACTATGTGATTCAAACTCGATGAGATACGAGCTCTGACCCTAAACTTTCATAGGTTTCCTCTATAATACTGAGTTGTTTCGCCTTGTGAATTACTACTTGATTCAAACTCGATGGGATACGAGCTCTGTCCCTAAACTTTCATAGGTTTCCTCTATAATACTGAGTTGTTTCGCCTTGTGAATTACTACTTGATTCAAACTCGATGAGATACGAGCTCTGACCCTAAACTTTCATAGGTTTCCTCTATAATACTGAGTTGTTTCACCTTGTGAATTACTATGTGATTCAAACTCGATGAGATACGAGCTCTGACCCTAAACTTTCATAGGTTTCCTCTATAATACTGAGTTGTTTCGCCTTGTGAATGACTACTTGATTCAAACTCGATGGGATACGAGCTCTGACCCTAAACTTTCATAGGTTTCCTCTATAGTATCTGTCCACCTTTGTGCAGGCGTCTGTGGGAAGAACGCCATACATAGGCAATTACTTTTATCTGCAAACCTTTGTTTTGATTGAATAAAAAAAAATCCAGTGACTCCATTTCTGCTAAAAGGATAACGCAAATAACCTAAATACTTTTACTTTTTCTTTTTCAGTTTCCTCCAATACATATTGGTTTCCACTTTAAAGATTTAGGCTATTGTCAATATCTATCTATATTCTAACTCTCACAGAACAGAAATATTTACCAATCGGTATTGAGAGTGGAGCGACAGCTGGCCCTGTTTAATATGTCATAATATAATTATCAACCTAACCTTCAGTAGCCATGGCTCAGGGTCACCCTCAAAATACACTAAACTGCTACTGACAAGCATGTTCTATGCAGAGGACAACTGGAAGTAAACCAGGTAAAAGAGCAGGTTGGGACCGGAGGGATCTCATTTGTGCCGTCTACCGAACCCTCCCGTCCCTTACGTACTGAATAATGAATGCTCCCTTAGTGAATTCCCCTGCTTTTGAATCCCCCTGTGTCCTACACCCCCCACCACCCAAACACCCACACACAGACGATCTAGACTTCTGTTCCTCTGTAATCCTAAAAGAAATTCGCGAAAGAACTCTCCAGCTCTTGAGACGCGGAGGAGGGAAACCAGCGTCCGGCTGTCACTTCCGGTCTGATCGTCAAATTCCCCTATTATCGCTCGATCTGATTCCCATTCCCTTCTACAATTGGGTCTACACAGGGTAGGGCTTTCAGCAAGGCCTTCTTTTTGTCCTGGAGTCTTAGTGCTGGATGGATGTATTTTCTTTGTTGGTGCAGAATCTAAAGACGTCCTCAAATGAGGACAGAATCTATTCTGATGCTCCCGACAGCAATTCCTCGTTCGAGGACATTTGTAGGGCCGTATGTATGATTGCAGTATGGGGCGGGACAAACACGACAAAGACAACAGTTTGAAGTGAGCCCAAGGTGAAATTAGTCATTTGGGTAAATATAGCAAAGGTTAAACATTGAGGTGTTGGGGACAATAACCAGAAACATTTTGGTGATAAAGTAAAATTGGTTTCGTGGGTTAAGGAGGGGCAAACCGCGTTGGTTTATTTATAGTTTACTAAACAGAAGCTTGGTTTAGTAAAGTAAAAGAAAATAAACTAATAAAATATTAAGTTTAACTTTTATTTTGTTTGATGTTTGTGTTTGTGTCGGACTGAAACCCAGATCCTGTAGAGACTTTTAACCCTTGAGGCATCAACCAACCCAGGCCGAATGATGCCTTGAGGCATCAACCAACCCAGGCCGAATGATGCCTTGAGGCATCAACCGGCCTGAACCGAATGATGTCACTTAAATCTATAAAATTGTTTTTGACAAGGAAATAATTCATTGATATACATGAAATCTTCAGGGAATGTAGGTATAACATCGGAATATAAATTAGTAAGCTAAATTAAGTGAAATATTATTGATTACCAATAACATCACAGGATGGAACATCAAATTATGACTTTATCTGAAATGTGTTCGTCCTCTAGAGATACACACTATCACTAGCACCCGTGGTTATGGTGACAGCTCTGCCACAGGTGGCCGTCCTTAAAGGGTTGATCAAGGATCACATCCAGTGAGGTCAGAATAGCAAAGCAGAGGATGAACACACAGAAAGGCAAGTAAAAGCAGAGCAATACAAAAGAGAGTGATAGACAGAGAAGCGCATGAATGATAACTAGAGTGTAAACAAATTAGGAATAGAGTGTGAGAGAGGGAGAGAGAAAAAATCAAATTGTAAAAGTCAGATTTTGAAAATCAGATTGTGAAAGTCTGATTGTGAAAGTCAGAGTGTGGAAGTCAGATGATAAAAGTCAGGTTGTGAAAGTCAATTTGTGAATGTCAACTTGTGAAAGTTGGATCGTGAAAATCAAATTGTAAAAGTCAGATTGAGAAAGTCAGATTGGGAAAGTTAGATTGGGATAGTCAGATTGGGAAAGTCAGAGTGTAAAGGTCTAATTGTGAAAATCAATTTGTAAAAGTTGGATCGTGAAAATCAGGTTGTGCATGTAAGATTATGAAAGTCAGATTGTGAAAGTCAGATTATGAAAGTCAGATTGGGAAAGTCAGATTGGGAAAGTCGGATTGCGAAAGACAGATTGTAAAAGTCAATTTGTGAAAGTCAGATTTGTAAAGTCAAATTGTGAGATTCAGATTGGGAAAGTCAGATTGTGAAAGTCAGATTGTGAAAGTCAGATTGGGAAAATCAGATTGGGAAAGTCAATTTATGAAAATCAGATTGTAAAAGTCAGATTGTAAAAGTCAGATCATATAAGTCAGATTGGGAAGGTCAGAGTTATGGGAGACAGAAAAAAGCCAAACAAAGAGAATTTCACCTTCTCCTGTTCTTTTGTTCACTTCAGCACGGAACAAGCACGACAAAAATACATGTATACGGCCAATTCAGTGGATACTATAGTGTACTGCTGAAAATGTCGTGTGAAAACTACGGTACTCTGTGAGGAGCTCAACAATAGGCGAGAGACTTGACCCAGACCTGCACCTGATAATGAGAAGGCCACTTGGAGAAGAGCCTCTGGGCAAAGAAGGAAAAAACTTTACCAGCAGGACATTATTCCTGAAAAAAAAAGACTTACAAAAAAATAAATATGTTGGTAAATTTTCCCCTTTTAGCAGAGTCTAGTGTGAGTCCTTTGGGAGGTTGTCCAGTGTATGTGGAAGAAAAGTCTGGCTTTATTACCAGAAACATGAATGTACACATTGTACCTGCCAGGTGTATGCTAATTGGTAATTAATGCTAATTGGGGGAGCGTCATTGTCGTGGTGGTAGGTTTTGCTTTTCTAAAGAGCAGGTGATTGGGTGCGAATATCAATGTTCCCGCCTGGGATTGGCTGTGTCGTTTTCCTCCCTTGTCCCTCTATCCGCAAGGCACAGAGTGATTGCTAGTTCCGCCTTCATGTGCCAGGAGACTGTAAGATAGCGCCACTGTAGTCTCGAGACAAGGACTATGTTCTGCTGTCATAATCTACAGATAATCAAGGGATGGGGAGTTAGCTCAGTGGTTAGAGCATCGGACTTGTAACCCCAAGGTTGTAAGACTTTGTGGGTTCGAGTCCCACCGCCAGCAGTGGTAGATTTACTGCTATAACAAAGGCCAGTCCTTCTCATACCATGTCTATGTGGTGTGGTGTACAGCCACCTTTCTCCTTCATTCTCAGCAGTGGTAGATTTACTGCTATATCAAAGGCCATCCTTCTCATACCATGTCTATGTGGTGTGGGAAGTAAAAGAACTCTCACATTGGTAAATGTGTAGGGGTGAGATTTCTACCTAAATCCATCACATAGATTCGATCACCACCCTAGTGGTGTAAAAGAACCTTGAGAAAGTCTGGAAAGGACCGATAAAGGTTGACTGGACGTAAAATCAAACCGACAAACAAACAAATATAGATAATCATGAGACGAGGCTAAAACACTTTTGTGGAAACCAAAACAATTGTTGAAATAAAATCCATTAATAACTGGACCAGCCATCCGGTGTTTTGTTTAGCATCGGGGGCAACATGGCTGCCTATTTAACACATAGGCCATCTTCCTTTGGCAGATCTTTTGGCACTGGGTTGCGGTCGGGAACCACCGATCAATCTATTTGGTATAACAACGCCATCTCTTTGAATCGAAATGACGAGGTATTTGAATTTTACAATAAAAATGGGCATCCACCAACCACAACAAGGCTACGATAAGCGCAGACAATAAAGTCTCAATCGGCGCTTGTCACAGCCTTGTCGTAAGAAGGGGGGCTTTACAACAGCATTGTCGAGGCAGGTCGGGAAATGCATGCTCCACCAAAATTTCCTATCATAGACCTCTGCGACACGCTCCCAACATGCCATGATACTCAACGACAAGAGTCCAGTCGTGGGAAAAATCAAAGATGCTCCATGTTGTCATAGCCTTGTCGGAAGGCTCCCAACAAGCTTCCAATCGTGGCCTTGTCATGGTCTTGTTGTAGACTCTTGTCGGGAACTGGGGTCCACCAACCACGACAAGGCCTCCAATCGTAAGCCAATCGTGGACCTTGTTGGGAATACATTGTCGTAGCCTTGTCGTGGTTGGTGGACGCCCCCCTTAAGGAGACACCACCAACCGACTTGGTCAGGGGCTGGGGAGTTAGCTCAGTGGTTAGAGCACCGGACTTGTAACCCCAAGGTTGTAAGACTTTGTAGGTTTGAGTCCCACCCCCAGCAGTGGTAGATTTACTGCTATATCAAAGGCCATCCTTCTCATACCATGTCTATGTGGTGTGGGAAGTAAAAGAACTCTCACCTCGGTAAATGTGTAGGGGTGAGATTTCTACCTGAATTCATCACATAGATTCGATCACCACCCTAGTGGTGTAAAAGAACCTTGAGAAAGTCTGGAAAGGACCTATAATGGTTGACTGGACGTAAAATCAAACCAAACAAACAAACAAAACGACTTGGTCAATGACCAACATAATCAAAATGTTTTGATTTCGTCAGCGAGCTCAAGGTTTCCACCTGAGAACTGCAGTGAAAATGAGCCATCCACTGCACCCACACTGACTATGCTTTCAAGAATATATGACATATTGGCAACATTTTTGTTACGTTCATGTATGCTTCTGTACGCATTGTGGCGTTCCTTTACGCAATAAAAATGCGCAGCAGTAAGTTTGACAAGAGTAATTCTGACAATTCTGATAATTCCTGAAATGAGTTTTCTCCTGCAATTACCCTTAAAGTGGGATTCACATGATGGGATTCATGTACCTCACAGGTTGTTCTTCTGAGATAAATCCTGCTGAGGTTGTATTTCCATGGGTCATGTTATCCCCCCATAATTGTTAAAGACATTTCTCCCTAGAAAGGAACAGAATCTCATGAGATTTTGAACCCTGTGAGGTACATATATCCCACCATGTGAATTCCACTTTACGAGGTACAGAATCACATGAGATTTTAAATCATTTCGATGAGACAAATGTACCTGCTGCGGAGTCGCCAACCTGCCCTAGCCAATAGGAAGCCATGAGTACTTGTTTCTTACACCCCTCACAGCAAGTGTACTTGAGTTTTCACTGTGACTCTATCTTAGGCTAAGTATGTCCTACCATGTGAATCAAAGTTGTTTTCCTTGAGACTTCATTTTGAAGCAGTTGAGATTTTATACCAAGGGAGGACTTTCTAAGACTAGGGGAAAAATGCAATGCACACAAGTCTCAGGTACATTAGTCTCTATGTGTGAATCCCGCTTTAGACTATGGGAAAGGTGTGAAGTACACCCGTCTCAGGTACAGTCTCTAGGTGTGAATCCCACTTTAGACTAAGAGAAATGTGTGAAGTACATCCATCTCAGGTGCATTAGTCTCTTTGTGTGAATCCTGCTTTAGACTAGGGGAAAGGTGTGAAGTACACCCGTGTCAGGTACATTAGTCTCTATGTGTGAATCCCGCTTTAGACTAGGGGAAAGGTGTGAAGTACACCCGTCTCAGGTACATTTGTCTCTACATGTGAATCCCACTTTAGACTAAGAGAAAGGTGTGAAGTACAGTCTCTACGTGTGAATCCCGGTTTAGACTCAGGTACATTAGTCTCTATGTGTGAATCCCACTTTAGACTAGGGGAAAGGTGTGAAGTAGACCAGTCTCAGGTACATTAGTCTCTATGTGTGAATCCTACTTTAGACTAGGGGAAAGGTGTGAAGTACACCCGTCTCAGGTACATTAGTCTCTACGTGTGAATCCCACTTTAGACTAGGGGAAAGGTGTGAAGTACATCCATCTCAGGTAAATTAGTCTCTATGTGTGAATCCTGCTTTAGACTAGGGGAAAGGTGTGAAGTACACCCGTCTCAGGTACATTAGTCTCTATGTGTGAATCCTGCTTTAGACTAGGGGAAAGGTGTTAAGTACACCCATATCAGGTACATTAGTCTCTATGTGTGAATCCAACTTTAGACTAGGGGAAAAGTGTAAAGTACACCCGTCTCAGGTACATCAATCTCTGTGTGAATCCCGCTTTAGACTCAGGGAAAGCTGTGAAGTACACCTGTCTCGGGTATATTAGTCTCTTCATGTGAATGCCGCTATAGACTAGGGGAAAGGTGTGAAGTACACCCATCTCAGGTACATTAGTCTTTATGTGTGAATCCTGATTTAGACTAAGGGAAAGGTATGAAATACACCCATCTCGGGTACATTAGTCTCTACGTGTGAATCCCGATTTAGACTAAGGGAAAGGTATGAAATACACTTATCTGTGTATATCTGTATATTAGTCTCTTCATGTGAATGCCGCTATAGACTAGGTAAAAGGTGTGAAGTACACCCGTCTCAGGTACATTAGTCTTTATTTGTGAATCCCGATTTAGACTAAGGGAAAGGTATGAAATACACCCATCTCGGGTACATTAGTCTCTATGTGTGAATCCTGCTTTAGACTAGGGAAAATGTGTGAAGTACACCCGTCTCAGGTACATTAGTCTCTACGTGTGAATCACACTTTAGACTAGGGGAAAGGTGTGAAGTACCCCTGTCTCAGGTACATTAGTCTTTATGTGTGAATCCTGCTTTAGACTAGGGGAGAGGTGTGAAGTACACCCGTCTCAGGTACATTAGTATCTAGGTGTGAATCCCGCTTTAAACAAGACATTCAACAATCCAACAAACCAAACCCCACTTCATCAGGTCCCTACAAGACCCAGGCAACCTTAAACAATAAACCAGTTTTCATCCAGCTATCAGCCATGCACAGTTGGTGTCAGGAGAGCTACTATAGGTCTGGGCTCAACATCCGGTTCCTGTTGAGGCTTACTTCCGCTTGGTGGCGCTGTGAAGTTGGTGGTAGCGTGACGTTGTAAAGAAATCGTTGTCTGAGCTCAATATGATATACTGTACACGGGCGAAATGATTTATTTGTGTGTGCAGCTGTTTTCAGTTTTTAATGTTCAGAATGGCAATTAGATTATTGATGTCAGTGTTGGGTTGATATAACAGGAAAATAAGACTCATTTGATGGGTGCAATTTCTTGGATCAGAAACGGCCAGCAGGTTGCGTCGTGTAGATATGTATATCTCATTATCCTACCCCTAATAAAAAACGCAATAGGTTTAACATTGACTCAATGTATTTGAAGGAGCGTTCAATAAAGTGTTATTTATGCACCGAGGTGAATAAAAAAACTGACCAATCAGGGACCAGATAACGAAAGTAGATCCGGCAGTGTCAACACGCTACTATCATGGATAATTACACAATTTTCTCTGTATATCGGTGAGATGGGGTAGGATAAATACAAAACCAAACTCGAGTTAGCCTTCTCAATGTTTATGCTACTCTGGTCAGGTCTGCTACTCACTACAACCTGCCCATCGTGGCATAAACATTGACAAGGCTAACTCTCGTTTGGTTTCTACTAATTATTCATTCTTTATAAAATACAGTTCTTCCATAAACAAGATGAGAAGTAGCTAAGACTGGTAACCTAGTAATTTGGTCTGTAAAATGGTGCAATGGCTGGAATGATGGATCACAAGAGCGTATCACACCATGGCATAGCTTATATGATTTAACGGGTTGTGATTGGCTGACACTCAGTCACGTGACCACGTCCACTGATTCGATACGAGATCGCCAATTTGTCCTTATTTGTTGAGTATCAGAGTCCGGGACTTCAATGTGTCATCATGTATCAAAGATTAGGTCGTTCACAGGGAGACATTTCTTGTGACTAATAGCTTCCACCCTGATGAGGTGATATGTATTGATTTCTTGATTGCAATATGATAGATAGGGATGACATGTTGTTTACTATATGGGGCTGGAAATGACTTGGTATGACTCATGTGTAGTATATTGTGTATACTATTTACTACATAGTTTTTTTTTCTATACTTAATGTTCATCTTCCATATATTTTTTTCTTATACATACTCATAGATTTCTGCATTTTAGAAAATATTCTTCATTTATTTTGTTGCAAGATAATAAAAAGACGTATTTCGAAGAAAAAAACAAAATCTACATTTTTAATTTTTTTTTCTTATGTTGATGTTTATTCTGGAGTTGACTACTAGGATTTATTATCCACCTAATACAGAGTATCCATAGGGAGTGTGTATGGCGCATACGGAAAAATAGTGCGTATGGAAAAATAATGCATAACTAAAACAAACTGATATCCACATGTCACTTGTCCAGAAAAGGTGGATAATAAATACAATATAGACTGGTTTCAGATAAAAGCGGTTGTATCCTCCTTGGAGTGGACTCTACGCAATATCCTCGCATACGCTCGGATATTACTAGGCGTCAACTCCTCAGAGCATACCTCCGCTTGTATCCGAAACCAGTCAATATTGTGTATGTATCTATTATCCTATTTTCAGTAGGCTCCAGGGTCATTTAGTTATTTCGGTAGGAAGTTCAACAGGGTATAGAAGAGGTAACATGGTATACAAGGTTTTAAACATAATAACAGATTGTTGGTATACAATTTCAATTCAGTGAATCATTACAAAAAAAGAAACTGATACCATACAGCATTTTAATAATTGTTTAAATTCAATAATAGTTTACTATAGAGGAAACCCATGAAAGTTTAGGGTCTGAGCTCGTATCCCATCGAGTTTGAATCACGTAGTAATTCACAAGGCGAAGCCGCGTGAATTGCTATGTGATTCAAATGAGATGGGATCGAGCTCTGACCCTAAACTTGAATGAGTTTCTGAATTTATCTCACCCTTAGTATTGACTAATGGGCTAGCATTTGTGACATATTCCCCCATTGGATATTTTTCCTAAATATCTAATGGGTGTTAGATACGAGTTTCCAATGTTAAGTCTATGGAGAAAAAATATCTGGGGTGAGATAAATGATAATATTGGGATCATTGATATAATGTAACGGTTTAGTAATGTGGTGGAGTATGGTTTTGGGTAATGGAATAGACAACATTCAGTAAGTTAGGCGTAGAGCAGTGAAGTTTCTTTCTGTATATCTTTTGAAACTTTCACATGTATCTATCTGTCTAGTATCATCTTTTAAATCACCCCAAGATTTACCAGTCCTGTACCTCATCATGGTGTGACTATGCTACGGTTATGCTATATAATATTTATATGCCACGTGGGACATATGGAGTTAAGAGCATGTGATGGGGGAGAATAAAATCTGAATGACACTAAATTCCATAAAATTGTTGTCTTCTGCTACAGATATCACTCAGCTCTGCTTTGTGATATCATTCCGCGAAAACAACTTACACCATATGAGCAATTCAAATTTCGTGATGTTTCTTGATAATATGTGTCTGGTAGTGTTCCTCTGTCTCTGTATGCAGTATATCTATATGAATATATGATTTAGACGAAGAACATCTATATGAATATATGATTTAGCCTCTGTATATCTATAGGAATATATCATTTAGACTAGTGGAATATATGTAGGAATGGAGGCTCCATAGGCTTATTATGGAGACTCCCTATTGGGTGGGTAATAATTGAGGACCCGTCCCTATTAGGTTAACCAGTTTCCCCTAAATACCAGGCTAAGATAAAATCCATGAATTAAGTGCCAAGACAATATTTGTACCGAATATGCCAACTGTTTACCCCTCACAACACTTGTGTATCTCCTTCATTAACCTAGGCAACTTAATATCATATAAAAACTAGTCATATATGTTCTCTTCTCTAGCATTGAATAGTAAAAATATCTAATTAAGGAACGGCTATCCCTGCACTGCAAGAAAAACATGAGGAGGGATTTCCATCAGGTTTTTAGCTCCTACCTCTCATCAGGAAAGACGGTCTTTACAAAAGACAGGCATTCCTCTAAACACACTGCGGGGATTGCAGGACGTTAGGGCCCACCACCTGGAAGTCGGGACGTTAGGGCCCACCGCCTGAACGTCGGGACGTTACGGCCCGCCACCTGAAAGTCGGGACGTTAGGGCCCACCACCTGAAAGTCGGGACGTTAGGGCCAACCACCTGGAAGTCGGGACGTTAGGGCCCACCGCCTGAACGTCGGGACGTTACGGCCCTTCACCTGAAAGTCGGGACGTTAGGGCCCACCACCTGAAAGTCGGGACGTTAGGGCCCACCACCTGAAAGTCGGGATGTTAGGGCCCTTCACCTGAAAGTCGGGACGTTAGGGCCGACCACCTGAAAGTCAGGACGTTAGGGCCCACTACCTGAAAGTCGGGACGTTAGGGCCCACCATCTGAAAGTCGGGACGTAAGGGCCCACCACCTGAAAGTCGGGACGTTAGGGCCCACCACCTGAAAGTCGGGACGTTAGGGCCCACCACCTGAAAGTCGGGACGTTAGGGCCCACCACCTGAAAGTCGGGACGTTAGGGCCCTTCACCTGAAAGTCGGGACGTTAGGGCCCACCACCTGAAAGTCGGGACGTTAGGGCCCACCACCTGAAAGTCGGGACGTTAGGGCCCACCACCTGAAAGTCAGGACGTTAGGGCCCTTCACCTGAAAGTCGGGATGTTAGGGCCCACCACCTGAAAGTCGGGACGTTAGGGCCCACCACCTGAAAGTCGGGACGTTACGGCCCACCACCTGAAAGTCGGGACGTTAGGGCCCACCACCTGAAAGTCGGGACGTTAGGGCCCACCACCTGAAAGTTGGGACAATACGGCCCATCACCACCTGAAAGTCGGGACGTTAGGGCCCACCACCTGAAAGTCGGGACGTTAGGGCCCACCACCTGAAAGTCGGGACGTTAGGGCCCTTCACCTGAAAGTCGGGACGTTAGGGCCCACCACCTGAAAGTCGGGACGTTAGGGCCCACCACCTGAAAGTCGGGACGTTAGGGCCCACCACCTGAAAGTCGGGACGTTAGAGCGCACCACCTGAAAGTCGGGACATTAGGGCCCACCACCTGAAAGTCGGGACGTTAGGGCGCACCACCTGAAAGTCGGGACGTTAGGGCCCACCACCTGAAAGTCAGGACGTTAGGGCCCACCACCTGAAAGTCGGGATGTTAGGGCGCACCACCTGAAAGTCGGGATGTTAGGGTGCACCACCTGAAAGTCGGGACGTTACAGCCCACCACCTGAAAGTCGGGACGTTAGGGCCCACCATCTGAAAGTCAGCGTAAGAAAGCCTCAGTCGTGCCTCGGCCGCACCGTGACGTCGCGTTCACATCTGTGGTGCTGGGAGGGAGAAATAGCATTAACGGATGTTAAGGCCAACCTAATTTTGTAGAATTAATTAATGTTTGTTAGCTTGTTAGCGCTTAAAACGACACAAATGGTGCGGGAATGACACAGTTTTTGGTAATTCATGAAATCTAAGTAATGATTTGACATGTATGCATGTTTCAATGATATATGTCAATGTTATGATAGGTGGGCCCTAAGGCCCGATGAGTGGGCCTTAACGTCCCGAATTTCAGGTGCTGGGCCCTAACGTCTACATACCTCTGTGATCATAGCAGAATAGAGCCTGGTGATGGCAGACACAGAGCTTCAGACAACACGAATAGACATTGGGTTAGATGTAGACAGGCTCCAGTCCCTGCATCCTATGGTTACCCCCCTGGCTGGGATAATGGCTCCAGTCCCTGCATCCTATGGCTACCCTCCTCGCTGGGATACTGGCTCCAGTCCCTGCATCCTATGGCTACCCTCCTTGCTTGGATACAGGGACTAGTACAATCGGTAATGGTCTTAGATTTCTGGCGCTGTTTAGCTCCAGCATTCCCAACACTCTCCTTACAGATATCCTGGCTGCTGGTCAGGAAATCTGCTGGGAGATTGATACCCTCTCACTTTGATCTCAATCAGGTCACAGTCAGGAGCAGGCGAAATGTATTGCTATGAAAACACAGGCGGCCAGAGAACTGGAGGAGTGGAGGAGGGAGGGGGAGGAGGAAGTATAGGGTTACAGGGATTTATTGTTCTTTGTTTATGTTCATATTACATATACATATACAAATACATATTTGTTTGCTGGAGTAGGTGCAAGATAGGTGCTAGACACCTAACCTTATCTCCAGGATAAATAAAAGCTATAAAAAAAAAGGAGTGGCTTGGGGTCATAAACAGGAGATTTGGTTCATAGTGGACAAGTCTTTGATTCATGGGCCAGTCAGAGAAGGATACATACTTTAATTAACTTTTTTCTATTGTGTTTAATCATTTAATGAATGTTCATAATCAAAGACTTGAGCAAGTCTAGGCTAGATGAAGCGACAGTAAGATGGGAATTACCTATCCCCACTGAGAGATTGCCAATTAAGAACACTGCCAATGTCAAACGTGGTGTGCTTATACAATGACAGTTATCACACGTCTCCTAATAGAAAAAGGTGTAAGGTATGGGTGTGGAGACATACAAGTGTGATCCTCCTATAGTATATCATAGGAAAACGGATTTAGGGTGACAGAATTACGAGTTACGCGTTTGAGACCTCTGAAAATGGTCATGAGTGTTCATTTACAGAGAGTTCCAACCCCAGGCACACCCCTGTGATTGTGTGCTATACAATGACCGCGGCTCTTTTAATGTCCTCGTTAAATCTTATTCCTAAATAAGAACTATGGATGAACACTTTATGCTTACACCATGTTCTGGGGGTGGAGTAACTTATGTATACTACACAAGGTCGTCGTATACTACCCAAGGTTGACATTTAGACCAATCAGATCGCTTCTTACAAAATCTATAGGAAAAGCGCAGTAGGGAGAAAACATAGAGTGTTAGTTACTCGATAAGGTTGGATCTGGCTTCGGGTTTGAAAGTGGGTGAGAAAATAATGCTATTTATCGTTATTAAACCACATTTGAAGGTACATAGGAATAGGGAAACCAAGTTTCCGGAGAGAGAAAGTTACAGTCACTCGGTAAGGCTGTGAAAAATTACTGCCAGTGGCCTAGGCCTTGGGCAGTAATTTTTCCGAGCTTTAACTCATAACTTTGACTTTTTTTCTCCGGAACATAGTTTCCCTCTATTCCCTTTTGACTATCATGTTTTAATCAGTTCCACAATAATCTAGGCTCGTACATGGAGATCCTTTTCTGTATGCCATAGAGACCCAGGGCCGATGTGGGTCAACTTTATTCAACACCTATGGACGACCTTATGGACGGCTAACACTGTCTTAGCGAACATTTTAAGTTCGCTAAATATCTCTTTTTTTATTTTATTTTTTTATTTACCATGTCTCTCACAAAGGACTTGAATACAGTGACAACCAATAAGCAATTACATCATGGAGAGAAAATAAAAATAAAATCATAATATAAGATGATAAATGAGTTATAACTTGTAAGAATGTCTTTTCTACTGATATTTTGAAGTTAAATATAGTTTGAATTCATCCCGAGTAGCGATAGTTTGTGCCTCAGCCAATAATTCACGCCACAGTCTTACTCCTCTGCAGTGAGGTGAACTGAGGATAAACGATAACTCTTGTACGAGTTATAGAAAAGGGTCTTTATGTATGATTTTAGATCATTAAACAGGCTCCTGGTTAGTAACCACTGCACACCTCCAATTGATAAATCTCGACCTTTTCAAATCCAGATGGCGCTGGTGTGAAAAGCGTCAATAGTCCACCTTCTCCCGTCCACACAAAGATTGCGTCGCCTTATATCACCAGATAGAGACACCTCAGTCTCAGGGGAGGCTTCTAAACATGGCCGAGACGACTGGAGAGTGACTGGAGAGTGACTGGAGAGTGACTGGAGAGTGATGGGAGAGTGACGGGAGAGTGATGGAAGAGTGACTGCAGAGTGACTAGCACGATTTAGAAAGACAACCAAATTGTGACTAATCTCGCTATCTCGCTATCGCTATCTTGTGTGAAATACATACAGCATCAACAGATCCTAGATCATTAAACGGCCCCTGGTTAGTAACCACTGCACACCTCCAATTGATAATTCTCGACCTTTTCAAATCCAGATGGCGCTGGTGTGAAAAGCGTCATTAGTCCACCTACTCCCGGCCACACAAAGATTGTGCCGCCTTATATCACCAGATAGAGACACCTCAGTCTCAGGGGAGGCTTCTAAACATGGCCGAGACGACCGGAGAGTGACTGGAGAGTGACTGGAGAGTGACTGGAGAGTGACTGGAGAGTGACTGGAGAGTGACTGGAGAGTGATGCGAGAATGACTGGAGAGTGATGGGAGAGTGACTGCAAAGTGACTGCAGAGTGACTAGCAAGATTTAGCAAGACAACCAAATTGTGACTAATCTCGCTATCTCTCTATCGCTATCTTGAGTGAAATACACACAGCATCAACAGATCCGAGATCATTAAACAGGCCCCTAGTTATTAACCACTGCACACCTCCAATTGATAATTCTCGACCTTTTCAAATCCAGATGGCGCTGGTGTGAAAAGCGTCAATAGTCCACCTTCTCCCGGCCACACAAAGATTGCGTCGCCTTATATCACCAGATAGAGACACCTCAGTCTCAGGGGAGGCTTCTAAACATGGCCGAGACGACTGGAGAGTGACTGGAGAGTGACTGGAGAGTGACTGGAGAGTGACTGGAGAGTGTAAGGCGCAGGGTGGCTACCAGCTCCGCTTTATCAGGAGGTTACAGGAGGGTCCCTGCATCACCAGCTTAAAGGGCTTGTTCCACCAACAGATGGATTTGCCGTGGAATATCTTGTTATATCTTGTTATAACTTACAGTGTTGCCATATGCCATACCTCAATTGTCGCGATACATACCACCAACACGATGGATTTGACATAGTATATCTTGGTATATCTCACAATATCTTACAGTGTTGCGATATGTCTTATCTTCATTGTCGTGATACGTAGCACACTTTGTCATGTGTATGTTTTGGTGCTCCACCACCGCAACACCTCGAGACACATCACGGCAAATATGCACATGATTATTCAAAACCTAGCAAGATTTAGCAAGACAACCAAATTGTGATTAATCTTGCTATATCTTGTGTGTTGATGGAATCACCACTTATACCTGTATCGCAACCTATCCTATAAATTCAAATGTTTTTGTAGCAGTAAAGTAGCTTATATCTTTTTGGTCATTCCAAGCAATAGTATAGTTATGTAGAACTGGATCGAGAATCGTATGAATGAATAATACTCTTCTCAGTGGTAAAGAGCACGGGACTTTGTTAATTCGGGTCCCACTGCAGCCACTTTTCTCCTTCACCCCCCCCCCCCCAGCAGTGGTAGATTTACTGCTATATCAAAGGCCAATCCTTCTCATACCATGTCTATGTGGTGTGGGAAGTAAAGGAACTCTAACCTCGGTAAATGTGTAGGGGTGGGATTTCTATCTACATTCATCTCATAGATTCGATCAAACCCAAAGTAAGTCAAATTGGACGTTAAACTACCAAAACAAAAACAAACAAACTGGCAAACTCAAACTGGCTATTTTTCCTTTTTATATATCTTTTGTTACATGTATTTTTTTCTCATGATTCATTTTTAGCCATGCTCAACACAATAAAAAAGTAGTGTAGTTTTCTGATCTCTTCACCCTGAGATGAACCTTCACAGCACCCGCCATTTTGAAATGGCGCAAGTTCTGCTGGTAACGAGATAACGCCGGAGTAGAACATTACGTAGCCTATGAGGTTTGGGGTACCAGCACTCCCCCTGATATTAGCATATTCATAGATCGCATTAAGTGCTAAATCCACCAGAATCTCCTAATCAACTGGCAAAGATGGAACAAATCAGAGATATCCTTGCTAGATCGCAAAGTATCTGACCACTAATGATGCACTCCTCCACCAAAATAGTCATTAATTCGATCCAATTCACATTATTCTATAGATAGATATATTTGTTATTATTATATACCTATGGCCGTATAACCCACACATACTGCCCAGAGGAGGTGTGAAACGCAGCGCCCCCTATACCGACCTGAAACATATATATAATCGCCACGGCCTCAGGTAGCCACTTTCAATCTGACATCGATAGTAAAAGCACCACGTGCAGTGGTGGTAGGCAGCAGTAGGAGAGGTGGGTAGGACACAGGGACTGAGGCCAGTCTAGGGTAAGGCTGGCGGTAGGCAGGCAGGGAGAGGTGGGTAGGACACAGGGACTGAGGCCAGTCTAGCCCTAGTCGAGAAACCCTGACTGCCTTGCGGACAGCCTTCACAGTCAGAGCCTCTAGGACTAGTCTAGCCCAAGCCTAGCAATACTTGTGAGAAATAAGGCGTTATTCCACAACAGAAAAGCAGGCATAAAACATGGAGCTCTATTGAGCTCTATTGTGGTTTGGAATAGATTAGATATCACTCTATCAATATCTGAAAAGATTTTTAATAGAGCTCTAACAGTATGTATGTAGTAGCTGTTACTAGTTAGCCTATTTTAGTATAGGAATCCGCATTCAGCTGTCATTTGAGACCATGCCAAAACGATAGGGGGCGCTACGCTTCACACCTCCTCTGCATACTGCCCGCTGCTGCCCATGACGTGTGGGGGCGACAGTTACTCCTACGGGAAGGTAAGAGTTTCATCGACCGTCGACAACAGAGCCCGAGTGAGTTGTACGAAACAAAGATTTCAACGTTGCTTGAGTTTGCCAGTGATTGGATTTACAATGCAAATTAACAAAATTACAAAAGCTTCAAAGCAGTGCCTGGTATTAAAGACAAATGCTGATAGTTGAGTGTTTCTAAATTCTATTGATTTTTGCAAATAACTCTGTATAATGATAGTTTCATATTTCAGCAAATATACTGAGACAAATTCTGCTGAGATTCATATACCTCACAGGGTGTTTGTCTGAGACAGATCCTGCTGAGATTCACGTACCTCACAGGGTGTTTGTCTGACACAAATCCGGGTGAGATTCATGTACCTCACAGGGTGTTTGTCTGTGACAAATCCTGCTGAGATTCATGTACCTCACAGGGTGTTTGTCTGTGACAAATCCTGCTGAGATTTATGTACCTCACAGTGTGTTTGTATGACACAAATCCTGCTGAGATTCCTGTACCTCACAGTGTGTTTGTCTGACACAAATCCTGCTGAGATTCATATACCTCACAGGGTATTTGTCTGAGACAGATCCTGCTGAGATTCACGTACCTCACAGGGTGTTTGTCTGACACAAATCCGGGTGAGATTCATGTACCTCACAGGGTGTTTGTCTGACACAAATCCTGCTGAGATTCATGCACTTCACAGGGTGTTTGTCTGACGCAAATCCTGATGAGATTTTGTACCTTATAGGGTGTTTGTCTGAGACAAATCCTGCTGAGATTCATGAACCTCACAGTGTGTTTGTCTGACACAAATCCTGCTGAGATTCATATACCTCACAGGGTGCTTGTCTGAGACAAATCCTGCTGAGATTTGAACAAAACTAAATATATGTATGGCGCTTCAAGGTATTAAATCGCTGATAAACAGACTGTCATTATCTGGTGAGATTCATGTACCTCACAGGGTGTTTGTATGAGACAAATCCTGCTGAGATTCTTGTACCTTACAGGGTGTTAGTCTGAGACAAACCCTGCTAAGATTCATGTGCCTCACAGGGTGTTTGTCTGACACAAATCCTGCTGAGATTCCTGTACCTCACAGTGTGTTTGTCTGACACAAATCCTGCTGAGATTCATATACCTCACAGGGGTTTGTCTGAGACAAATCCTGCTGAGATTTGAACAAAACAAAATATATGTATGGCGCTTTAAGGTATTAAATCGCTGATAAACAGACTGTCATTATCTGGGCCTATGTGTTAAAGAACGGCGTCATAACTCTAAGGTATTTTCTTCTGTTGTCCAATCAGCATAGGAGTTATGATCATGTGACTATCTATGACGAAATACAACAATGGCAGAGCACACTGAAGACATTGGGTGACAGGTTTTAGATGGCTGCTATGGTGTCAGATGAACATCTCCAGAGAAATATAGAACACTGTAGGATTCAGATACGACGAACTGTGACTGGGGCATTACGCTAGTGTGACTAGGGCATTATGCTAGTGTGACTGGGGCATTGCGCTAGTGTGACTGGGGCATTATGCTAGTGTGACAGGGGCATTATGCCAGTGTGACTGGGGCATTACGCTAGTGTGACTAGGGCATTACCAATTGTAGATATGCGTATATAGGAAAACCCCAGGTTTTTTTTGCCAGTGTGACTTGGGCTTTAACCCTTTCCAGGCGGGCAGGTTCGTGTGTAGCAGTAGCTACAGGGGCCAGGATGCCCCTGGGTTGTATGTCTCTGGGGGCGAGAATGCCTTAAGGCATTTAGAAAGTTTTCAATTGTCATGTGAGCTAAAGAACTTCTTCCTTGCCATAGCTGGATTTTTTTAGACAGTATACAAAATGTATTAATTTCCACACATATCTTTCGAGATTTTACACAAACTCTTTATAATATTTCCCCTTTATCTATTGAAAAATGCCTGTACGCATTCTCGCCCCCTGTGTACATAATGCCTGCAGGCATTTTCACCCCCCCCCCCCTGTACATAATGCCTGCAGGCATTTTCGCCTTGAACGGGTGAACAGTTTGAAAACCTGATATCATAAAAAAATATCGATCATTCCTACAAGAAATTTTGCCCTAAATAAAAAAACACCAATATTTGAAAGGAATCAGAATCAAATTTCAGGGCGGAATTTCCTTTTCTCGGAGTGTGTCATTGATTTTCTCGAGAATAAAGATTTTTTAGAATGAAAAACACTAAACGTTTCTTAGGAATTATTTCAAGACTTGCGGCCGTTGAACCATGAAATAGCCAACACGTTGTTCCGGGTGTGGCAGGAAATCAATCCCAAAATCAGCAAGTGTAAAACGCTATTAGAAAACAACCTCCAACAAAAACACCAGGACAAGTTAAATTTGATCATTCTTTTTCTAACCAAGGCAGCCTACGGGGGGCCGGAGGAACGAAAAAATTCGAAACATAAATGTGATAAATCCACTCAAGAATATGATTCGGGACTTGGAGAATTCTGGCCTGAAAGATGGCACATATTGGTTACTTACACCATTTTCTACTTGTCGACAAAATGTCCGATGATTTTGGGGAACCACTAGCGAAATGTTAGTGGGATGTTTGGATTCATAAATTCTCCACCAGTGATGTTTCTCTGTGTAATTATAAGAGAAAACGTGGTAACTGAGCCTGTAGGGATGGCCGTTCCAGGGGCCTGTTTTTTAGTCGTGACCATTTCCTATAGTGACCAGTTAGTGATCGTTTGGAGACCTTTAGGTTCCAGAGATAAGTCGTCATAACATGTGCGACCATTTAGAGGGGTAAACTGTCGTGGTCACTGTTTTGGGTTCCAGATTTGTGACCAGTTGATGACCATTTAGCCCAAATGGTGGCATATTTCATTTTATACACTTCCACTGTATCAAATGACACAATATTTACTGCGATGAATTATCTATATCTGTTTTATCTAATTCCCAAATTTCACAATTTTCTGTTGAGTAATATACATGTGAGACATGCTTTTGTTTTTGAATGGGCCTTGGACCAACAGTGATCATAACAGCTGAACAGTGACCGGGTCTGAGGAACACTTTTTGGTCATGATCACTGGTTTGGTTGCCCAACTGGTCACTCTTTTGTGATCACTACAAATAAAGACATCGCTGTCTGAAAAACAGGCCCCAGGTCATTTCCTAAGACTTGTTTAAACTCGATTGATTATTGATGCTGAAGGATTTTTGACTGCTATAAAATTGATTGAGGAATTAGCAAATCCAACTAAAATTTCCCCATATAAACTCTCCATATACAGAAGTCGTTCAATTATTCCCCAAAAAACACAAAACGAGAAGGGTTTAAAGGCATAGCTGACAATTTGGCTTGAAAATTAAAACCCATGTCAATTTCCTGAAAATTTAATATGATGATCTCCAAGTGTTGTGGAACACATATCTAACTTAAAAATGGGGGGTCACCGTGCTAGTTTTTGATTTATAGATCAATATTATGATGATTTTATATTAGAATATATAGAGATTTTAAAAAGTTTTTTCACACAGTAAAACCCATGTCATTTTCCTCAAACTTTTACAGAATATAGTACATATATAGTACTACTTATTTAAGTTTTAAAAGCCATATGTCACCGTCCTTGTTTTTGAAAGAATTGAACCATATTTTTCAATACATTTCCTATATAAATCAAGTAAATGTAAATTGGCCTATTTTACCGATTTAAATTTGATAAGCTGGACAAAATGTTAGTTTTACTCATGTAGAATTAGAGTGAATCTCAAGAAACCAGTTCTGACCAATGGTTGACTTCATTTAAAAATCACCAGGTGGTGCCACTGTGAATTGAAGGATATGGCTTTAAGGGATACGAGAAGAATAAATAACGAATTCGTGGCCATACCAATAACTCATACTTTAATGGGAAGCCTCTCATGTTAGTGCCAGGCTTCACAATAGACCGACACGTTAAACCCTCGTGTCTAGACACTCAGGGACTCTTTATCCTGCTCTAATGTAGAAATGGCTGTTATCTCTGTTGTGTCCATAGACAGGCTTGAGCAGTTTATTGTGTGTGCATTATGTGACCGTCAGTTTTTTGTAGCAGCAGACGGTTAACTCGGGCTTTTATCCTACCCCTAATAAAAAACTCCATCGGCTTCACATTGGGTCACTGTATTCGGTCTGGAGTTCAGAAAAATGAAAAAATCGCTCTAATGGGATACATTTGACAAATGACGGCATTTGTTAATGTAGAAGTTATTTAGATGGGCGGGATAGGATAAATTCTAAACCAAACTCGAGTTAGTCATGTTTATTGCACTCTGGCAAGATCGCGTATTATTGCTCTCGGCTTCGCCTCGCGCAGTAATACGCGATCTTGCCGTCATGCGATAAACAACAACGCGACTAACTCTTGTTTGGTTTCTCCGTAGTACTGGGCTCAGAGAGGATGGTTCGATGAGAGTTGCTCTAGATCTGTATTGAGTTCAGATGCCACTGTCTCTCGGAGTACTTATATAGAACTGGATCGAGAATTGTGTAAATATTGTAGAGTGATAAATACCAGAACTACAGAAGTAACCTTATTGATAGTTGAAGTAGAGAGCCGGATCTCTGCTGGGAGAGTGAGTCTCTGTCCATGAATTCTCACTCTCAGACAAGACTTGTTATTTACTGACAGAAATATTCACAGCTCACCAATTAAGTCTACCTTTATGGTTATTTCATTCAGAATACACACAAAGGGAAATATTTAAGAGTATGTAAAAATGGCTTCAAGAGTAAGAAATATCACTTCCAAACATAGGTCCACGTCATACAAAGTCTCAGCAGGGAGAGTCATGGAGAGTCACTTACCACACTGCACCGCTAGAGCAACCTTCGGAAACTCGTTTTGCGGTACAATAAACCGGAGCGGCGCAGTGTGAGTCACTTACAACGAGTGGGGGAAGGTGGCCGTGTACTTAAAGACAAATGCTGGTAGTTTGGAGATTTATAAATTCTATTGAGTTTTACAAATAACTCTGGATAATATAAGTTCCATAAGTCAGCAATTAGAAAATGCAAAAAAAATGCTATGTCACCATGATAAGTTTTTATGGGAAAGCCATCTGAAGAAGTTAAGTGCTTAACTATTGTTGTCTATGGGAAACTGCAATATCTTGACTTTGTTGCTAAATGACACTGATCTTATATTGCTATCTTCAAATAATTCTAGATTATGATAGTTTGGAACATGTACAAATGAGAAATTTTAAAAAGAATACTATGTCACCATGCTCATTTCTATGGGAAGGCCATCCGGAGATGGTAAGTTCTTATCTATTGGTGTCTATGGGAAACTGCAATATTTTCATGAAACCAGATGGCAGCACCAGTGCTAAACCAGGGGGCACTGCAATACCTACCCGCATTTGTCTTTAACCCAACCAGAGCTAACTTAGTGTAGCTTAGATTGGCAACCAACCCCTCCTGCATGGTGTTGTCCCATTACACTAACTGCCATATAAGGAATAGAGTAGACCCAGCAGCCAATGACTGCATTCAGAGCAAACCCCGACCTTCACCCTGACCTCCTTACATGACATGTTGACCTAGAATCTAGTGGGCCACAACCAACCTCCCTGTCTCTGACTTAAGGGTTGGTCTGGTCCGATTGCTTTCTGGCCAATTATCTCGAAACAAGTACACTTTGGGATATCGTGAAATATAAACCGTAAATACTTACTATAAATCATTACTAACTTAACTAATTGATAACAAAGTCTAACTTCATGGTCTCTTTATGAAAATACACAAAAAAGCGAAAATTAATATGGATTCAAGCGTACTACAATCTCCAACCACAATAGCCTGTTGTGACAGAGACTACCAAGACAATAGATCTGCTCGAAGAATGATTCACTCTTCCAACTAGGCGGGAGAAAATCAGGGACGTGTTCAATTCGGATTCCACCAAAGCTAACGTCAGTGTAGCTCTGGTGGCCAGAGTAAGTGTAGCTCTGGCGGCCAGTGTACCCTCTCAGTCGCTGTTCAGTCACGCGTGGTAAGTGTTCACTGAACGGGAACACAACTCACGACATGGATGACCACACCGTGAATGATCCAATCCCCACACCCTTCACGTCACTCTCACCATTGACCAACGACAGTAGGAGCTATTTCATTTAACCAATTCAAGACCCTTGTCCGGTTGTGAAGTTTCTACTCACCAAAGACTATTATGAAGTACACTGGTCGCCAGAGCACGCTCAGCTAGCTCTGGTGGAGTGCGATCTGTGCCGCCTTAACTGCTACTCTCCGAGCAGATGTTCTGACTACTACAAACGGAATCTCTGCTGGAAGAGTGAATCATATAGACTGGTTCCCTGCCCTAATGAAATAAGGGGCAGGTAACGGGTTCCTACGACCTTCAACTAGGCTGTAGTACGCCCCGTTGTCGCTAGGGCAAGGGCTCTGTGGTTCCGCATATATCTCCGCCGAGCCCCCTAGTGGATACCCCGGGAACCAGTGTATCTGCTGGTCTGCTAATCCCACAATGCAACAGAAAAATGGAGGCGTTACCAATAATGCACCACGAAACTGCAATCCGTTAGTCTAACTAGGCCAGGCTGCCAGGCTATGAATCATATAGCTCATTCTCACAGCAGATCTTTCGTTGCGCTTGGAGAGTGCAGTATTCTGATGTTTACATCATGAATATGCTAATAGAAGGAGAAGGATCCTTCCCACAATGCACCTGACCATCCCAGATTAAAGATTTGGGTTCAATTCAGTCTATGGATCGTTTTCTGTAACCCACTTATACCCAGTCAACTTGTCATTTCTCTAATTGCCTGAGTCTAGGATCAACACATATCAAGCACCAGTGGGTCAATGAGGTATTTCGGTCTTGAGTGATTGGTCATGGTCAGCTGGGCACGCCTCTTAAACAATCAAACACTGGCACCCTGCTCCTTATTCAATAGCACAGCGAATAGCACGCAGATAGTGAAGGGACAAAACCCCTGTTTTTGTGCTAAACTGTTGGACTTGGATGGGACGTGGTAAGGAGGTAGATGAAGGTGGTCGTGGGAATTCTTCTTACTCCTGATTTCCTGCCGGTCTCCGATCATCGGGTTTTGACAGGTAAGACTTCGTTCAGCGGTACTCGATTTAATTCCCTCGACAGTACGTTGACAGGCAGAAGAACTCGAGTACTGACAATATACCTCCCCAAGGTGTCTGGCTTAATAAGCAAGAGGGACACGTGATCAACGCTTACTTTCCTATGATTGAGGTACCTGAGTAACAGAAAATCCGGAAAATTCTGTCAGCAGTTCATGTGAGTGTGACAGGGCGACTTGAGAAGGGGGGGAAATGTCAGAATCTAGCATGGGTAGGGTGTGTGTGGGCAGGGTGTGTGAGGGCAGTGTGTGTGTGGGCAGGGTGTGTGTGGGAAGGGTGTGTGAGGGCAGGGTGTGTGAGGGCAGGGTGTGTGAGGGCAGGGTGTGTGAGGGCAGGGTGTGTGAGGGCAAGGTGTGTGTGGGCAGGGTGTGTGTGGGCAGGGTGTGTGTGGGCAGGGTGTGTGAGGGAAGGGTGTGTGTGAGCAGGGTGTGTGTGGGCAAGTCGTGTGTGTGGGCAGGGTGTGTGAGGGCAGGGTGTGTGAGGGCAGGGTGTGTGTGGGCAGGGTGTGTGAGGGCAGGGTGTGTGTGGGCAGGGTGTGTGAGGGCAGGATGTGTGAGGGCAGGGTGTGTGAGGGCAGGGTGTGTGAGGGCAGGGTGTGTGTGGGCAGAGTGTGTGTAGGCAGGGTGTGTGTGGGCAGGGTGTATGAGGGCAGGGTGTGTGAGGGCAGGGTGTGTGTGGGCAGGGTGTGTGTTGGCAGGGTGTATGAGGGCAGGGTGTGTGAGGGCAGGGTGTGTGTAGGCAGGGTGTATGTGGGCAGGGTGTGTGAGGGCAAGGTGTATGAGGGCAGGGTGTGTGAGGGCAGGGTGTGTGTGGGCAGGGTGTGTGTGGGCAGGGTGTGTGTGTGGGCAGGGTGTGTGAGGGCAGGGTGTGTGAGGGTAGGGTGTGTGAGGGCAGGGTGTGTGTGGGCAGGGTGTGTGGGCAGGGTGTGTGAGGGCAGTGTGTGTGTGGGCAGGGTGTGTGAGGGCAGGGTGTGTGAGGGCAGGGTGTGTGTGGGCAGGGTGTGTGAGGGCAGGGTGTGTGAGGGCAGGGTGTGTGAGGGCAGGGTGTGTGAGGGCAGGGTGTGTGAGGGCAGGGTGTGTGTGGGCAGGGTGTGTGAGGGCAGGGTGTGTGTGGGCAGGGTGTGTGAGGGCAGGGTATGTGTGGGCAGGGTGTGTTAGGGCAGGGTGTGTGTGGGCAGGGTGTGTGAGGGCAGGGTGTGGGTAGGCAGGGTGTGTGTGGGCAGGGTGTGTGAGGGCAGGGTGTGTGTGGGCAGGGTGTGTGTTGGCAGGGTGTGTGAGGGTAGGGTGTATGAGGGCAGGGTGTGTGTGGGCAGGGTGTGTGTGGGCAGGGTGTGTGAGGGCAGGGTGTGTGAGGGCAGGGTGTGTGAGGGCAGGGTGTGTGAGGGCAGGGTGTGTGAGGGCAGGGTGTGTGTGGGCAGGGTGTGTGAGGGCAGGGTGTGTGAGGGCAGGGTGTGTGTAGGCAAGGTGTGTGTGGACAAGTCGTGTGTGTGGGCAGGGTGTGTGTGGGCAGGGTGTGTGTGGGCAGGGTGTGTGTGGGCAGGGTGTGTGAGGGCAGGGTGTGTGAGGGCAGGGTGTGTGTGGGCAGGGTGTGTGTGGGCAGGGTGTGTGAGGGCAGGTTATCTTAGTTGAAAATGTATGGGGGACTCATTAAACCACGACCCATTACACAAAACCTGTCAGATACCACAACTGTGGTATACGACCTCAAAGCCATGGTTTACGAAAAATAGTCCCTTTGTGCTATAGAGCAAAAATTAGTCCCTATTGATATACTCGGGTTAAGTTTATTAGATAAGATGGATAATAAATACAACAAACGATGGTTTTCTGGACAGGCGGCTCTGTAAACTACTCGAGGTTGACGTCGTAGTACACTCGCTGATGCTTGTCAACCTCTTATCGCTTCTGTCCGCCTGTCCACAAAACCATCGATTATTGTCGATTTATTCTATTGATAAGCTCCTCGTATTTTGTTTGGAGTTGGGGTCTAGAAAAGAAACTGACGAGTGTTTGGTCTGTGTCCCCATTTGCCATCGACTTTGGAGAATGCAGTATTATGAACGAGGTGATAGCCGAGTGAATATTCTTAAGTACTCCAAATGAGATGACGAACAGGGACTCAGACCAAACACTAACTGCATGGAGTTGTCCCCTAGTATTAACTACCATATAAGGAATAGAGTAGTCCCAGTAGCCAATGACTGCATTCGGAGCAAACCACGACCTTCACCCTGACCTCCTTACATGATATTTATAGCGCCTTGGGGCAGTTCTATATTCTATAGTTGACCTAAAATCTAGTGGGCCAAAACCACCCTCCTAATATGTTTCTGATTTCATCCTTGCCTGCAAATATTTATCTGTTTATCACCTTTATAGAGTATGAGTTCCCGTACTTTCAAGCCTGTTGGGTATGAGTTCTCACCGGTAAGCCTAGGGACTTTTAATACCAGACTAAGAGTAAAATATCCCAACAAATGGATAGTTATGTACCGTAATACTACATCTCTATGATATGTCATATATTTAAAGGGGAAACCTATGGGAGTTAAGGGTCAAAGCTCGTATCCAATCAAGTTTGAATCGCGTAGTAATTCACATAGCGAAGCAGCATGAATTACATAGTGATTCAAATGAGATTGGATCAAGCTCTGACCCTAAACTTGAATAGGTTTCTGAATTTATCTCACCCTTCACATTGAC
The DNA here is from genome assembly GCA_950022655.1 of Alentia gelatinosa. Taxonomy (NCBI): domain Eukaryota; kingdom Metazoa; phylum Annelida; class Polychaeta; order Phyllodocida; family Polynoidae; genus Alentia; species Alentia gelatinosa. The sequence continues at coordinate 2,402,371 of OX465589.1, forward strand.
TAATGGGCTGAACTTTGTGACATAGTCTCCCGTTGAGTTTTTATTTTACTAAATCCTCAATGGGTGTTGGATACGAGTTCCCGATGGTATATCTATGCGGAGAAAACAGGGACAAAATGTCTGCATCAATAAATGTGTAGCGGACCACTGGTCATTGAGAGTGTATGACCACTATCTGCGGCGCCCTTACCTTCCCAGTAGCGGAGACAAAGTCGCTACCCTGTGCTACCGCTTCTGCACGGTTGGTTTGGATTGACCCATGGTAGGCCGGAAGATGCGGGATCTACTACCAAGCTTAGCCTAGGACAGAAAACCAGACTCTGGACTATTTAGGTATACAGGTTTTATTATACCTAGCGATGTTACTGTTCCTTGGTGCTGCGGGGCACCAAGTAATGCAGGGGAAGAGATTCTGGTCTCTTTACCATTGAAAGGTTTATGGGGAAACCTAACCAACACCGAGGCTTTTGGCGTTCACTCAACAGAGAGGCACCGTGAGAAGACCTGTCGACCTGCTGCGGACTATATACTATAAACTGACTGAGTTACGTAATGCAGGCGACCCCGTAGTATTTGCATACAGGGTCTGCCAGCCTTACCGCACAGCGGGGATCGGCACTCACTCCACCTAGCGTGAAGTGAAACAAACACGACTTGGCTACCCTGACCCCTATAATTGGATAGCAATGTGCCGTATTCCTATATACCTATGGGCGAACACTCTATGATTATATAACGCTGCTGGGGTGGAATAATTTGCGTATACTGCCCTAGGTTATGCTGACGCCTTGGGCGTTAATTTTTCCGGTCCTCACTACGTAACTTTGACTTATTTGCACCGGAACATAGTTTCCCTCTAATACTACATCTCTGTGATATATCACATAGCTATCTCTATATAAGCCATGGTCGGCGGTCGGCGGACCTGACACAACTCTCTAAAGTGAACCTGAGACGAACATTTTGTCAAACTGAGACTTTTTTCCCGGTTCTATGATCCCTGGTGCAAGGCTGGTCATGGGTCGGTACCCAGCTGTCCGCTCTGCTTTACAGAGGCCATCAGCAAGGAACCAGCAGCGTGTTCAAATGTCGTCTGCATCTTTCCGCTCCTATCAGTCACGTGCCAGGTCTCACTCTCCCAGCAGATACGTCATTCACGACAGGCGCACCTTTAGAAGGGAAGATGCGGGGGGAGAATGACCACAAAGGTGGTTTCTGTACGCTTCCAGTTGGTTACACTGGCCGCCAGAGCTACACTATGTTAGCTCTGGTGGAATCCGATCTAAACTACCTTGACTTCCACTCGCCCAGCTGATCTTCTCACTACCAGATTCAGAATCTCTGCTGGAAGAGTGAATCATTCTTCCAGCAAAATTTTGATCTTAGAAGTCTCTGTTACAACAGGCTATTGTGGTTGGAGATTGTAGTACTCTTGTTGCCCCTTATTCATATTATTATTTTCTTATTTTGTCTATTTTGATAGACAGACCATGAAATTAGATTTTGTTATCAATTAGCTAAGCTTGGTAGTAAGTATTCATAGTTTATATTCCACTATGTCCCAAAAGTCTACCCTGCTTCGAGATATTTATCTGCCAGAAAGCGATTCGACCAGACAAACCCCTAAGTCGAAGACAGGGGTTTGTTGCCAATCTAACTCTACCTTAACTCTGGGGAAGTCTGATCCGTAGCCACCTTGACTGACACTCTCCTAGCTGATGTTCCAACTACCCGAATCAGAATCTCAGGGGGAAGAGTGAATTATTTTGCCAGCAGATTTTCGGTTGTATGGTGTTGTGTTATTTTTTTGTTGCCAAACTACCAGTGCCTGAGGTTCCCTCTCCCAATGAAGTATCGGTCTGATAGCTAACTCTTTCTTTATAGACTGGTTCCCTGTCCCAATGAAATATGGGACTGGTAACTCCTAGTTGTACACGACATTGAACTTTCGCTGGTTCCCCGCTTATTTGCAGTGGCAAGGATAACCAGCACAACCCTCTCCCACTCTCCCAGCAGGATCTCTGCTAGGAGAGTGCCTCTCTCCCTTACAATGGTCCCCAAATACCTTATTTCTACTTGTTTATAATAAAGGATAAAGAAAAATGAAATAATGCAACCTTTCAAAAGATAAAAGATAATTTATTAGAATTTGTCTCTAAAAACCAGCATAGTACTAGCTGAACATTGTTACCTATGATGCACCAGAAAAATTAAGGTGTTACCCATAGTGCACGAAAAATTGAGGCGTTACCTGGCCAAAAATGTGAGTAAGCACATAGGCCAGGCTTCCAGGCTAGAACAAAGCGGATCAAAGATGACTTCTGAGAATATCTCTCTTAAAACTAACAGATTTTGCCAGCTGAGTGCAATCCCACAATGCACCAGAAAAATGGTGGCGTTACCCACAGGAGGTGTGAAGCGCAGTGCCCCCTATCGGTAACGCCTCCATTTCTTGCACTCTGCTAGCAGAGATCCTGTACTCTACTTCTGCAAAAGATCTGCTGGAGAGTGCCAGCCTAGACTTGCCTCAGTCCCTGTATCCTTTACTTTTTATTTTATTCATTTTATCTAGACTTGTAATAGGCTTTCAGGCCTTACAGCCAGTACAACAGGACTGCTGTAAAACATTTAGCAGCAGTATTTCTTCAGAATAAAGCACTGAAGGTAGTAAATCGTTAGTATAAAAGAAAAAAAAGACTTGTGCAAGTCTATGTTGAGCCAAGAGAGGTGGCGTGACTGTCAGTTCAAGGTCTTTCTCTAGTATCATTCTCTACTCTGTGGTATTACTAAGAAGTAGTTACCAGTCCCTTATTTCATTTGGGCAGGGAACCAGTCTGGCATCACCTGGCCTGATATCTGAGTGCACACTAGACTGGTTCCCTGCCCAAATGAAATAAGGGACTGGTAACGGGTTCCTACGTAACACCCGCCGAGGTTGGGTCACAGAGTAGAGAGATATCTATTTTTACTCTGTGGTGGGGTTTCCCTACGCTCTGGTGCCAATCATTGGGATATCCCTTTATTAGTACGGCGGTCGGCGATCACAAACACCTCAAATTATTTACTTCTGCAGTATTTTGCTGCAAAATCGCATTAAAAATCAGTTATTGCAACCTGTCCCATATAAAAACATCATTGCATACTTCATATTTTCTAATGATAATCCCACAATGCAACAGAAAAATGGAGGTGTTACCCATAGTGCACCAAAAAAAGGAACCCGTTACCTTAGTCCTTTCACGCACCGCGCCGCCTTAGGCTTACGGTACGTAAAGGTCTAACAGAGCATGGCCACTATTGGCCAGTCCCCTTCAGTGAGAGTTATAACTAAGGACCCTGGGACCCGTTTCAATAGAATGTGTCACTTAGCCACTTAGTGACACGACTAGTGACAGGAATAGTGACAGGAATAGTGACAAAATTTAATTCTCGTTTCAAAAGGCATGTCACTATTGGGGTGGTGTGTCCGTTCACTATTGCCGACATTGTGACATTACTCCCTGGTCCTGACAATGAATGGTGATAGTGCAACCGGGAACAAGTGCTGTGAAGGTGAGGTCACAGCATAAATTATCGACTGCGCTTGAGTAATTTTACACTGGCCACCAGAGCAGCATTTTCTATGACAAAATTCAAATGTGAATATCTCGAAATTGCATTCGACGATCTCATTCATATTTGCCATGTTTATAAGTTGTATGTGTCCCTAACTGGGGTTAAAGTTTCATAGCTTTATTCCAATGGTAAGTAAAGTTATGTGTTTGTGACATCAAAAACGAGAGGGTATACCCTCTCGCTATTATAGACACTATAGTGACCCTTTTAGTGACCGGACAGCCACTTCTGAAATGGTACAAGCCACTATTTGCGGCTGTCTCTTACCCAATGTCCCACAAACGGTTGTCCCTTAACTATTGCAACGCGAAGTACCGCTATTGTGTCACTAAACCCAATAACGGACGTCCTACAGACTATTGAAACGGGTCCCAGGAAGAACTAGAAATTTTGATGCAACCATGCTGTTTGTACCACGACCGAATTGTAATGCTTTTATGAACTCTTTAATATTTAGAGGATCCAAGACTTGGAATAACCTTTCACCAATAACTCGTAACATACCTACCTTAAAACAAATCAAGGCCATATCAAAAACCTGTATGAAGGAACTTGTACCTATCAAACTCCCATGAATGATCGATTAATACTAACTACCCTGCCAACCAGTTTATATTGGAAATGAAGTCTAAATTATCCAGCAACGTATGCCTCAAAATGGCAGCGCATAACAGTCTGAGTTTGAGCCTATGCGCCCTGGCCCTAGCGACAACAGACTGTACTAGAGTCTACTGTTTACCTACTATATTTAAAACGTTAGAATTCCGTCGAATCCGCTTGGAGAATCTCCCGCACATGGGGACAGAATGAACCCAATCTAGGGTGGGAGACTGAAGGGCCACGAGAGTGAGATTCTCGTGTAGTACTTAACTGAATCCTGCTACTATTTTTCGTGTTTCTCTACACAGATGTACTTCTATCCTTAGGATTTGTTTCTAACTGTACTGAAATCATAATTTAGAACTATAGTTTTCCAATTACCTTGCCCCGTGATCAGCTACGAGAATAATTGCGCTGGTTGCCGGCAAAAGTATCGTGTCACGTGAAATAATAGCAGCCGTAATGATATATAATATTTAGTTGCAACTACACACGAGAGAGGGCGCCAACGTCAGGTGGTGGTAAACCTACACTGACCACCAGAGCAGACGTTTGCTTTGCCCGTACCACGTAGCAGTGAAGTGATCCATCTCTCTAATCTGTGGCCACATTACGAATCGACGAAGTCGCTAGTACCTGGCCTATAATGTGACTAGGCCAGGCTTCCAGGCTACTGTTACCTGGCCTATAATGTGACTAGGCCAGGCTTCCAGGCTACTGTTACCTGGCCTATAATGTGACTAGGCCAGGCTTCCAGGCTACTGTTACCTGGCCTATAATGTGACTAGGCCAGGCTTCCAGGCTACTGTTACCTGGCCTATAATGTGACTAGGCCAGGCTTCCAGGCTACTGTTACCTGGCCTGTAATGTGACTAGGCCAGGCTTCCAGGCTACTGTTACCTGGCCTATAATGTGACTAGGTCAGGCTTCCAGGCTACTGTTACCTGGCCTATAATGTGACTAGGTCAGGCTTCCAGGCTACTGTTACCTGGCCTATAATGTGACTAGGCCAGGCTTCCATGCTACTGTTACCTGGCCTATAATGTGACTAGGCCAGGCTTCCATGCTACTGTTACCTGGCCTATAATGTGACTAGGCCAGGCTTCCAGGCTACTGTTACCTGGCCTATAATGTGACTAGGCCAGGCTTCCAGGCTACTGTTACCTGGCCTATAATGTGACTAGGCCAGGCTTCCAGGCTACTGTTACCTGGCCTATAATGTGACTAGGCCAGGCTTCCAGGCTACTGTTACCTGGCCTATAATGTGACTAGGCCAGGCTTCCAGGCTACTGTTACCTGGCCTATAATGTGACTAGGCCAGGCTTCCAGGCTACTGTTACCTGGCCTATAATGTGACTAGGCCAGGCTTCCAGGCTACTGTTACCTGGCCTATAATGTGACTAGGCCAGGCTTCCAGGCTACTGTTACCTGGCCTATAATGTGACTAGGCCAGGCTTCCAGGCTACTGTTACCTGGCCTATAATGTGACTAGGCCAGGCTTCCAGGCTACTGTTACCTGGCCTATAATGTGACTAGGCCAGGCTTCCAGGCTACTGTTACCTGGCCTATAATGTGACTAGGCCAGGCTTCCAGGCTACTGTTACCTGGCCTATAATGTGACTAGGCCAGGCTTCCAGGCTACTGTTACCTGGCCTATAATGTGACTAGGCCAGGCTTCCAGGCTACTGTTACCTGGCCTATAATGTGACTAGGCCAGGCTTCCAGGCTACTGTTACCTGGCCTATAATGTGACTAGGCCAGGCTTCCAGGCTACTGTTACCTGGCCTATAATGTGACTAGGCCAGGCTTCCAGGCTACTGTTACCTGGCCTATAATGTGACTAGGCCAGGCTTCCAGGCTACTGTTACCTGGCCTATAATGTGACTAGGCCAGGCTTCCAGGCTAGTGAGGTGAGGCGGAGCTGCAGCGCCACCAACGTCACCAATAGGAACTAAGCAGGAAGTGAGTAGCGGCGTTCAGGCAGCAGTCCCGCAGCAAACGGGCGGGCAGAATCCCCGGCCTGTGATTGGTCGACGGGAACGCGCCGGTGTGTGCCCCGCGTACGGCGTTCGGGACGCGGTCAGTCGACGCTCAGTTTGCTCCATTCCGCAGACGACATTTCGCCAGTTTCCCGCCAGAATCCACGGAGTCTCCGCCTGGAGAGTGTACTCGGCCCCGAGCAGCAGAAACTCCACTCTAAAAGTTTCCTGGGAGAATCAGCAACTGACGAGCCTCATTGCGGGTTTCTTTTTTGGATTATTTTTATCACGCGTGGAATTATTGGCATATTGGTGTAATGTTGTCTGGTACGGATTACTAACGGAGTCTTGCTTCTTGCGTTTCCGTGTGACGGATACGGATACGGATTGCAACGCAGTGATTGATTCTTGAACTTCTGTAGCGATATAGCACAGTTCTAAGTGACAGATATGAATACGCAGTGTTGAAATGCAATACGGATTGTTACGCAGTGATTGATTCTTGAACTTTTGTAGCGAGAAATCACAATTTTAAGTGACGGATTAGAATACGCAGTGCTGAAGCGCAATACGGATCGTCACGCAGTGATTAATTATTGAACTGTTGCGGTGAGACAGTACACTTTTAAGTGACGGATTTGAATACGCAGTGCTAAAACGCAATACGGATTGTTACGCAGTGGTAGATTCTTGAACTTCTGTAGCGAGAAAGCACAGTTTTGCGTGACGGATTTGAATACGCAGTGCTGAAACGCAAACGGACTGTGCCGGAGAAACGGATTCTTGATACACATTGTGACGGATTGTGAAATACGGATTGTGATACAATAACAGCGTAACGCTTCACAAGAGGAGTTTACACGGAATAGCGTTACTTCAGTGTCACTGATTCTGATATTCTGATATTGCTTCAATAGCGCAAGATAATAGATTTACAAATACCAGAGCATCGCAGCTGCTCTAGGGTTCAATCAAAAGGTAGAATACATTTTCTTTCACTTTGGATTAAAAGGAACTCAATTTTCACTGGTCTTTGATTTAAGTATACTTCCATACACTCATCCAAGTCTGTGATTTAAGTAAGTGTGAAAAACGCCACAATTTCAAGCCGGTTGATATTTCAAAGATAATTCATTAAATAATTAGTTGATTACGAGGTAGACATTAGGGAGGTGTTTTATAGATAAGGTGTTGCATAGACCTGTTGAGTTGAAACGATCACTGATGGTCTAAGACCTATTTGGATATAGCTTTGCCTTACATGCACAATAAAATAATTTGACTGTGCAATGGAAACGGTCACTATCCACGATCGTCACTACTGTAAAACACCTCCCTTGCATCTGAAACTGCCTTTAATTTAAGACCAGACATGGGTGAAAAATAATTGGATGTCAGAGGCACCCTCCCCCACCCCCCCCCCCCCCAACTTTTATATAGAAAAGATTTAATGTGTATGTGAGGGTTAGGCGTCAGACTTCGATATAGAGGAAAACTGAATTAATATCAATGAAATTAAACTAACCCAGTTTGCAACAGTACATGTATTTACTTACATATTATCGTAAAACCGGATGAGTTTTAATCTTGGCTCCCGTATGCCACGACTGGCGTTTGGCGTAGTGATATCAGGAGGCGGAGCCGAGTGGTATCCGGAACCAAACGCCAGAAGTGGCATTCGGGAGCCAAGATTAAAACGAATCAGGTTTTGATTTTATCCTACCCCTCTCTACAATATTTTAATATCAAAATCATAAATGAAGATCATCAAAATTCCGTATGCCCCTAGTAGCATACAAACGTCCGTATGCCAGTCAGCGTGGCATACGGAATCTCAATGTTAAGCCTATGGGAGTTTATATTAGGGGTAGGATAATATCATATACCTGTGGCTGTATGAAATACGTATGTATACTCCCTGCTTCTACCCATGGCGTATTCATACCCGTACGGCACACTGTGACGTACGGGGTATGTGATCACGTGACTAGGTAAAATTTCGCCATTTTCAGGTATATGATAATACGGAAACAGGCTGACTGTCTTCGTACGTCAAAATACTCGATAAAATTATTGAACACATACATCCCTCTTTTGGTCTGTTATCATGAATAAAAATATACTTAAATGAAATAGCGTCACGAAAGCAGTGGTAACGCGTTGTCATTGGGATCACTGTGTTTCCTACCTATCTGTCATCTGTTTACAAAAAATTCACCGATTATTGCCTAGATAATTATAAAATTACAATAAGATAATCAGAAATAGAATGCTGATATACATCGAACTAATGAGATACGTAAGGCAGAAAAATGTATACATTGAGAGTGAGAAGTTTTCTAGGCTAGCTATAGACGAATGATATACATGTATTACAAGAGATAAGGGGAAAAAACACAATGGGAAACTGCCATTCTCTGCAGGACAAATTCTAACTATGTACATTACAACTACACGCAAGCCGTGTCTCAATAAAAACCAGATTAAACCACATCCAGCTCATGTATAGATTTCTTAAACGTCAATTTATTGTCTAGTCACGTAATAAACTCAGATACATTACATACCTGTGGACGATCATGTATGAAATACTACCCGCTGCTGGGGGTGTGACATTGATAATGTTCGTGCTCGCTAACTACAACGTTTGGCTCACTAACGAAATAAACGCAGCCAGCAAGATCTTCGTGTAGACGAAATATAAACATTCAAAGCAACACAATAGAGTTTTCCAGCACCACTAAGCTATCGGAAATAGCCGAAAAATAATAATTTAAAAAAAAACAAGCATTAAACATCGTATACACATGCCCAATTTGGACCTTTTTTTTAATTTTTTTTTTTTTTTTTTTTTAATACATTATTCTTAACTTAAACTCATAAACAACATCTGCGTCCATTTGACCAAAAGATGCAGTCCTCCACTGGCGGCGTCTGGCCGTATTTTAAAGTTAAATGACCTCAAACTGACATCCTTACGGGCTCTGTAACTTTGTTTTCTCATATTATACTACCTCTTCTATTTTTTTGGCCCTATCCTGTTTTTTGCTATTTGTGAATGTACCTCTCTATAACTGTATTGTCTTGTTTGTCCTGTATATGTATTTGTTGTAATCGACTACATTTAAAACGCCCAACTACGGTGAATTGCATGTCTATACCTGAAGAGAAAAAAATAAAAAAAGATCGAAGTGCTGCATTGTGATAGCACGAGTGTGTTTCTTACTATTATCTCACCCCTGGTATTTTTTCTCTATAAACTTAACATTCAGAACTCGTACCCAACGCCCATGAGATATTTAGGTAAAAATATCCAATGGGGGATTATGTCACAAAGGTTAACCCATTAGGCAATATTAAGGGTGAGATAAATACAGAAACCTATTCAAGTTTAGGGTCAGAGGTCGATATCATCTCATTTGAATCACTACGTAATTCATGTGGCTGCGCCTTATGAAATACTAGTGATTCAAACTCAATTGGATACAAGCTCTGACCCTAAACTTTCTGAGGTTTCTGTAGAAAGAGTCAGAGTTCTTTTGAATCTTCGGTCACGCGGCTTCGATTTGTGAATTACTACACTATTCAAACTCACTTGGGACACGAGCTCTGACATCAAACTTTCATAGTTTAATCATTTCTTCAAGTTATCTTTTTTATATTTCAGAGTTGAAGGAGAACATTGAGTGAGGACAGAGAGAGGTGATTGTTATCTCTGACTGCTCCACCTGCCATACCTGGATACTGACGTCACTATCTACGTCACGAGCGTCCATTACTCTGACGTCATGCTGTGACGTCCATGAGAAGGATACAGTCACACAGGAATTAATTGCCCCCAATCAACAGCAAGTAATATCAAGGTGATGATTGTAGACCGTATTGTACTCTTACAAGCCAATCATTCCCAATAAAAAAAATAAACATTTAGAAAAAATTCAAGAATAATTAAAATAAAAGGAGTCCTTGTTTCTGGACTTTGATTCACCGCCGGCATTATTTTTGAAAAAAGAAAAAAAAAAAAAAAAAAAAAAAAATACCTTTCATTTCATCAGAGGTGATCACATTCATTGGATAACACATCTTTGTTATTGGACAACACATCCTTGTCTCAAAGACAACTGCCTCCTTGGAAAGGCATGACCCTTGTGAGTACACTATCAGATCTCACCAGTGGCCATCTCGTACCTGGAGTAACCATGGAAGACGTCACCGATCCCCTGATCACCAAATCCGGAAGACTGAACAGGTCGACCGTGCCCACCCCAGACATAGTGCGTGACCCTTATATGACCTTCAGCAGCCAGGGGTCAGTGCCTGGAGGGAGTAACCTTGACCTGATGACCTTGGCCGTGACCTCGCCAAGGTCAATGGACTGGAGTGATGGTTTTACGAGTGTGGATGGCGTGGAGGAAAGTGGGAACTACAGCGCTCCGTCCAACAAGACAGGCATGAACATGTACGCCTTTCACCAGGTGAGTGGAACCTTTGTTTCTTTGTTGTTTGTTTTTTTATTTCAGAACTTCATTCAATTCTGTCATGAGGCAGAACTTGCCGATATACTCTTATCCGATACTGGCCCACCCATAGACAGGCTCCAGTCCCTGCATCCTATGGCTACCCTCCTCGCTGGGATACTGGCTCCAGTCCCTGCATCCTATGGCTACCCTCCTCGCTGGGATACAGGCTCCAGTCCCTGCATCCTATGGCTACCCTCCTCGCTGGGATACAGGCTCCAGTCCCTGCATCCTATGGCTACCCTCCTCGCTGGGATACAGGCTCCAGTCCCTGCATCCTATGGCTACCCTCCTCGCCGGGATACTGGCTCCAGTCCCTGCATCCTATGGCTACCCTCCTCGCTGGGATACTGGCTCCAGTCCCTGCATCCTATGGCTACCTTCCTCGCTGGGATACAGGCTCCAGTCCCTGCATCCTATGGCTACCCTCCTCACTGGGATATTGGCTCCAGTCCCTGCATCCTTTGGCTACCCTCCACGCTGGGATACTGGCTCCAGTCCCTGCATCCTATGGCTACCTTCCTCGCTGGGATACAGGCTCCAGTCCCTGCACCCTATGGCTACCCTCCTCGCTGGGATATTGGCTCCAGTCCCTGCATCCTTTGGCTACCCTCCTCGCTGGGATACTGGCTCCAGTCCCTGCATCCTATGGCTACCCTCCTCGCTGGGATACTGGCTCCAGTCCCTGCATCCTATGGCTAATGTCCTCGCTGGGATACAGGCTCCAGTCCCTGCATCCTATGGCTACCCTCCTCGCTGGGATACAGGCTCCAGTCCCTGCATCCTATGGCTACCCTCCTCGCTGGGATACATGGGCCAGTCAGAGAAGGATACATACTAAAATGAACTTAATCATTTGCTTCAACAAGTCTAAAATGAGATTCACACGATGGGATTCATGTACTTTATAGGGTGTTTTTCTGAGACAAATCCTGCTGAGATTCTGTACTCGAACACAATTTCTTCGTCTAAATTATATGGTTTCATTTCCCTGTGACATGTCTTCCCCCTTGTAATTGTTAAAAACATTTCCCACTAAAAAGGAACAGAATCGCATGAGATTTTGAACCCTGTGAGGTACATGAATCGCACCGTGTGAATTCCATTTTAGGAAAACCCAAAACGGATGCCAACCCTCATTGCTGAGAGACTCATAAAGAAGTGCTTTAGTGTACCTTTTAAAAGTTCTGCTTCAAAGGCAATAGGTCTAGTCTCCAATCTGGGTGTTTTTTTCTATATGAGCATTTATAGAATGGTTATCATACAACATATCCTACCGTAGTACCATCATACCTTTGTTTCAGTGGGGCTTTTTTTGTTTTTCATTATTATTGGTACGGTCCATTGTAGTATACAATGATCTTCCACCGGTTCTAAGACCTCGCCGATTCATTGCAGAATACCCAACATGGTTGTATTACATTAGATTATTCATAAAGATAGTATTCAATAGCTAGATAACATATAATACAAGTAAGTAACATCATAACAGGTAATAGATGATGCCATGAGTTATAATCTAGAATATATGACCGGAAAAGTAGAAGATGGGAAAATGACAAAAGAATGATATTAGTTTTCGGTGTGATATGAGGGGTATACAGTTTACAGTTAGAGCTCGATCTCATCTCGTTTGAAATGCTACGTAATTCACAAGGCGAAGCTGCGTGAAATAAGTAGCGGTTCAAACGAGATGGGATGCATACACAATATAGACTGCTTTCAGATACAAGCGGTCGTATGCTCAGAGGAGTTGATGCGCAGTAATATCCGAGCGTATGCGAGAATATTGCGCAGAGGCAACTCCGAGGAGCATACAACCGCTTTTATCTGAAACCAGTCTATATTGTATTTATTATCCACCTTTTCCTGACAAGTGGCGTACTGATATTAGTTAATTTTGGTGCGCACTATTTTTTCATATGCACTATTTTTCCGTACGTGCCGGCTTTTGCAACCTGGAGCATACAACATATCCGTATTGACACTTTGTATTAGGTGAATATATCTGTATGCTCCGGGTATGGTGATACACTCTCCCTATGTGTTTTCTATGGACACTTTATATTAGGTGGATAATAAAAGCTCTGATCGTAAACTTTCATAGGTTTCCTCTATAGTAAAGTGGTATGTAATTAAGCAGTGTTCGGTCATAGTTATATATGACATATTTTTCCTCGCATTGATTTTACTCTCCCTTCTCCCGTTTAAGCTCTTCGTGCTAAGGGAATCATATTACCTCTACTGTGTACAAAGATAATAAACTGTACAACATCCATATACAAATCACAAATGAATAAATCAGACTTCGCGAAATCTGATATGCATGCCATACCTAGATGATGTAATTGGGAATTGGGTGGTGTTAATGGATAGTACCCATTTCACCTCGCCCTACCCTATACATTATCCTGCATCCCATTCTCCTTCACATCTCAGGTTTCTGTAGCCTCCTGTAACAAAATACCTCAGGTGTTCCTGGAGTGGCCCCTGAACAATATGGTGTGCAGGATAGATTTTATGAAACATTCGGCTGAAAATGACACCGGTTCTGGGCCCTACTTGAATACCATATTTGCTCTTTGCGCATGCCCACTAATGCATTTCCGGTAAGAGGATATGCTAATTAAAACAACGGATGTGTTTGCAGGTGTATCAAGATTGGTCATACCCATTGTTTTGTCTCATGGTAGTTGATATGGAGAAACTGCATAGAAATCTATAGACATTAAACATACGCACGAGTTTTGGTTGCGGAGTAATCTCACGAGGCAAAGCTGAATGAGATTACATAGCATACATATTACTAATTACATATAAGTTATTAATACATAATTCAAATCAAATATGTAAAATATATTTATGATAAATAAGAACTATAGGATGTTATATAATCTTGTATGACATAATGTTGCGTGACCAAGATGGCGGATAGTATACGGCATGTCATCCTATTGTGGTCTCATCATCCCTAGCATGACCAATTATGTTGGTTTCTATGCAAAGTGATTAGTCATCTAAATTGTCAGTATTTGTTAGTACCTAAAAGAGTGCATTTAGACAGTCACCATTTTGTAGCAGCTCCTCCCTGTCTTGATATTGACCGTACGGCAGCCATGTAGTGAATGGCATATTTACCCTCATTATCACTCGCTCTAGTTCCCGGTCTGGCCACATGGGGGCATCGCGTGCTTACATGACAGCTGATTTGTTACTGACATGAGCGGCCCTCCTGGCATGTGCGACAGACCAGAACAAGACTGGTCAATCCTCATTGGCTGCTACATCAACAGCCAATCACAGCACAGAGTTTACAAGCTCAACCTGCAGCAAGATGCCACCTGCTGTCTGTATATAAGCTGCAGAATATGTCATTAGAGTGCTGATTCCATAGAGCAACCCAAACTTGCTGAAATGGAGAAAATTGGGAAAAACTGTTTCAGCATAGCTGGCAGTGGAAGCACACATTTTTTTCTGGTAATTTCAGATGCTGATGATATTTATCTCGTGAGAACATTCACCATATAAGATATTCTTTAATATAATCCAAAGAGACCAGAAACTTTCTCATAAAATCTGGTGAAATCAACACTTAAAATTAGTTAAGTTCTTGACTCATAGTAGTACCTAGTACATCTGTGTTTGAGTTCTTACTCCCTTCTTCTTAAGGTCTACACCTAGCTAGTCTAGGCCTCTAGGCTTTACACAATGACATTACCATATACTTACAGAGAATTCATATTCAGTGTTAATGGTGCAATGCCTACCTGTCACAGCATGAAGGCTCCTGTGAAAGCTTACCTGTAACAAAGAAATGAAAATGGCTTTGTCATTATGTGCATTAGAATAATTTTACTTTGTATCAGCAGCATTCAAATGTCCCTCACTGAGAAACAATGATAGATGACGTCGCGGTTATTAAATGGTGTTCCCAGATGCAGACTATGAAATGACAGGTAAATGATGTGTCTCACGAAGCAGACTATAAAGACTGCGCCATATTCTTTAGATGGAAATGGTGCTTCATAAACAGGGCAAGAAGCAATGCGTCAACCCTGTCATAACTTCTTACTGGCTCTCGCCTTTTTGTCTAAGAGGGCTGTCTAGTGCGTATTCGTCAGAACCAATCGGATCTTGTCAAACTGATGCTATAAATAGAACAATGAACCACGTTATTCCTTTCACCACCCAGCGGCGCTGACCAATATTAGCCGTGCTCTCTTTGACCATCACGGACATATCTCTTTACTCTGTGCCATACGAGCCGGACTATTGTAAGCTGTACTGTGATTGGTTCAGATAAATACGCACTAGATAGTGGTGTAAAGCTGAAATTTGGGATGTTAGGGCCCACTCATCCGGATGTTTAGCCCAACTATTATAACATTGACATATATCATTGAAATATGCATACATATCATATAATTGATTACATTTCATGAAATTTAAGAAAGCCGGGTCATTTCTGTTTTTAGTGCTAACAAGCTAACAAACATTAACTAATTCTGCAAAATTTGATGGGCCCTTACATCCATTTATGCTAATCCTTCCTCCCGGCACCACAGGTGTGACTGCTGCATCATGGTGTGGCGGAGGTGTGACTGAGGCTTTCACACTCCCGGTCTCGGCTGGGCCCCAACTTCCCGACTTTCGGGTGGTGGGCCCTAATATAGACCATGGAGACCATAAAATGTGATCCTACCACTGCACGAAAACCACGCCTACAGATGAGGTGTATACACATGGGGATTAAGACGACCTTGTAGACGCAAAATACCTACTTATATACGCCGGGCGCATTCATATGTAAAATGATGGTTTTCGTGCAGTGTACGAATCAGGCCTCCCTCTCAACTCCTATCAGGGACCTCGGTAAATATGTACGATTTCTTCCTAAATTCATCATCAAGTCCAATAGAACATATTGGACGTTAAACTATCCAAACAAACACACAAACTTCTATCAGGCTCTATACATTTCTTCCTGAAAGTTCTCCCCTGTCTATTAGCAGCGTCAATTCTTTATTTCCATGGCTTAGAGCCATTGAGACGTTGAGTTGTAATATCACCTCAATGTGTAAATATGTTTTCTCATTAACTAGAGGCCAGTGAGAATGTATCCTTTAAATAACAGGCTTGGAGCCGGTGAGAACGGTGCGTTTATAAGGTAACGCCGTCGGTAACGTTATTTAGGAAACGATATTTTCTCCTCGCACCGCTTCTAAACGACTCATTCCTGCCATTCATACGTGACGTCACATGACAGTGACGTAACAGCTGACGTAATCATGACGCCAAGTCGTCGGTCGTTATTGTAATAACGATCGGTCACTGCGTATGTTGTGAATGTCAATAGGCGATAATGTAGGAGTGTGCGAGTCAGTGTTGTCATATTCAGTATGTATGAGTGAGGGGCGCGGTGTACGGTCACTGGACGTGTGTGGACAGGGACCCGTGAGGGTTTAGTAACATGCCCCAGCTGTCTGCAATAAGTAGTGCTGAGTGTGTATACATGTCTATCATATCATAATCCTCTCCAGGTGGGAATGCCATAAGGCTGCCAGCATGGGGTGAGAATGCCATAAGCCAGAATGTCAGTGAGGGGTGAGAATGCCTTAAGGCAGTATGTCAGTAAGGGGTGAGAATGCCATAAGCCAGAATGTCAGTGAGGGGTGAGAATGCCTTAAGGCAGTATGTCAGTAAGGGGTGAGAATGCCTTGAGGCAGTATGTCAGTGAGGGGTGAGAATGCCTTAAGGCAGTATGTCAGTGAGGGGTGAGAATGCCTTAAGGCAGTATGTCAGTGAGGGGTGAGAATGCCTTAAGGCAGTATGTCAGTGAGGAGTTAGAATGCCTTAAGGCAGTATGTCAGTGGGGGGTGAGAATGCCTTAAGGCAGTATGTCAGTGAGGGGTGAGAATGCCTTAAGGCAGTATGTTAGAAGGGGTGAGAATGCCTTAAGGCAGTATGTCAGTGAGTGGTAAGAATGCCTTGAGGCAGTATGTCAGTGAGGGGTGAGAATGCCTTAAAGCAGTATGTCAGTGAGGGGTGAGAATGCCTTAAGGCAGTATGTCAGTGAGGGGTGAGAATGCCTTGAGGCAGTATATCAGTGAGGGTAAGAATGCCTTGAGGCAGTATGTCAGTGAGGAGTTAGAATGCCTTAAGGCAGTATGTCAGTGGGGGGGTGAGAATGCCTTAAGGCAGTATGTCAGTGAGGGGTGAGAATACCTTGAGGCAGTATGTCAGTGAGGGGTGAGAATGCCTTAAGGCAGTATGTCAGCAGGGGGGGAGAATGCCTCTGCATTCATCTCACCCCTGGTATTTTTGACCCATAGGTTTAACATCGAGAACATGGCCGCTATGTAGGCCGCCATATTTGTGAGGAGATTATACCACTGACGGTGCCAACATGGCAGCGCCCTATGGAGGCCGCCATGTTTCAGCTACCTGTGAGGAGAGTATACCCACTGACAGTGCCAACATGGCGGCTCCCTATGGAGGCCGCCATGTTTCAGCTACCTGTGAGGAGATTATACCACTGAGAGTGCCAACATGGCGGCTCCCTATGGAGGCCGCCATGTTTCAGCTACCTGTGAGGAGAGTATACCACTGAGAGTGCCAACATGGCGGCTCCCTATGGAGGCCGCCATGTTTCAGCTACCTGTGAGGAGAGTATACCCACTGACAGTGCCAACATGGCGGCTCCCTATGGAGGCTGCCATGTTTCAGCTACCTGTGAAGAGATTATACCACTGACGCTGCCAACATGGCGGCTCCCTATGGAGGCCGCCATGTTTCAGCTACCTGTGAGGAGAGTATACCCACTGACAGTGCCAACATGGCGGCTCCCTATGGAGGCAGCCATGTTTCTGCTACCTGTGAGGAGAGTATACCCACTGACGGTGCCAACATGGCGGCTCCCTATGGAGGCCGCCATGTTTCTGCTACCTGTGAAGAGATTATACCACTGACGCTGCCAACATGGCGGCTCCCTATGGAGGCCGCCATGTTTCTGCTACCTGTGAGGAGAGTATACCCACTGACGGTGCCAACATGGCGGCTCCCTATGGAGGACGCCATGTTTCTGCTACCTGTGAGGAGATTATACCACTGAGAGTGCCAACATGGCGGCTCCCTATGGAGGCCGCCATGTTTCAGCTACCTGCGAGTTGATCATACCACTACCACCGGAACAAGCATAAAGGGCCGACTTCCGGCGGAAATGGGCTGCTGGTGGCGCCGGCTAGCGGTGCGGCAAAGCGGCGTGGATGTATTGTGAATGGGGAGGCCTTTCTCTTGTGATGAGTGATTGAATCATGGATGATATGTTATGTAATTAGAGCCGAAGTGACCGGGTGAGCGGACCAGGTGATACGAGAGTGGGGCGAAAGCACAGTGGGGCCGACCTGACTGAGATTTCTACCTGAACTCATCACATATATTTGATCACCACCCTCGTATTGTCCATATTTTTGATGAACCTTACACCGTCATTGTAGATTTGAGACAGAGTTATTCAGAGACGATAGTAGTAAACTAAACTTCAAAAGTAACAAACGAGACCAAAAACAAAATTCTAGCCTCAAACCCCCATGGGTTTAGCACTAAGCCTCGTTCTTACTGGTCACCGGAAATGGTGTTTTGAGCACGGGTATCTGCCGTTTTAGCGGGTTCACTTAGGCTCCCTATTAGATCATGTACGCTTTGTTATGAATCTTTCTCACATTTCACAATTTCATCCGCTTGTTCACATTCAATCATACTCCTTTCGCAGTTCCCAATTAATACAAAAAGCAGACTGAGCCATCAGGTAGCCAGGTGTGACGGCGTACCTGAGTAGAGTTATTAATATTCATCACGTACTACTCTTACAAAACACTCCCCAACACATACACCTTGTGAACAAGATCAAAATTAAATTAAAATTCAGAGTTTATTTCACGTCTGAGAGAAAAGCATCTCCTTTGCTTCCATTTGAATAAACATGAAGGTCTAATATCAAATAGGAATTCAGACTAAGCTTAAAGGCATATCGGACAATTTAGAGTGGCGCCACCTGGTGATTTTCAGATATTGTTAATTGCCAGTCAGAACTGGTTGCTTTTGATTTATTATTTCAGTTTGACCTGTAGGTCAAGACCGAAATATATTAGGGGAGACGGGGAACGGTTTTTGCGGCTTATATCAAAATACATTACAGTAATATATTCAGGAATCCTGAATAATTATACCCTCGATACCCTGTGGTGAACTGGTCAGATGTGGTCCGCACCCGGTGACAGTAGTGTATTTCTATATATTGCGCAGGCACCCGTTACGGTTCAATGAATACCTACTAGCGGATGGGGCCCGTACTGGTCAGATTTGGTCCGCACCCGGCGACAGTAGTGTATTTTTATATGTTGCGCAGGCACCCGTTATGGTTCAATGAATACCTACTAGCGGGTGGGGCCATGGGGGTGTGCTATTTTTGTTCGAACCGAAAGTATGGCAATGTCATATCAACTATTAATCCTTGTGTTATTGATGAATGTGTAAATTCAGCTTCTTGTCCAGTATATCCCACCTTAATAGGTAAAGTAAGGCAATTTACATTTTCTTGATCTACATAGGAATTGTACTGAAATATTCTGTTAGAATCCTCAATTCTTTCAAAAACAAGAACTGTGACTTATGTATTTTAAAAACCAAATGTGTAGCACTATGCATCTACAATATTCTCTGAAAGTTTGAGGGAAATAACATGGGTTTTACGATGTGAAAAAACAACTTTTTTTAAATTTCTATATATTCTATCATAAAATTATCATAACATTGATCTCTAAACCAAAAACTAACATGGTGCCCCCCAATTTTTAAGTTAGATATGTGTTCGACAACACTTGGAGATCATCTTATCAAATTTTCAGGAAAATGACCTGGGTTCAATTTTCAAGGCAAACTGTCGGATAAGTCTTTAAGTGTACGTGTTTTATGTAATAAGAGAAAACCAGCTCGTCTGTCTTTGTAAACATGAAAATGCATATCCACTTAGCTCATAACAACATCTTGTATGCTCTAACCGCTATTACGCCTGAGCGTATAAGGGCAATAATCGATATTGGAACAAATCCTGGTGTTTACGGATGACTTGGGTTTGTTGGTTGTCCCTTACTCACAGTCAGGTGTGAGTGTGGGTGTGACAGGAGGCCCAGAGAGGTGTGAAATCTCAACGACACATGAGACTTTATCAATAACGTATGTTTGTTTAACTAGGAGCAAATGGTCTGTTCATCGTAGATGAATGAGCGTGCAATTATACATGAATAACCAATAAAAAGGTTTGGGTAACATTCAGTTTATATGGATCGCACTTGCACCCATAAACTTGCCATATCTGCAACTGCCTATCTTGGATCCAATATACCAGGCGTCAGTGGGACAATGAGGTATTTCAGTCTCTGGTGATTGGTCATGGTCTGCTGGGCACGCCTCTTAGACCCTGAGACACTGGCACCCTGCTCTGTTCTCACTATCACAGTGAATAGTACACAGTCCCACCCCCAGCAGTGGTAGATTTATTGCTATATCAAAAGCCAATCCTTCTCATACCATGTCTATGTGGTGTGGTATGCAGCCACCTTTCTCCTTCACCCCCAGCAGTGGTAGATTTATTGCTATATCAAAAGCCAATCCTTCTCATACCATGTCTATGTGGTGTGGGAAGTAAAAGAACTCTCATCCCGGTAAATGTGTAGGGGTGACATTTCTACCTGAATTCATCTCATAGATTCGATCAACAGTCTAGTGGTGTAAAAGAACCTTGAGAAAGTCTGGAAAGGACCTATAATGGTTGACTGGACGGTAAATCTAACCAAACAAACAAACAAACACAGACAGTGAAGGGACAGTTTGTATGCATTACCCTGAAAGTCTATATGGCACCACTCTAACCTCTAGGTAATGTATATAGGGCGTGCACCCACGCGTGTCCCCCCAAAGTGACCCCTTAACTGGGGTTAATAAGCATTCTGTACTGAAATAACTGTCCAGGAATTAACTGAGGTGGAGGGGTGATGTGGAGTGCCAGTAGGGGTCCATAAAAGGTTTGACTGTCTTAAAGATGTGGTGACAGCGAGTAAAAGGACAGTATATACAATCGATCTTAATCTACCCAACTTTGGCAACACCTTTATTCGTTTTTTGTTTAGGTAGCTTAACGTCCAAAATGTTCAATTTGACCAACTTTGGGTTTGATGGTGATTGAATCTGTGAGACAAATTTAGGTAGAAACCATCAAGTTACCAGAAGCAATAATCAGATGAAATATGAAATAATAGCTCACATATCCGCCATTTGGTGTTGGCGAATCCGGAAATCGCTGCGTTTTTCGCTTGGTGTGTCTCCGGCACTATGTAGTGCAGCTCTGGTGGCCAGTGTACCTTGGCCTCACCATCCACTTTGCTGACACATCACCAGGTGGGAGATTACTGTAAGTCGATCGTCATCATTGCCGGGTGCAAGCGCAGGAAGTGCCCACTGCGCAGCCGCAAAGTGCTCTCTTTGAGGGACCGGAAGTAGAAATAACAAAAAACTAAATGTAATAAAGTTTCATATAAAGGAAAGGAATAGAGGGAAACTATGTTCCGGTGAGCAAAATTTCAAAGTTACGAGGTAAGGCTTGGAAAAATTACTGCCCAAGGCGTCAGTAATTTTTCCAAGCCTTACCAAGTAACTTTGACTTTTGCTTACCAGTACTTGGTTTCCCTATTCCTATATACCTTCAAATATCGATAAAGATGCTTAAATCTTTACCTGAAACACTTTGAAGCAAATTGCCACCCTTATCGAGTAACCACAGCAGCTATTGTTTCGTCCCACTGCTGTATTGTATCACGTGATCAGGGCGGGATGAAAACGTCAGAGCGGGACGAAAACGTCAACCTCGACACACAGCTTATTTTTAATGCACCCCCCCAGCAGCGGTATGTAACTCTAGTTAGTTCAATAATGGGTATATAGGAATAACATATTCTGATATACCTGTCAGCAAATGTCAGGTATTTACTGCCCGCTGTTAGGAATATAGAAATCATAAAATTCGGCAAGGGTGTAGCATATTCCCCCGTACGTTCACAGTGTGAGCGTATGGATTCGAACTAATATAGCGCTTATAAAGGGAAAGAATAACATATCAATGATTTAACAATAAAATATAAGTCAAAAGTGTTTCTTTACTTAAAATTATCTTAACCTTGCTTTACTTAACACAGCTATTATATCCTTTGCGATTAGTACATTGAAATATATCTTTAATCCTTTTCTATCTTACAATTATGTATTCTTTAATATATCATTATCCATATTTAATGATGTGATATTGGTTTACTATTTCATATCAAGATAAACCTGTGCTTTTAGGAAAATTATCAGATAATGGGTTTTTATCTAAAAGATATTCTTTCATACGTACAATATTTTCGCGTTATTCACGATGCGACTACAGAACAAGTATAACACTGGACAACGAAAAGCTATCACCATAGAGACCTGACTTTTCCTACCACAAAAAAAAACACACGCTAAAAGCACAAGTCACGTAGATCTAACAATAGCCTCACAATAACGAACACCAGTGCCAGCCAATACAAAAACTCTGATATGAAGAAATGGAGTTGGGAATGGGACCTGAGTGGCCTATCTTAGGCCCATCGAGACGCCTAACGAGCCTAGGCAGCGTCTCAGAGTGAGCCTCGTTTTGGTACAATCCTGTGTTGCTTGGCACGGTCACGTGGTATGGCAGGCCCGGGCTTACGGACGCGGAGTGTTTTCATTGGTCGTTCACTCAGAGGTAATATACAACATATTGAGACCTCTCCAAGCGGAGATTCTGGAGAGTGCTGCGTAAACACGGGCTGGAGAGTGTGTCATACCGGAAATCCTGGAGCTCGCCAAGCAGAGTTCTTGTAGGAGCTACAGTGGTTTTTTTTACAAGTAGTTGGTATTCGGAGGGTTGGATTTGAAACGCAATATAGTGATTGCCATTAGATACTATAGAGGGAAACCTATGAAAGTTTAGGGTCAGAGCTCGTATCTTATGGAGTTGGAATCGCGTAGTAATTCACAAGGCGAAGCCGCGAGAAGAACGTAGCGATGAAAAAAAACTTATACAGCAAACTCCTAACCTAAACGAATTTCATATTGTATTATCTATATGGTATTTATATAGAACTGGATCGAGAATCATATAAATTGATGGGCTGCAATCATCATTCCGGCAAAGCCGAGTGACGATCACGGCACATTGAGGGAGTATTGTGTATTTTACGATTCAAGTACACTTTATGATTTATCTCACCCTTTCAATGACATTAAAATGATATAACAAAGGTGGTTCCTCCACTAGAACAAGGATGTTGTTAGATATGACATTAAATAGCATCACAATATCAGAATAATCAAGATGAGTTACCAAATCTATTATCTCGCATTCACTCACGACCAGAGAAGGTGTGAAGCGTAGCGCTCCCTATCGTTTTGGCATGGTCTCAAATGACAGCTGAATGAGGATTCCTATACTAAAATAAGCTAACTAGTAACATATACATACAAACTGCTCTTTCAAAAAATTGATAGAGTGATATCTAATGTACTCCAAACCACAATAGAGCTCAATAGAGCTCCACATTTTATGGCTGTTTGGTGTTGTTTAATACAACGTTATTTCTCATAGGCTATGGCTTACAAGCCACACACAGTCCATTCTCAAGAGCTCCTTCCCCTCTGCTGGCAGGTTTGAAAGTGGCGCCTTGAACCCTGCCGCGATCGCATATATGAGTTGGGTCCCTATAGGGGGCGCTACACTTCACACCTCCTCTGCTCAGCAACGGCTGTGGAGAAGAATTCTCACTTTACGGGGGTGATTATGGAGTATCTTTTTTTCTGATGCTATTCCTATGGCTAAACTTGTACCAGAGGTGAGATAATGAGGTAAACTAAAGCTTCTAGTCATATCTCCCAGCATCAATCCACATATTCCCCCATTTGTGGGAAATAATGTACCTCGGTAATTATCTTAAAGTCGGTCAGAGATTTACGAAACCATATCTCCATACATCCAGATAACAGTTCATGAATAAACACTACCTCAATGCAGTGACTTCAGGGCTGATTAAATTAAATAGTCGTTTATTTTTAAGTCACACACCCTGATTGTGATCACGAGGCAGATGTTGAGGGGTTTAGATGGCAGCTGATGTAATTAATAATGAGCTGTGTGTATATTTATCGTGACAATAGGTTTGGGGTTTTATTCTCTTCTCGTACATTCAGCGAACCTCAGCCACAACGTAAAACACACATAGGAACAGCTCCCTTGTGAATTCAAAGACAATGCATCATATGTAGTATGGTCTGATAGAAATGTAGCCTAAACCTTAATAGTAAGAGATTTCAAGGAGCCATCCATGAATTATGTACCCAACATTTTCTCACCCCGGTATTTTTCTCCATACGTTTAACTTAGGAGCTGATACTCCAAGGCCATGCAGGCTATTGGCATATACTTTGTAGAATGTTCAATACAATAAGGCAGTAGCCAACAAGTTATTTTTGTTTCTGAAGATGGAATTGGATATAGATACTTCTGGAATTGCTGTATTTATAAAGACGAACTTGGACTTTATCTTTACCCGGTATTTTCCTCTATAGGGTGAACATTAGGAACTCATAAATCATGGCCGTGAAGGTAATGTACCCAATACTCAATGACTAATTCGGTGAGTTATTTAATTGATTAATAATGTTCATGTTTATGTATACGGGGTAGGATAAAATCAGAAACCCATCAATCGGATCAAACTCCAGGCTAGCAGTTGGAGATTTTAAAAAATATATAGAAAATATTTATCCTTTGAATAATGAATGAGCCAAGAACCCTCATTGCCTTGTGTAGGACAATTTGAAAAGATGTAAATAAATGTTTTAGATAGAAAAAAACATTCCCCGATATGTAATCAATAGATATAGCGACAGTAGGAAAAGGAAACCAACCATTTTTTTTATTATTCAGAAAACATGTTTAACGACGAACAAAGTTCGCCTAATGTGGCAATCTTCCACTTTGTGGTCGGTACAAAGGAACTATCGGAAACCGGATGAGTTTTAATCTGGGCTCCCGTATGCGACGACTAGAGTTTGGCGTAGTGATATCACGAGGCGGAGCCAAAACTCCAGGAGTCGCATACGGGAGCCCAGATTAAAACGAATAAGGTTTTGATTTTATCCTACCCCCTGTGAACGATATTTTTATGTGAGGATAATAACAAAAAACATGATAAAAACTTTCTGAAGTCTTCCATATAGCTCTCCTTGCTGCTCTGAAGGCGCTTGGAACTACTTTCAGCTGCTGATCTCTGATTGGTCCATTTTTTGTACTCTCCTAGGAGCGATTTTTTATCCGTATGCGACATACAGGCGCATACGGAAAGTCAATGTTAAGCCTATGGCATTTTATATTAGGGGTAGGATAAAGGACTATACACTAGACAGGACAGTGAAGATGTTATGATCTCTTCCTTCCATTAGTATCTTATGATATTTAATTAAAGATTTCTATATATCCACTTCTTGGCATATGGTCACGATCCAAGAACCATGGAAATATGGAAGTCTAGAATAGTATCAAATGAATTTCTGCAATATTATGAAAAGTTGAACAGCAAGGATGCTGGACAAAATATGGTTTTATCATCCGTTGCGCTGCTATTGAAATTTAAGGAGAAGTGCTGAGCTGGTGGGATGGATTGCGGGGTCTACTGAGGCAGCATCTGAGACAGATCCTGCAGTTTAAGACGTGCTGTTGTCCGCGGTAACCCTCTCAGATCTGAAGGCTCCAGACTCAGAGTAGAAACAGAAATTGAGAGTTTTTAAATGTCCACTCCAGACATCATTGATTGCTGTGACGTCATGCTCAGTGAGGGTCCTGTGTGGTAGAGATATGTGGTTCGCTATGAGCAGAACCGAGCAGCTTATACAGATTTATATAAGTCTTATTGAACAAATTGGACGTTAAACTACCCTAACAAACAAAAAAACCAACACTGTGTGGAAGAAATATGTGGCCCCCTGTTAGCAGAACTAAGGACATTTAGTCCAGTAAAACTCATCTATTTACTGTTTGAGTAGACCAGAAACTGACTAGGTCTACCCAGCTTTTTTATGTCAGTGTAGAATGGAAACTGACTAATACAAAAAATCTCAAGGCTCTGCGCAGTACGGGCATAGTCGTCTCATATAGCGACTGCCCCTGCACTATCAGCTGAGCCACTGGGTCCTGTTACACAAGCTTGTCGCTTACGATACAAATTTTTAGCGATTATGATTTGTTTTCTATTACTATTGAACACTCAATCACGATCGCTTAGATATCGCTAGACTGTTGAGATATCGTCTATGTTGACATATAGACTTGTAAAACTCATCTATTTAGTGTGAATGTAGACAGTAAACTGACTAGTAAAACTCATGTATTTAATGTCAGTGTAGAACGGGAATGGAATAGTATGGCGAATCTATTTACCTTCTGTGTAGACTCATCTATTTAGTGTCTGTATAGACTGGAAACTTACTAATAAAGAAAATCTCACTGACCCAAGGTTCTGTGCAGTAAGGGTACCTGCATGATCAGGTAAGCTACTGGGTCCCGCTACATAAGTTTGTCGCCAAGACCATCACAAACTGTTTGCGATACAAATTTTTAGCGATTATGATTTTTTCTATTACAATTGAACACTCAGTCACGACCGCTGAGATATCGCTGGACCGCTAAAATGTCGCCATATAGACTCGTAAAACTAACCTATTTAGTGTCAATGTAGACCGAACACTGTCTAGGACAACTCATCTATTTAATATCAGAGAAGAATGGAAACTGGCTCTAGACTTTGAGTAGAAACTAGAATTGAAATGTCTACCCAGACATCATTGATTAGGGTGACGTCATGCTCAGTGAGGGTCCTGTGTGGTAGAGATATGTGGTTCGCTATGAGCAGCTTATACAGATTTATAAAACTTATCTGTTTAGTGTGAACGTAGACCGTAAATTGATTAGTAAAACTCATGTATCTTAATGTCAGTGTAGAACGGAAACTGGCTATTGTTATGACATTACTTGCATGTGTACTACATATTCATTTACATTCATCGCGCCCTTGCTGCCTCGAAGCTCTGCCCCGTAAAGTATGATTCACACGAAGAGTACCAAATGGACCTGAGACTGGTGTGCTTCACACCTTTTCACCAGTTGCCACCTATATCTTGCTGGGTACAAAGTTTCACAGATTAGGGTGTTCTACAGTCTCAGGGAAACATGGCAGATTCAATTCACATGGGAGGACCTAACAGGTACATAGTCTCACCCCTACACCCCTACACAGGGTACACAGGGTACACAGGGTACACAGGGTACACAGGGTACACAGGGTACACAGGGTACACAGGGTACACAGGGTGCACAGTCGCCGAATCAGGGTACTTCCCGATGTGAATAGGTGTAATTTTGGACCACTGAGACTCTCAGACTGTGAAAGAATATGTGAAGTACATTTATCGAACCAAAATGCCCCTGTGAAGTGGGATCTGTCTCAGACAGACACCCAGTGAGGTACATGAATCCCACTTAAAGAAACATTTGATGAAATTTTGTTTTTAGTTTTAAGATGGCGTCACTGAAAAGAACTGAGGAGAAGCAATTGTAACACCATCTTCTATTTACAAAAAAAACACACAGTTAACCATCCCCTGATGGTAAACGAGCCGTTGCATGTTGACGGCCTTGACCTCTGACCCCCCACCATCTGATGCTCCGGGAGGTTCCTCTTTAGGAACGTAATGACGGCATCGATCCGCGTTACTCTCGTGAGAACCACGTGACCACGAGAGCGGGCCACACAGGAACCGGAAACGCGTCAATGAATATCGATCCCCCTGGCGGCACATTGTTTTAGATCCTGGTCGGCGTGTGGATGGGCCGGCAGTCAGGTGGGAGGGGAAGTATGGTGGGAGGGCTACTTCCACAAACACGTTATATCTTGGTATATCTTAGTCCCACCTCCAGCAGTGGTAGACTTACTGCTATATCAAAAGCCAATCCTTCTCATACCATGTCTATGTGGTGTGGAGGCGCTGTAGGGGTTCCGCGTACAGCCACCTTTCTCCTTCATCCCCAGCAGTGGTAGATTAACTGCTATATCAAAGGCCAATCCTTCTCATACCATGTCTGTGTGGTGTGGTGTACTGCCACCTTTCTCCTTCATCCCCAGCAGTGGTAGATTTACTGCTATATCAAAGGCCAATCCTTCTCATACCATGTCTATGTAGTGTGGTCTACAGCCACCTTTCTACTTCATTCCCAGCAGTGGTAGATTTACTGCTATATCAAAGGCCAATCCTTCTCATACCATGTCTATGTAGTGTGGTCTACAGCCACCTTTCTACTTCATTCCCAGCAGTGGTAGATTTACTGCTATATCAAAGGCCACTCCTTCTCATACCATGTCTATGTGGTGTGGGAAGTAAAATAACTCTCACTTCGGTAAATTTGTAGGGTTGGGGCGGGGAAGTATAGTGCTGGTTCCACTAAAGGGCTGGTTCCGCCAACACATAGATTTGACGGGGTATATCTTGGTTTATCTCACCCCGGTATTTTTCTCCATAGGCTTAACATAAGGAACTCGTACTACACGGTCGTGAAGTTCGTGTACCCAATACTCAATGGCTAATTTGGGTGATTTTATCAATAAATAATGTTATACGGGGTGAGATAAAATCAGAAACCCACTCAATGAGAATAACTTGGTCCGCACTCCACCTCGTTTAACCACAGAGTAATTCACTCAGCTTCGCTTCGTGAATTACTCTGAAGTCAAACTCGGTGGAGTACGGACCGAACTATTTATATCTCGTGGGTTTTCTTCTAAATATCTTGTTATATCTTACAGTGTCGCAATGTGTCGTACCTCCATTGTCGCGATATGTACCACCAACACGATGGATTTGGCGTGGTATATCACTCATATAATTTTACTATTTGTGTAAAGTTGTTGTAATAATAGCCATGATTGTAAATCTGGACAATGACACTATATCTTCATGAGCTGGAGCCAGTGGAAGATATGATACCTAACTGACCACTCGTTGATGATAAAAACCTTTAAGAAAAAAGGATGAGGAGTTAGTGATAGGGGGACAACTGGGGGATGGTACTTTTTTTATAAATCTATTATTGGACTATCTCTTTCACCTTAGTAGGTGTTTTTTCGCACCCCTCTCAGAAGATCTCACACTCTCTAAGTCGTATTCTGTACTCTCACTATGCTCTATAGGAGAAGAATTCTTAATGAACCTGGCTTAGAGCCTTGAGAATCCACTGGCCTGCCTACCATGCATCAATGCAACCAAAGATTCCCATAATCTCTAGCGAGAACATTGTGTTTGAAATATCTTTGTTTATTCAAATATTCGCCTTTATACTAGATAAAAAGAGAGAACGATTCAGAAAGAGATACTCGGAAATTGTATGCATAAGGAACCATCTGCAAAGAAGAATACAAACACAATAAACGATGGTTTTGTGGAGGTTGACGGTGTAATACACGAGCGCTAGCGAGTGTATCACTACGCGTCAACCTCGAGTGGTTTACAGAGCCGCCTGTCCACAAAACCATCGTTCGTTGTATTTATTATCCATTTTTTCGAACAAATTAACCCAGGAATTGCCATATCAAATAGTATAACAATAGGAACTATTTCTTTGCTCTATAGCAAAAGGGACTATTTTCCTGTTTGCTTTTTCGTTTGGGTAGTTGAACGTCCAATACGTTCTATTAGACTTCTTTCCCGTATACCATGGTTTTGAGCCCGTCTACCACGGTTTTTAATCCGTATACCACCGTTATGGTATCTGACAGGTTTTATATAATGGGTCGTGGTTTACTGAGTCCCCTTACATTTTCAATGGGGTCTTTCTATACGATGGATAATAAAGAGCCACCTGTCCATAAAACGTTTGTTGCAGTTATCATCCATCCGTTCGTGTAAATTAACCCAGGTAATGCCTGTATAATATAGTATATCAATAGGGACTATTTCTTTGCTTTAAAGCACATAGGGACTATTTCCCGTAAACCATGGTATACCACAGATATGAATCCGTATACCACAGTTATGATATATGACAGGTTTTATATAATGGGTCGTGGTTTACTGAGTCTCCATACATTTTCAATAAGGGAACTTTGTATATGGTGGATAATAAATGAGAATATTGTGAGTAATCGTGAGGCAGACGACAATGATGGTCACACTATGGATTATTCATTCCCTCGGGGCAGGAGAACCGCGGATCGTTACAACGCGTTCCGGAAGTGAAACCGAGGTCAAAGGTCGAGCCTCTTACATCAAAGTTACATTTACTCCACTTCCGCTTGATTCCCGCCTTTTCACTTCGCTCGTTGGCCGAGAGGGGGCGTTGTAGGACGGTCGTTAAAGCGCGACACTCCAGAACGTGTGATTCCGGGGCCATTATCAGCAACTGCTTGCTCACAAAATCATCTTTATTTAAATATAGATTTTGGCAATTCTGAAAGAGACAAAGTTCATTGTGGAAACGATTATGGAAGGTAGCATAAAATACTGCATAATGGCTGCGTTTTCACTATACCAAATCATGCTATAACAAGAGAAAACGTATTTAGTGAGCCCGCAGCGATTGCCAATTGAGGTCTTTTGTCCCGTAAAATACGTCTCGACGCCAGAGGCAGAGGGATGTATTTTATGGGTCAAAGGCCGGGAAAGGTATCGCGACGGGTTCACTTACTGTGTTTCTCATTATTAAATTTAAGGAAAACACGAATAAATG
Source organism: Alentia gelatinosa (assembly GCA_950022655.1). NCBI lineage: Eukaryota > Metazoa > Annelida > Polychaeta > Phyllodocida > Polynoidae > Alentia > Alentia gelatinosa. The sequence goes on from OX465589.1 coordinate 2,432,976, forward strand.
CCATTTTATGTACTTGGGAAGTACATTACGAGCACAGTGCGCCCGAACATTCAATACGTCTCAGTGAGCTCGAACATGATTTGTACTACACCTCTAGAAGTAGGTAGTATTTCATAGACGTTCGGCCATAGGTGTATAATAATATTCCAACGGTTTCCTTCAACTGATGTTCATTTTGTGCCACAGTCACTTTAATAAAGTTCATCACGAAGCCTCTATAGCAACAGCAGAACCCCAATCCATAACCCGTTGAAATAGAAATCATGGGCAAACTACGACTTAAGGAAGAGGAAACAAGAGAATAATAGAACATTTCAAATTGTGTACTCATCTCTATCGGTGGGGGCGGGGAGTTAGCACAGTGGCCACCTTTCTCCTTCATCCCCAGCAGTTGTAGATTTACTGTTATATTAAGGTCCAGTCCTTCTCATACCATGTCTATGTGGTGTGGTGTACAGCCACCTTTCTCCATCATCCCCAGCAGTGGTAGATTTACTGTTATATCAAAGACCAGTCCTTCTCATACCATGTCTTTGTGGTGTGGTGTACAGCCACTTTTCTCCTTCATACCCAGCAGTGGTAGATTTACTGTTATATCAAAGGCCAGTCCTTCTCATACCATGTCTATGTGGTGTGGGAACTAAAAGAACTCTCACCTGGTGAATGTGTAGGGTTGAGATTTCTACCTAAATTCATCTCATAGATTCGATCGCCTTGAAACCCAAAGTAATAGAACATATTGGACGTTAAACTATCCAAACAACCAAACAAAAAACACACAAATAGCCACGCAGTCTACACTGTAAGGCAGGGTCGGGCACCACAGTAAGCAGTGCCTTTATCCACAGGACCTGTCTGTGGGGGGCATTGATTCTGAAGACAGAGTACTTGACGTTGAAGTGCTATCCACCTTGTCGACATTGTGCCTCTTGTAGAACAGCCTCCTTTCCACATTCACCAAGTCCTGGGCAAATACTACAGTCGCTGATATAAGTGGTGTTTCCAATGGCCGACAAATCTTTTTTTATCAATTTTTATTAGGAAAAAAATGCCGTTCTTCCATCCGGGCCCTCTGATTTAGCTTTACAAACTAAATACCAATTTTCTTGGATTCCATACAATACTTGATAGTACATACAAATAATCTCAACGAGCTTTGTTCTTTTCCTGTAAAGTTGAATTCACATGGTGGAATTCATGTTCTTCACAGGGTTCAAAATCTCATAAGATTCTGTTCCTTTATAAGTGGAATTCACACGGTGGGATTCATGTACCTCACAGGGTTCAAAATCTCATGAGATTCAGTTCCTTGTTAAGTGGAATTCACATGGTGGGATTCATGTACCTCACAGGGTTAAAAAACTCATTAGATTTTGTACCTTGTTAAGTGGAATTCACACTGTGGGATTCATGTTCCTCACAGGATTCAAAATGTTACAGGATTCTGTTCCTGGTTAAGTGAAATTTACACGGTTGGATTCATGTACCTCACAGGGTTCAAAGTCTCATGAGATTCTGTTCCTTTTTAGCTGTAAATGTCGCCAACAATTACAGGGGAAAACATGTCTCATGGAAATGGAACCCTACAATTTAGACGAAGAGCAGGAAAGTCTAATTAATAAAATTGGATGTTAAACTACCCAAACAAACAAATCTCAGCAGGGTTTGTCTCAGACAAACACCCTGTGAGGTACATGAATCTCAGAAGGATTTGTCTCAGACAAAGACCCTGTAGGGTACATGAATCTCAGCAGGATTTGTCTCAGACAAACACCCTGTGAGGTACAAGAATCTCAGCAGGATTTGTCTCAGACAAACACCCTGTGAGGTACATGAATCTCAGCAGGATTTGTCTTAGAAAAAACACCCTGGGAGGTACATGAATCTCAGCAGGATTTGTCTCAGACAAACACCCTGTGAGGTACATGAATCTCAGCAGGGTTTGTCTCAGACAAACACCCTGTGAGGTACATGAATCTCAGCAGGACATGTCTCAGACAAACACCCTGTGAGGTACATGAATCTCAGCAGGATTTGTCTCAGACAAACACCCTGTAAGGTACATGAATCTCAGCAGGATTTGTCTTAGACAAACACCCTGTGAGGTACATGAATCTCAGCAGGATTTGTCTTAGACAAACACCCTGTGAGGTACATGAATCTCAGCAGGAACTGTCTTAGACAAACACCATGTCAGGTACATGAATCTCAGTAGGCTATGTCTCAGACAAACAGCCTGTGAGGTACATGAATCTCAGCAGGATTTGTCTTAGACAAACACCCTGTGAGGTACATGAATCTCAGCAGGATTTGTCTTAGACAAACACCCTGTGAGGTACATGAATCTCAGCAGGATTTGTCTTAGACAAACACCCTGTGAGGTACATGAATCCCACCGTATGAATCCCGCTTCACAAATCTATTGGTGGCGAGCCCCAAAAAAGGAAATCGTTATTGCCAGGCTGCTATTGTCAAATACTTTATTGAAATTTCAATACAATAAGTCAGTGGCAAACAAGTTATTTTGTTTCTGAAGATGGAATAAAATATAGATGCTTCTGGAATTGTTGTATTTATAAGGGAATACACAGACCTTATCTCAACCTGGTATTTTCCTCCATAGGCTAAATATTAGTAACCCATACTCCACTGCCGTGAAGGTATTATAGCAAATACTCAATGGCTAATTGGGTGATTTATTTACTTAATTAATAATGTTCCTTGTCATGTTCACGGGGTGAGATAAAATCAGAAACCCACTTGATGAAAATTACTTGGTCTGCACTCCACCTCGTTTGCTACATAATTCACTCAGCTACGCTCTGTGAATTACTCCGCATTCAAACTCGGTGGAAAACGGACCAGGTTATTTTCATCTTGTGAGTTTCCTTCTAGGTATTCTTAAAAGAGAATAAACGGTCACTGGAATGATCGAGGAAGAAAGCAACAAGTTTTGGTCAAAGTCGTCGTTCTCCACAATTTGATAAAGAGTGATATTATTTGCTGAGTGAATATTACGTAGCATGCAAATGGGGTTGAGAACAACAAATTTGAACAAAACGAGTTGCTTTCTGCATTCATCTCCCCCCTGTACACGCTATAAGGAATGGATATTAAACTGGATAAAGACCATGGTGAACGGACTGCAATTCTCGTAGGGCCATGGAGAACGAGTTCCCAATGTTAAGCCTATCCATAGAATGATGAAACACGAAATTATGTTCGCCCTCGAGTTATTGAAAGGACCTGGAAATGTAGGTTCAAATCCTGAATCAGATTTTCTGTTTAGAAAGTTTGCAGTTACAAATGTTACGTGTATTTTTATATCTGAAACGCATAAACTTATAATGGAATCTGTAATACGACACTGCGTACTGTAACAAATCCAAATTATTCTTCTTACAAAAAACAAAAGCCATTACCATGGGCAGTGTATCTCTAGAGAATACACTGTCCATGCCATTACTAACCAAAGATAGGGGGAAAAAATGTATGTGTAAATTTGTCCGATGTTGTGTTGGTAACAAATGAGATATTTATCTTGGTAAATTGCGTGGAAAATGTTGGCCTCCCATGATATAAAGTGCAGTGTGGGCGTCTGGCTACCTCATCTCTGCCACCCCTGGATATATCAGAGGAGTTAAAGAGATAAAAGCCTCTGACAATGTACTCAGCACTTCTCTGGTATTAAAGGCATATCGCACATTTGGCGTGAAAATTAAAACGAATGTAATTTTTATGATAATTGAATACAATAATCTCAAAGAACTGTAGAGCACATATCTAACATATTATATATATATATATATATATGACTTAAAAATCGGGGGTCGCAGTACTAGATTTTAATTTAGAGATCATAATTATGATCATTTTATATTAGAATATAAGGAGATTCTAAAAAGTTGTTTTTCACTTTGTAAAACCCATGTCATTATCCTCAAACTTTCACAGAATACAGTATACGTATAGTACTACCTATTCAGGTTTAGAAAATTATATGTCACCGTCCTAGCTTTTGAAAGACGAAGAATATCATATTTTTCAGTACATTTCCTATATATATCAAGCAATTGAAAAAGGGCCTATTATACCTATTGGATTAGGTCAAATTAGACAAAACTCAAATTTTACTCTTTTGAGTTTGGAATATGCCACATATTATCAATTTCAATGAATGAATGGGAATATTTAAAAATCACCAGGTGGCGCAACCGTGAATTGTAGGATATGCCTCTAACTGCGGTACTCAGTTAATATCCACCTCCATTTCACAGTAAGTGACGTCATAACCACGCAGCCGACATTTGTCTTTCGCTGGTTCCCCGCTTGCTGGTAAAGCCATCTAGCCTTTCGCTGGTACCTGATTTATGGCGGAAGGTAAATGCGGCGGAACGGCGGCCATATTGAATCTGACAGTGTCTCACCGCATGGTGTCCGCCCTGATGTTTATAGAGCAGGTGTTGGTGCCGTGTGCAAAGTTCTTAGTCTCTGTGATTCTGTGTGTGTGGGCGTGTGTGTGTGTGAGTGGAGGGTGGGGCTTTGGTCTGCTATTTCGGTATCATCGAAACATGTATTTAATGATAGGCCTTTTTCCATTGGCTGGTGTCACACCTTATGCTTATCTGGTTGGTTACAACAAAGGCCATCCTTCTCATGCCATGTCTATGTGGTGTGGGAAGTAAAAGAACTCTCGCCTCTGTAAATGTGTAGGGGTGAGATTTCTACCTGAATTCATCACATAGATTCGATCACCACCCTAGTGGTATAAAAGAACCTTTAGAAAGTCTGGAAAGGACCTATAATGGTTGACTGGACGTTAAATCAAACCAAACAAACAAACAAACAAATCTGGTTGGTTACGCAATGTCTGCAGCCAAACAAGCCCCTGGCAACGTATTCTTTAGCATTGGATCACTCAGTATATGAGCGTAATACGTTCATAAGACCCATGTATCTCATTTTCAGAGACATAACAATGATTTCATCGTATTCTATGGTATTCCAGCTCCAATTTGATGTATCCTTCATGTATATCATCTCAATGATATTTTAGATATAGCTGTGTGGGTGTCGGTGTCGGTGGAGGGTGGGGCTCTGGACAGCTATTTAGGTATCATAGAAACATTTATCTCACCCCTGGTATTTTTTCACCATAGACTTAACATTGGGAACTCGTATCTAACGCCCATTAGATATATAGGAAAAATATCCAATGGGGGAATATGTCACAAATGATAGCCCATTAGTCAATGTGAAGGATGAGATAAATTCAGAAACCCATTCAAGTTTAGTGTCTCGTTTGAATCACTATGTAATTCATGTGGCTTCGTCTTGTGAACTACCATGTGATTCAAACTCGATGGGATATGAGCATCTTGTATTTGGTAATTGTAGGAAGTAGGGTGGATTCTGGCCTGCTATACCATAGATATACATTTTACATTTATTTTTTAATTTTTGTTTGTGATTGGGGGGGGGGGGGGATTGTGGCCTGCTATATCAGTATCAGAGATTCATGTTATACAGTAAAACCCCGCTTCTGGGGCACCTCGCTTAATGTTCATTTAGTTTAGTTTAATCCCGGTTAGACACCCCGCTTAATTGGACACTTTGCTCGGAACGGAGGTTTGCCCCTTAAGCGGGGTTTTGCTGTATTTACTGCACCTCCGACGGTGGTCAGAGTGAATAATGTGAATTCGACCCGTAACGAACTCGACCCGTAAAATCTTCCCAATTCCAGGAACATATTACAACTGTGGATAAATACTATATCTAAAAGTAAGTATGTTATCTTGGCTTCAAATTTGGTCCTTCCTTGGGAAGAAAACAAACCCTTACCCTACTGAGGCCTAAGCCTATCCCTAACCCTATCCCTTTCCCTATCCTTAACCCTATCCCTAACGTTAATCCTACACCTAAACGTAACTGGTCTTATCAACAATACCCACTGGTTTATTTGTCTAAAAGCTAACTAGTCAGACCTTTACTTCTCCATGAAAATATCTTATTCATAAATATCCTAAACGGGTCGAGTCCTCCAATCGATTTCACCAAAACGGGTCGAGTTCTCCTGACAACTACGGGTCGAGTTTGTTTCGGGTCGAGTTCTCCAGTAACCATCAGAGTAAGGGGGGGTTTATCATACTGATACACTGAGGGATGGTGCAGGTGGAAACGAGGGCTGCAGTCAGTTAATAGTTGTTCAGAGTAGTTTAGATAAGGTGTTGCAGAAGTGAATTTCGCAGAAGGTGCGCCTGACAGGGTCGACTGTAGACTGGCTCCAGTCCCTACATACTATTGCTACCTTCCTTGCTGGGATACAATCAGGGGCAGGCGAATTTTAATTGCTATGACAACACAGGCGGCCAGGGAACTGGACGAGGGGAGGGGAGGGGTAGGAGGAGGTATAGGGTTATAAGGAGCGGTTTGGGGCCATAAACAGTGGACAAGTCTTTGATTCATGGGCCAGTCAGAGAAGGATATATACTATAATGAACTATATTCTGATTGTCTTTAATCATTAAATAAATGTACATAATCAAAGACTTGAGCAAGTCTAGGTCGACTACAGTGGTGGGTGTTGGAGGGTGAACGAGGTAACCATCTGTAGAGCGGATCCTTTAGACGGAATGTCTTGTAATATAGCGGTTCCTTGTAGGTGGTAACTCCGGGGGAGCTCCAGGGGCATGCTCTGGGTGCACCCCTCTCATAAGATCTCACACTCTCTAAGTGGTATTCTCTACAAGGTTCTCACTAAGCTCTATGGGAGAAGAAGTCTTTACGAACTAGGCTTAGAGCCTTGAGAATCCACTGGCACACAGTAGGCCTATTCCCACTAGGTGGCATCATTGAGATTATAGGAGTATTTGAGTTGCATTGATGTACGTCTTTCCCAATATTATGTCTTTAGGACAAAAATACCAGGGGTGAGATAAATACCAGGCTATCCTTACCGTAGCAGTGCTGCCGTGATGCGAAAATTGGTTACCCTGCGAAAAACTTGTTTTATCGCCTACTAGTATCTTGTGCGCATGCGCGAACATGCGCAGTGTTGAAGTCCACGATTGGAGAGTGAAAATCTGCCCAAATTAAGCATATTACGACATATCACGACATGTAATTCTCATGGTAAACTACTTCTAATTTACACTAAAATCACATCAAAATAATAGTACGTCCAATAGTCCGTGAAATCTGACCGGAAGAGCATGTCCAGACGCATGCGCGTATTGAGTGGGCGATAAAATAAGTTTTTCACAGGGCAACCAATTTTCGCATCACACCGCTACTATACGCCCTCCAGAGGCTACTAAACTCCTTATTATCGCCCAAGGTAAAAACAAGTTCCGCTCGCCACTGGCTGGGCACACCAAGACCACATGAACCATAGTTTTCCCATTTATATTTGGAGAATCTGAATATAATTTCAGATTTTTATGTAGAAATAGCTGAAATTTCCATTTCTGATATCGGATTTCCAATTTGAATATTTATAGATACTGTTAAACTGTAAAAATTGTGGGTTACGGTTGGGGTCTACCACCATACAACGGTGGCAACCAGCGAACGCCGGAACTTGTAAACAGACTGAATTATGGGATACCTCAATAGGGCCTATACAATATGTTAAAAAGCAGTATGCAGGACACAGTGGCGGGGGACCAGTTGAGGATCCTGAATTGGTTTCCTGGTCCCTTGTCTGTCAATAGCCTCTGAGATGCACAAGCCCACACATAATTCATACCTCCATTCTCAATCTCATCTCAACCCCCGCTTTTAATCATCCACCCAAGGCATTTCCTCCGTGTAATTTTTTTTTTTTTTTTAATTTGACAATAAAGACAGTACAATCGTCCTCGTATGGGTGTGGATGGACGAGATTAACACGAGAATTGGTGGCTATTGTATTACTTTTTTTCTTTTTTGTGTGAAGGAGAATGTATCTTACAAGGGTTGAGAGAAGTGTTTTCTGTTATAAGTATGCATAGTCAGGCGGATTACACCTTCGTCTGGGGCTCATTAAAAAGACCGCCCATACGTGCCCTCAGGGGGTTAGAAGGACTGATGCGCAACGTTCTCATGTGCCCTCAGGGCAAGGTTTCCGTATGTGAGTGATTTTACAAACTCAGTCATAAGTCTCAAAGTATGGCGAGATATATCATTAACTACCACATATAAAACGTGTAATTTTCGGTACTATCCGCTTGGAGATCTTCCCGCACATACAGACAGAGTGAACCAGACATAGGGTTGGAGACTGAAGCACCACGGGAGTGAGATCTCTCAAATATCGGCATAAAACGTAGATGTAAAAAACTGCATTTTTTAAGGAAAATTACATGAGGGGTTCACAAACTCAGTCAGAACTGGCAAAGTAAGACAAGATCATATAGACCCTCTAGAGGTTACTAAACTCCCTAATATCGCCCCGGGTAAATACAGGATCTTTTCCCGACTGGCTGGCCGTACCTCGGCCGCATGTCTTCCGATGAACAATCATTTTCTGATTTGCAACCGGAGAAACCGAATATATAATTTGAAATATGAATTTAGAAATAACTGTAATTTCCATTTCTGGCATCAGATTTCCAATTTGAAGATTTATAAAAACCGTTAAACTGCAGTAATTGTGGGTTATGGGTCAAAGGTCTATCAGCATACAACAACGGCAACCAGCGAACACCAGATCCTGTAAACAGACGGAATTATGGGATACCCCAATAGGGTGAATAGGGTCAAAAGGGGAGTTATATCCTGTTATTATAAACCGCTACATTACATTCGTACGATCAACATGAGTGTTAGGAATAGAACAGCCCCTTACCTCAGTGGTTACCACAAACACAGAGAGTCTAGCAACAAAAATAGGAGAATATAACAATGTCATATCTCTCAAACATCTGTATAAAAGATAGATCTAAAATATAAGGAAACGGTTATTTTTTGGAAAAATTCTTAAGCAATACATGACATCTTTTGTCAGTGTTCTGTAGGGGGGTGGTTTTGGCCCACTAGATTCAGGTCAACTACAGACTGTAGAACCGTCCCAAGGCGCTATTAACACTATGTAAGGAGGTCAGGGTGAAGGTCGTGGTTTGCTCTGAATGCAGTCATATGCTGCTGGGTCAATCCTAGACTGGCCCAAGTCTCTGTATGCCTCCACCAACCCAACTCCTCCTCTCCTCGATTGATTCCTGGACCAGTCAGGAGAAAGTTCATCCACGGACCTATCCGTGGTTTATCTAATTACATTTTCTGAATAATTTAACGAATGTTCATAATCAAAGACTTGAGCAAGTCTGGGTCTATCCATGCCCTTTATATTCCTTATATGGCAGTGAAGGGAGAGGGACAACTCCATGCACATAGAACCGGGTAGAGAAAGGCTTCCTCCGTCTCGAGACATATTTGCTCGACTTTCTGGGTGGCCCACTTAACGAAGCAAACTAAACGAGAAAGGAAAAATTCCAACTCCGAGAAAATTGGTCCAATTTACAAGATGGCCTCTTTAATACATGAGTTACCGTTCAGCACACCTAGCGGCGAATAGTCACACTGAATGGCAACATACTGCCAGCCACATAAATATCTCATGGGCATTATATATACGAGTTCCTAGTGCTAAGTCTATGGACAAAAAATACCTATGGCTAAACTTGTACCAGGGTTGAGGATGTATATATATATAATACATGTCCACAATATATATATATATATATGGTATTATCGTAAAACTGGATGAGGTTTAATCTTGGCCACCGTATTCCACGACTGGAGTTTGGCAAAGTGACTTCATGAGGCGAAGCCGAGTGAAGTCCGGAGCCAAAACTTCAGGAGTGGAATGTGGTGGCCAAGATTAAAACGAATCAGGTTTTGTTTTTATCCTACCCTTTCTCCTCGATTTTGGAATATTACGTGATAACAATGCTGTATGCCACTTGTGGCATATAAAAATCTGTATGCCAGTCAGCGTGGCATACGGAAACCCAATGTTAAGCCTATAGGATTTTTTAATTAGGGGTAGGATAAATACATATATATGGCTGAGTAAGTAGGAATGTATCACACATGTGTAAGCTGCTGGTAAGAATATGTTTCTATATCCAGTTCTCAATTTCCTTCCTCACCCAGCTGTCACTAATACGGCTTACAGCAGACTGAGGTATTCAGCAGCATGCCTCGTGACAATAGGAGAATCGTCATGATAGCCATCAGTCCACGGTGCACCCCTCTCATAAGATCGCACACTCTCTTAGTCGTATTCTGTACTCTAACTACACTCTATGGAGAATTCTTAATGAACTAGGCTTAGAGCCCCTCTCATAAGATCGCACACTCTCTTAGTCGTATTCTGTACTCTAACTACACTCTATGGAGAATTCTTAATGAACTAGGCTTAGAGCCCCTCTCATAAGATCTGACACTCTCTAAGTGGTATTCTGTACTCTAACTACACTCTATGGAGAATTCTTAACGAACTAGGCTTAGAGCCCCTCTCATAAGATCTCACACTCTCTAAGTGGTATTCTGTACTCTAACTACGTTCTATGGAGAATTCTTAACAAACTAGGCTTAGAGCCCCTCTCATAAGATCTCACAGTCTCTAAGTGGTATTCTGTACTCTAACTATGTTCTATGGAGAATTCTTAACAAACTAGGCTTCGAGCCCCTCTCATAAGATCTCACAGTCTCTAAGTGGTATTCTGTACTCTAACTACGTTCTATGGAGAATTCTTAACAAACTAGGCTTAGAGCCCCTCTCATAAGATCTCACAGTCTCTAAGTGGTATTCTGTACTCTAACTACGTTCTATGGAGAATTCTTAACAAACTAGGCTTAGAGCCCCTCTCATAAGATCTCACACTCTCTAAGTGGTATTCTGTACTATAACTACGCTCTATAAAGAATTCTTAACAAACTAGGCTTAGAGCCCCTCTCATAAGATCTCACACTCTCTAAGTGGTATTCTGTACTATAACTACGCTCTATAAAGAATTCTTAACAAACTAGGCTTAGAGCCCCTCTCATAAGATCTCACACTCTCTAAGTGGTATTCTGTACTATAACTACGCTCTATAAAGAATTCTTAACAAACTAGGCTTAGAGCCCCTCTCATAAGATCTCACACTCTCTAAGTGGTATTCTGTACTCTAACTATGCTCTATGGAGAAGAATTCTTAACGAACTAGGCTTAGAGCCTTGAGAATCCACTGGCCTACCTCCCGTGCTAAAGACGTAAATCAATGCAACCAAATATTCCTATAATCTCAATGATGCCACCTAGCGGGAATACTGCGTTTCAGTGGATTCTCAAGGCTCTAAGCCTAGTTCGTTAAGAATTCTTCTCCCATACAGCGCAGTGAGAACCTTGTACAAATTACGACTAAGAGAGTGTGAGATCTTATGAGAGGGGTGCACCCGATCACTAAATACACTCTATATAATGGGATGAGAACAGTTCAACATCCAATAAGTGGCAGTTGTAGCCAAAGTAGATGTTAGTCCTGTTTTACCTATATTCCTTTCATCAAGGACACTTATAGAAAGATGAAAGCATCTCCGTATAGTATTATTTATTCTATGAGGATTTTCTGTTAAAGTGGAAATGAGATTGTTATTTATTTTGTTCAATCTAGTTGTACAGAACAATGAGGATTTCAAGCAAGAATCCAGTGGTAACTTTACCATGATCCATAGGGATAAGAAAACCCTTATCTTTTGCATACCTTCAATATGCTATATATATATATATATATATATATATATATATATATATATATTCATCATAATTGCATTCGCTGTCATATGAAGTAAACACAATTATGAGGCTAAAAATAATATCTAAATTCCAGAACCTGTCCTCAGAGAAATTCGTGTGTGATAATATAAAATAGACAGAAATCAAGTTGAAAATGCAATTACCGAACGGAATAGGTCTTCACCACTTTATGTGGGAAGCCAGCTCTGGACAAATTGCCTGAAGCGAGATTCACATGGTGAGATTCATGTATCTCTCCTCTCTACTAGAACACAATCTCCTCGTCTGAATGGTAGGGTTCCATTTCCCTGAGACTAGTTTCCCCTGCAATTGTCGACGACAATTACCCCTGACGAAGTACAGAATCTCAAGAGATTTTTTATTTCAAGTGGGATACATGTACGTTACAGGGTGTTTGTCTGAGACAAATTCTGCTGAGATTACTGTACTCAAACACAATCTCCTCGTCTGAATGGTAGGGTCCCATTTCACTGCGACAAATATTTTCCACTGCAATTGTTGGCCAAGATTACCCTTGGCGAAGGTACAGAATCACAAGACATTCTGATTTTAAACATGATTAAACTCTATAGGGGCATTTTGTCGAGACAAACGGACCCGACTAAGCACCCAACCTAGCCAGCAAGCAAGATTTCTTTTTTTTTCTTTTAAAAAAAATCTTCATTTCATTCTGTCTGGATGACATATCTTCCATGAAATAGGAGAACACATGTCTGTTAACTAAATTGATACCTAGAGTTTATGATACACCTGCTTAAGTCATTGAGTTTTTACAGTGCCAGGTAGAACGGAACTTGTGTGGGTTCATAATTTGAAATCTTTCGTGTTCATGATGCTATTCCTAGGGTATGTCTGACACCTCATATCGGAAGGAGAAAACTTTCCCTGCATACCTTGGGAAAGATAGTTCTTGACACAGGTAGAAGATCTCATATTCCTGCATACTCTCCCAGCAGATCTTTCACGGCGCTTACACTTACTAATCTCTGCCTCAACCTAATGCGGGTTCCCCTGGTATCCACTATGTACAAGGGGAACCAGCCAACATTTCAGATTCAAAACAAGGAGACTGTTAAAGATTTTGAAAGTCAAACAACTCATATATTATTATATACCTGTGTGCAAATGTCTATGGAATACTGCCCGCTGCTAGGGGTGCAGTAATAATAATGTTCATGCCCGCTGTGAGTGTGACTTAATAAGTCATCAAAATGTTGTTTTTTCATCAATTAAGGTATATAATAATAAGCAAACATCCTCACTGTGGGCAAAACGTTTCTCGTTCTCGGTCAGTCTTTGATTTTATACGGCCTTCCGCCTATGGCGTCAGGCAGTATGAAATCAAAGACTGACCTCGAACACTAACCATTTCGTCCATAGTAAGGACGTTTCCTAATATTATGAGTTGGGAAATATAGGCATTGCTAAATGAGCTTCACAGACAATTCAGCTGTTTCTTTTGCAGCTTTAAAACACTTTATAATGTGAATCCACAGTTGATTAGACTGCCTCTTTAGAGTGAGCACATGTGTTATGTTGACAGACAAAATCCTCAACACATAAGATTCTTTCCACTAAAGATAGAAATTCCTAAGACTATATCTTATTTTATATAATAAATAGCAGAAATGAGTGGATATCATTTACCGTATAAATTTTGTGCATCGCTATCTACAAATAGAACACAAAATACTTCCAAAAGCGTTAAGAATTGAAAAATATTTGAAGAAAAACTGATGTATGGGGCAGATTTTGCCCAAAACAGGCAGGTCGGTACAGAGATACAAACGGCTGCAGGAAATAGCGCTCAGGATATCTGCTAGGAGAGTGTCCTGCATGGTGATACATGGGGCAAAATAGTTCTAGAGACAGGTAAAAAGGAGTCAGTGTTGGGTCGATGGGCGTAATGATTTGTCAAAACGGGTTTTGTTTTTCATGGGAAGGAGACTAAGGTCTTCAAGCACATCGGGATTTTTAATAAAATGTTGTTTCTTGGTTGAAATGTTTATTTCCAATTTCTCCTAATTACAGGAGTTCTTCCAATTGCACAATGTCCATGTGATGCATAATCTTTGTTTAGTTTTTTTTGTTTAACATCCCATATGTTCTATTAGACTTACTTTGGGTTTGATGGTGATCGAATCTGTGTGATGAATGTAGGTAGAAATCTCACCCCTACATATTTACCGAGGGGAGAGTTCTTTTAGTTCCCACACCACATAGACATGGTAGGAGAAGGACTGGTCTTTGATATAGCAGTAAATCTACCACTGCTGGGGATGAAAGAGAAAGGTGGCTGCACACCACACTACATAGACATGGTATGAGAAGGACTGGCCTTTGATATAGCAGTAAATCTACCACTGCTGGGGGTGTAGGAGAAAGGTGGCTGTACACCACACCACATAGACATGGTATGAGAAGGACTGGTCTATATGATGCACAATCATACAATGTTCGAGTACACAGGTGTATTGATTTGAGGATGAAGATGAAACATGAAACATTCTCACGCAAACATTGGGCATTGGAATAAAGATATCATCCAGGTCCATTGTGTCAAGCTAAAAAAGAAACTGATGAGTGTTTGGTCTGTGTCCTCGTTCGCCATCGAGTTTGGAGTGCGCAGTAATATGAACGAGGCGATTGCTGAGTGAATATTCTGAAGCACTCAAAACAAGATGGTGAACAGGGACTCAGACCAAGCACGAAAATGTTTCTGATTTTATCTTAACCTGGAAATATGTATCTGTTTATCACCCGTTGAGAACGAGTTACCGTTCTCGCAAGCCTGTTGGGAACGAGTTCATAATGCTAAGCCTATGGACGTTCATACCAGGCTAAGATAAAGACTATCTCTTGGCCATGTCATAGTTGTGCTATATACATTTTGTATTCCCACTACTTAGTAGTGTGTATTGCCTTGATTGCTCGTTTGAATAAAATAAAGCATCCTAGATCAAGCCCTTTTTGCACAGGTTTTTCCCATAACTTAATTCCCTAATGATAGGGACATTTTTTATGTTTATTGGTTTTATGCATTTCTTTTTAAAAGGTTATAATAGAAATTCAAGAATTCGCACTACTTAGTTTCTGCATAGTTCTCCTTAAAAGGTCACGATTGCTGTGAATGATTATGAATATGAGAGATTAGCGAAACAGAATCACCACTTATATGCAAAGTTAACAGGAGCAAGTGGTATCATGATAGAATTACCATAAATATCACAATTAGCCAATTGTTCGTACACGAACATCAAATAGAGCAACTAAAATAGCTCTTTTGATAGTCCCCATTTTCCATCTTGGAAGGTTTCAGAATATTCACTCGGCTATCGTCTCTTTCTTATAAATCCAGGCTCAAAACTCGATAACGACAGGGGACTCATGCCAAACACGAATATAAGTTTCTGATTTTATCTTAGCCTGGAGATATTTATCTGAAACAAGCTAGGTTTTCACCAGAGGGGTGAGTGAGAGACTCCTGACTTAACCTTCGGTCCCACCCCTGACTGTTATCTCCCTACCTATAATTCACTGCACTAACACCACCATTTTACATATATATACGCCCGGCGTATATAAGTAAGTATTTTGCGTATACAAGGTCGTCCTATCCCCCCGTCTGAATACACCTCACCTGTCAGGTGTAAAGTTCGTCTATATCACCGAATTAAATTAAGATGACCTCAGATTTTTACAAGCATACATAAGCATGGCGAGAGGTAGCGGGGGTGGGGGGGGCAGGGGGCGGCGGGGGGAGGGTTTCCCACTGAGGACACCTATAAATACTTCTACCAACACAAATGGGCGGGATGCGGTGGGGGGAGAGGATATTTCCTCTCATATACGCCGGGTGTGAAATACAGCCAAGACGCGTCCGTATATAAACACTGGGCGTATATATATATATATGAAAACAAGTCAATATTCAGCCAATACATGCACTTCAACGATGGCGTATATATGAATAAAATTGTGGTTTTCGTGCAGTGTTTGAGCTGGTCATAGGGGGGTAGCTCAGGATGTTGAAAACTGCTGGTACCTGTAAACGTGTAGGGGTGAGATTTCTATCTAAATTAATTACATAGATTCAATCACCACCCATGTGGTGTAAAAGAACCTGTAATGTTTAACTGGACATTAAATAAAACCAACCAACCTGCCGAGCACTATAGGTCGCAGAGTGATTGCTAGTTCCACCATCATCTGTCAGGAAATTGTGATATAGCACAACTGTAGTCGGGGCAGGGGAACCGCTGATATCAGTTGTTATAATCTATAGATAACATTGAGACAAGGCTACGATTCCTCTATGGCAAGCTCCAACAAATATTTTGGATAAAATCCATTGATAATTGATCCCGCCACCTGGTGTTTTGGATGGCATCAGGAGGCAAGATGGCCGCTTCCATAGCACGATAGCTATGTGCCCTATATCTCTGTCGCTAAATTCATAGTAGACTTTAGGTCAGATATCACATTTTATCAAGGTAAGTTTTATTCAACCTCAAAATTTAGTTTTCTTTTCGTATATAGTTAATTCATTCCTCATACATCACAATTAAATCTTAGATAAGCAATCCTTCATTTGGTACTTCATCAAGTACACTTCATTCCTTCCTTGTACCAGTATAACTGTATCAGTAGCATATAATGGAAACTGAAGTAGAAAAGATCGTATAGGGAGCCAAAATGAACCCGCTCCAACCACCGATAGCCGGTCACAAAATAATATTTCCGGGTATAGGCGCTCAGTACTTTGATTATGTAGGTTCAAGATTATATGTATCATTCACCAATCTTTTAGATCCAAATTTTTAATAAACTTAACAATTGTCATCGTAGTTTTGAAACAAAGTTATTCAGAGACGATAGTTATAAACTCCACCTCAAAAGTAACAAACGAGACCCAAAACATAAGTCTAGCCTCAAACCCTCATAGCTTTAGCACTAAGCCTCGTTCTTACTGGCCACCGGAAATGGTGTTTTGTAGGCGGGTATCTGTAGTTTCAGCGGGTTCACTTTGGCTCCCTATAGAAATAATGGTTAATTACACACACACCATTAATACAATAACGCTTTTTGAGTTCCCTTATCAGCACCATATAATAGAATTGATTGCAGAAATTATATCATTAGTAAACGTCAGCAAGAAGAATCTCCACTTTCATTGGAAATGGAGGAAGAAAAAATGTTATACAAGATAGTGGTCAATCAATTACTTTAGTTACACACATTATTGACATTAATAGCGCTATTTGAGTACCTTTATTTGATTTTCCAGTACGAATAATTGGCTAATGATGGTATTTATGGTAATTGTATCATGATACCAATAGCTCCTGTTAATTTCGTACATAAATGCCAATTCTATTTCGCTAATCTGTCATATTGATAAAATTGTTCACAGCAATCGTGACCCTTTAAGGAGAACTATTTAGAAACTAAGTATCACGACTTATCGAGACCTGTTTTATTAAACGCTGCCCGGATTTCGTGTCGGGCGTGTCGCTTTCTCGGGTCTACTAGACCTGTCAGTCAGAAGCTGCAACGTCCCTATCTCTTTTATCTGCCATAGGGCCTTCTTATCTCCAGAAAGCCAGCCATTTCCTCCACAGCCGTAGACAAAGTAGTCCCCCCCCCCCCCCCCCACCCCGCAAAAAAAAAAAAAAAAGTAGAGGGAGAATTTATTTTTTTTAGAAAAAATCCACAATACTAGATATAAGTTGCCGTATGCTCCAAGGAGTTGACGCATTGTAATATCCGAGCGTTTGCAAGGATATTGCGTAGGTTCTACTCCGAGGAACATATAACCACTTATATCTGAAACCAGTCTATATTGTATTTATCATCCAACTTTATCCAACTGGTTGCGTGCACTATTTTTTCATGCGCACTATTTTTTTCCTATGCCTCCCAGAAGACTTAGAATAGAATTAAGAAAAAGAAAAGTGTTCCTGAAAAAAATAACACCGATCACTCCTTCTTCGCATCAGTAAATAGAGATCATGAAGGAAACTGATGAGTGTTTGCTTTGTTTCCCCGTACGCCATCGAGTTTGGAGCGCTGGGGGCGAACGAGGCGAAGCGCTTCAAAGGAGATGGTTAATATGTTTCTGATCTTATTTTAGCCTTGAAATGAAAGTTATCGGTTTAACACCCATTGATTCTATTCCGTTTCTAGGCATTCTTCATATATGTGATGTGTTTAAATCCCACTAAAGAAGGGATCGGGCATTGTCAACACAATGAAGAGTTGACAACTTACTATAGTCAACAGAAATACTAATGAGGAGACCAACAAGTTTTGGTCAAAGTCGTCGTTCTCCATGAGTGTGATGCGGAGTGATATAAATAAGCCGACAGCCGAGTGAATATCACTAGCATTCAAACGAGTTGGAGAACAAAAACTTTGACCAAAACGAGTTGCTTTCTGTATTTATGTCACCCCTGTACACACTAACAGAATGGACAATGCACAAGATATGGACCATGTCGAACAGATTGCAATACTCGTAGGGGCATGGAGAACGAGTTCCCAAAGTTAAGGTTGTGGAACAAGAATACTAGGGGCGAGATGCATTCATTTATACAACAAATGAATGTAACCAAGACAGACTGAGCCCACACGACCTACTTCCCTAATCCTGATCCAATCCTGGAAACACGCAACAATCCCATGACGCATTGCATTCTGGGTAGTCCCCTGGTGGCAGGGTCAAGGTCAGCGTGAGGGCTGATAATCAGGAGATAGACGGGTGACCCGCATCCTGCTGGGTGCCGTATAAGAACGGTCCTCTGAGATCTTACCCACGTCACTGCGCCAACCATTCCAGATCCAGATTCACATCGATCATAGTCACGTGTCACGTGGGTCTCGTGTCACGTGTCACGTGGGTCACGTGGGTCTCGTGTCTGGGGAGGGGAGAGTCGTTCTGAATTGAGCAAGGTTGTCACAATAAAATGTTTAAAAAGGACGTTTTAAGAAGACTAACAGAAAGGTGTACCCTTCTCATAAGATCTCACAGTCTCTAAGTGGTATTCTGTACTCTCACTACGCTCTATGGAGAAAATTTTTTTACGAACTAGGCTTAGAGCCCCTCTCATAAGATCTCACAGTCTCTAAGTGGTATTCTGTACTCTCACCACGCTCTATGGAGAAGAATTCTTTACGAACTAGGCTTAGAGCCCCTCTCATAAGATCTCACAGTCTCTAAGTGGTATTCTGTACTCTCACCACGCTCTATGGAGAAGAATTCTTTACGAACTAAGCTTAGAGCTCCTCTCATAAGATCTCACAGTCTCTAAGTGGTATTCTGTACTCTCACTACGCTCTGTGGAGAAGAATTCCTAACGAACTAAGCTTAGAGCCCCTCTCATAAGATCTCACAGTCTCTAAGTGGTATTCTGTACTCTCACTACGCTCTATGGAGAAGAATTCTTTACGAACTAGGCTTAGAGCCCCTCTCATAAGATCTCACAGTCTCTAAGTGGTATTCTGTACTCTCACTATGCTCTATGGAGAAGAATTGCTAACGAACTAGGCTTAGAGCCTTGAGAATCCCGTGCTAAAGACATACATCAATGCAACCCAAAGATTCCTATTTTCTCAATGATGCCAACTAGCGGGAATACTGTATTTCATGCCAGTATATGGTAAGTTTGGGTATATATAATGAATATAACGACTTACCATGTTTGTGCATGCTTGAATACCGAGGTCAGAACGCATAGTGATATCTACAGTCAAACCCCGATAGGTGGGCCACCCTCCGTTTTTTCCCCCGTTTTTTTCACTGAGACAATCTTCCTTCGGGTTTTGTAGTGGAATTTATTTATCTTAGCCTGGAATAAACGTCCATAGGCTTGACATTAGGAACTGTTCTTAATAGGCTTGCGGCGCTAGCGCTTGTTTAATCTCTGCCCCAACCCAGTGACGTCATTCGCTGGTTCTCAGGGTATACACTAAGTACAGGGGGAACCAGCCAACATTTCAGATTCAAAACAAGGCAACTGTCATAAGTCAAACAACCCACATATCATGAGTATGGAAATATATGAGAATTGTTAAAGGAGCTTCACAGACAGACTTCAGAGGAGCACATGGCATTGTTGACAAAACAAAGCCCTGCAACACATGAGGTGCTTTCCACTCTATAAAGTAAATCCAGAGGCTGTGTCTGGTTTGACATTAATAATGATAGAAATGAGAGTATTTCATTTACCATATAAATATGTGCATTTCTATTTACATGTAGAACACAAAATACCCTGCAAATCTCTCAAAATTTAGGATAACTGAAAAACTGGCGTATGGGCCAGATTTGAGCCCAAACAGGCAGGTTGGGGCAGAGATACAAAGCGACCACAGGAAGTAGAGCACAGGATATCTGCTGGGAGAGTGGGCTTGCGAGTACGGTAACTCATTCTCAATAGACCCTATTGAGATATCCCAAAATACAGTCTGTTTACAGATCTCAGTGTGCGCTTGTGACCGACGTTGTTTGGTGATAGACCTTGAACCGTAACCCAAAATTATTACAATTAACGGTTTTTATAAATCTTCAAATGGGAAATCCGATGTCAGAAATGGAAATTTCAGCTGTTTCTACATATAAATCCGAAATTATAGTCAGGTTCTTCAAATATAAATGGGAAAACTGTGGTTCATGTGATCGTGGTGTGCCCAGCCACTTGCGAGCGGAACTTGTATTTACCCTGGGCGATAATAGCGAGTTTAGTCACCTCTGGAGGGCGTATGGACCTACACAGAGTAGCGGTCTTTGAGGTTGGAGGGAGAGCGGATAGAGGGTCTGCTCTGTAGGTATAAAAACGTTAGCCTTGATATGAAGACTGTATTTCTTACCCCCTTCAGCGATATGTTATTATAGATTGTTCGACCATGGGCATAAAAGAATAAATATTACTACTGACTTAGTTTATGATTAAATACGAGAGGCATCGCCGCCAGTGAGAACCTACACTGGCCACCAGAGCTACACTAGTTAGCTCTGGTCTGGTTAAATCCTGACCACCTTGACCCAAACATTCATAGCATACAATTTGATAATGGGGCATATGTTTAGTTTATCTTTAAAAAGTACACACAAAAGGAAATAAGAACATGTGAAAGTGACTTCGAGATATGAAATAACACACTCTCCAATCACCAGGAAAGATCTGCAGGGAGAGGTACAGACATTTTCAGCTTGTTTCATATCAAGTATTTCTGCTTTTAGAACCTCCATAGAACAAAATTACTTGGTTTGAGGTACACACCGCAGATTTTGTGTGGGATCATATGAAATCTGTCAGACACAATAACTGTGGTATACGGATTAAAATCTGGGGTATACGGCCTCAAAGCCATGGTATACATGAAAATAGTTCCTTTCTGTTATAGAGCAAAGAAATTGTTCCTATTGCTTTACCCTTTAATATAGCATTTACTGAGTTTGATTTATTCGAAAAGATGGAAAATGAATGCAACAAACGATGGTTATGTGGACAGGCGGCTCTGTAAACTACTCAAGGTTGACGTCATAATACCCTCGTGTATTACTACGTGTGAACCTCTCTTGGTTTACGGCCGCCTGTCCACAAGACACTCTGACAGTGGAAGATCTGATTTAGGTTAGAACTGGAGCTTATTGAATAATAATAATAATAATAATAATAATAATAATTAAAAAAAGACAATCTCGAGTATAATATGTTTGAAATTTGAGGCATCTGACATTATACAGAATTGCAGTGCAATTCTCTGGTTCTTCTTTGTCTGCCAGACTTAGGAATCAATGGCTTTTGAACACACAACACCATTCTACAGCTGCCTTTTTACTGAAAGACCTTCAGACCAGACTCTCTCTATCCCCCTCCCCCTTCTCAGACCGCTATTCTGTGTCGTCCCATGCACACCCCAGTCTTCACCGGATACTGGATCTTTAGTACATCACTAGAGCATCCCTCCCCTCTCTGCACCTCTCACCATCTGACTGTCTGTCACTAGAGCATCCCTCCCCCCTCTTCACCTCTCACTATCTGACTGTCTGTCACTAGAGCATCCCTCCCCTCTCTGCACCTCTCACTATCTGACTGTCTGTCACTAGAGCATCCCTCCCCTCTCTTCACCTCTCACCATCTGACTGTCTGTCACTAGAGCATCCCTCCCCACTCTGCACCTCTCACTATCTGACTGTCTGTCACTAGAGCATCCCTCCCCTCTCTTCACCTCTCACTATCTGACTGTCTGTCACTAGAGCATCCCTCCCCACTCTGCACCTCTCACCATCTGACTGTCTGTCACTAGACCATCCCTCCCCTCTCTGCACCTCTCACCATCTGACTGTCTGTCACTAGAGCAACCCTCCCCTCTCTGCACCTCTCACCATCTGACTGTCTGTCACTAGAGCATCCCTCCCCTCTATACACCTCTCACTATCTGACTGTCTGTCACTAGAGCATCCCTCCCCTCTCTGCACCTCTCACCATCTGACTGTCTGTCACTAGAGCATCCCTCCCCTCTCTGCACCTCTCACTATCTGACTGTGTCTCACTAGAGCATCCCTCCCCTCTGTACACCTCTCACTATCTGACTGTCTGTCACTAGAGCATCCCTCCCCACTCTGCACCTCTCACCATCTGACTGTCTGTCACTAGAGCATCCCTCCCCTCTCTGCACCTCTCACCATCTGACTGTCTGTCACTAGAGCAACCCTCCCCTCTCTGCACCTCTCACCATCTGACTGTCTGTCACTAGAGCATCCCTCCCCTCTATACACCTCTCACTATCTGACTGTCTGTCACTAGAGCATCCCTCCCCTCTCTGCACCTCTCACTATCTGACTGTCTGTCACTAGAGCATCCCTCCCCTCTGTACACCTCTCACTATCTGACTGTCTGTCACTAGAGCATCCCTCCCCTCTCTGCACCTCTCACTATCTGACTGTCTGTCACTAGAGCATCCCTCCCCTCTCTGCACCTCTCACTATCTGACTGTCTGTCACTAGAGCATCCCTCCCCTCTCTGCACCTCTCACCATCTGACTGTCTGTCACTAGAGTATCCCTCCCCTCTCTGCACCTCTCACTATCTGACTGTCTGTCACTAGAGCATCCCTCCCCTCTCTGCACCTCTCACTATCTGGCTGTCTGTCACTAGAGCATCCCTCCCCTCTCTGCACCTCTCACTATCTGACTGTCTGTCACTAGAGCATCCCTCCCCTCTCTGCACCTCACCATCTGACTGTGTCTGTCACTAGAGCATCCCTCCCCTCTCTGCACCTCTCACCATCTGACTGTCTGTCACTAGAGCATCCCTCCCCTCTCTGCACCTCTCACCATCTGACTGTCTGTCACTAGAGCATCCCTCCCCTCTCTGCACCTCTCACCATCTGACTGTCTGTCACTAGAGCATCCCTCCCCTCTCTGCACCTTTCACCATCTGACTGTCTGTCACTAGAGCATCCCTCCCTTCTCTGCACCTCTCACCATCTGACTGTCTGTCACTAGAGCATCCCTCCCCTCTCTACACCTCTCACCATCTGACTGTCTGTCACTAGAGCATCCCTCCCCTCTCTGCACCTCTCACCATCTGACTGTCTGTCACTAGAGCATCCCTCCCCTCTCTGCACCTCTCACTATCTGACTGTCTGTCACTAGAGCATCCCTCCCCTCTCTGCACCTCTCACTATCTGACTGTCTGTCACTAGAGCATCCCTCCCCTCTCTGCACCTCTCACTATCTGACTGTCTGTCACTAGAGCATCCCTCCCCTCTCTGCACCTCTCACTATCTGACTGTCTGTCACTAGAGCATCCCCCTGTTCTCTACACATCCCTGGTCCTGTGTAGACTGGGTCTAATTAGTCTTTTAGAAAGCACAAGCACACTTCCACTCCACTCTGTCAAACATTTTTCCCACTAGGTCTTTTTCTCACTGGCTTAGAGACGTTCTAGTAATGACGAAAACAGCATGGGGATAGTGAGAATATATGAGAGGGTGAATAATCAACCATTTTTATATGACATGATATAAAAACGTTTTTCACAGTGTGTCATAAGCATTTCATGCTACTTTGGTTCACACAGACACAGAGTTATACGCATGTTGTGCAAGATAGTTCGGACGTACACCATGCATAGTATACGGAGACGGGCTTACTGTCTACGAACGTCAAAATACTTGATAAATTATCGCTCACGTATTATTATCTGTTTTCGTATTATTATCTCACCCCAGATATTTTTTCTCCATAGACTTAACATTGGGAACTCATATCTAACGCCCATTAGATATTTAGGAAAAATATCCAATGGGGGATAATGTCACAAATGTCAGCCCATTAGTCAATATTAAAGGTGAGATAAATTCAGAAACCCATTCAAGTTTAGGGTCAGAGCTCGATCCTATCTCATTTGAATCACATAGTAATTCACACGGCTTCGCCTTGTGAATTACTTTGTGATTCAAATGAGATGGGATACAGGCTCAGACCCTAATCTTTCATGCGTTTCCTCTATATTATATACCTAAAATTGGCGAGATTTCACCTAGTCACGTGACCACATACACCGTACGTCACAGTGTGACGTACGGGTATAAATACGCCATGGGTAGGAGCGGGCAGTATATTATATATGTAGTTCATACAGCCACAGGTATATAATAATAAGCCTGTCATGATTGGTGGGTTCACACAGAAAGAGTGTGTGTTGTTAGCTCAGTGGATAAGGCACTGGACTTGTAGTCTCAAGGTTGTAGGAATCGTAATCAGGGGTGGGAAGTTCAGTGGTTAAGGTACTGGACTTAGGAGGTTGTTGGACTTTGTGGGTTTGAGTCCCACTCCAGTCTCCAGCAGTGGTAGATTTACTGCTATATCAAAGACCAGTCCTTCTCATACCATGTCTATGTGGTGTGGTGTACTGCCACCTTTCTCCTTCATCCCCAGCAGTGGTAGATTTACTGCTATATCAAAGGCCAGTCCTTCTCATACCATGTCTATGTGGTGTGGTGTACAGCCACCTTTCTCCTTCATCCCCAGCAGTGGTAGATTTACTGCTATATCAAAGGCCAGTCCTTCTCATACCATGTCTATGTGGTGTGGTGTACAGCCACCTTTCTCCTTCATCCCCAGCAGTGGTAGATTTACTGCTATATCAAAGGCCAGTCCTTCTCATACCATGTCTATGTGGTGTGGTGTACAGCCACCTTTCTCCTTCATCCCCAGCAGTGGTAGATTTACTGCTATATCAAAGGCCAGTCCTTCTCATACCATGTCTAAGTGGTGTGGTGTACAGCCACCTTTATCCTTCATCCCCAGCAGTGGTAGATTTACTGCTATATCAAAGACCAGTCCTTCTCATACCATGTCTTTGTGGTGTGGGAAGTAAAATATCTCTCACCTCGTAATAATGTAGGGGTGAGATCTCTACCTAAATTCATCACATAGATTCGATCACCATCAAAACCAAAGTAAGTCTAATAGAACATATTGGAAGTAAACTACCCAAACAAACAAACAAAAAAACACAGACACAGTGTGTCTTAGACATGTTCATGATATAATCATCAAACTGTCACACTACCACAGATATCAACATCCATAAGTGCAACCAGACATCAAACAGAATGGCCGATTGTATGTATTCATGCTGAAGCATCGCAGCAGAAAAGTGAATTCACAAGAGGATATGATTCTCATGCTTGTGTAGTTCTTCCATGGAAATAAAGATAATGGCGATTCTCAGTAAGTCGGCGTTGGTTCCTTATCTAGATGAAGATAATGGAGGGTGAGTCACAGCGGGCGAGTGAAGTGAGAAACAGGCATCAGTCTTTGGTCCTGTATAGGGCATAGAGTTCCGCTGGGGGATGGGGAGTTAGCTCAGTGGTTAGAGCACTGGACTTGTAACCCCAAGGTTGTAAGACTTTGTGGGTTCCAGTCCCACCCCCAGCAGTGGTAGATTTACTGCTATACCAAAGGCCAGTCCTTCTCATACCATGTCTGTGTTGTGTGGTGTTCAGCCACCTTTCTCCTTCATCCCCAGCAGTGGTAGATTTACTGCTATAACAAAGGCCATCCTTCTCATACCATGTCTATGTGGTGCGGGTAGTAAAAGAAATCTCACCTCGGTAAATGTGTAGGGGTGAGATTTCTACCTAAATTCATTACATAGATTCGATTACCACCCTAGTGGTGTAAAAGAACCTTGAGAAAGTCTGGAAAGGACCCATAATGGTTGACTGGACGAAAAATCAAACCAAACAAACAAACAAACAAAAAACAGAGTTCCGCCATCATCCGCCAGGAAATTGTAATATAGCGCCACTGTAGTCGGGGGACAACCACTATTTTCTGCTGTCATAGTGTATATATAATAGTGAAACGGGGCTAAAGCCCTTTAGTGGCAAACCCCAAAAGAAATATTTTTGGTCCTGTGTAGATGTTGTTTAGTTACAGTAAAACCCCGCTTCCGGGACACCCCGCTTAAGAGGACACCCCACTTAAGGGGACACCCCATTAAAGGGGACACCCCACTTAAGGGGGCACCCTGCTTAAGGGGACAATTTGCTTGGAACAGAAATTTTTCCATCCCGCTTGAGGGGACAGTTATTTCGTTACAAAATGCTTCTGGACCCCACTTAAGGGGCGCAATATCCTCGCATACCCTCGGATATTACTGCGCGTCAACCTCTCGGAGCATACGGCCGCTTGTATCTGAAACCAGTCAATATTGTGTTGTACCACCAGTTATTTACGCCGAGCTCTATCCAATTTAAATGAACGTTTTAAAAATAAATCATCAAAACATGCCAGTCTATGTATAACTCTCACGATTCTCTGATACAATAAAAAATAAATGAGCGTAATACGATGATGGACTAAGGAGAAGAAGGGGAAGTAAGTAATTCATATCTAATTGAAATATATGCATGACAAGGAGACAGGCGTTGTGGTGGGGAGGGTATAATACATTCAGATGAGGAATAATTCGATATGACAGGTTCGCCTTGTGTGCAGATAAACAGGAGGAAACAAAACTAATTAACCGACAGAATGACAACCAGCTTGTTGCTTGTTTAAAAAGCAGGTAAAAAAACTAAATGTCTTCTGGAATTAATCTGTATTCAAGCCTCTAGAGAAGCACACAACAAACACTGATGTACATTACCAGCATTTGAAATCTCAATCGTGTTTGTGTCTTTGAAGTGGCATCCACTAGGAATTGTGAGTTATGAGATATAAATTTCAGGGGTTTTCTTGTATTGGATTAACCAAAACAACTGCAATGGATGTGGAATTCATAGGTTGTTTTCATCGATCAAATTTCTCTGAATTACAAAACATCCTAAGTTGGGTTTTCAGCTTATTAAATTCATCTTGATCGTTTCATCCTGTGATATTATAAATTTCACATATTATGATCTTTAAAACAGTGTATTTCATTTCTTCATATTACAGTTAGCATGAATTATCTATACGAAGTACCTAAGGACTAATTCTTAGATTTGTGTCCATATAGGGGACAGAGCCATTGATAGTTCATGAAGCAGTCACTAGGTGGTCGGGGGACACAACCTGTACTCTTTGTTCTTACCAAATGCAACTGCCTTTCAATATTTTACCATGGTTCCTTTGACTCTCTACACCTATCCCAAAGCAGGATGACATAATGATTAAACCCAAGACAAGATATTTTCCACATGGAGCAATTTATATAAACATGTAAGCAAGGCTAGAGTTGTGACACTTCCCAATTATCACTCACTTCTTTTCCACCTGCATGAGTGAAGAACACCTACTTTTTCACCTCCATTAGTGAAGAACACCTACTCGGGGGGCGTCATGGCGGCGCCCATGGATCATAGGCTATATGCCGTATATGATCAAATTTAAACCAATGAAAACCAGACCGAAAAGAAATAGGAATCGTATAGTACCTTTTTTCATTGTTTGTATTCTTTATTTATCTTGCGAGGGTATCGATGGCTGGCTGGTTTGATTTACCCCAAAAGCAATCATATATATTTTGAGTGTAAAAGGAATGCAATGATGCGAATTTAGAACAAATATTTTCTTATTGTTATTTGAACACAATTTAGATATGTTTGCATAGCCTTACGTGCTGAGATACTTTTCTGTGACATCTAACCCGTTTTAGGACGACTTATGACCTTCAAATGACTTTGGGGAGTTTCAGAAACAATGTGTTCAAACGCTGTTAAGTAAGGTATGTACAGAACAAACTCAATGTGAGATTACCCCCCTGGGCGGGTTGGTGAAAACACATGTTCCTGGAGGCACCTCCCTCCACGTGGTGACCTCTGACCTCCCGTGACCTCACGTGACCTCAGGTGGTGACCTCACGTGACCTCAATACGGAGCAGCTCATAATGTGCGTGTGTTAGATGACATAAGCGTTATTACTCTCCCCCTGATGCTCTGTGCTAGCTCGGTTTAGATATGTGTTTATAATTTTTTCCTTCCGTTGGGTTTTTTTTTGTCGTAAAAAGAAATCCGTGGTTGGAAAAATCGACGCAAAGTAGGGTAGGTCAGCGGGCCGCGGGAACTTCCTCGCGTCCCCTTCCCTTTTCTGTCTATCCGTGGTCGCATTGCGGTGGGACAAGGACACCTACATCTTCGTTTAAACCTCATCGTTTCAGATCTATGTTTGTATGACAATTAAAAGGCTTGGGTTACATTCAGTCTATGAATAGTCTTTTTGTAACCCACTTGCACCCAGTCTAGCATCTAGGATCTAGGGCCTGTCTAGGATCCAAACATATCAAGCACCAGTGGGTCAATGAGGTATTTCGGTCTTGAGTGATTGGTCATGGTCAGCTGGGTACGCCTCTAACACGCTGAGACACTGGCACTCTGCTCCTTTCCCAATATCACAGTGAATAGCACACAGATAGTGAAGGGATAGTTTTTTGCAGCACTCTGGAAGTCTATATGTGACCATTTTGATGCGGAGTGATATGAACGAGGTAACAGCTTAGCTAATATCTCGTAGCATCCAAATGAGTTGGAGAACAAGGACTTTGACCTAAACGAGTTGCTTCCTGTATTTATCTCACTCCTCTACACATTAAAAGAATGGACGACACACAGGATATAAACAATGTGTGTGCTTGGGCGTGGGTCCCATGGTGTACTCTGTCAAAGAACTTCATTCCATCGCAGGAATCCCGACCCTAGAGAGTCGAAGAAAGGAACTTCTGGCGTCCTATATGCGGAAGTTAGCTTTAAAGAGAGGGCTACTAAACGGTAAGCAACCAGAGAAAGTGGGAGAAACTGGGCCAACCACTAGATCTAAAAACAAGGTAAACTTTGCGCTGCCAAGGCCAAAGACAGAGACTCTAATAAAATCGCCCCTTTATCAGGGGTATGGTTTCTGGAACCAACTACCAGAAAACATAAAAGTAGGAGACAGCAAATCCTCTTTCAAACTTTCAAAAACTCATTAAGTCATACCTCTCAGATGATTGAGCATTAATGATTTCCAATGAGCAACCTGTTGTATATTACGTATTTGTCATGTACTTTCCAACTAGTAATCTTGTATGACTGTGTATAGTTGTGTGTATGTTATTATTCGAATGTAATATCATATATATATAGCCAAGGCTCATTTCATTGTATACAAAACTACCAATGTGTAGTATGATTACCAAGGCTATGAAAGGGACGGTGGTAGACCGCAACGAAAGATGTAGGCGAACCTTACCTGAATAAAAAAAAAAAAAATGGAGAGCGGACTGCAATACTCGCAGATGGGTGAGATAAAACTTAACATCACTCTCCCTCCTAGTACAGCTAGAATTTATCCTGGGATCTTATTCTACCAGTGTATTTATCATGAACAACTTGCCATCCCTCTCCCTGGTAACACATCTAGACCTCATCCTCGGATGCTATATTCTAACCGTGTATTTGCTATAAGCGACTTGGCATATAACTCCCCCTAGCGGCACATCTAGGCGTTGTGTGGGCGATAATACAGGATAATTGGGCGTGGTAGGAGACAGCCTAATAACTCCCACGCCACAATAGATTCCTGGTCGTCTGTGAAACGTATTCAATGACTGTCTCATGCTCTTCTCCCTCGAGTCAAGGCCTCCACCAACCCACGCCGGCAGACATACAGGGCACATAGCTATTGTGGTATGGAAGCGGCCATCTTGTCCCCGACGCCAAATGATATACAGGTGGTGGGTGCAATTATTAATGGATTTTATAACACATTTTTTTAGCTTTTTTTCAGAGGCAATTCTCAATGGATTTTATAAAACACATTTTTGCAGCTTGCTTTTTCGGGGTTTTAATGCATTTTTTTGGTTATGATTATTGTGATTATCAATGGATTATAGCAATCGATAACAGCAGTTGACCCCTGAATACAGTGGCGTTATCGTACAGTTTCCAGATGGATGAGGGGTGGGGAGTTAGCTCAGTGGTTAGAGTACCGGACTTGTAACCCCAAGGTTGTAAGACTTTGTGGGTTCGAGTCCCACCCCCAGCAGTGGTAGATTTACTCCTATAACAAAGGCCATCCTTCTCATACCATGTCTATGTGGTGTGGGAAGTAAAAGAACTCTCACTTCGGTAAATGTGTAGGGGTGAGATTTCTACCTTTATCCCACCCCTAATAAAAAAACGCCATAGGTTTAACATTGACTCAATGTATTTTACGGAGCGTTGGATAAAGTGTTATTTATGCACCGAGGTGAATAAAATAAATGGACCAATCAGGGACGAGATAACGAAAGTAGATCCTGCAGCATTGATAACTACTAACTAATATCGGTGAGATGGGGTAGGATAAATACAAAACTGAACTCGAGTTAGCCTTGTCAATGTTAATACCACTCAGGTCAGGTCTGTTACTCACTAAACTCGGCTAACGCCTCGTGTAGTAATACACAACCTGCCCATCGAGGCATAAACATTGACAAGGCTAACTCTCGTTTGGTTTCTACTAAGAATTCATCTCATAGTTTCGGTCACCACCCTAGTGGTGTAGAAGAACCTTGAGAAAGTCTGGAAAGGACCTATAATGGTTGACTGGACGTAAAATCAAACCAAACAAACAAAACAAATCCTGACGGATGATGGTGGAACTAGCAACCACTCTGTGCCCTATAGACACATAGTTTTTGTAGTTATAAAGAAACATTTTATGTATTTGCATGCCTCTGTTTTGTGATTGAATAAAGATAGGCATATTTGACAAATAAAAAATGTTTTAAGAGAAAGAGATTATTTCTTGTGTCGCTGTCCACATATTAACAATCATAGACTGGAAGTTGCTAGAGATATCTACATAAATCACGATTAAACTATTATTATTTTGTGTGTTACTGTCCTGCATATTAACAATCAGAGATGTGAATTTAATCTACGATTAAACTCTTTTTATTTTTCATTTCATTTTTGATAATTTCGTGTGTTACTATCCCACATATTAACAATCAAATACCGAAAGTTGGTAGAGATATCAACATAGAAAATGATCGAAATCTCATTATTTATTGTGTCGCTGTCCCGCTTATTAACAAAACCACATATTCAGAAACCGGAATTAGTTAAAGACATCTACATAGATCACGATTAAACTCTTATCTTTATCATTTCTTGTGTCGCTGTCACATGTTTTAACAATCAGAGAAAAGAAGTTGGTACACATATCTACGTGGTTTTGAAAAACTTTTTCGTTCTTACATGTCATGGCATGTTCGTTGGAAAAACCGCTGAAAAACCGACAAATGATAAACCACCAACCCCCCCCCCCCCCCCTAGAAAACAAGGATATAAAAATAGAGCCAAAAGTGCCAACCGTAAAACTACAAAAATATAGAAAAGTAGAGAGGAAAAATAGATAAATAAAGAACTACACCAAAAGGAGAAATATAAGACAGGGATAAAACTCCCAAATTCTTATAAAATACAAACCACAAAAAAGGAAAAAACAAAGTAGATCGACTTCAACTCTCTACTCATACACAACGGAGAAGAAAGGAAGCACAATAATCAAAAAGAAAACAATGGCACAAAAGGAAAATACGGGGTTGGGACAACAAGTACTCACCTTGGGAAGGACCAATGGGAAGCACTGAAACAGGGCTGGGCTTATCATTTTATATTGTATTATTTTGTGTGTCTCCATCCCGCATATTAACAATCAGAGACCGGAAGTAGTTAAAGATATCTACACAGATTACAATTAAACTCTTATTATTCATTATTTCTTTTTTTATTATTTCAATCAAGACAGAAGTTGGTCAAAATGTCTACAAAGATCATAATTAAACTCTTTTTATTATTATTCCATTTTTCATTATTTCGTGTGTCACCGTCCCTCATTTTAACAATCAGAGACCGGAAGTAGTTAAAGATATCTACATAGATTACAATTAAACTCTTATTATTCATTATTTTATTTTTTATCATTTCAATCAAAGACAGGAAGTTGATCATTATTTTATTTTTTATTATTTCAATCAAAGACAGGAAGTTGGTCAAAATGTCTACAAAGATCATAATCAAACTCTTTTTATTATTATTTTATTTTTCATTATTTCGTGTGTCTCCGTCCCTCGTTTTAACAATCAGAGACCGGAAGTAGTTAGAGACATCCCGCTAGACGTCGCTGCCTCGTCAGTGCCCCTCACGACCAGACAGTCCTCCGGGCTCCCCATGTGAAGTGCAGAGATGAGAAATCTCCCCGAGAGAGAGAGAGAGAGAGAGAGAGAGAGAGAGAGGAGGAGAAGGAGGAGAACAACGTCGTTAGCTGTCTGTGAGGGGTGGCAGGGTGCCAGGAGGGGCAGGTCCCGGGTGTGTCTGACGTGTACCCAGCCATTCACAAACACCTAGCCATTCATATATTATATATATATATATATATATATATATAAAGTGAATTCCACTTTAAACTAGGGGAAAGGTGTGAAGTGCACCCGTCTCAGGTACATTAGTCTCTATGTGTTAATCCCGCTTTAGACTAGGGGAAAGGTGTGAAGTACACCTGTCTCAGGTAAATTAGTCTATATGTGTGAATCCCACTTTAGACTTGGTGAAAGGTGTGAAGTATACCCGTCTCAGGTACATTAGTCTCTATGTGTGAATCCCGCTTTAGACTAGGGGAAAGGTGTGAAGTACACCTGTCTCAGGTAAATTAGTCTATATGTGTGAATCCCACTTTAGACTTGGTGAAAGGTGTGAAGTATACCCGTCTCAGGTACATTAGTCTCTATGTGTGAATCCCGCTTTAGACTAGGGGAAAGGTGTGAAGTATACCCGTCTCAGGTACATTTCTTCTTTATGTGTGAATCCCACTTTAGACTAGGGGAAAGGTGTGAAGTACACCCGTCTCACGTACATTAGTCTCTATGTGTGAATCCCGCTTTAGACTAGGGGAAAGGTGTGAAGTATACCCGTCTCAGGTACATTAGTCTCTAGTGTGAATCCCGCTATAGACTAGGGGAATTGTTTGAAGTACACCAGTCTCAGGTACATTAGTCTCCACATGTGAATCCCGCTTTAGACTAGGGGAAAGGTGTGAAGTACACCCGTCTCAGGTTCATTTGTCTCTTCATGTGAATCCCGCTTTAGACTAGGGGAAAGGTGTGAAGTACACCCGTCTCAGGTACATTAGTCTCTATGTGTGAATCCCGCTTTAGACTAGAGGGAAGGTGTGAAGTGTAGTATGAATTAAACCCGTCTCAGGTACATTTGTTCCTACGTGTGAATCCCACTTTAGACTAGGGGAAAGGTGTGAAGTACACCCGTCTCAGGTGCATTTGTCTCTATGTGTGAATCCCACTTAAAGGTGTGAAGTACACCCGTCTCAGGTACATTAGTCTCTACGTGTGAATCCCGCTTTAGACAAGGGGAAAGGTGTGAAGTACACCCGTCTCAGGTACATTAGTCTCTACATGTGAATCCCGCTTTAGACTAGGGGAAAGGGTGTGAAGTACACCCGTCTCAGGTACATTTGTCTCTATGTGTGAATCCCACTTAAAGCTGTGAAGTTCACCCGTCTCAGGTATTTTAGTCTCTATGTGTGAATTCCACTTAAAGGAGTGAAGTACACCCGTCTCAGGTACATTAGTCTCCATGTGTGAATCCCGCTTAAAACTGTGAAGTATACCCGTCTCAGGTACATTAGTCTCTATGTTTGAATCCCACTTAAAGGTGTGAAGTACACCCGTCTCAGGTACATTGGTCTCTATGTGTGAATCCCGCTTCATAAACCTTACCACCAGCCCCACAAACTGAGGGCCGACATGATTGATATTGAATTTTCCAACTTCTTTGCATCTGGACCACTTCACAGTCAAGCATGGCCTTGTCGATTATGGCGAGCCTCTTAAGTATCCATCAAAATGCGTTTATTATAGAAAATACCGATCGGCTTGGAGGGGGTTTCATTAATGATGACATATTAGCATGCAAATTAAGTTTAATCCATTTTGTCTACACTTCTTCTGCATGGGAATTTAATAAAGACTTATACTCGCTCTAGCAGGGTGCAGTGTTGGATGTTTCCATAATCCCCTTTACTTTCTTCTCTTCTTGATGAATATGGATTCAAAGCCTTCCTGACTCGGCAGAATCTGGTGTTAGATATCCATATTCTGTGAGGATTTTTATTGGGTTTAACAGAGATAAGTTTCACACCCCTTCCTGATCTACCGCGGATAGATTACTTCTGATAATCTGCTTCATTATATTACCACCTGATAGATAATCTAAAGGATCTGTTTCTCTTGTACATTTTTTTACTTAATTTTGTTGCATCTTCCACTGCGAGAAAACCAACAGTTAATTGCTATATATACGCCATCGCGTAAGTGCATGTATCGGCTGTATATTGACATGTTTTCATATATATACGGCCATATTTCATGTCAGCGTATGAGGCGTATACAAACACAATATTGACTGGTTTCAGATACAAGCGGCCAAATGCTCCGAGGAGTTGACGCGTAGTAATATCCGAGCGTACCAGGGGATATTGCGTAGAGTCAACTCCGAGGAGCATACGGCCGCTTTTATCTGAAACCAGTCTATATTGTATTTATTATCTACCTTTTCTAGGCAAGTGGCATGTCGATAACTCCCTGTGTTTTCTATGGACACTATGTATTAGGTGGATAATAAAAGATTGTTTCCTCTTGATATGGACGCGTCTTGGCTATATTTCACACCAGGCGTATATGAAAGGAAATATCCTCTGCGCAGCATGTATACGCCGGTCGTATACATGTTATATACGTTTGGTGTATATAACATAAGAAGTACGGGCGTATATATATTTGTATGCTCCAGGTATGGTGATACACACTCCCTATGTGTTTTCTACGGACACTCTGTATTAGGTAGATAGATCCGTATGCTCCGGGTATGGTTATACACACTCCCTATGTGTTTTCTATGGACACTTTGTATTAGGTGGATATATCTGTATGCTCCGTGTATGGTGATACAAACTCCCTATGTGTTTTCTATGGAGACTTTGTATTAGGTGGATATATCTGTATGCTCTGGGTATGGCGATACACACTCCCTATGTGTTTTCTATGGACACTTTGTATTAGGTGGATATATCTGTATGCTCCGGGTATGGTGATACAAACTCCCTATGTGTTTTCTATGGTTTTCTATATATCTGTATGCTCTGGGTATGGTGATACACGCTCCCCATGTGTTTCTATGGACATTAGGTATTAGGCAGCTATATAACAAAACTCTATACCACTCCGTAACTTATGGAAATCAGTCTTCAATATGGTAAGTGATAGCTGGAGGGTCCGTATGCATTTCATCCCAATCATGCGATGTAAATTTAATTTACAAATTATTAAAAACAACGCAATTGATATACAATTATAGACTGGCATATTTTATTTCTGCCCGTTTTTTCATCTTCGTCTCATAGATTCGATTTCACCGTGGTAATAATAAACTACGAACGATAATAAGAGGGTTTTTAAGATGGTCCTAGGGCAAGTCTCATTCAATAAATATTGAATGAGATCAAAGCACCCCTCTCATAAGATTTTACACTCTCTAAGTCGTATTCTGTACTCTCACTACGCTCTATGGAGAAGAATTCTTAACGAACTAGGCTTAGAGCCCCTCTCGTAAGATCTCACACTCTCTAAGTCGTATTCTGTACTCTCACTATGCTCCATAGGAGAAGAATTCTTAATGAACTAGGTTTAGAGCCTTGAGAATCCACTGGCTTGCCTCCGTGCTAAAGACGTACATCAATGCAACCCAAAGATTCCTATAATCTCAATAATACCACCAATACTGTGTGCCATTGGATTCTCAATGCTCAATGGAATGTTCTAGTCTCACTGCAGCCACTTTTCTATTTCATCCCCAGCAGTGGTAGATTTACTGCTATATCAAAGACCAGTTCTTCTCATACCATGTCTATGTGGTGCGGGAAGTAAAAGAACTCTCAGCTCGTTAAATGTGTAGGGGTGAGATTTCTACCTGAATTCATCACATAGATTCGATCACCACCCATGTGGTGTAAAAGAACCTTGAGAAAGTCTGGTGAGAACCTCTAATGGGTAACTGAATGGGTAAATGAATGGGTAAATTAAACCAACCAACCAACGAAAGACGATCCAACCTATGTGATACCATATATGGTAGCATATACCAATCGCCAATCACCTGAAGGCTAGGTTAATACTAGAACCATCGACTGTGAGGTTAAACGTGGTTAAAGCCCAATGCCCATCTACCGATTTAGGAATATTGATGTTCCTTTGTCGGCGACAAACGGACGGTAATTTGTCTCAGGCGGAGCATCCTAACGGAGACGGCCGTAGTCGGTAGATGTAGGACAGCTAGCCAAGGGTGAGCCACCGATTAGTATACTGATTTGCTTAGGACTAATACCCACCACCCACCTCTCCTCAATTTCTGCCAGTCGAGTGAAGGGTTACGTAATTTGCCTGCGACAAGTTCACCGTGGCTTTAGCGTAGATTTGTGTGTCTTCCATCCACCGCGATGCGACAACTGTTGTTTGTTGAAATAACAGTTAGCATACATTCTCTCCATTAAATGCAGGCAAATTACGTAACTCTTCGCTCGATCTGCGGACATTGAGGAGATGGGGTTGGTGGATATTAGTCCTAAGCAAATCTGTCTACTGATCAGTGGCTCACCCTTGCCTAGCTGTCCTACATCTACCGACTAGGCATTAGGATGCCTTGGCTGAGACAAATTACTGTCCGTTTGTCGCCGACAACGGTACATGAATGTTCCGAAATCGGTAGATGGGCAATGGGCTTAATCACTGGGTAGCCTTGCCTAGCTGTCCTACATCTACCGACTCCATTAGGATACCTCGCCTAAGACAAATTACCCTCCGTTTGTCGCCGACAAACGTACATAAATGTTCCGAAATCGGTAGATGGGCATTGGCCTTTAGCATACATTCTCTCCATTATATGTATTCCTAGCCGCCACGGGTGGGATTTCTGGCCCTTGTGTCTTCCCCCCTGGTTTTTACACATGTTTTTGTAATTTATTTCGTCCCGTCCTGGTTTTGCGTAGGACCATGGACTTTTACGCAAAATCCCGCAGAACAAAAAATTACTAGAACTAGAACCAGCGACTGCCCTAGATGTCTCCCATTTATTGTGGTAAGTACAAAACACTGCAGGGCACCAGTGTGGTATAATCAGATGTACCAATGGGACTGACGAATAACGCCCACACTGACATAGCTTGTATAAAAAACTAACTGTGGATGACTTCTCCAGCGGGAATTAATCTGTTTCCTCTCAATCCCCACACCTCTCTGCTTAATTATATGTCTAATGAGTGGGTGACCTTTCTGCACTGCGCCTCTGGCATTCCCGAGAGTAGGTAGTCATTATTATAACTACTGAGTAGTTCTCAGGAGATGCATTGATGGGTTGAGAAGGCTTCCCTCAAAGGAGTTGGCACATTCAATTAAAGCCATCTGAAGGATCTTATGTCTATTAAAGGTATATTGGGCAATTTGATTTGAAAATTAAAATCCTTGCATTTTCCTGAAATTTGAATATGATGATCTCCAAGTGTTGTGGAAAATTCAACCAACTTGAAAATTCAGGGGAGTGGGGGTCACCATGATTTAGAGACTAATATTATCATATTATAATGGAATACATAGAAATTCTGAAAAGTTTATTTTTGTATAGCCAAACCCATGAATATGAAAACCCATGTCATTTTCTCCAAACCCTCACAGAATATAGTAAATGTATAGTACTACACATTTTATATTAAATCTATAGGTCGCCGACTTTTTTTTCTTTTTTTTTCAAATGAACAAAACATTTTCAGTATATTTCCTTTATAAATCGAGCAAATGGAAATTAGGCTATTTCAACTATTGGGTTAGGGCCAACTAGACACAACTTGATTTTTTCTCATATGTTCTTTTTTCAATATGCCACAAAGGAATAATTTCTAAAAAAAATCACCAGGTCGCGCCACAGCGATTTTTAGGTTTTAAAGGTTTTGCTTTAACTATTAAAATCCATGTCATTTTTCTGATATTTGAATATGATGAGCTCAAAGTGTTATGAAACCATTTCTAACTTGAAAATTGAGGTTTACCATGAAATATTTTGATTTGGAAATTTATATTATGATATTATAATAGAATGCATAGAAATTCTGAAAAGTTTATTTTTATATAGCCAGACCAATGTCATTTTCTCCAAACTTTCACAGAAAACAGTAAATGTACAGTACTACACATTTTATTTTAAATCTATAGGTCGCCGTCCTTATTTTTGAAAAAAAAGAATGAGGAAAACCATATTTTCAGTATATTTCCTATGTAAATCGAGCAAATATAAAAGGGCCTATTTTACCTATTGGGTTAGGTCAAACTAGACACAACTTGATTTTTTTCTCTTATGTTCTTTTAAAATGCCACAAAGGAATAATTTGAATGGATCACCAGGTCGCGCCACAGCGAATTGTAGAATATGTCTCTAAAATTTATGAAAGTTAGGCACATCCAAGGCCTATGCTATAGTTAGCACTGGGTTAAATGAAAGTTGGGCAAATCCCAGAGCCTACACTATAGCTAGCACTGGATCGAATGAAAGTTAAAATGCAGGCATGCAATCCTGGTGTGTGCTTGGAACTACAGATGCATCTTTATAATGTGTATGGCCTCGCATTGAGTTTTATCAAGAAACGAAACAAGAATTTCATATGACTGTTCATATGACATGAGTTGTCTTTGCTGAATAATATCACAAAGCGGAGCTGAGTGATATCTGTAGCAGAAGACAATGAATGCCATGTAAACAATTATATGAAATTGAGGGACGTTTTAATTTTATCCTACCCTGTCACATGTTTTTAACTTCATATGTGACACGTGGCATGTAAATATTTTATGCCATAACTGTGGCATACAGTCACACCATGTTCAGTCTATGGAGATTTATATGAGGGGTAGGATAAATACTAAGAGCAAAATGATGTCTTCATCTTAGATGAGTACACTTACTGCCATAGATCTATAATAAATGTGTGCTCCAGCACCGATTAAGCACCTCGATTACAATCGGCGATTACAATCGGCTACAGCCTGAATTTAGGGCGCCCTAAGATAAGATCCGACATGTTTGGTCATTTCCTACACGGGAGTAAGAACTGATTGCCATCCGGGTTCACTTGCCACAAAATCAGGTCTGTGAATCAACCTGATTGAGATTGATGTGATAGAATCGACAAGAGCAATCGGATGATCTGTGGGAATTTGGTGAAGTCGACATTTTATAGGCTTTGGATGTGAGTTACCCTGTAGGCATTCACATGAATTGTGTATGGAAACAAAGAAGAAACCAACCAGTTTTGGTAGAAGTCATTGTTTTCCACGAGTTTGATGCAGAGTGATATAAACGAGGTGACAGCTGAGTGAATATCACATAGCATTCAAATGAGTTGGGAACGACTTCTTTGATCAAAATGAGTTGCTTTCTGTATTCATCTCAACCCTGTACACACAAAAAGAATATCGTAAAACTGGATGAGTTTTAATCTTGGCCACCGTATGCCACGACTGGAGATTGGCATAGTGACTTCATGAGATGAAGTCGAGTGAAGTCCGGAGCCCAAACTCCAGGAGTGGAATGCACAATTAGTCCAATTACTTCGCAGATCAAGCTAGGAACGTTTAAATCTCCCCATTGATTTAGTCGGGGGGTGGGGGGGGGGGGGGGGGGGGGTGACCACTATCATCAGTTGTTAATCTATAGATTATATTGAGACGAGGCTAAAATTCTTCCATGGCAAGCTCCAGAAAATATCTTTTATAAAATCCATTGATATTGGTCCCGCCACCTGGTGTTTTGGATGGCAAGATGGCTGCGTCCATAGCACAATAGCTATGCGCCCTATAGGGATATGAGTTCCGACATCATTACAACCAAGAAGAAGAGAGAAACAACTGTTGCTATGCCCCCGTGTTGCCCTTCACGACCGTCATTTATCAGGTATTATCGCTCATGCTACGCCTTCGTCACCGCGTTCCTTCCGTAGCCGGAAGTCGACCAGAAATCCGCGACGACAGCCAAAAGACTGCTGCTGATTGGTCAGTCTATGGACGCCAGATGAAAGCCGGTCGCTGATTGGTCAGCGCGCAGGGCGGAAAACGCAGGGCAATAAGCTGGCGTGCTCTGACGTCATATGGCGTGGCGTCACAGTGCGACGTGATTGCGTGACGTCATGGCGTGACGTATTGTGACGTCATGGCGTGACGTATTGTGGACGCGCCGAGATGTAAGTGTGAGGCGAGTAGCTGGTGGATTATGGGTAATTAGGGCGTCTACATCCGGCGCCGGCAGGAGAAGGGGGACGTGACCCCCGGAACACCCCCCCCCCCTCTCTCCATTTCTCTCTGCATGGCATGTGAGCTCAACCTTCTTACGTGTCGCGTCTCAATACGTCACGCGATGACGTCTCACATGGAACTCTTACTGTCTCTGTCTCTCTCTGTTTCTCTCTCTGTCTCTCTGTGTCTCTCTCTCCATCTTCCTCTTTCTCTGTCTCTGTTTCTCTCTCTCTCTGTCCCCCACTCTCTCTGTCCGTCCCTCTCTCTCTATCTCTGTCTGTATCTGTCTCTCTCTCTGTCTCTCTCTTTATTTCTCCCTCTCTCTCCGTGTCTCTCTCTGTGTCTCTCTCTGTCCCTGTCTCTCTCTGCCCCCTCTCTCTACCTCTCACTGTCTCTGTGTCTCTGTGTCTGTCTGTCCCTGTCCTCCCCTCTCTCTCTCTCTCTCTCTCTCTCTCTCTCTCTCTCTCTGTCTTTCTCTCACCCTCTCATCATGGTGTGTGAGCTCTTACCCTCTTACGTGTGGGCAGACGGCCCAATCCTACACCATCAGGGCAACGCGTCTGTAATGCTCAGAACAATTAGGTCGTATGTATACACAATATTTTGTAAAACCTTTTCGTTCGCTCTCTTTCGAGGATATCAGCGTTGGGAAAAACGTTCGACTCGTTTCAAAAACAAGCAGTCATATGGTCCGAGGAGTTGACGTGTAGTAATATCCGAGCGCCTGTGAAGATATTGCGTAGAGTCAACTCCGAGAATACCACCGCTTTTATCTGAAAGGTCGTAGTCGCCCTCCAGAGGTTACTAAACTCCCTAATATCGCCCGGGTAAGTACAGGATCCGCTCCCGACTCGTTGGCCGCACCTCGGCCACCTGTCCCCCGATGAACAACGGTTTTCTGATTTCTAACCGGCGAAATTGAATATAATTTGGTATGTACATGTATATATATTTGAATTTCCATTTCTGGTTTCGGATTTCCGATTTAATGAAATGTAAAACCGCAAAAACCGTTTATCCGCAATAATTGTGGGATAATTGTTTGCTCTGGTGGATAGAACAAGGCACAATTCTCAGAGATACAACCCAACGTTAAAGGGCTGCGTCCACCAACCACAACAAGACTACGACAAGCGCCGACAAGAAAGTTCCAATCAGCGCTTGTTGCAGCCTTGGAGTAAGAAAGGGGGCTTTACAACAGCATTGTCGGGGCATATCAGGAAGTACAGGCTCCACCAAAAT
Organism: Alentia gelatinosa; assembly: GCA_950022655.1. Lineage (NCBI taxonomy): Eukaryota > Metazoa > Annelida > Polychaeta > Phyllodocida > Polynoidae > Alentia > Alentia gelatinosa. The sequence continues at coordinate 2,474,871 of OX465589.1, forward strand.
TTCCTATCGTAGACCTCTGTGACACGCTCCCAACACGCCATGACACTCCACGACGAGGGTCCAGGCGTGGGAAAAATCGAATATGCTCAATGTTGTCGTAGCCTCTGGAAGGCTCCCGACAAACTTCCAATTGTGGCCTTGTCGCAGACTCTTGTCTGGAACTGGGGTCCACCAAAGACGACAAGGCCTCCAATCATAGGCCAATCGTGGACCTTGTCGGGAACCCATTCTCCTAGCCTTGTTGTGGTTGGTGGATGCCCCCTCCTTAACCCAGCGTAGTTAGAGTAGCTGTTGCATCATTATGACGTTGGATCAGAAGTTATTCAACACTTTAGTATTTCTGGACACCGTCGGTTGGGCCCAGCCATCAACGATAATATAGATAATTCTTCTAGTATTTAGGTTCATAAGACATCAGGATGAGTCGTTAATATCAAGAGACGTCACGAGTTTGAGTCTGGGTTTATTTATGCCACGCATTTTGTTGGCTCCATAATTTCAAAGACGAGTGACATTACGGAGCCAACAAAATGAGTGGCATAAATAAGCTCAAACTAAAACGAGTGGCGTCTAGATTTTATCCTACTCCGTTTCCATATTTTTTCAGTATCAGAAAGTAGTGGCATGAACAACACTCTATGTCAAACCCGTGAAATAAACAAATCCCATGTTAAGCCTATGGCGTTTTTTATTAGGGGTAGGATAATAACCTTAAACCTTTCCATACCAGTGCCTGGAACCAAGCTACTCCCTTAAGGACCGGCGCTGGTGGCAGTTTGTCCCCCTAGAGGACCGGCACATACTGGTTGAAACTCATAATTCAAGTTTGTAATTACCTAATACAATATATAATCATAAATATTTTGTTCCTTTTTAATAGAAATACTAAAGATGATATCATATCTACATTTTGTGAAGATTTCATGAATATTGCTCTATTATTTGTTTTTATTTTGACAGCAGCAGTATTTCTATGGTGCTGCCAAATGGTTGCAGCGATTGCGAAAGGGTTAGTAATGGTTGTTCAAGTGGAATATCGAGTGGTCATTACCGCAACCGATTACTGGTGATGAGATAAAGGAATTTCCTCAGTGAGATTTCTGGAATGTGACGTGAAGTTTCATGCCCCAGTCACATTGGCGTAAAATTGGTGTTGTGCTATAAAGCCATTGCTATACGTTGTGAAATGGCGCAAAACGCTTGCTTTAAAAAACTATCCCTTCTCTTTCTACTGTGATATTGTGACAGAAGCAGTGTGCCAGTGTCTCAGGGTCATAGAGGTGTGCCCAGCTGACCGTGACCAATCACTAGAGACCGAAATACCTAATTGACCCACTGGTGCTTGATATGTTTGTATCTTATACTCAGGCAGTTGCGGAAAGGGCAAGTTGACTAAGTGCAAGTGGGTTACAGAAAATGATCCATAGACTGAATAGATCCAAAACCTTTTAATTGTTATTTATTCATAATTCAACCCCTATTCATCAATGATGAACATGCCATTTGCTCCTAGTCTCTTTTTACGAACCTAGATGCTGTATCACAGTGACTATAGACAGGTGTTTTCATACCAGTAAATCGGCAATCATGCTAACCACATACAGCCCCATTCCCGGACACATAACCCCACATAAATACACCGTAATTACGGTATAGACGGTGTATCGTAATGTCCATGGGGAGGTGTCTTTACGCAAGTAAAGGGAGCAATGGGTGACCACTTGGGAAACAAGGAGCCATTCCCCGACAAACTATGCCATCATCCACACCCTCAACTGGTGGATTTGTCTCCCGAGAACCTTAGCTGTAGCATCAGCAGTAGACTGGTTCCAGTCCCTGCATCCTATGGCTATCCTCCTCGCTGGGATACAGGGACTGTAGACTGGTTCCAGTCCCTGCATCCTATGGCTATCCTCCTCGATGGGATACAGGGACTGTAGACTGGCTCCAGTCCCTGCATCCTATGGCTATCCTCCTCGCTGGGATACAGGGACTGTAGACTGGCTCCAGTCCCTGCATCCTATGGCTACCCTCCTCGCTGGGATACTGGCTCAAGTCCCTGCATCCTATGGCTACCCTCCTTGCTGTGATACAGTCCCTGCGTCCTATGGCTACCCTCCTCGCTGGGATACAGTCCCTGCGTCCTATGGCTACCCTCCTCGCTGGGATACTGGCTCCAGTCCCTGCATCCTATGGCTACCCTCCTTGCTGTGATACAGTCCCTGTGTCCTATGGCTACCCTCCTCGCTGGGATACAGTCCCTGCGTCCTATGGCTACCCTCCTCGCTGGGATACTGGCTCCAGTCCCTACATCCTATGGCTATCCTCCTCGCTGGGCTACTGGCTGCAGTCCCTGCATCCTATGGCTACCCTTCTCGCTGGGATACTGGCTCCAGTCCCTGCATCCTTTGGCTACCCTCCTCGCTGGGATACTGGCTCTAGTCCCTGCATCCTATGCCTACCCTCCTCGCTGGGATACTGGCTCCAGTCCCTGCATCCTATGGCTACCCTTCTCGCTGGGATACAGGGAATGGCACAATCAGTAATGATGTTGGATTTCTGGCACTGTTTAGTTCCAGTATTCCCAGCACTCTCTATACAGATATCCTGGCTACTGGTCAGGAGATCTGCTGCGTGATTGATACCCTCTCACTTTGATCTCAATTGAGTCACAGTCAGGAGCAGGCAAAATGTATTGCTATGACATCACATGCGGCCAGAGAACTGAACGAGGGGGAGGGGTAGGAGGAGGTGTAGGGTTACAGGGAGCGACTGGGGGGACATATACAGGAGGTTCTGTTTATAGTGGACAAGTCTTTGATTCATGGGCCAGTCAGAGAAGAATACATACTTTAATGAACTTTATTCTGATTGTGCACCATTAGTGCAGCCTGAGGATTCCCATAAACTGATCTTACCCATTTCTAACCAAGAAACGAAGTCATGTTTATTCACCCGTCACAACTTGTTGACAGGACCACTTATTTTTGGTGCCCAGATTGTTTTGATAAACATATCAACACAATCTGCCTCCATCAGTGCAGTCTGAGGATTCCCATGGATGAGACCGCTGTAGTTGCCATGCCCGCTCCATGACAACACATGACAAGCCCAATTTGTGACTCATAAACCGATTTGTCAACAATTGACACTAAGCAAATCGCCACGATTACACTGCTGTCACTATGGTCGTAGCGATCGAACGGTCTCCGATGACGTAGCCAATAACAGATATCGAGCTCATTCAAGCGGTAGCTGCCATACTACATAGACCTAGCCACGTATCGAACATGTGTTTAATCATTTAATGAATGTACATAATCAACACTGCACGAAAACCACCGTTTTATTCATATATACGCCATCACGGAAGTGCATGTATTGGATGAATATTGACTTGTTTTCATTTATATACGCCCAGGCCTTATATACGACAGACGCGTCTTGGCTGTATTTCACACCCAGCTTATATGAGAGGAAACACCCTCTGCCCCCACCCCTTTGTGTTGGTAGAAGTACAGGTGTCCTCAGTAGGAAGCCCTCCCCCCCCCCCCCCCACCCCCCGCCACCTCCCCCCGCCCGCTCTCAGTGAAGTCCTCTTCACTGGATGCTTATATATACGCCCACAGATGAGGTGTATACACACGGGGATTAAGACGACCTTGTAGACGCAAAATACCTACTTATATACGCCCGGCACATTCATATGTAAAATGATGGTTTTCGTGCAGTGCAAAGACTTATGCAAGTCTACCTCAACAAAACTCCCCTGTTCTGGTGTTTATCATTCTCAGTGTGAGCTGAGTCCAGTGAAGTTTTTGTGGGGCATTACTCATGCAGCATTGCTTCGACAAGAGCGCTTTCCGCTAACAATTATGGTAAACACTGCTGTGTATATCTAGCAGAATGAGTCGGTGTTGATAGATGGAATCTTGTATAGGAAAGTGTCGCATGAAGATATGATTTTTATCTATAGGAGATGCGATCTGCAAAAATATTATTCTTGAATATTGTTTCCATAATTTTGACACAAACGTGGTGATCGAATCTATGTGATGGATTCAGGTAGAAATCTCACCCCTACACATTTACCGAGATGGGAGTTCTTTTACTTTCCACACCACACAGATATGGTATGAGAGGGATTGGCCTTTGATATAGCAGTAAATATACCACTGCTGGGGATGAAGGAGAAAGGTGGCTGTACACCACACCACATAGACATGGTATGAGAAGGACTGGCCTTTGATATAGCAGTAAGTTTACCACTGCTGGGGGTGAAGGAGAAAGGTGGCTGTACACCACACCATACAGACATGGTATGAGAAGGACTGGTCTTTGATATAGCAGTAAATCTACCACTGCTGGGGGTGTAGAAGAAAGGTGGCTGTACACCACACCACATAAACATGGTGTGAGAACGATTGGTCTTTGATATAGCAGTAAGTCTACCATTGCTGGGGGTGAAGGAGAAAGGTGGCTATACACCACACCATACATACATGGTGTGAGAAGGATTGGCCTTTGATCTACCCCAGCGTGGCTGGAACTACGTCATATATTCCACAGCCCGCTAACTCTCCGAGCAGGGGCATAACCACAAACACAGTCTTAGTTATGATACTGTTATTATACCATTCCTAATGTGAAATGTGTTTACCTTATTCGGAGGTCATCACGGTTTACTAGTTTTATAAAAAAAATACATTCGGCGCACCAACTTTTATTATATACCTATAAATATCGATAATTATTTAAATATTTACCAAATCTTAACGACATCGAACCGCTCTTTAAAGTGTACTTAGGCGGATGTCCTTTTGAAAGATTCCGTATGAGTATTTATATAAATATAAATATCAATTTGTTACGTATTCACGTATTTCCGAGTGAATTGCAACCATGCATATTGAAAGTATAGTGGTATGTCGCCATACTGGCACAGTATGGTGGTAGGTGTCAATTACCACTTCTATAGCTGAGGTGGGAGTTTACAGTATTTTCTGACATAGGTATATGAGACATTCAGAAACTTATTCAGGTATGGGGTCAGAGCTTGATCCCATCTCGTTTAAATCGCTATGTAATTCACGCGGCTCCACCTTGTGAATTACTCAAACTCGATGGGTTACGAGCTCTAACCCAAACATTCATAGGATTCCTCTAAATTAGTAGTAGTAGTAGTAGTTTAGAAGTATGATACGGTATGAGAGGCTAAATAATTAGGAGGGAGGTCAAAGAAGTTGTAAATAAGCAATGGTGTATAAAATGTTTAAAAGGGTATAGAACTCAGACTAGATACAATGGATATATAATACGATTACGATAGATTTGCTGTCTTTTTAAATGGTTTTATTCATGTCTGTAAGGTAATGAAAAATGATATAGAAGTCACAGCAGATATCAATGTGCTGTCAAAGGTGTAAGAGAATGTCCAAAGAAGTGTGAGTTTGAAAAAGTTTAAAGTTCAAGTCAAAAACAGACATTCGGTGTATGACTGGAGGTAAAAGGGAAAATCATTATAACCAACAAGGTTACAGGCTACATTGTACGGTTCATATGAAATTGTCCTAAAGTGTTTATTTCAACATAGTGACACGAGGTCTGGTATGCAGATACTGTTTGAAAATACCTTATAATCATTCTCTATATCACTTATACTATGTTACCTGTGTTGTATTATGATGTACCTGCCTGGCAGTGGAAGATCTACATATGTAGAACTGTCATTGAGACAATAACTTTTTTTTTTTAAATGTATGATAAACTCAAACATCTCTAACAGAGAAAAGACAAGTTGGGTTCAATCCGCCACCCACGCCTGTCTGCACTGACCTACGACTTACGTTGGTATGGTTAAACCCAGGTCGTGTCCACGAATTCTCACTCTCAGACCAAGTTTTCTTTTCCTACTGGGTTCTGAGAGCAGAAATACTTATCAGAAAATATTCACAGCTCACCAAGTATATGATAAACTCTACCTTTATGGTTATATACAAAATATACACATAAGAAAATAAGAATATGAAAAAATGGCTTCGAGAGTGAGAAATATCTCATTCTCAAAGCATAGGCTCAGGTCCTATGAAACACCTGCTGGGAGAGTAACATAAACATATAGGTACTGGGTGAAGGTGGCCGTGTTTGTAGACAAAGCCCCCATTGAAAGTTATTGGGGACTCAGTAAACCACGACCCATTATATAAAACTTGTCAGATACCATGACTGTGGTATACAGCCTCAAAGCCATGGTTTACGGGAAAATAGTCTCTTTGTGCTAAAGAGCAAAGAAATAGTCCCAATTGCCTTTAATATGGCAGTTACTGAATCAATTTTTTTGAAGAGATGGATAATAAATACAACAAACGATGGTTTTCTGTACAGGCGGCCCTCTAAACCAATCGAGGTGGATGTAATACACTCACTAGCGCTTGTGTATTACTACGCATCAACCACTCGCGGTTTACGACCGCCTATCCACAAAACCATCGTTTATTGTCTATGTAATCCGACCAGAGCTAACGTAGTGTAGCTAGCGCTCGTGTATTACTACACGCCAACCACTCGTGGTTTACAACCGCCTATCCACAAAACCATCGTTTATTGTCTATGTAACCCGACCAGAGCTAACGTAGTGTAGCTCTGGTAGCCAGTGTAAATTCTATACTGTATTCTGTCGGCCACTTCTCTCCAGGTCTGACCAGACTATGACAACACCCTTACCAGACAGACTTACCACTCTCCAGATACTGAGTCACTGTACAATAGACCTCCCCACTGACCACACCTCCCCCCACACTGACTTTGACATGTGTCTTAACGTGGAAGAAGCATATACCATTCTTAAGAGCCATACCACTGACAGCAACCTTAATAATTCACCCATTATCGCTCACCCACCAGGGATCGCCGGTTCCCAGCGGAAGGCGGTGCTGGGTGACCTTGACCTTTTACTCCTGGTAACTTGTCATTAAACTCTCAGTACTGAGAAGTAGTGTATCGGACGGCTATGTTTGGGAGGCTCGTAAAACGGTTATAACCCTCTCGTAACCTCTCACAGACTCTATGCTGTTTTTCTTTATTATAAGAAGTCCCTGCCCGCCTTTAAAGTTTAAACACTAAAGTGGTGATTCCACCAGACTAGAAGCTTTATCGGAAAGTTTCTGAAGTCCTTGGAATGTATCAAAGAATATCTTATATTGTGAATTTTGTCGCACGATAATACGTGTCCGAAATTACCAGAAAAAATGTGTGCTTCCACTGCTAGCTATGCTTATACAAAATATCCCAATTTTCATTTCGGCAAGTTTCGGGTGCTCGGTGGAATTACCGCTTACCATCTAGTAGGTAGACTGGGCGATACTAAAGAAGAAACCAATAAGTCTTGGTCAAAGTCGTCATTCTTCACGAGTTTGATGCGGAGTGATATAAACGAGGCAAGGTCAAGTGAATATCACGTAGCGTTCAAACGAGTTGGAGAACAACGACTTTGACCCAAACAAGTTTTTTTCTGTATTTATCTCACCCCTGTACACACTAAAAGAATGGACGACACACATGATATAGATCATGGAGAATGGACTCCAATACTCGTAAGGGCATGGAGAATGAGTTCCAAATGTTTAGCCTATGGGACAAAAATACAAGGGGTGAGAAAAAATTGAATAAATACAAAATTTGCAATTGCTCTTTCTCACTGGCTTTATGATATATAGCTGGTGAGAAATCTCACGGCTTAGATGCAAGTGAGAACTTCCAAAGAAGAAAATACTTTAACAAAGTCTGTACGAGATGATGAGGGGAGCACCCAAAGTCAGACACCATTATATATGATAGGATGGAAAATTATAGGATACCCAGCCAAAAGCAACAGAATAATCATGTTTTTACTTGATCTATGGCTACAGAATTGTCGACTCTCTGGGGATTATCTATCATACTGAATCAACACCAACCATCCACTCCATGATGGACCATGGTTGTCCAGGGAATTATTTTGCCATACATCTCTTTCTATCTCAGCAGAATACGCAATAATAAGGAACACCAAATGTTATTATTCAGTGACTCGATGTGTTTTTTGCATGATTTCTGCTGCATACAGTGGAACCCGGTTAAGGTCTGTTTCCATTGGCCGACGAAAATGGTGTGGATTTTCTGAGTTCTACTTATAGCCAATTTACATTTAGCGACAGCAGTGCTAAAGGTCCATTTGTGGTGCCTGACTGTAGATCAGTGACGGCCAATGTAAAATGGTTATTAGAGGTAAACTATGTTCCGGTGAGAGAAAGTCAAAGTTACGAGGTGAAGACCGGAAAAATTACTGACCATGGCGTTAGCCGCGGGCATTAATTTTTCCGGTCACTTTCCGAATAACTTTGACTTTCTCTTACCGGTACTTGGTTTCTCTATTCCTATACACGTTCAAATATCGATAAAAAATTATTATTTCTTTACCTCCGATATCACGGGAAAAGTGGCCACCCTTTTCGAGTAACTGCAAAAGCTATGTTTTCGTCCCAGCGCTCTTTATATCACGTGGTCAGCCCGGGACAAAAACATCAGCCCGGGACGAAAACGTCAGCCTCGCTACATAACTCATAATTACTGCACCCCCAGCAACGGTATGTAAATAAAGAGGTTTCGGAAATGGGTATATAGGAATAGGGGAACTCAAAAGATCTACGCTGTTTTCGTCGCCAATGAAAAAGGCCTTTAAGTGGATCCCGCTCTGTTCAGGGACAAAGTGGTCCGAGTTGCAGAATTGATCTCACCCCTGGTCTTTTTCCCCATAGGCTTAACATTGGGAACTCGTCCACCATGCCCCTATGAGTATTGCAGTCAGTTCTCCATGGTCTATATCCTGCGTCATGGGTTTAGATAAATACAGAAAGCAACTCTTTTTGGGTCAAATTTGTTGTTCTCCAATTTGTTTGAATGTTATTCACTCCACATCACTTTGACTATAGTTTCTTCCTTAGTCCTGGGGTTGGGAGTTAGCTCAGTGGTTAGAGCACCGGACTTGTAACCCCAAGGTTGTAAGACTTTGTGGGTTCGAGTCCCACCCCCAGCAGTGGTAGATTTACTGCTATAACAAAGGCCATCCTTCTCATACCATGTCTATGGGGTGCGGGAAGTAAAAGAACTCTCACCTGGGTAAATGTGTAGGGGTGAAATTTCTACTTGAATTCATCACATAGATTCGATCACCACCCTAGTGGTGTAAAAGAACCTTGAGAAAGTCTGGAAAGGACCTATAATGGTTGACTGGACGTAAAATCAAATTCTTTAGTCCTTCTCGATGGGGTTTGATAAAAAGATAACATTGCCTGGTTTCAGAAACAAATGGCCCTATGCTCGGAGGAGTTGATAAGTAGTAATATCCGAGCACATGCTCTAAAACTCAGTCAATCCTGAGGGGCATACAACCACTTTCAGTCTATATTGTATCTTTTATTACCCACCTGATACGGAGTCTTCATACTAAGCCTATGGAGATTACAGATCGCTACTGAGTAGGATACTGACCTGCGGAATCTCCTAGGAGAATACGGATTTTTTAGATGAAAGTAGTCCCAAACATAACTTCTTAATTACGTTGAAAAGTTTTCTAACGATCATATTTATCGCTTAAATCTAAAAATAAGTGAGTAATAAATACAACATTACCATAATTTCGATATGTGTGGCCGTATTCTCCTTGTAGTTGACGCTACGCAATACTACGCGTCAACTACGCGGAGAATACGGCCACTCAGATCGAAATCATGGTAATATTGTGTATTTATTCACCTTTTCCAGACAAGTGGCATGCCAATATCTAGGTACGCACTATTTTTCACTTCGCACTATTTTACAGTAAGCACACTTTATCGCAAACTAGACCATACACCATATCCGTATGCTCCGGGTATGTAGATACATGCTCCATATGTGTTTTCGATGGACACTTTGTATTAGCTGGATATATCTGTATGCTCTGGGTATGGTGATACACACTCCCTATGTGTTTTCTATGGACACTTTGTATTAGGTGGTTATATCTGTATGCTCCGGGTATGGTGATACACACTCCCTTTGTGTTTTCTATGGACACTTTGTATTAGGTGGATATATATGTATGCTCTGGATATGGTGATACACACTCCCTATGTGTTTTCTAAGGACGCTTTGTATTTTGTCAGACTGATCGTAATGATTTTAATCATCTTATCACCCAGTATGACGTTTGATCCTTAACTTCCATTTCACCTAAAAATCTCAGATTTAATGTTAAACATACACTAGTATCTGCTTTGTATCAGACTTTCTTGCTTATTTAACCTATATTGTCCTGTTTCATGGCCAAAAACAATAGTGTGATCACAGAAAATGGTGTCTCTACGGATCACCTGACTTTAAAGGGTTAACAGGGTGCCGCTCTATCAGGGTTCTCCTGTATCTATACTTTCTCACGGGATAAAGGGACACGAGGGATGTAATACAAAGAAATACAGAGGCATTCAGGGACTGATTCGCCACACTTTTTGTTGATGATCAAATCTTCAGACGGAGGATTTCTAGAAAGAGGTAGAGTACTGCAGTCCATCCGTCAAACACCTCGATGACATTCTGACGTTAAATTGTCTCCCTCGGAGCTGCTCGGTGCTGCTCGGGGCTACTCGGGGCTACTCGGGACTGCTCGGGGTTACTCGGGGCTGCTCGGGGCTGCTCGGAGCTGCTCGGAGCTGCTCGGGGACTACTCAGAGCTGCTCGGGGCTGCTTGGAGCTGGTTGGTGATGCTCGGAGCCGCTCGAAGCTACTCAGACCTGCTCTCGGCCGCTCGGAGCTGCTCAGAGCCTCTCGGAAGCCACTCGGAGCTGCTTGGGGCTGCTCGGAGCTGCCTGGGGCCGAACGGAGCTGCTCGGAGCTGCTCGGGGCTGTTCGGAGCTGCTCGGGGCTGCTCGGAGCTGCTCGGAGCTGCTCGGAGCTGCTCGGAGCTGCTCGGAGCTGCTCGGGGCTGCTCGGAGCTGCTCGGAGCTGCTCGGAGCTGCTCGGGGCTGTTCGGAGCTGCTCGGAGCTGCTCCCACGTTGTGCATTGCCGATTGTGACCAGTCTGCAGAGACCCCAGGTCTCGATCATTATCTTAGCCTGGTATAATCGTCCATAGGCTTAACATCAGGGACTCTTACTCAACAGGCTTGCAGGTATGGTAGCTCGTACTCAACGGGCGATAAACAAATAACTATTTTTAGAATTAGAAACATATTCTTCCACGTTCACCATCTCGTTTGGTGCGCTTCAGAATATTCACTTGGTTATCGCCTTGTTCATATTTCTGCGCGCTCCAAAGTCGATGGTGAATGGGGACACAGATCAAACACATAGTCATCAATTTCTTTCTTATCATAGTCACACTCCACCCAGGGATTTGTTAAAGATGGATTCTTACGTTCTAGTGCTGGTTCTGTCTCCACTAGATTATAGGCTGTTCTGCATGTGAGTATCAGGGCATACCCGAGAGGTGACTGGTTTTATGAAGGAGGTTTTTCTCAATGATATCATGATATCTCTTGTGGATGTTGCATTTCTAATTTGAAGAAGTAGAAATTAAACCTTCTCGATCACTTTGTAAAGTCGTGAGCCCTACTTGCGTAAGGAGTAGACCTTAAGAGAAGAGAAAGTCAGAACTCAACACACAAGTACTAAATACTATTCTGAGTCAGAACCTGATACTAACTGTTCATTGACGGGAAAGGGTCCTTCTTTTATACCCTTAGCAGGGGGTTGACATGACAGGCTTGACAACTGTGAGCTCTGAGCTCTCATTGGCTGTTGTACCAACAGCCAATAGGGGATAACCAAATCTGTTCCAGTTGAGCGCCTGTTCCGGTCTGTCGCACATGTCAGGAGGCCGCTCATGACACTGAACAACTAAAGGTGTCATTGGTAGAGTGCCCTGCCCTCATGTGGACATACGGGGAGCTAAAGCTGAGCGATGATAGGAGTATTATATGCCATTCAAAGCATGGCAGCCATACTGTAAACATCAGGGTACTAACCAAATTGGTGACTTCCAATTCAGTCTATTTTTTTTTTTTTTTTTTCAAAAATTTCTTTATTGATGCCTAGTTATACATTTGGTTCCATTACATACAGATTATGTTTTATACGGCAACAACAAAGTGGCCGATAGTGTCAGCTATTACATTAGCTGGTAGAAGTTTTTCAATAATTAGGGGCAATGTAAATGATTACTTTCTTCTCATAGAAACCAATATGACTTGGCCACGATAGGGATGTATAGTCCAGAACTTTACAATTTGTTATATGAGAGAGATTTTTTTCAAGGATACCCAAGAAAAATACGGATTGATAATAGATGTACGGTAATAAATATATGTACAAAATAAGTAAGAGTGAAAAATCTGGATGCTGCCTCTATAATTATGAAATAAGTAAAAACTCTATTCTATGTACATATATAACACATATGAGCTGCCATTACAGGTACATAAAAGATCAATATCAAGAACCTTCTTATGAAAACTATGTGCCTTGATAGCATCTCACTCTTCTTTTTCTTGCTTTTAATATAAAATAACCCTCATAACGCGGCATATCAGCACTTTAATTAAAGTTGTGCCTGTATTGCTATAGCTGTGCCGCCCCCATATCCCGTGGTATATAATATAATGTCTGCCCCCAGGTTTACGGCTCCATATCACGGCTGGTATCAGTCTAACGTTATTAGATGATCAGTCCATCCAATAAGCGGCCTTGATTAAGTGGAGCCTGCTCGACCAATCAGCACCCTCGACACATCGGGCAAACTCTGCTTGCTGATGAGAACGTTTAGATGGGATTTATAGTCCCGAGAGTATTTCACCGCAGTGGGAATAGTGCCATATAGGGGACAGAGCCACTGTTAGTTCATGAAGCAGTCACTAGGTGGCCAGCAGTATGGTGGGCCTCTTGGGGGGGACAGATCTATATTCTGGCTACTTGTTCTTACAAAATTCAACTGCCTTTCAATGTTTTACCATGGTTCCCTTGACTCTCTACATCAATCCCAGAGCATGATGAGATAATGATTAAACCTGGGACATGATATTTTCCACGTGGAACACTTTACATACATATGTGAGCAAGGCTATAGTTGTGACACTTCCCAATTATCACTCACTTCTTTTGCACCTCATTAGTAAAGAACACCTACTTTTTCACCTCCGTTAGTGAAGAACACCTACTCGGGGGGCGTCATGGCAGCCCCCATGGATCATAGGCTATATGCCATATACCTATGGCTGTATGAACTATGTATACAACCCGCTTCTACCCATTGGCTTATTTCTACCCGTACGTCACACTGTGAAGTACGAGGTATATGATCACATGCTATATGCAATCCAAACTAGGAGCAAGTAGTATGTTCATCATTAATGAATGAGCATGCAATTAAATAAATGTATAACAAATCCACCAGTTGACTTCCCATGAAGGGTGTGGATTATGACGTTGTTAAAGCATGCTTACGCGCCTTAACAGAATAATCTCAATTACCATCAGAAACCACTGTCATAAAACACTTTGCATGCTAAAATCACAGGTCAATGGCGAACTATATTATTGGTGTAAGTCTACACCAAATTACTGCCACGATTGATAGTGCTGTGATGTCTGGAACTAAATGGCTTGCAGAAACGTTTTAACTGCAATTGACTTGTTATTAATATTGTAGGTGGGTAATAAATACAATAACTTCTGGTTTTGCATACATATGACCGTAATCTCCTCGAAGTTAACCACGTAATATCCTCTCAGATATTAATTGCTCAGATATTACTACACGTCAACTACTCGAAGATTACGGCCACTCGTACACAAAACCAGTCATTATTGTGTATATACATCGCCTAGAGGTTAGAGTGGTCACATTGAACTTCCAGCGTGCTTCCAGAAAACTATCCCTTCACTATCTGTGTGCTATTCACTGTGATATTGAAAACAGAGCTGGGAGCCAGTGTCTTAGGGTCTTAACCCTTTAAGGACGGTTGCCTGTGGCCCACCTACTCCCATAAGGACGGATGCTGGTGGCAGTTTGTCTGGCTAGAGGACGGCCACATAATAGTCAAAACTGATATCCAAGTTTGTAATCATGCAGTATGATACATAATCATAAATATTTTATTTCTTTTTAATAGAAATATTTAATATGATGTTATATCTACATTTTCTGAAGATTTCATGAATATTGCTCTATTATTTCTTTGTTAAAACATTTTTGTTAATATTTGGACAATGATGCCTCAGGGCATCATGCGTCTTTAGTGCGGTGATGCCTCCAGTCATCATGCGTCTTTAGTGTAGTGATGCCTCCAGGTATCATGCGTCCTTAAAGGGTTAAGGGCATGCCCAGCCGTCCATTATCACTCAAGACCAAAATATCTCAAGGCCCACTGGTGCTGGATATGTTTGGATCCTAGACTCAGGCAGTTGCAAAAAGGAGCAAATGGCATTTTCATCATTGATCAATGAGCGAAGAATCATAGATAAATAACAATTAAAAAGTTTTGGATATATTCAGTCTATAGATAGTTTTCTGTAACCCACTTGCACCCAGTCAACTTGCCATTTCTGCAACTGCCTGTAGTAAATCAAACTTCAATGTGCCATGAAACACTGGCACTCTGCTCCTTTCCCAGTATCACAGTGAATAGCATGCAGATAGTGAAGGGGCGGTTTTTGTAGCAAGCTGAATGTCTGTGTGACCACTCTTACCTATCGATACTATATATAGGGCTTGTAAGCACGCTCTGATGAATATTAGGACCGGTAACAGGTACCACCCACGACCTTGTACTTTGCAAATCATGCCTTTCTCCCTCTAACGAGCTTCCAAAAATAACTCATTGATATCTGTTTAAATGAATGGGGACTTCAATTGATCTAATGCCAAAAACATAGAGTTTAAAAACTCTATATTGCTCACTTTGTACTTATACTAGTGTAGCGTTCCCTCTAGTCGCTGAAAGTGTATTACCACTTTCCGCGATCGACAGCCGACTAGAGGTTCCGAGACTTCTGTCCCTACCCTGTACTTACCGTGCTAGTACCGGCTTTACCCGCTGGAAAGGGGAGGGAGATACTAGATCTACCAACTACCGCTTAACTACGAAGACAAAACCAGACTCTGGACTGTTTCAGTTAACCGATCTTTTATTACGGTAAGACTTTATAATATGTTAGTGCTCCAGGGCACTAACTAGCGCGGGAAGAGATACTGGTCTCTTCAACGTTGAAAGGTGCTACAACATAACCTAACCAACACGTGAGGCTTCAGACGTTCACTCCGTAAAGAGGCACTGCGAGAAGTCCTGTCAACCCGCTGTGGACTCACTAGATCTAATGACTCCGATATCCCTTTATAGTCCTCACTGTGTATGTAGGTTCTGTACATGGAGAGTGAAGAAATGTCCATCAGATGGTATGTAGACATTAGGGCTCACCACCCGAAAGTCGAGACGTTAGGACCCACTGATCAGGACGTTAGGGCCCACCTATAATAACATTGACATGTATCATTGAAATATGCACACATGTCGAATCATTATTTACATTTTATGAAATTTTCGTTTTTAGCGCTAACAAGCTGACGAATATTAACCAATTCCGCAAAACTAGGTGGGTCCTAACGTCTATTTATGCTATTTCTAGCTCCGGGATCCGAAGGTGTGAATGTGGCATCGCGGTGCGGCCGAGGCGCAACTGTGACTTTCACACTCTGCTGGGCCCTAACATCCCGACTTTTGGGTGGTTGGCCCTAATGTCCTGCAATCCATCAGACGCCTAGCACATGAACGTCACACTAGAATCATGGAAAATATCAAATAAATATCCATTATGATGTTATGATTTTAGTTTATAGTTCTGGTAATAATGATAAATACAATAATCTCTGGTGCTGTGTGAGAACGGTTTTATTGAAACATTATTAAACAGAAACCGAGCAGCAAAGTTCCAGATCTCAAATTTCTTCATGACCACTTCAATAAATTGAAGCCTGCCGTACATGTATTTAATAATGGAAATGTCACAGCTTTTAAATGTAACTTGAGAACTACATTAAGACGAAACCAATGAAGGCAAAACGGAAATGAAGAAAACTCTTTAATGAAATAACTTTCCCTTCAATGAGGCACTTCGAATTCCTTCAATTCAAAAAGAATCCATTGTCAAGGAAATGATGAATGATATCGAAATTGTGACAATATTTTTATAGATGGGATTAAAGCAATTGACAGTTGTATTATGAGAAGTAAAATGAGATGGATATAGGGACTTGAGGACTCTGACATAAAGACATGCAAGTCACTGGTGATTAATCGTATAACTCTTTAGGGCACATAGCTATTGTGATATGGAAGCAGCCATTTTGTCTCGCGAATCACTGATAATTAATCGTATAGCTCTATAGGGCACATAGCTATTGTGATATGGAGGCGGCCATCTTGTCTCGCAAGTCACTGATAATTAATCGTATAACTCTATAGGGCACATAGCTAATGTGCCATGGAGGCGGCCATCTTCCCTCCCGACGCTACACAAAACACTAGGTGGTGGAACCAGTTATCAATGGATTTTATTATATAATATATATATTTTATCATCTCATGATTATCTATAGATTACGAAAGCAGAAGATAATGTTGTCCCCCGACTGCAGTGGCGCTGTCTTACAATTTCCTGGTGGATGATGGTGGAACTAGCAATCACTATGTGCCCCATTAATATGTGATATTCCGTCTGTAGTGAAGAGTTAATAGTTTCTTGGTTGTTCATTAAAACAGACTACAAATAGTCTTTTTTCATAATTTTTTCATTGAAGCAAATTCGAGGCTGCCTCCCTTAGTTACTCAGCAGATCCGGACAAACACACACCTAGCAACACGTTTTCTAGCGTTAAGTGGGATTTACACGGTGAGATTTATGTACATCATAGAGTTCAAAATCTCATGAGATTCTGTTCATTGGTAAATGGAATTCACATCATGGGATTCCTGTACTTCACAGGGTTCAAAATCTTATGAGATTCTGTTCCTTTTTAGGGGTTAATGTCGCCAATAATTGCAGGAGAAAAAAATCATATCTTAGGCAAATGGAACCCTAAAACTTAGATGAAGGGATTGTGTTCCAGTACCGAATCTCACCAGGATTTGACTAAGAAAAACACCCTGTGAGGTACATGAATCCCAACGTGTGAATCACACTTTACTGGGTTCACAATCTCAGCAGGATTTGTCTCAGACAAACACCCTGTAAGGTACATTAATCTCAGCAGGATTTGCCCCAGACAAACACTCTATGAGGTACATGAATCCCAGCAAGATTTGGCTCAGACAAACACCCTGTGAGGTACTGAATCCCACCGTGTGAATCCCACTTTACATGGTTCACAATCTCAGCAGGATTTGTCTCAGACAAACACCCTGTAAGGTACATTAATTTCAGCAGGATTTGCCCCAGACAAACACTCTATGAGGTACAGGAAACCCCGCGTGTGAATCCCACTTAAGATTAGAAAACGTATGGCGAGGTGTGTATTGGTGTGTGTGAATCCCACTTTCGGGAACTCAGTTAGCAAATTAAGTCTATCCATTATACATCCTCCCCTTTTCAAATGAAAAGGAAAATGCCTTCATGCCTGATTCGTCGCTGTCTGATATTGGCGCGTATGGCGATGCTGGACAATTCAATTACACTGCAGGCTTTATGGAATCTGCCAGGAAATGAATGCATTGTTAGAGAACAATAACATCTTAAAGAACACAGGAAATAATGTGGAAGGGCGCCACAATCTCCCCAGCCTTGAAATTCCCTTTCTTCACTATTGTCAGATAAAAGGAACCTATAAGAATTTATAACTATAGCGATATTATCGTTTCACAGTCAAGGCGTAGGAGCAAATTCACCTGCACCGCATCACTCCCTTAGTCCAATGTATTATGACGCAGTAGACATTGAAATGAGTTCCCGTATCGTATCAGGATTGTGATTATATTTTTTAATTTATTACCTACAGGTTCATTTCATATGGAGATAAAAAATGATGGGTGCCTTTATTGTTGTATTTTTAAATACTTGTTCAGGAAGTTTTTACTGGCTTCGTAAACCTATTTCCACCTTTCTCTACAGAGTGAATGTCGTGGGTGATAGAGGAAGGGATGACTCATGGTGTAATGGATAATAAAGTTGCCGGTCGGGATAAAACTTTTTACTCAGACCTCTAAAATTGTCTTGGTTTACCAGAATCCGTCGGTAGTTGAAGAGATGAACATTCAAGATAAAAAAAAAAATTTTGTAGGGTCTGAGAAGTATTATTGACGACAAAGTGAAATATCACATATCTGTATTTCATTAGTGCTAGTATCATTTGAAAAGTGTGATTCGATTCGACGTGGCGTAACTGAATGAGTCCTCTCCCACCGCTATGCGACCACTGATAGAGAGAAAGGGGAAGCGGGCCGCGGAAGTTCCCGCGGCCTCAGCTGCATACCCGTTCCGCGCTTCTGATTGGTCCAGCCGTCACATGTGTATCATCTGACCGCTTTGTTGTTTTGTACGACCTAACGCGTTCATTTGAACAGTGTGCCCTTTAAGCTCTTACCATTGTGATATAATAACAAACATGGAACAGCCTGACAGATGTGAACATATGTGTAAACCTAATAAATCCCTTTGTGGTATTGAAACACCTTATCTCTCTATTCATGATGGTCATTATGTTTGTAAAGAACATATATTGCTTCTTTTGAATATAACACTGATGTCTATGTTTGTCTATACTGATTGAATTATAAGTGTAGGGGTCGGGTCAGTCTAGCAGTGGTGTGTTCGCTCTTGGACAGGGGGCGTGGGACGTCATTCCCTGCTGTGTGGTGATTCAGGTGAGCCTGTGCATGAAGGTGTTACGGGTTCGCCCAGATTATGTAACTCTGCTTATATATACTGTGTAGTGATTTGGGTGAACCCGTGCATGCAAGTGTCACCGGGTCACTCAGATTACGTAACTCGGCTTGTATATAAGTTGGGTTCGCAGAAAGTCGGCAGGCATTCTTGTGTGTTCTCTCTGAGAAGAGTGAATCCTTGGATCCTCATTTGCTGGGTTTTCCGAACCCTCTTGCTGGTTAGGCGAGTCTAGTACTCCGGTATCTAGATAAGCCTCCCCGGCTTTACTTGGCACTCCGGTGTCAAGGTACTGTACTTGGTAGTGATCCAAACTGGATCACTTTGGGAAGTGGCATTGATAAACATCCTTTGTTTATTAAACCCGAGGAGTCTGGTTTTGTGTCACTAGGTCTTTTCATTTGCCGAAAATATCGAACCGACCTGTGTAATTGTACATAGGGTGGCACATCGCCGGGAAGGTAGATATACAATCTTTCCAAGGGTAGGCTATCCTCAATAAGGCTAAGGCCAGCGACCGCTACACAAGCATCAAAGCCTGTATTTACCAAACAGCTGCCATGATATTGTAAGTATCTAGTGGAAGATCTAACCTCGGTTAGAACTGATGTTTTATGAATAATCGTAAGGCAAGGAACCGAAAGAATGGCGAAGTGGGAAGATAGGAAATATTTGTTATTCCTATGGCACACTTCCATGATAGATAAAAGCCTAAGAAAACCTCGTCATTAAACATATTAATTTTCGCAAATCTTTGTGAATAATGAGACTGAAATTGGCATTTTAATTCATTAATTTCACAGTGTTTTGTACCTTGTGATCTTTTCTGGAAAACATATATATGTTGCCACTGTGTTCAGTGAGTTGTACTGCAGGGACTCTGTATACATACATATATATATATATGAGAAGTGCATGGTCCTACCTACATAAATGATAAGTTATCATTGATGTTGATGTACTTCCCACATATATATACACAGAGTTCCTGCTTACAACTCACTTAACACAGAGGCAATCCTTTCTAATGGAAAATGCATTTCTGATATTGTCTGTAGCTTATCCTGAGTAATGTCGATCTGTAAAGAGCTCAATTTCCATTTACATCAAATGGACGTCATTTTCCTTCATATGTTTCCTCACTCGTAGAACTGTCAGGATTCATTCTCTGGAGACTAAGGCCCCTGCTTTAATCATTTAGTACGATACAGGCAAGGTAGAGGCGAGGTAGGAGAGGGGGGATGGTCTCTATACTGCCATAAGAAGGTTATTTATTGTCTTTTCATCAGGGTATTGCTTTTATTGAATAGATGTATATGTAACGATGTAGTCTTTGTCTAAGCCACAGGTTGTTTAGTATTTAACCCTTTAAGGGCAGATGATGCCTTAAGGCATGTTTTGAAAAGGAAATATTTTAACAACATAACATCATATTTTTGAATTCTAAATAATAGAAATAAAAATATTAAGGATAACAAATTATATCACGTGATAAACCTTCAAATTTTCAGTTCAGAGTATATAATATTGACTGGTTTCAGATACGAGTGGTTGTATGCTCTGAGGAGTTGGCGCGTAGTAATATCCGAGCTCATACGAGGATATTGTTCAGCGGCAACTCCGAGGAGCATACAACCGCTGTGTATACATACCTTTTCCTGACAAGTGCGGTACCGATATAAGTTCATTCATGGACATAAAACTCTAGATACACTGTCCATGGTTCATTTTATGAATGCACTATTTTTTTATACGCACTATTTTTCCGTATACGCGGGGTTTAGCAGCCCGGAGCATGTCTGGAACATATCTGTATGCTCTGGGTATGGATATTTTGTATTAGGTGGGTAATAAATACAACTATGAGCACCAATAGAGCCAGTAGAGCAACCACAGGGGGTTGACTTTGTGATAAAAGCGGAGGGTGAACCTGGTCTTACTCTGACGGTAGTTCACATGAAGTGTTGAATAAAGTTGGTTCACATCATCCCTGGGTCTCTATGACAAACGGAACAAAAGTCAGCCTGGTCAGTTTTATCTCACGACGGACAGGTCACGTATTGCTACGCTACATCCACATTCTATGTTGGTATTACAAGTATATGGACAGAGGAGGTGTGAAGCGCAGCGCCCCCTATACCGACCCAAGTCATATATACGATCATATATACGATTGCGGCTGCCTCACTTTCAAACCTGACAGCAAAGGGGAAGGAGCTCTGAGAAGGGCTGGTTTTATTACATAGTATTTACTTATATTCTGTGGTTCTACTGGCTAGTAAGCCCTGGATAAGTGATATTTGTAGGAAGTAAGGCTGTGTTCTACAACCCAAATCAGGCATAAAATGTGGAGCTCTATTGAGCTCTATTGTGGTTTGGAATACATTAGATGTCACTCTATCAATATTTGAAAAGATTTTTGATAGAGCTCTAACAGTTAATATGTAGTAGCTGTTCTTAATCAGCCCATTTTTGCAATATTTTCGTATAGGGATCTGCATCAGCTGTCATTTGAGTCCAGGTCGATTTACATAATTTCTAAATCATGACAGTCCTAAAACAAGCATTAGACCAATAAAACAAAGTATTGTGGACCTTTTGGTGGAGAATCCTCATCTAGAAACACTCTAAAACGTCTGTATAACTGATTCTGTCTGAGTTACAGCAGCCTGTCAGAGCAATCGTGGTGCCTTGTTTTGGTTCTGTATTATCGCTCAAAAACATAGGGGGCGCTGCGCTTCTCACCTCCTCTGTATATGGGTTAGGTCATCATGGGTATCAATCTCCCAGCAGATATCCCGACCAGAAGCTCGGGACTTGTGCTTGGAGAGTGCTGGCGCTACATCGCACCAGCCTACACGGCCGTTTACGGATTCTAACCAGTCCCTGTATCAAGCGGGTGGAGGGGTAGGGGCGGTGCGGTGGCGGTAGGATACTATGGAGAAACCAAACAAAAGTTAGTCATGTTGTTGTTTATCGCACAACGGCAAGATCGTGTATTACTGCGCGAGGCGAAGCCGAGAGCAGTAATACACGATCTTGCTGGAGTGCGATGAACAATAACACGACTAATTCGAGTTTGGTTTAGAATTTATCCTACCCCGCCCATCTAAATTACTTCTACATTAACAAATGACATCATTTGTCAAGTGTATCCCACTAGAGCGATATTTTTCATTGAACTCCAGACCGAATACAGTGACCCAATGTTAAGCCTATGGAGTTTTTTATTAGGGGTAGGATAAAGGGACTGAGGCCAGTCCTGCCATATTACCACATGACAATGCCAAACCTATAGGTCCATCTCACACAGAATAGAATCTACCATCGCTGGATAGACTGATATATTCCATCGCATTACAGCATCACAAAACAATCCCAGCGAATTATGCAAAGGCAATAAGCTCCCAGACCCTATCTTCTTCTACAATAAGAATCCTGTGAGATAAAAAGCATGTATTACACGCTGTCTGGCTGGAGATTATAACAGAACAAGTTCCGTTGCGGCAATTTGATTTTCTGGGCTATAAACCCACCACAAAAGAGCTGGAATGTGTCTATGACCACTGTTCAATAGGAGCAGGCAGTATATAGACGTGAGGGCCCACCACCCGATAGTGGGAGGTTAGGGCCCACTGATCGGGATGTTAGGGCCCACCTATCATAAGATTGACATATATCATTGAAATATGCAAACATGTCAAATCATTACTTACATTTTATGAAATTGCAAAAACTGTGTCATTTCCGTTTTTAGCACTAACAAGCTAATGAACATTAAATAATTCTGCAAAATAAGGTGGGCACTAACCTCTATTTATGCTATTTCTTGCTCTGGGCGCCGCAGGTGTGAATGTTGCATTGCGTTGCGGCCAAGGGGCGACTGAGGCTTTCTCACCCCGGTCTCGGCTGGGCCCTAACGTCCCGACTAACGGGTGGTGGGCCCTAACACGCTGCAATCTATCTATAAAGATATATCCACCTAATACGAAGCATCCATAGGAAACATATGGGAAGTGTGTATGGACATACCTGGAGTGTACAGATATGTTGTATGCTCCGGGCTGCAAAAGCCCGTACATACTGAAAATTAATGCATATGAAAATATCCGTATCCCACTTGTTAGGAAAAGGTGGATGATAAATACAATATAAACTGGTCTCAGGTGAAAGCAGTCGTATGCTCCTCAGAGTTGACCCTATGCAATATCCTCCCATGCGCTCGGATATTAATAAGCGTCAACTCCTCAGAGCATACGGTCTGCTGGGGTGGACAGCAATTAACAATCTGTTCGCCCTCTTGGTCACCTCGCCTCCTCGTGGTGCAAACCGGATATGCTTGCACGCAAGCATAACAAAAGCGACCAGGTGGGGAGTTAGCTCAGTGGTAAAGAGCACTGGACTTGTAATACAAAGGTTGTCAGACTTTGTTGATTCAGGTCCCACTGCAGCCACTTTTCTCCTTCACCCCAGCAGTGGTAGATTTACTGCTATATCAAAGGCCAATCCTTCTCATACCATGTCTATGTGGTGTGGTGTGTAGCCACTCTTCTCCTTCATCCCCAGCATTGGTAGATTTACTGCTATATCAAAGGTCAGTCCTTCTCATACCATGTCTATGTGGTGTGGTGTACAGCCACCTTTCTCCTTCATCCCCAGCAGTGGTAGATTTACTGCTATATCAAATGCTAGTCCTTCTCAAACCATGTCTATGTGGTGTAGGAAGTAAACAAACTCTCACCTCGGTAAATGTGTAGGGGTGAGATTTCTACCTGAACTCATCACATAGATTCGATCACCACCCTCGTGGTGTAAAAGAACCATGAGAAAGTCTGGTGAGAACTTGCAATAGTTAACTGGATGTTAAATCAAACCAACCAACCAACCAACCTCAGAGCATACGGCCGCTTGTATCTGTAACGTCCTGCAATCGAGCCGGCCAGTGGTAGCTCTGTGAACGTTTGTTGTCCTGTTCATTATAGCCTGAATACCCTGCTCTGATGGCTTTAGTCTGGTTCACACCATAAATACACGGTTATATCACGATGCCTGGGCTTTATATGGGACCAGTGGTTATAAAACACGTAATTTACAGAACTTTATATCAGTAGTTACTGTAACTATTGAATGGGGTGGTTCTATGAAGTTGTGATTGTGAAAAATGTTTCCGTGTAAAGTTCAGAGGGACCAGACAGTAGATTGTACTCTTTTTTTTATTTAATTCGTTTATTCAGTGAATATTCGACGATAAATTTGTTGTTCTTCCATATCCGTGTGTAACATGAAACAGAACAGAACTTTGATGAGGTAATAGATACAGGAATGATGGTCTTAGACTAATATATATATATATTATAATGTAAATGTGCGAATTGGAGCCTTGTAGATGTATATACATTTATCTCACCCTTGGTATTTTGTCTCAAAGGCATAGCATAGGGAACTCGTTCTTCATTCCCCTACGAGTGATGCAGTCCATTCTCCATGGTCTATATCCAGTGTGTTGTCAATTCTTTTAGTGGGTACAGGGGTGATATAAATACAGAAAGCAACTCGCTATGGTCAAAGTCATTGTTCTCCAACTCGTTTGCATGCTACGTGATATTCACTCCACATCAAACTCATGGATAATGATGACTTTGACCAAATAAAAAATTGCAAGGAGAATCATACCAATTATTACATACCTATGGCCGAACATCTCTCAGATACTAACCGCTCACGGGGGTGTAGTACTCGGCGACTACGGCCCACTATGGTGCGCTTTGTCGCACTGCAAGATTCTAACGTGTATGTAACTAACTCGCCGTAACGCGCTAGGCGTGCGTATTCGACATCATCGCGACCACTGTCAACATGTCGGAGGACGTCGAATAGCGACTTGAAACTCTCGATACAGGCCCCCCCTAATGACTAGAAGTGTGTCTTTGTAAAATATTGAGGTAGTTAACGAGTGGCGTGCACGTACAACAGTTTATATTGATCAAATATTCGAAATTCATCGATAGTAACAACTCGTCCTGGTCCGCAACGGGTGACGCACAGACAGAGTGGAGGTTTTCGTTGTACATGCGCAAAGTTATCTAGGTTAACGTCACTCTCCAAATCGTAGTAGCTCGCGGCATTCCGCCAGCCGCTTACGTCTAGGACAACGGTTCAGAGAGTGAAGCTTATTAAGGTGCATGCGCAACGAGCACATCCTGTGAGTGGACTTCCGCTTAGTAGCAGACAGTGTCAACATGAAGGGGTTGTCACTTGACGACTTGGTAAATGGCGTTTTTTGATCGAATAAAGGTATGTAATAATAAGAAAACGTCCTGACTGTGGGCAGAACCATCGGGTTAGTTCTCGGTCACCTATCGCGGACATTCGTCCCTCCGCCTGCGGCGTCGGGACGAATGTCCGCGATAGGTGACCTCGAACTAACCCATGGTTCGCCCACAGTAAGGTCGTTTTCTCCTATTACATATGTATGGGTGAATCGGAAATGAGAAACAAAAGTCGATTTCACACCAAATCTTCTTTTCCTCTGCATCATGTCTACCATTCTATCTGCAATGAGTTCGTGGAGAGAGGAGTGCACTTCTTGCCGACAGAAAGACATGTTCAGGGATGCCAGTTTGTAGGATTTTGCCTACATGTTGGATCTTCATTCTAGTCTAAATTATATATGGAAACTTCAAGAAATTGTATACGTTTTAAGAACAGTATAGACTCCAGCTTTTCTAAATCTTATATAAATTTGTTTTGTAATCTTTCAACATTTTTGATTCAGCTAACCCCAGCGCACACAGTTAGAAAGCCTATGAGCCTAGAGCTGTAGGATGGTGGGACTCCTGTAGGAAATCTTCCTACGGACAAGGGCAAACCAGAATGCTGACTCCTGATTGGCTTAAAATATGTCATGTGAGAATACAGTTATGGGGGCCTTACCAAGTGTAAAAAGAAATCAGAGGAATACCTTATGAACTTGTAAAGATATTTTGCAGAATATAGAACTAATAATGTGAGGTAATCTATTCCAAATGGATTTCTTTGAATAGTTCCCCATTTAGTGCAGAACAACACATAGACCCACTCTCAGAGCAGATATCCAGATATCATATACTGCCAGTCTATGTCCAAGGATATCCTGGGAGAGTGATGGGAATCCCCTACAGCATGTGCGTTTTAGGTGAGACATAGACTGGCCTAAGTCCCTATGTAGGATTTTTTCCTCACCCCAACTGGCATCCCTGCATGTTGGATATGGAATTACAGGTGTTTAGGTCACCCCAGGATGACTTTAATCAGCAGCAGTGAGCTGTGGAGGAGGGGAGGAGGGGAGGGGTAGGAGCAAGTATAGGGTTACAGGGAGTGGCTATGGGCCATAAACAGGAGATTCTGTTCATAGTGGACAAGTCTTTGATTCATGGGCCAGTCTGAGAAGGATACAAACTTTAATTAACTTTATTCTGATTGTGATTAATCATTCAATGAATGTTCATAATCAAAGACTTGAGCAAGTCTACCCTTCTATCTGCAATGAATACCACAGTGGAGGGGAGTGCATTCATTGACAGCAGAAAGGCATGGATATGAAGTTACAAGTGTTTAGGTCATCCCAGGATGATTAAGTCAGCAACAGTGAACTGAGGTTTACACTCGTTCCTGGCCAAACGAAAGTTGGTTTCAGATTTAGTAATCTTGCAAAATGTCAGTGATGACGCACCAGATACTTTATCCTACCCCTAATAACTAGGAGGTAATGGTTTGTTCATCATTGATGAATGAGCGTGCAATTATTAATGAATAACGATTGAAAGGTTTGGATTAAGGGCAAAATCCACCAGGCCGATTTCTCACCCGATCAATTGTTCCTGGGCCCTTACGAGGAAGCTCACGTATTGTAATTCATTTAATTCTGATAATAATAGTTTAATAAATGACCATTTTCAAAGATTTGAGAGATTCTAGGGCATCCGATAATAATCGGCGATTGTCTGGCTACGGAATCGGCTACCGTCGGTCCAGTGGAACACCCCCTTTACATTCAGTCTATGAATAATTTTCGGTAACCCACTTGCATCCAGTCAACTTGCCATTTCTGCAACTGCCTGAGTCAAGGATCCAAACACATCAAGCACCAGTGGGTCTTGAGGTATTTTGGTCTTGAGTGATTGGTTATAGTCAGCTGGGCATGCCTATGAGACCCTGAGACACTGGCACCCTGCTCCTTTCCCACTATCACAGCGAATGGCACACAGAGAGTGAGAAGAGAGTGATGATGAAAAATAACACATGATGATAAGAAGTGTTATGTGCTGGTTCCACCAACATGATGGACTTGCCGTGTTGTATCTTGATATATCTTGTTATATCTTACAGTTTCACCATATGTCTTACCTCCTTTTCCGCGACACATCACGCATGATTACATATATCTTTTCATGATGTCGTGTGTATATTTTGGTGCTCCACCACTGTGATGCCTCACGATCTATTGCCAACATATCGCGGCATGTCGTGTCATATCATGACAAGAACATGGCCAAGGTACTTAATCGGACCAATGGTTCGTGTCAAATATTCACGTGATTATGCAAATCCTAGCAAGATTCAGCAAGACAACCAAATCATGACAAATCTTGCTATATCTCGTGTCTTGGTGGAACCAGCACTTAAACCATGTTATTGCTATTTGTCCAACTGTTGGTCTCAACTATGAACGTACCTTTGGTAAAAAAATCCGAGTATACTGCCGAACTCAGGGAGTAGTGTAAAATGCATTCCCTGAATAAAATCTGATAAGATATAAAAGTTTAGAGTATTCTAAACACAATAGGTATTTTTCTCTTCGACTAACAATATGGTATTACTGCTCAGACAGAACACTTGGGTTTGCATTCTGTAGTTTCTGTCCATTAATGATTAATGATGAGGTCTCGACTAACGAGAAGTGAACAGGATGAGACAGTTCCTGTTTCCACTCCACGTTCACTTAACCATGCCTTCCTGTCTTCTCTGTGAGGAGATCTCCTGTTGTGGGAAACAAAGACTAAACCCCAGAATGTACCTGCTTTCTTGTCATCCTCATATCAAAGAGCCTGCTCTGACCCTGGTTGTTATTACAGGGATGCCAGTTCTCAGGGAATCTCAGGTTTTCAGGTATTTTTCTTGACTCTAAAACATAACCATTCATTCTTGTGAAATGTAGTGTATCTCTATATAGGTGGCCAGTG
Source organism: Alentia gelatinosa (assembly GCA_950022655.1). Taxonomy (NCBI): domain Eukaryota; kingdom Metazoa; phylum Annelida; class Polychaeta; order Phyllodocida; family Polynoidae; genus Alentia; species Alentia gelatinosa. The sequence goes on from OX465589.1 coordinate 2,503,037, forward strand.
GTGGGAGCCATGCCCTGTGGCTGGTGTCAGGCTGCACCCAGTGGTACCCTGTGGATCCCAGGGCATTGCAGAGTTAGGGGAATTCCCCTGAGAACTCAGTGGTGCTATAGTGGACTGCCATAGGGTAACTAAAACCCCATGAAACCCCTGAACTGAGAGCTATGTTTGAAGAGTGGAGCTTAATGAAACTTGAGCTGCTTGTAATCTCAGGAGGCTGGTGGTGGCTGCATTAGGGTGGTCATATCTGTAGTAGTCTTGCTCAGGTCTTGTAAGTATTTACACATATCAAAAAACCAAACTTCTCACTACTGATTTCAGATGTGTCCAATAATCATCATATCAAAGGTAAAAATGGCAGTCAAATAGAGAGTTGACATTTCAGGGTTTTTTTCCAAGACCTCACTGGCATCCCAGGGTATAAAACCCTAATTCACCAACCAACCATCCTCCCTACAGCATATGGCATAGGGAGGGAACAGACAAGGCAGGAATACTTTTTTTCTAATTTCTTATTATTGATGCATAAAGAAATACATAGGTATTCGGTTCATATTGTAAACCCTAAAGGCCTAGACTAGCCAGGTGTATAGGAGTAATAACACACATATGTAGTATTAACTATTCCTATATACCCATTAGCGAGCTAACTAGAGTTACATACCGCTGCTGGGGGATGCATTAAATATAAGTTATGTGTTGAGGTTGACAGTTTCGTCCCGCTCTCATGGGACAAAACAATAGCTGTTGTGGTTACTCGATAAGGGTCGCCATTTTCTTCGGAAGTGTTTTAGGTAAAGAATTACGCATTTTTATCGATATTTGTAGGTATATAGGAAAAGGGAAACCAAGTACCAGTAAGCAAAAGTCAAAGTTACTCGGTTAGGATCGGGAAAAATACTGCCCGCGGCTGACGCCTTGGGCAGTAATTTTCCCGATCCTCACCTCATAACTTTGAACTTTTGCTCACCGGAACATAGTTTCCCTCTACTATGTGTCAAGAACTTATCTGATTTTAATGACACGTACAGAAAAGGGTTCTCATGTACGATCCTAGATTATTGAACGAGCCCCTGGTTCATATTATAATATTTATTATTCAGCATTGCAAATTTAAGTTATCTAAGTTAAGAGCAAATAGCCACCAATCTTCTAATACACTACTTTGAAGACCTTTCATTTTATTTCTGTAGGAAGAAAATACCAAAGCTTTTTGTTTTGAAAGTTGCTTGGTTTGTTTGTTTGATTTAAAGTCCAGTTAACCATTACAGATTCTCACCAGACTTTCTCAAGGTTCTTTTACACCACAAGAATGGTGATCAAAACTATGAGATGAATTTAGGTAGAAAACTCACCCCTACACATTTACCGAGGTGGGAGTTCTTTTACTTCCCACACCACATTGAATTTGAAAAACAATGATGTTCAAAGATGTTTTCAAATCGTGCGTCATAAGCCATTTGGTTGTCAATGAGGACACTTGGGTATTTACAAACAATTACTTCGTAACTTCACCAAGTTTTCAAACTGTTGACTGGTTACCATTTAAATGACTCAAAAATACTGACAACTTTAGTTTCCAACACTAACCTAATCCTGCAGAGACAATTCTTCTCACTTGTTGGTCACGATTGTCTCTGGCTCAGGAAGTTAGGGCCCTGCCAACAGATTAGAGTGGTGTCTAGAGACACGGAAACAGTTGTCTACGGGCACAACACTCAATAAGCTAATCACGTTTAGTCTGACTGAGACTGAAGAACCCGACTCGATTAATGGACAAAAGTCTAAAGTGGCCTTCTTCAGAACGGTATAAAGGGATTACAACAACAGAAAGCTTAAATGGAACTACTTTCAGAACTACTTTCACTGAAATACAGCTCTAAGGTGATTAGTCTCAATCTGATTAGTTTTATTGTTGGATTCTATATTGTCTGGAAGATAAGTGGAAAGTCAGACATCGATGGGAATGAATTCCCAGACATATGCGTATGATATAGATAGATATAGATGCAGTCACTTTTCTCCCTCATCCCCAGCAGTGGTAGAATTATTGCTATATCAAAGGCCAGTCCTTCTCATACCATGTCTGTGTGGTGTGGTGTACAGCCACCTTTCTCCTTCATCCCCAGCAGTGGTAGACTTACTGCTATATCAAAGGCCAGTCCTTCTCATACCATGTCTATGTGGTGTGGTGTGCAGCCACCTTTCTCCTTCATTCCCAGCAGTGGTAGATTTACTGGTATATCAAAGACCAGTCCTTCTCGTACCATGTCTATGTGGTGTGGTGTCCAGCCACCTTTCTCCTTCACCCCCAGCAGTGGTAGATTTACTGCTATATCAAAGACCAGTCCTTCTCATACCATGTCTATGTGGTGTGGTGTACAGCCACCTTTCTCCTTCATCCCCAGCAGTGGTAGATTTACTGGTATATCAAAGACCAGTCCTTCTCGTACCATGTCTATGTGGTGTGGTGTCCAGCCACCTTTCTCCTTCACCCCCAGCAGTGGTAGATTTACTGCTATATCAAAGACCAGTCCTTCTCATACCATGTCTGTGTGGTGTGGTGTACTGCCACTTTTCTCCTTCATCCCCAACAACTTCTTACAGGAAGGGAGCAGAAATGGCTGATGTTTTTTTATCGGCAAATCAAAATCCCACTATATAATATCAAAACCGCGGTTGTCAGTAGGATAGGGAAATGGGTTCTTTCTTATGGCTACATCATATGTATTATTCCCGGAGTACTTTTATAACCACGACTGTTGAGCTGAATGTATGTTTCAGATTATGCTCATGTGTTGAAGATGATAGACAGTCCACACTGTGTGAGCGAGGCATTCAAACGGAGTTGGCCTAGGCAAGGGTCAGGCAACAATTCCTGAACCACCTCCTTCAAATGTTATTTTGTCACTGACAAGTTGTGGTTTCTATGTACCTAAATCAGTGGCCAAAAATGTATCTACCTTTTGATAAATCTAGTCGCCAACAACGGAACGTAGGTAAATGGCCTTTAATTGGGTGGCCGACACCGGCCAAGGTATTACCTAATTCGCCTGGGACAAGTTCACCAACTCCTATACAATTTGGGAACTAATCGTTCAATCCTGAATCGGTAGATATGTTTTGGACTTTATGAGTATTTATCTCTAAGCCTACGTTGGCAGTTTAGTGATATATACACCATCAAGTAAGTGCATGTATCGGCTGTATATTAACACGTTTCCTCTTCTATACATCAGCGTAATGGCTGTATTTGCCACAGAGGATATAAGAAGAGAAATATCGTGTGCGGGACATGTGTACGTGGGTCGTATACATTTTAGATGTCTATAGATGAGGCGTACACACAAAGAAAAATAGAACTAACTTGTATATACAAAATCATAGCTATATACGCTGGGTGTATACTATGGAGAAACCAAACAAGAGTTAGTCATATTGTTGTTTATCGCACAATGGCAAGAATGTGTATTACTGCGCAAGGCGAAGCCGAGAGCAGTAATACGCGATTTTGCTGGAGTGCGATGAACAATAACAAGACTAACTCGAGTTTGTTTTAGAATTTATCCTTACCCGGCCCTCTTAATTACTCCTACATTAACAAATAACATCATTTGTCAAGTGTATTCCACTAGAGTGATATTTTTCATTTTTCTGAACTCCAGACCGAAGACAGTGACCCAATGTTAAGTCTATGGAGTTTTTTTATTCGGGGTAGGATAAATAAATAAACTGGTGGTTTTCACGCAGTGATGAATATTTATTTCTGAGCCTACGTTGGCCGGACCAGACGCTATTTTACAGGTTTATGAGATCGTTCCAATCTAATGCCTGCTGTGGCTGCGCTTATAAATCGGGTATGATCATCTAAGAGATAATTCAACCGAACTTCCAGACTGTAGGTATGGATTGTGCAGCTAGACTTAACCGGATCAGTTGGTGTTCTGGATATTGATGAATCTTTCTCGATCTAATCTCTACTCTGAGAAAGTCAGGTTCTCAAAGGCAATGTTGAAGAGTCTCAGTCAGTCTGGATTTTTTAAACCACTGGGTCTGGAATCTACAGAATCCCTTCTAACAGCTGTGTATCGTCATCCTCGACTTTCTCCAACACAAAACAGACTATTTTCATCAGTTCTGTCCCTTCCGAAAGGACAAGAAAGAGGCATTGGAATTAAAACTTCTTTTTTTTATGTTCTTTATTTATACTGAATCCGCTCAGTCAAATTGACTGGTTTGCGTACAGACTCAGTTCTTCAGTTGTACATGACCATATGAAAATTTGTATATACCGAATAGTATTACTATTTCTACACAATTTGTATAATATACTAGTATAGTGCTAGTATTTGATAATGAATTATTTGATAATGAAGAATTTAGAAGGAAACCCACGAGATGAAAATACCTTGGTCCGTACTCCACCGAGTTTGACTACAGAGTAATTCACGAAGCGAAGCTGAGTGAATTACTCTGAATTCAAACGAGGTGAAGTGTGGACCAAGTTATTTTCATCAAGTGGGTTTCTGATTTTATCTCACCCCATATAACATTATTTATTGATAAAATGAATCCCTAAATTAGCCATTGGGTACACGAACCTCACGTCCTTGGAGTATGAGTTCCTAATGTTAAGCCTATGGAGAAAAATACTGGGGTGAGATAATATCGTAAAACTGGATGAGGTTTAATCTTGTCCACCGTATTCAACGACAGGAGTTTGGCATAGTGACTTCATGAGGCGAAGCCGAGTGAAGTCCGGAGCCAAAACTTCAGGAGTGGAATGCGGTGGCCAAGATTAAAACGAATCAGGTTTTGATTTTATCCTACCCTATCTCCTCGATTTTGGAATATTACGCGATAATAATGTTGTATGCCACTAGTGGCATATAAAACTCCGTATGCAAGTCAGCGTGGCATACGGAAACCCAATGTTAAGCCTATGGGATTTTATATTAGGGGTAGGATAAAGATGTATATTCAATGGTCTTTGATATAGCAGTTAATCTACCACTGCTGGGGGTGAAGGAGAAAAGTGGCTGCAGTGGGACTTAAACCCACAGAGTCCAACAACCTTGGGATTACGTGTCCAGTACTCTTTACCACTGAGCTAACTCCCCACCCTGGTCGCTTTAGTTATGCTAGCGTGCAAGCATATCCGGCCTGCACCACGAGGAGGCGAGGCGACCAAGAGGGTGAACAGATTGATGATTGCTGTCCGCCCCAGCGGGCCACCTCACATTCACAATGTATTATCTTATTTATCCACATATAGTAAAATCCCGCTTCTGGGACACCTCGCTTAAGGGGACATAACGCTTAAGTGGGCACAGAATTCATTATTTAGTTTATTCTAACCCCGCTTAAGGGATTACCTCGCTTATGGGGACTCTTTGCTCGGAACGGAGGGTGTTCCCTTAGGCGGGGTTTTATTTTATTACCCACCTGATACGGAGTCTCCATACTAAGCCTATGGAGATTACAGATCGCTACTGAGGAGGATACGGAGCTCCGTGCCCTCCTAGGAGGATACGGATTTTTTAGATGAAAGTAGTCCCAAACATAACTTCTTAATTACGTTGAAAAGTTTTCTAACGATCATATTTATTGCTTAAATCTAAAAATAAGTGTGTAATAAATACAACATTACCATAATTTCTATCTTTGTGGCCGTATTCTTCATGTAGTTGACGCTACGCGTCAACTACGCGGAGAATACGGCCACTCAGATCGAAATCATGGTAATATTGTGGATGTATTCACTCTTCCATTGATACAGTATCCATAGCTCTGTGTAGTACCACACCGCACCCATATCGGCATTCTCATGTGTTAAGCTCTGTTTTCCTGCCTCGGGTCCTTAGCAACGTTAGATGTGTGGACAAACAAATCAGTGTAGCTAACCAACACAGAACAAAGCGGTGACCAATGATAGCCTCCTGTAAGTCAATACAAACGACCCCTACCGCTATTTAACTGGTCAATAAACCATTTAGTACCGGGTCATGACATCCGCAAAGACGCCATGATGCCATATGACGTCACTGTGTCACGTGAACACACAGTGCACGCGCAACAACCGGAAACACAGGGTTATGAACTATTGATATTGCGTATAAGCCAACAATGGCGTAGGGGGTATTTATTTATATATATATATATTCATCCTACCCCTAATAAAAAACCGCCATAGACTTAACATAGGCAAATTTTATGTGGCAGGCCGTGACATAAAGTGTTTTTTATGCCACTAGAGTAATAACAATATTGACCAATCAGAGAGCAGGATGTCAGCTACTATGAAAAAAGTTCTGTTGGTCGTTGAGTCAATATTGATCTTTTAGTAATACAAAAGCATAGACGGGGTAGGATAAATATGAAACCGAACGAGAGTTAGACTTGTCAGTGTTTATGCCACTCTGGTCAGGTCTGCTCCTCACTACACTCGGCTACGCCTCGTGTAGTAATACACGACCTGCCCATCGTGGCATAAACATTGGTAAGTCTAACTCTCGTTCGGTTTCTACTAAATATATATATAAATATATATTCTTTTTAATGTCTATTGATTTCGGTTTCGCCACGGAGACGACCTGACCATGCTGTACATGCTACCAAATAAGATGGGGAATCGTTGTTTTTACGGAATGAGGGCCCCAGGCCGAGTTCTGTAAATAACATCAATTGCTATCGAGTTTTGTAGCATGTACAAGCATGGTGGGTCGTTCTATATTTATCATATACCAAAAATTAATTAAATTTTAACTTATTTTGGCATAGAAGACATGTCAGCATTAAAGCCCACACACTGCTGATATTACTGCACAGTGTTCAGTATACCATTTACACCGCACAGGGAGCAGCAGTACGTAATTATCAAATATACTGCATGGGTATATGATAAAATGTATGTTTAATTCAGGAATTAGTAGAAACTGAACGAGAGCTAGACTTGACAATGTGTATGCCACGACGGGAAGGTCGTGTGTTACTACACGAGGCGTAGCCGAGTGTAGTGAGGAGCAGACCTGACCAGAGTGGCATAGACATTGACAAGTCTCACTCGAGTTCGGTTTCGTATTTATCCTACCCTGTCTATGCTTTTGTATTACTAAAAGATAAATATTGAGTCAACGACCAACAGAACTTTTTTCATAGTAGCTGACATCCTGCTCTCTGATTTGTCAATATTATTGTTACTCTAGTGGCATAAAAAACACTTTATGTCACGGCCTGCCACATAAAATTTCCCTATATTACGTCTATGGCTTGTAGTACAAATATGAGTATAGAACGTCCTGACCATGCTGTACAAGCTACAAAACAAGATGATAATTTACGGTTGGTGGTAACCGTAAAGTATCATCGAGATTCGTAGCTTGTACAAGCACGGTTGGTTGTTCTATACTCACTTTATACCCGAAACTGATAGAAAATAATTACCTTAATCTTTCCTGATAGCTAATGTTTTAGTCGATACGAAAGGTTAAATAATTAAGAGGGATCCAATACAGTAAACAGCCACGAAAGGGTTAAGAGATATCATAACAATAATTCCACACATTATACCCTGTCACTAACAACGCAATGATAAAAGGGTTAAGAGATACAATATCATAACTAACGTTAAAGGGGTTAAGAGATATTATAACGATACTTCCATACATTACACCGTGTCACTGACAACACAATGATGAAAGGGTTAAAGGCGGGCGTCCACCAACCACGACAAGGTTACGACAAGCCCGACAAGTAAGTTCCAATCGGCGCCTTGCCGTGAGAAGGGGCGTCCATTCTCTCTGTAGTGGGTCCTTGTCGTAGGGTGTCGGGGAGTGTACGCTCCACCAAATTATCTCATCGTAAACTTCTACGACAAGCTACGACATGCCACGACAAAGGTCCAGTCGTGGCAAAAATCGAACATGTTCGATTTTGTCGTAGCCTTGTTGGTAGGCCCCCGACAGGCCCCCGACCACGACAAGGCTACGACAAGCCTTCCAGTCATAGGCCTGTCGTGGACCTTGTTGAAATACCATTGTCGTAGCCTTGTCGTGGTTGGTGCACGCCCGCCTTTAGAGATGCAATGTCCTAACCATCGCTGAAGGGGTTAAGAGATATCATATCCATACTTCCACACGTTACATCCTATCACTGACAGCACAATGATAAAAGGGTTAAGAGATACAATATTATAACTAACGCTAAAGGGGTTAAGAGATATCATATCCATACTTCCACACATTACACGTGTCACTGACAGCACAATGATAAAAGGGTTAAGAGATACAATATTATAACTAAGGCTAAAGGGGTTAAGAGATACAATGTTTTAACTCGTGCTGAAGGGGTTAACAGATATTATAACGATACTTCCACACATTACATCCTGTCACTGACAATGATAAAAGGGTTAAGAGATACAATATTATAACTAACGTTAAAGGGGTTAAGAGATACAATATCCTAACCGTGGTAAAGGGGTTAAGAGATATGATAACGGTACTTCCACACATTACACCCTGTCACTGACAACACAATGATAAAAGGGATACAATATTATAACTAAGGCTAAAGGGGTTAAGAGATACAATATCCTAACCTGTGGTAAAGGGGTTAAGAGATATGATAACGGTACTTCCACACATTACACCCTGTCCCTGACAGCACAATGATAAAAGGGTTAAGAGATACAATATTATAACTAAGGCTAAAGGGGTTAAGAGATACAATATCCTAACCCGTGGTAAAGGGGTTAAGAGATATGATAACGGTACTTCCACACGTTATACCCTGTCCCTGACAACACAATGCTCAGCGGATCGTCTCGCCGCTTGTCTTTGTTATCTTTGTTATCGGTGGTCATTCAGCTCTCTGGCGAATAGTCTCACTTCTGTGTGCACTGCACTACACACACTGCACTGCTCGCCTGTGTGACGTCATGTCCGGGACGTCATGAACGACCCGGATATGACGTCATGGGAGGTTGTGTTGACGGAGATACTTCCGCGGATCAGTGAACACTGTGTGAAGCAAAAGCGAGCGGCTTTAGTGAACACTTAACCTTGATCTTACCGCGCTCAGTGAGTCCGCTTGGAGAGTGTTCTCCTGTGGGTGTGTTTGAAGAGTGGTCTACTAAGGGTGTGTATGGAGAGTGATTCCTTATGGGTGTGTTTGGAGAGTGATCTCCTTTGGGTGTGTTTGGAGAGTGATCTCCTATGGGTGTGTTTGGAGAGTGATCCCTATGGGTGTGTTTGGAGAACGATCTCCTATGGGTGTGTTTGGAGAGTGATCTCCAATGTGTGTGTTTGGAGAGAGAGTTCCTGTGGGTGTGTTTGGAGAATGATCCATTATGGGTGTGTTTGGAGAGTGATCTCCTTTGGGTGTGTTAGGAGAGTGAGTTCCTGTGGGTTTGTTTGGAGAGAGACTTCTTAAGGGTGTGTTTGGAGAGTTATCTCCTATTGGTGTCTTTGGAGAGTGATTTCCTATGGGTGTGTTTGGTGAGGGATCTTCTAGGAGTGTGTTTGGAGAGTGATCTCATATGGGTGTGTTTGGAGAATGATCTCCTTTGGGTGTGTTTGGAGAGTGGTCTCCTATTGGTGTGTTTGGAGAGTGTAACCCGTTTCCGAAGTTGACCTGGATTCATTCTACCTCTAGAACCCAGATAATTAGACGGTTAGTGAAAAGACGGTTAGACAAAAGTGAAAGTTTAATTTCTGCAATCTAATTTCCAGGACTTATTTTTAGTAAAATTGAAGTTGAAAGAAGCTGAAACAGGTTTAATTAGACCAAGGGATTCCTTCTGCCATGATGTCTGTAATTCTGATCTATTTATGAATAAGGACTACACTTTCAAGTCTGACGTTATAAGATCTACCTGTTCCTTAGAGTATGGTTTTTATTTGTTTCTCCAAGCTTGATATACAGATTTCTGTGGATCTTCTGATCAAGTGAAGTTTTTACTGTGTTTTTAAGTGATATTTTCTGATTACAAAATCTATTATCAGGGATAAAGTGTGCTCATTCACTCATTGTAAATAGATGAATGAGCACACTATATCCCTGATAATAGATTTTGTATTCAGAAAATATTGGTGGAAAAGATTTCATTGTAAATATCATACTTTGTATTGTTGATGTTATCACCCAATCATTGTTGTCGAATATTGTAAGGAAGAACGGTTGTAATCAATCGAAAGCAATAAAGACTTTTTCAATAAAAAAAAAAAAAAAAACACGAACTTGTATCATGTATTGTCTGTCATTTGACAAATATCTTCTTTCTCTTTTCCAGGTAAGCTTTATGCTGTTCTACGTTTGATGTGCTAGATACTCCCAGGTAAGTATTGTAATATACTATTTCTAACCTACCGAATGCCATAGTTGTTGCCGCTCACAAGGAGGGTGGTTGTGGCCCCTAAGATTCGAGGTCAACTCTCGACTGATGTCTACGTCCCAAGGCGCTAGAAAATATCATGTAAGGAGGTCAGGGTGAAGGTTGGGGTTTGCTGCGAATGCAGTCATTGGCTACTCGGTCTACTCTATTCCTTATATGGACTTAGTGTAATGGGATGCTGCAGCACTGCAAAAAGAACCATGAAATCTGCAGGATGACTGGCCAGTCAGCCATATGAGAATTTCATGTCATGGCAAATATGTAATTGAGTTTAAAAGGGTATATAGAGAGTGTAAAACCTTTCTCCCATCAATTCTGGTCCTGATAGACCTTACGATTGACTTCCGGAATGGAATATGAGGTCAGACAAAATTGTGGCAGTGGACCATGTTTCTATGATTGACTTCCTATTTTAGCCTATTGGTAGCTAATCATAGCTATAGCGCATGATTCACCGATTGGATCACCACAGAGCTCTACGACTCAAGGCCTCTTTCAAATACCTCCCGATACGCTACGATTTTGCCATTCCAATCGTAGCCTATTTGGAGCATTATCGTAGACCATCGGCGTTGGTGGCTGCAAGGTCTTATACGTGGCGTTGGCTACAGCTATTACTGAGCAAGTGACAGGACCTGTAATCGCCCGTCGCAGAGACCGAGGAAACACCTTGTAAAGTGGGATTTGCAGGCATTGCGTAACCACCCAGATAAGGTGCGACACCGCCCTGTGGAAAAAGGCCTATTGAAACCGTGTTCTGATCGGGTTTACGATAAACAAAATCAGTGTCCCTGCTCCTAATTGGTCAGGTCATTGGCGGGAAAAGGTCTTGCGCCAATGAAAATGCCCCTTTCAGGTGTTGTTTGGAGGGTTCAGTTCTACCGGCAGGGTCCCAGTGTGAATCGAGACGCCACCTGGTTTAAAGTACACTGAATCAGAAACAAAATCAGGATCAGAAACACAACTCTCACATGGGGCATCCTTTTCTCTGGCGGTCCAATTATCTCGTTCTCTGTGTCCTTTTGTGGGAACACGACTGATAATGGGACATGGTTGGGTTCGTTCTTTGATGTACTTGCCGTTCCCCAGGCAGGTAGCGCTTAAAGGCATATCCTCCAATACACAGTGGCGCCACCTGGTGTTTTTCAAATATTGTCAATTGATAATTAAAAATCATTTTCTGTGACCTTTTCTAATATCAGATGAGGGAAGTATAACATATCATCGAGTTTGACAATACCTAATTGGTAAATTAGGCCAATTTACATTTGACTGATTTACATAGGAAATGTACTGTAAAATATGTTTTTATTCAATTCTCTCAAAAACAGAGATTGTGACGTTTGATGTTTAAATATTATCAAATATCAGTTAAAATTGGTTCCTTAGGATTTATTATAATTCCGAATGAGTAAATTTAGCTTTTTGTCCAGTTTATCCAGTCTTAATAGGTAAAATAGGCCAATTTACATTTATTTGATTTACATAGGAAGTGTACTGAAAAATATGGTTTTCTTCAATTCTTTCAAAAACGAGGAGGGTGACCTATGAATTTTAAAACTGAAATCTGTAGTAATATATATCTACTATATCCTGTGAAGGTTTGAGGAAAATGACATGTGTTTTACTATGTGAAAAACAACTTTTTAAAACTCCTGTATATATATTCTATTATAATATAACCATGATATTTATCTCTAAATCAAAAACTAGCATGGAGACCCTCATTCTTTAAATTAGGTATGTATTCTACAACACTAGGAGATGATTATATTCAATTTTTATGATATTTATATGGGTTTTGATTTTCAAGACAAATTGTCCGATAAGCCTTTAATGAGGATGAATCAGAGTAGGTTGGTCTCTTGGGAAGAGTCTGAGCAAAGAAATATCTTCTGGGATAATTGGCATTGTCAAGTGCCCGTCACATGACTATGTCACAGTGCTGCTGACATAAAAGATTCAGGTAATATTGTCGCTGGATCTTTTGTCCCAGGTGCTTTTCATGCAAGCACTGCTTCAGTATTTTTTTTTTTTTTTTTTTGCATAACAGTTCTGCTTTTAGCAGGTCTTCCACTGAGATGTAGCATGAACAATCAGGATATCACATCGAGTTATTAGATTAGACACAAGATATGAAATTATAGGGTGAATGTTAAGGATAACACATATAATAAAACATTACGCAGTTCTCACATACCCCGCCTTGTAGCTACCTCCAGTCATACTCTGAGTGTTTCGATTTCACAATTCGCTTAAACTCTTTAACAGTAGCAACATGTTGCGAGTCTTTTGATAGCTCGTTCCATAGTCTCTGCCCACGGTACATTGGTGATCGCTGGATGAGGGCCGTCTTAGCTAGGGGCACTTTGAAGCATATTTTGCTTGCACTGCGGGTGAAGTATTGCCCTCATGAATTCTTTATTTCACCCACTGCCTATTTCGTTCATTAATTCAACTAGAAAGTTCCTTCTGTAAGTCACCTGGTTCTGCATTATGTCATTCAGATATTTATTCACGTAGTTATTTGTTAATGTAGTCTTTCATCCATTACATTAAGCCATGAAGCCAGGTTTCTGTATGGAGTTATCGTTTCTTTGATAAATTCATTAATTCATCTACACAGGCCACCCATAAATAATTTACACAGTTAGGTGGATGGAAGACAATTTTAGAAATCATACCTTTTTTTAATCTATTGTATACACAATGGGGTGTTTGCCTCGAGCATGGGAGGTCGTGGGTTCAAACCCTGGTCGGGTCATACCAAAGACTTACACGAAAATGGTACCCACTGCCAATTCGGCTTAACACCCGCCATTAGAATGAGGAGTAGGGACAAGGGCCCGAATGGAAGAACGGCTCTATAGCCGAATTCGGGGATTGTGTACACAAATATTCCCTAATAAACCTTTTGTAGAGTTATCAAAAACCAAACAACTACTGGATATGATATAATCTTTTTATTTCATATTTTAATAAGTTACATGAATTAGTTATTGGCACAACATTTCGAGCTGAAGTTTCTCTTCATCAGGTGTACTTTTACATGTACTTTAGTGCTTGAGGTAATAAAAATTCCCTTTTCCCTAATAAAAATTGCAACAACAACAAATATTGTGGAGGTGGTGGTCAAAATGTTTAGAAGATTTGCATACACATTTATTGAATGGCCTCTTACCAATATATATATATATGGATTTCTTCTTTGTTAAATTCTTTCAGTCTACTGCTATCTCATCTTTTTTTTCTCATCCATTCTTATAACGACGTAACTAGTGTAGTGGTCACCACCTTAATCGCTTCTTAGGCCAAAAATATCGTAAGATGATATCTAACGCTATAAGAGCTACCCTGTGGATGTGTTACATCTAGAGGTCGGTTCTTGTTTTAGAAGAGCCAGGTGATCCAGTATTCCTACTCACAATATGAAACAGACACAAAGCATGAAATGAACAATAGTTTCTTCAATATATATGACTATTTACAACCTTTAACGGTAGAGCCGTGGCTATATCCAAGACTTTGTACGCTCCCTATAGCCTAGGCTAGGTGATGGCACGGAGGTAACGGGCACAAATATCCAAAGTTGAGTTGCCCAGATTTAACCACCGAAGGAGTACATTCACTGCACGAAAACCACCATTTTATTCACATATACGCCATCACGGAAGTGCATGTATTGGCTGAATATTGACTTGTTTTCATTTATATACGCCCAGGCCTTATATACGACAGACTCGTCTTGGCTGTATTTCACACCCGGCGTATATGAGAGAAAATACACTTTGTGTTGGTAGAAGTACTGGTGTCCTCAGTAGGTAGATGCCACTTCCCCCTGCTTGGTCCCGTCTTGAATCAGTTTCTCGTTTTATATAATTTTCCAGAATTGTATTATCAGAACTCCCTCCTTTTACCCTTATATATATACAACATATATTTCCTGAAACTCTCTGTGGAAAGCATGGTAATATTTCATTTGTTTCACCCGATAGCAACTCTCACCATCATCACCTTGTGAATTGTGCTTGTAACATCTCATGTTTGACTTTAACAGGACTTTACTCTGTGTCCAACTAATAGTCACTAACTCTCTAACTTTTGAATTGACTTCTATCAATGTCTCTTCTCGGTCTACATCTCTCCTCCCTTGTGATTGGTGGATAAGGCCTACTCTTTAAGATCTACCCCTGGTGGCAACTTCCCTTATTTCCTAAATTATAAAGCAATATTAATTGAGCTTTATCGCAATTTTATGATTCCATATTGCAATAACAACTCTGGCTATTTCAACTCATTTTAAAACTATATCACTTCATTTTTCGATATCATATATGATCTTTTGACTACTTATATATCATGGTAAACGTGGGCCACTTGCCTAATTTCTCTATATAACTATTAAATTGAATTATGCTTATTTATTCAATATGCTTATTTATTATTGCTTATTTATTTTATGCTTATTTATTCAATAAAGTAGTTCATTACCTACGTGCAACCTTCGGCCTGTATATATTAATCTAGGATCGTACATGAAGACCCTTTACTGTACCTCGAACAAGGGTTATCGTTTAATGATATCTAGTCCCACCCCCAGCAGTGGTAGATTTACTGCTATAACAAAGGCCAGTCCTTCTCATACCATGTCTATGTTGTGTGGTGTACAGCCACCTTTCTCCTTCACCCCCAGCAGTGGTAGATTTACTGCTATATCAAAGGCCATCCTTCTCATACCATGTCTATGTGGTGTGGGAAGTAAAAGAACTCTCACCTCGGTAAATGTGTAGGGGTGAGGTTTCTACCTGAATTCATTACATAGATTGATCACCACCCTAGTGGTGTAAAAGAACTGTGAGAAAGTCTGGAAAGGATCTGTAATGGTTAACTGGAAGTTAAATCAAACCAAACAAACAAAGAAACAAAATCATGATATCTAAATGTCTGTTCACTAAGACAGTATTAGCTATCCATAAGGTCGTCCATAAGTGTTGAAAAAAGTTGACCCACATCGTCCCTGGGTCTCTATGGCATACAGAAAAGTGTCTACATGTACGAGCCTAGAATATTAAACAGGCCCCTGTTCAATAAATTGCACTTCCCTTCCCAGTCTCGGCCACACTCTTGTATTTGTTTGTAGTTTCCTGGGTGTATTTATCAAAATGGTAGATTACAGTCTATTAAGACTCTCAGCATTACTGAGCCGTATTTTCTCACCTCTCCTCGGTCTCTGACCGTATTTTCGTATTCCCTGTTGGTTTCTGGGATAACAGTACCCTGCCTTCCCAACTGCTCCTGATAGGTTTTACGTCCTGTTGATCATAGCCCCATCACATCACGAGATGAGGGACTCAGAAAAACGTCTCACAGCAGAGTGAGGGAGGGATTGAGTGAGTTTGAGCTGCTCTACAGGCAGCAGAGACCGCCCCAGAGGCGAGTAGAGGCTCAACTCGGAGTACACCCCCCCCCCCTCTCACAGTCTGTAGATAATCATCTAGGAGTCTCCTTGTCAGACCAGCTTGTCTCCATTTGTCATTCTCTCTCGATCTCTCCTCTGGATTTGGTACTTTCCACATATTTCTGTATCTCGGTTGCAATGTACACGTTGAATATGCTCGCGCTCTCTCTGCCTCTCCCTCTCTCTCTCTCTCTCCCCCTCTCTCTCTCTCTCTCTGTCTCTCTCCCTCTCCCTCTCCCTCTCTCTCTCTTTCACTCTCTCTCCCTCTCTCTCCCTCTCTCTCCCGTATTCTCCCTTTCTCACTCCCTCTCTCTACCCCTCTATATCTCCCTCTCTCTCCCTCTATCCTTCTCCCTCTCTCCCTCCTCTATCCCTCTCTCTCCCTTTTTCTCCCTCTCTCTGTCTCTCTCTCTATTTCCCCTTGTCTCTGTCTCTCTCTGTTTCTCTCTCTGTCTCTCTCTCTCTCTCTCCCTCTCTGTATCTCCCCCTCTCTCTTCCTCCCTCTATCACTCCCTCTGTATCTGTCTCTCTCTCTGTCTCTTTGTGTCTGTCTCTCTCTGTCTCTCTCTGTCTCTCTCTGTCTCTCTCTGTCTCTCTCTCTGTCTCTCTCTCTGTCTCTCTCTCTGTCTCTTTGTGTCTGTCTCTCTCTGTCTCTCTCTCTGTCTCTCTCTCTGTCTCTCTCTCTGTCTCTCCCTCTCTCCCTCTCTGTATCTCCCCCTCTCTCTTCCTCCCTCTATCTCTCCCTCCTCTATCCCTCTCTCTCCCTTTCTCTCCCTCTCTCTGTCTCTTTCTATTTCCCTTTGTCTCTGTCTCTCTCTTCCTCCCTCTATCACTCCCTCTCTCTCTGTCTCTTTCTCACTCTATTTTTCTCCCTCTCCCTCTCTCTCTCACCATCCCTCTCTATTTCTCTCTCTCCCTCTCTCCCTCTCTCCCTCTTCACCTCATTTATTTTTCGATCAGTGCGCTCTCCATCAAGGCATATCCCATCTCATGTAATGACTTAGAACATGCATCTAGTAAAAGTGCTGGTGTATATATTAAAGTATAAAGTAGTCCAGATGCCAGAGGTGTAATGAAAAGGCAAAAGTCAATGAGGACAAGTAAACGAGAAGCAGCTGAGTGTAGTGAGCAGAAGTGCTCCCCAAGTAGTCTGCTGTGCCCAACCCATATGTTTAATTTAGACGGGAAATTACTCCATTCACAGAAGGATCCAATTCCCACACCTCGGACAGTGCCTACAGTAACACAACTCCTACCACATCCACCTTACACCCAGACACTGCAATGTCACGTAGTTTCTGTATATTACCTAGGAAAATGATTGTAATTTTGTTGTAGTAAACCGAAGAACTATATGATTTGGTTTCCAGGAATTCAAGCATTATTTCTGTATTTATGAAAGGATATGTATGATTATTATACGATAGTTCCCATTTCTGAAGGATAATATGATTTTAAGAAAAATCTTTTGTTCATTTGATAATGTTCTTTCTCTAGTGCACTTTCCAATTATGTTATTTCGCAATAGGATCGATAACAATCACTATATGATTTTAGTGGTTTGTTTTGTTCGTTTTTCCTTTTTTGTTAATATATAAATCATTCCCTGTACTTTTTAAGGTCGAACTGACCAAATTCTCCCAAATGTCTCATTTGTATTTTCAGGTCATTCAGACTTCCAAGACATTCATTAAATTGCCAGTCCGATAGAGTTGTTTCATCCTGTTTTACTTTTTCTTTTCTCTAATTTCTTCTTTTTAAAGTGTCCGTGTCTCTTAGGCATGGCAAGGATAACACTGTGCAAAAACCACTAGTTTACATATATACGCATGTATCAGATATATATTGACAAGTTTCCTCTTCTATACTCAGCGTAATTCTGTAATGTAGCTTATATGAAGAGAAATATTATGTGTGCGGGACATATATACATATGCGGATCGTATACATTTTACACGTCTATAGATGAGGCGTATACACAACGGAAAATAGGACTACCTTGTATACGCAAAATCATACCTATATATGCCGGTTGTATACATATATAAACTGGTGGTTTTCGCACAGTGTAAGAAACACATAGTGATGCTTATAGTATAACCTTGTAGATAACTGATCAACAGTACAAGTTTTTGTCTTGTGATATGGGTATCTTCTGGTTACCTTTTTCTCGTATTTTATGTGGGAAATAAAAGAACTCTCACCTCAATAAATATGTAGGGGTGAGATTTCTATCTAAATTCATCACATAGATTCTATCACCACCCTCATGGTGTAAAAGAACCTTGAGAAAGTCTGGTAAGAACCTGTAGTGGTTAACTGGACGTTAGATAAAAAAAAAAATTAAAAACCATCGTATTTTCTTTTTTTAACTTTTAATTTTGTGCTGAGTTGGCAGGAGAGGTTGAGAGAAGTTGGCGGGTCGTAAAGTCAATAATAAGAGTCTGGTGCCTGGTATCACCAGGACTTCGCCGATTCGTCATGGGCAGGAAGTGGGTGACACTGCAAGGGGCGGGTTTCCTAAAGAGAAAATAACCAGCACTGCGCGAAAACCACCAGTTTATTCATAAATACGTCTTCGCGTAAGTGCATGTATCGGCTGTATATTGACACGTTTCCTCTTCTATACGTCAGCATAATGGCTGTATTTGCCGCAAAGCTTATATGAAGAGAAATATCGTGTGTGGGATATGTATACGAGGGTCATATACATTTTACACATCTATAGATGAGGCGTATACACAACGGAAAATAGGACTACCTTGTATACGCAAAATCCTACCTATACACCGTGTGTATACATATATAAACTGGTGGTTTTCGCGCAGTGCAGGGGCCCGTTCAATCATCTAGGATCGTACATGGAGACCCTGATCTGTATGCTATAGAGACCCTTGGACGATGTGGGTCAACTTTATTCAACACTTATGGACAACCTTATAGATGGTTAATACTGTCTTATCAAACATACTTGAATATTATCCTAACCCTAATAAAAACGCCATAGGCTTAACATGGGATGTGTTTATGTCACGGGTGTGACATAAAGTGTTATTTATGTCATTACTTTCTAATGCTGGAAAAATGTGGAAACGGGGTAGAGTAAAATCCAGACGCCACTCGTCTGAGTTTATTTATGCCACTCACAGTGTTGGCTTCATAATGTCACTTGTCTTTGACTCATGAAATTGCGGAGCCAACAAAATGCATGACATGAATATACTCAGACTCAAACTTGTGACGTCTCTTAAAATAGTCAACATAATATATCATAAGCTGTTTATGCTTCAGGCTACAACTGACAGTGCACTGTAATTAGAAAACATGATTGTTCACGAAGCAATCTATGTCCTCCGCTTGCTGCATCGGGACGTGTGGATGGGACGACAGACCGTGAACGCTGATCGTTTCGTCACCAGTCAGGTCGTTTCCTCATATCATCTCACCCCTGGTACAAGTTTAGCCATAGGAATAACGTTAGAAAAAATACTCAACAATCACCCCGGTAAAGTGACAATACTACGCCATGGTCGTGGTGGAGTGAATACGAGATGATGTCATATGCTATTAATCAACTGGATCTGCAAAGTAAGTTGAATTATCCTGAGATTGTGATGCTATTTAATGTCACTCAAAGGGGTGAGATGAATCCAGAACCGTACTCGAATTATAATATCACAATACTCCACATGTTTGGATGGGTCGTAAGTGTCACTCAGCTTTGCCTCAATGACGATTGCGGCCCATCCAAACTCATGGAGTATTGTGTATTTATACAGTTCTCGATGCAGTTCTATATAAGTACAGTAGAACCCTGCGTAAGCAGACACCCTCTGTTCCAGGCCAAAGTGACCCCTTACACAGGGCGTCTGCTTATGCGGGGTTAAAATAAACATCTAATAGAGGGAACTGTTCCGAGCAAAGGTGTCCGCTTACGCAGGGTATCCTTTAGGCTGGGTTCTACTGTACCGGCGGTCGAATCGAGTACATATGCACCTGATGCCGAAATCATCAAGTCCCATTATTTGTGTCCCTCTCACCCGAATCTATTCCGTTTTATTGAGTTCTAATTCTTTACTAGGACATTCAATGTCTTGGGCTGGGCCCGGTCCACATGGGAGCGGAAATGAAAGTGAAAGTGACTGGACAGTGAATGGTATCCTAGCAACAGGTACATTTATAGGTGTTCGGCTGTTCTGGGCTGACACTCTATAGGCCCGTTTCCATTGGCCGATTTCCTGTCACTGATCTACAGTCAGGAACCACCGACAGACTTTGGGCACTGCTGACCCAAAATCGGTCAATGGAAACGACCCGGCTCGTGAAATGACCCACGACTTTTCCGGCTTAGATTATGCAATGTGGCACCACCCGCCACTGAGTGAAAGCTTGGTCACTGAGTGGAATCTACTACCCTCACCAATTTTCCGATACCGACGCACAGTCAGTGGCACCACCAACAGACTTTCTGGGTAACTCAAAAAATCTCTGCCGTTTTCATCAGCCAATGGATACAGGCCTTATGCCTCAAGGACACACTGCATAAAAACCACCATTTCATTCATATATACACCATCGCGGAAGTGCATGTATTGGCTGAATATTGACTTGTTTTCATATATATATACACCCAGGCCTTATATACGGACGCGTCTTGTCTGTATTTCACACACGGCGTATATGAGAGGAAATATCCTCTCCCCCCGCCACCTCCAGCCCGTTTGTGTTGGTAGAAGTATAGGTGTCCTCAATGGGAAACCCTCCCCCTGCCACCCCACCGCCCTCCCCTACCTATCGCCACGCTTATATTACGCTGACAGATGAGGCGTATACACACGGGGAATAGGTTTACCTTGTACACGCATAATACTTACTTATATACGCTGGGCGCATTCATATGTAAACTGATGGTGTTCGTGCAGTGACAGAAGCTCTAGCGAAAACTTTTACAGCAGTCATAAATGTTACACCAGTGACGTCTAATGACTATGTTTTATTCTGAAACTAACTCTCGAACTACATGCGGTATATTAATGATAAAGGAAATTATGATTATTACCAACACAACATATTTAATGATAAAAATAATATTGACAATCAAAAAATAAATATTCTCAAACACATCCTTCAAAAGACCGGCGGTCACGTGAAGAATGAAAAATGGAGAAAGAAATACAACCAAATAATATTGACAATCACTTCTCAGAATCTAAAAATCAATTAATCAAGTTAAACAAATTTTAACTCTCGGTAGACAATGACTCATTTAGTACCTCAGTATGAGAAATATCAGATATGTTAATCTTGATAAAGGGAGTCCAATCCCGAAACTTCGGTTCAATAAAATGCCTACAAAAGATATTTTGGCTGCCTTGTAGTCCTACTGTCACCTCTACACATAAATATTAATGATAGTATTCCGTGGAAACCTGTATGGTGGTAAACAGGATACAGGAAGCTCTAGTAGTGATTCCCATTATCTTCTTCTATCCAGTATCATATATATATATATATATATATATATATATATATATATATATCCTGTTTACTTCATCTCAAGTATTATCCTGAAGCCGTTTTCATATGAGCAAGGGCACCATGTAACTTCATATCCAGTTCTCTTATTGCAAAGCACATCTGGGTTTTCTTGGTAAAGTTTACTGAGGACACAAGGTAGGAACTGGAAGACTGGGAAGTTAAATATGTTTCATCCTTATTACATATCTCCAAACATCGAAATGTATTTAGATATTTTACTCAACAGAAGGTGAACAGATTGATCGTTGCTGTCCACCCCAGCAGGCCCTGCAAGCAAATACCAAATAACACGACATTATGCAGTTTGCATCAGCAGGTTTCTTCTCCATAAATATTCAACATTTATTTTGTTAAATATCAAACACGAAGCAAAATGTATGGCAAAACAAACAAACCTGTGCATGAGAAATGTCAAAATAATCACACTATATATGCAACAATGATCTGAACTGTCTACTCTCACACCTCTTGTATTCATGTTATATGTGTGTCTATCTGCTTTATACTGATTCTTGTATAGTAAAAGGATCCCCTTCTTCTGTCCCTTTATGTCAACTGTCAAGTGTCCAGGGATCCCATGTCCCCAAATCTTTTCAGACACCTTATGGAAACCAACAAAAAGCCAAAAATATTGCAGCTCATCTGATGTATATTTGTTCTCATGTATGTAAATGCCAACTACGAGTTAAATCTTCACTCATGTACTTAGATGTCAACGGATTGTAAACAAAAAGAAATCAAATAAAGCTGCTTTTGAAAAGAAAAAAAAATATCAAACACGTAAAACCCCGAAATTTGAATTTAAAATGAAATACAGAAAAGCTGGTCGCTGTTAAAATCAGCTGGTAGGTGTAAAACAGCTTTGATAGTAGTTGTGGCTTTTTAACAGGCCAGTTCAGGGCTAGTGATAGAGCAGTATAAAACAACCAGTGAAATGAGTGGAAAATCTTCACTGCGGGACAGACTTTAAGGTCAGAGGAACGCGGCCTATGACGTAGAGACGCTGATGCAGGGTACTGAATACAGATGGCGCTGTTGGCATCAAGCCTCGTTTTCACCTGAGGGACTAGTCACATGACTTCCGGTTAACTCCATCCGACGCTGGGTCGCTCGGATATAAATCTATGACACTGTAATCCTCGTCGCCGATTTACACTCTGAAATAAATATAAAATAACCTTTCCAGACGCAAGTGAATAAGATGATAACATGCAATCTGGACATATCTCTATTAAACCGGGACCCGACATTTATTGAATCATGAAAAATGAGAAAAATTACCGTAGAAATGTATGCAGTAGGGCCCTTCAGGCGACGGGGGTATAGTGACGGTGACTATAACCGGGCTTTTTTATGGGCTGTGGTCAGGTTAGCGTGTATCCCCTAACACCAGACGGGGCTTAGACATGACAGCGGAGTGCATACCTCACCACACCAGGTAGACATAACCCACGGCTTACGTGGCATGTCTGTGAAGCTGGGAGTAGCTGTACTACCTCATAGACTGTAGTCCGGGATATGATTATATAGACATTATTATCCACGGTATAGTTTACTTATATATTAGGCCACTCAAAAAAAAACTTGTTATTATTTTTTTTATAAATAAGAACAACTTTGATAGTAATTATGAAAGGTATGTGTATTTAGTATCAAATTAAAGCTCCTGATGTCAGGGATACATTAAACATATAACCAGTACAAATCTGGAAACCCCGTGTAAGCGCACACCCCGCGTTAGCACACATTTTGGCCCGGATCGGAGGGTATCTGCTTATGCAGGGTTTTACTGTATGTCTGAAGCCCATTTTCTACACTTCGGAAGCCATCTTTGATCTAGCAAAAAAAAAAACAAAAAAAAAACGCCCTCATCATATTTTTCATGGCTTGGTGATGAGAAACAAGTATATATTATCTCTCCCCTGGTATTTTTTCTCCATAGACTTAATATTGGACACTCGTATCCAACGCCCATGAGATATTTAGGAAAAATATCCAATTGGGGATTATGTCACAAATGATAGCCCATTAGTCAATGTTAAGGGTGAGATGAATTCAGAAACCCATTCAAGTTTGGTGTCAGAGCTCGACCTCATCTCGTTTGAATCACTACGTAATTCTCGCGGGAATTACTACACGATTCAAACTCCATGAGATACAAGCTCTGACCCTTAACTCTCATAGGTTTCCTCTATAGAACTACATCGAGAATCATATAAATAGACAATACTCCACGAGTTTGGATGTGCCACAATCGTCTGCAAGGTTGTCAAACCTTGAGTCCCACTACAGCCATTTTTCTCCTTCATCCCCAGCAGTGGTAGATTTACTGCTATATCAAAGGCCAGTCCTTCTCATACCATGTCTGTGTGGTGTGGTGTACAGCCACCTTTCTCCTTCATCCCCTGCAGTGGTAGACATACTGCTATATCAAAGGCCAGTCCTTCTCATACCATGTCTATGTGGTGTGGTGTGCAGCCACCTTTCTCCATCATCCCCAGCAGTGGTATATGTATAGTGGGTACTAAAAGAACTCTCACTTCGGTAAATGTGTAGGGGTGAGGTTTCTACCTAAATTCATCTCATAGATTCGATCACCATCAAACCAAAAGTAAATCCAACAGAACATATTGGACGTTAAACGACCAAAAAAAACAAACAAAAAAAACCCCTATATTTGAAGCGATGCGACACAATAGACAATAGTTCCCCACCGTATCAAACAAACAAAAAATTTGCTTGCAGCAAAGTTTTGGTTTAGCGAGTGCTGCTTTTCCTGATATCACAATTAGCAAACATTAAGTATATGGAGTCTAGACCCAGGCAGTAATTAATCAACCATATTTATAATTATTATGGTTAGATACTGGCACCAAGAGCTCATCTTCAAACAGTAAATCCCGGCTCCCTGACAGATTATTCATAGAGGACATCCGAGACCAACCCACCTTAATATGGGCGATAATAGGTGCTTCTCCGCTTTATGATCCATGAAATATCCCCCCGGAGATACTAGAATGACGGAACGATATGTGTACCACGTCATTATCGTGTGTGGTACGTCATCAGTATATGGGAGGAGCGGCCATTTTATAGCTGCGTGATACGTGATAATTATGTACGAGATGAACCTGATATTTTATATTCATAGAGGGGGTTCTTATTACTCAGTTATTTTTGAATCGATGTGTTAAACAGAATTATAATTGAAGACCAAACCTCAAGCTAGTCCTAAAGTTTACAGGGTCACATAGATGGATGTGTGTTCGAAGGAAATTTTTATTTTTTCATCATTAAGGATAACCTATTTTCCTACAATTTTTTTTTTTTTAATTTTATTCAGCTTAACAAAGTGTACAAGGTATATTTTCTTCGCGTTCATCTTTCCAGAATTATGACCATACAACATTTTCAGTTTGACAAGTGTGCTCTCTCAATCATGTCTTTGCTCCTTTTTTTAAGTTTTCCTACTGGTGTGGGTTTTCCAATTCCGCTAAAAGTTTTCCCACAACTGGACCCTTGTCTTGTTATCACTGTCGTAGTGTGTTGGAACCATGGACGGGTTTTTATGGGAACCAGTGACGTCTACGACACGCCCTGACAACGCTTGCCTTCTTACGACAAGGCTGCAACAAGCACTGATTGGAACTTTCTTGTCCGCTCTTGTCGTAGCCTTGTCATGGTTGGTGGACGCCGTGAAGTCCATCGTATATAAGGCCTGTCAGGACCAGAATCGGAGTTGGTGGGTGCAGGGCCTTAGGGAGTAAGAACTCAAACACAGATGTACTAGGTACTACTTTGAGTCAAGAACTTAACTGATTTTAATGACAGATTCTTCAGCTTATATACAAACAGCAGGTGGCATATTGCTGCAGGTTGAGCTTTCAAACTCTGTTCTGTGATTGGCTGTTCAACCAACAGCCAATGAATATACGAGCTCTGACCATAAACCTTCATAGGTTTCCTCTATAGAGCTTTACTGGTAATATCCTGCTATATTACTGGACAAAATATATAGCCACGTAGACGCCAAGAACTATCATAAATATGTCAATGTAAAATTACCTCAATTCCCTGGATGATAAAAATCATATCTATCGTGACAGGTTAATGTAAGCAGGTTAATTAAAATAGAATTACATACGGGCTCTATGCCCATGACCACATCATCAGTTATATAATTTAACACTACAGCAATGAATCATATAATTACGCCATCGTTACAATTAACATGTCTATATGAATAACGTTGGGTGATCATACTATGCATAGAAATGTTTTATACATATCTAGACTAACTGAATCTTACAATTTTGAAAAATTAGACAATCCTTATTATTGAAATCGTCTTGAATTTATTCACTGAGAATAAATATAGATTTCATATTTCCAAAACCCATCTCTTACATTTATATTTCATGTGCATACATACATAGTTTAGTCCCTATATACCCTCAGGGTCCCCTGGGACGTTAAACCACAAACAAAAACATACATAGTTTAATGAAACGAAACAGAGTTCCTTGTATAGATGATAACCACACACGAAACATGATAATACCAAAATTAAGGGCACACTTATACTAGATCTCTCCACATTTACTGGTGGCAGAAAGAAACCCACGAAATACAATTATGAACACCAGGCACCAGCAAAAATGGGATATCTTTGAGGGCGACACCATGCGGCCCTACGAGGAACTACTGCTGCTCGAAGAGTAGCTCTTTAGTTTCTGTTATGCCCCAGTCACACTGGCGTAAAATAACGGCGTTTTCCTGCGTACGCACGTCTACGTTCTTCTACGCATTTTGAAATCTACAAATACGCCGCAAAACGCGGAGATACGTAAAGGAAAGTCGGAATGCGCAGAAAAACGCCACAATACGAACAGAAGCGTAAATAAGTGTTGATGAACGTTGAGAAGCGTACTAAAGCGTTAAAGCAAAGCAAACAGATACGTTCCAAGTACGTAGCTAATATGTGGTCCTTATCAATTCAAATACGTAGTAGAAACACTCAAATGTACGCCAGTGTGACTGAGGCAATTAAAGGCATATCAGATAATTTGTCTTATAAATTAAAACCCATGTCATTTTCCTGAAAATTTAAAATGATCCTCTCCAGGTGTTGTGGAACATAGATAACAAAATGGTTTTAATCTTTAAGCCACATTGTGCGATATACATTTAAAGCCATGGCTGCGGGAGGTGGGAGATGTGGGTGAGTTTGTGGATTCTTTATAATTAAGATGTAATTATAGGCGGTGAATTAAAGTGAAAGTAACCACAGCTGGTAATAATCGAGGTGCGAGGATGAGTGTGCTAATAGATGGGGTTACAATCCCAGTGGAGAATAGCAGAGAGGGCTGCGGCGGTTTATAAGATGATGTTAGCACACTAATCAGCTTAAAGGAGAGAAGAACCGATTCCTCTTTACAGATACATGATAATCCTCCTGCACAACTCGGCGCTATTTATCCTTCAGAATCTATCCCTCCCCAGCTTTCTATGGGATAATTCGCACATAGGTCTCACAGCTTCATGTATAGAAATATTTTAGTTACAATATGATATGGTCACAATATATCATTATCATATATCAAATTGTCCGTTTATTTCTTCATGATTAAATATATGTGGCAAGGAACACTTCTGTACACAATCGATGCTACCTTGAAAAAAGTAAAAGAGGAAATTTGTTTAGTGGCCTTCACTTCATTACATGATCCTAGTCCTTTATCCTACTCCTTATATAGATCTCCATAGATTTAATATGATGTGACGGTTATGCCATAAAATATGCACAATCTATGACTGACATATGAAGTTTAAAAAATGTGACGGAGTAGGATAAAATCTATAAAAAAAAAACCTAGAGAAAGATATCCCAACATTATCCCAGAAGATACAAGGGAATATCCCATCCCGCAGGGACAGGGAAATAAATTTTTATCACATAAAATCTAAACGTCACTCAATTTCATATAATTATTTACGAGTTTGACTACAGAGTAATTCACGAAGCGAAGATGAGCGAATTACTCTGGAGTCAAACGAGGTGGAGTACGGACAAAGTTATTTTCATCTCGTGGGTTTCTGATTTTATCTCACCCCGTATAACATTATTTATAGATAAAATGAATCACCCAATTAGCCATTGAATATTGGGTACACGAACTTCATGGCCGTGGAGTACGAGTTCCTAACGTTAAGCCTATGGAGAAAAATACCTGGGTGAGATAAATTGTCTTCCGTTACAGATATCACTCAGCTCCGCTTTGTAATATCATTCTGGGAAAACAACCCACGCCATATAAACAACAACATGAAATTCCAGGACCTCTCTTATATTATTTGAAAACGTTCCGCCATTGCTTCACAATGATCTCCACTACAACTCATCCAATTCTCTGCTCTATGCCGCTGTGGCGCTGTGGTAATTCGGCAGTCTGGCTTGCAATATCAAATACCATTTACAACCAATATGGAGTAACCCTGAACACTACCAAAGCCACACTGGATCCCTTGTTTACACGCAAGTAGCACTTAAGGCCTGTTTCCATTTGTCGACGAAAGCGGTGTAGATTTTTTGTGTTCTCCTAATAGCCTATTTCCATTGGCCGTCCCCGATATACAGTCAGGAACCACCGACGGACCTTTAGCACTGCTGACGCAAAATGTAAATAGGCTATTAGGAGAACACAGAAAATCTACACCATTTTTGTCGGCCAATGGAAACTGTCCTTAAGAACTCGCCAACAGGACGATTTCTCATTCGTTGCTGGTTTGTATTACCTGGCAGGCCGCTTGGAGTCTGTGTTGGAGTCATTTATCACTTACTAGCCGTTTGAATAATGGCCACTAATGGAGATTGCTAGGATTATATGGCGGGAGAGTAACCAAGGTGCTAAGGGAAAGTAAAATTCTTTATTATCTCACCCCTGGTATTTTTTCTCCATTGACTTAACATTGGGAACTCGTATCCAACGCCCATGAGATATTTAGTAAAAATATCTAATGGGGGGTTATGTCACAAATGCCTATTTGTCAATGTGAAGGGTGAGATGAATTCAGATTCAAGTTTATGGTCAGAGCTCGATCCCATCTCGTTTGAATCGCTCTATGAATTACTACACGATTCAAACTCGATGGGATCCGAGCTCTGACCCTAAATTTCATAGTTTTCCTCTGTAAAAGCCATGGTATACAGGAAAATAGTCCCTTTATGCTACAGACAGACATGTAGCAATAGGCCACTTTTTAAAATGAGGCAGGCCAACACAAAATGGCATGTATGTGAAATATTCCCTCAACAATACTTTAGCATCTCAGATGCAATAATCAGGTAAGCTATGAAATGATAGTCCACATACACATCATTTTGTAATAAATGTCGACGTGATCGCTTCAGCGACTGCTGGTATGTGACTAGACTCTCTTCCCTGTCAGGTTCAGACTGAGGAAAAAATGTTAATGTCTGTTGTCAACCCTTTCCTTATTGGTTGTGTGGAGTCACATGGGTCCAATCCTGCATTCTTATTGGTCAAGCCCGAGACAAAGAGATTTTTTTTCCCACCTCCAGTGAACAGCTCCACACCTCCAAGAGGAAGCGAGCACAGATCTGAAGACCAGGGAATCATTTTTTCCACAGTCTTACACACCATTTGTGTTGGCGATTCCGGTAGACTCAGTGCATTCTTCCCATATCCTTTCATGAGAACTTCTTGTGGTGTTTTGTTGTACTATACGGAAACTGGCTTACTGTCTTCGTACGTCAAAGGGGATAGATCTTTATATGGAGTTGATGTATTATTACTTGTTTAAGTAGCTAAGTGAAGATCTCCTTGAAACTGCTTACCCTTGAATGATGTATCTTATATGTCTTTGGAAATAAACGCTGCAAGCAATTTAAAAAAAAAAAATACGCGGTGAAACTGTTGATCACATACATCCCGATGCCGTAGGCAGAGGGATGTATGTGATCAACAGTTTTACCAAGTATTTTGACGGACGAAGACAGTCAGCCTGTTTTCGTATTATCATATACCTAAAAATGGCGAAATTTTACCTGGTCACGTGATCACATACCCCGTACGTCACAGTGTGGCGTGCGGATATAAATACGCCATGGGTAGGAGCGGGCAGTATGTGTAGGATATACTACCACAGGTATATAATAATATGTGCCATAGACAAACAATCTGTGAAAGGCATTTTATCATACACCTGTTATACGACCCTGGGGCCTGTTTAATAATCTAGGCTCACACATGAAGACTCTTTTCTGTACCTCGTACGAGGGTTATCGTTTAATAATATTTAAATATGTTCTCTAAGACAGTATTAGTCGTCCATAAGGTCGTCCATAAGTCTTAGATAAAGTTGACCCACATCGTCCCTAGGTCTCTAAAGCAAACAGAAAAGGGTCTTCATGTACGATCCTTGATTATTTACCAGGGACCTGTTTCACAAGTTTCATGACATGTCTGTGACACCATACAGACATTGGGGTTGTCTAGTTTCGTGACAACACAAGTAGCTGCCCATAGGAAAAGACATACCCCAAATATAAGAATTAGACAAATCTGCACATCATTGACCTGTTTCACTAGTTTCGTGACAAAAGTGCTAGACAGACATGAAAAGCGGCACCAACCGTGCAAGCAAGAACGGACAGAACAAAGTCTAATGTCTAGTTCTTATGTAACCAGACACACCATCTAGACGCCATCTAGACATGTCACAAAACTAGTGAAACAGGCCCCAGCAGTATTGGACAGGACACAAGTCAAATTACAGAATAGTATACACACAGTTGCACGTGAA
Source organism: Alentia gelatinosa (assembly GCA_950022655.1). Classification (NCBI taxonomy): domain Eukaryota; kingdom Metazoa; phylum Annelida; class Polychaeta; order Phyllodocida; family Polynoidae; genus Alentia; species Alentia gelatinosa. Next base: position 2,533,249 of record OX465589.1, read on the forward strand.
ACAGGAAGGTGGCTGTATACACTGCCTCTCGTCTGTCTTGGCGAGGGAAATTATCCTGTTGGGTCGGAACTTTATTGCGTTCCGTGGCTTACTGAATAGAGTGTGGTGATATTGTCTTGGGAAGAAAAACAAATTCATTTGTATCCAGAAAACTGTTAATAAAACCGGTCCGCAACTGCCGTTCTCACTTCATATAGGAACAATAATCGATGGTTTTTCTGGACAGGCGGCCGTAAAGCAAGAAACCAAGAGAGGTTGAAGAATAGTGATACTCGAGCGTATTAGTGAGTGTATTGCAAAGTCAAACTTGAGTGGTTTACAGGGCTACCTGTCTACAAAGCTTTTATTTCATATCTAATTATCTTATTTAATTATCATGATTGACTCACTGATCCATTAGTCAATTATATTATACATTATTATTTTTAATTCATGTTAATAACTCAATAATAATTAGGTGAGAACAAAGTTTTTATCTTCTTAAAATTCAATAAAATTTTATTTTCCCAACTCTGTCAAGAGGAAAAGGGGCCATGAGGATTTCAGCAATGGAAGGTGTTCTATTTGTTGGTCGTCTGCTTGTTATTAAGGTGGACATTTGCATGCGATTCTGTGATACAGCTAAATGTAATAGACCCTCCAGAGGTTACTAAACTCCCTATTATCGTCTAGGGTAAATACAAGTTCCGCTCGTGGCTGGCTGGCCACACCACAACCACATGAACCACGGTTTTCCATTTATATTTGGAGAAACTTAATACAATTTTGGATTTACATGTAGAAATAACAGAAATTTCTATTTCTGGCATCGGATTTCCAATTTGAAGATTTATAAAAACCGTTAAACTGCAATAATTGTGGGTTACAGTTCAAGGGTCTATCACCATCAATGCCGGTAACCAGCGAATGCCGGAACTTGTAAATAGACTGAATTATGGGATACCTGAATAGGGCGTATGGTGACGTCTTTGATAGCTCGTGTTATATCTACATTATTCGCTATCGCCTCGTTCGCATTGTCCAGTACCCGTATGTTACTCTCCCAGCAGATGTTTCATGTGACCTGGGCCTATGCTTTGAGAATGAGATATTTCTCACTCTTGAAGCCATTTTTGCATATTCTTATCTTCTTTAGGGTGCATTCTGTATAAAATGACCATAAAGGTAGATTTTTTTTATCAATTTGGTGAGCTGTTAATATTTCCTGGATTATATCTTTATCCTACCCCTAATATAAAATCCCATAGGCTTAACATTGAGTTTCCGTATGCCACGCTGACTGGCATACAGAGTTTTAAATGCCACTAGTGGCATATAGAATTGTTATCACATAAAATTCTAAAATCGAGGAGACAGGGTAGGATAAAATCAAAACTTGATTCATTTTAATCTTGGCCACCACATTCCACTCCTGGAGTTTTGGCTCCGGACTTCACTCGGCTTCGCCTCATGAAGTCTTTATGCCAAACTCCAGTCGTGGCATACGGCGGCCAAGATTAAAATTCATCCAGTTTTACGATAAAATCCAGTTGATACTGTGTATGTATGTAACTATCGACGGGAGGATTTCAGCAATGGAAGGAGTTCTATTTGTTGGTCATGTGCTTGCTCTCTCAGTCTCTGGGAAGACCTTTGCTTGCGATCCTACCATACAGCTCAACGTAATGGTGATTCGGGTGAACGAGAATGTGTGATCCCTTTGAATATCTTTTTGTCAAAGTACGCAATTCGCGACAGGAACTACTGATTATATCAAGGCTGAATGAAGATTCATATAATCCTAGACACGATCTTATAAATGATCAAAGATTTCTGTTACTTCCCCTTTACCTTTAGGAGTCTCTAATAGGCTACAACTCCAGGTTAGATCTCTGACGATACAGTCATAGTCCCAACTTAATCACTACACAGTAATAGGAGTACTATTCTTATTATCGCTCAGGTGAATATCTGACACTCGTTTCCATTAAAATAGGATTACAATATGAATCTAGGTTTAATCAGTATTCTTCAGAAGTAAAAGTTATGAGTAGCGATATCATTGTTATTAACACTAGAGTAAAACTTTGTTATAACAAAGGAAATTCTGACCACACTGGAACTTTGTTATAATTAAGTATACTGTTTATTTTACTCTTTATCTCACCCCTGGTATTTTTGTCCCATAAGCTTAACATTGGGAACTCGTTCTCCATGCCCCTACAAGTATTGCAGTCCATTCTTCATGGTCTATATCCTGCTTTCTGTTCATTCTTTTAGTGTGTACAGGGTGAGATAAATACAGAAAGCAACTCGATTTGGTCAAAGTCGTTGTTCTCCAACTCGTTTGATTGTACCAAAGCATTCAAAATATAGCAAAAGCTTTTAAACTCACATAGGACACAATACATGACTGTCATTTTAAAATATTTTTATTTCATTGATATTCAATGAAATTATTACAACTAAAGTGGCTTTTTTGCTTGCCATGTTGTATAAAAATTGTCTCGTATTGTGAGCCGTATTAAAAGTATTTTGAAATGAATAAATACACGATATGAATAGATATTTAAAGAGTTGGGAGTTAAGATCAGCTTTTGTTTTGGGGCTTCACTTCTGTATAACGAAAGAGCAATAAAGTCCCCCCCCCCCCCAAAAAAAAAGAAAATTATAATAAATAGTTAAATAAATAAAAATGAATAAATAAGCTGGGAGTTAGAAAATCATATCCCGTTCAGCAAAAATCCTAAGGCTTACCTTAATAAGGCTGCATCTTTCCATTTCATACAAACAGAAATTACAAAACCTGTCTTCGTACATTCACATGATGCATACCTCTGTGAAATCCTTTCTAATATACATTACAAATTGTTTTTTGTTTTGTTTTTTCACAGGTAATCCTATAAAGTTCAGATCTCTAATCTGACACCTTCTTAGTTAAGCTACAATCCATGCATGAGTCTCATGTAAAATATTCCAAAGCTCCCTACAATGTAAACAACAGCAAATAAGGACGGCAACTTCAAAGTCTATTGGCGATCTAAGGAGGCATTCTAGTGAGGTAATCTAAAGTCGAGACATCCCCAAATGAACCAATATATATTCTTACTATCCCCGGTGCTAGGTTAGAAATGGGACACCTGATGAGAATTCAGGAGGCGAAGCGGATCGGTTAATATTCCCAGAGCAGAGAGTGGGTAAATGAGTTACACAGGTTAGGACGAGTCACACAGTCAGATGGTACTTTCACTATATACCCATGCCGTATTTAACTGTAAATACGCACCGTTCACTGGTCCGTACACTAAAATACGGACCACCTTGCCCAACACGTTTATTAACATATCGGTTGTTAAAAATTAAATTAATGATTTTTCTAAAATTTTGGGTATATAGTAAATATATAACGTCCAACCATGCTTGTACAAGTCACAGAACTCGATGATAATTTACGATTTGTACGGAACTCGGCATAAATGCCTCGTTCCGTACAAACCGTACTATCATTGCCTCGGTCCGTACAAACAGTATATTACCATCTCGTTCTGTGACTTGTACAGCATGGTCAGGACGTTCTATATAAGTACTATATACCCATGCTGCATATACTGTAAATATGCACCGTTTTTGCATATGACGTAAAATTACTGTACGGACCACTGGTCCGTACACTAATAAACGGACCACCTAGCCATACACATTTATCAAATTTTTGGTTGTTAACAAAAATGAAATTGATTCGGGTATATAGTAAATATATAACGTCCAACCATGCTTGTACAAGTAACAGAACTCGATGCTAATTTACCGTTTGTACGGAACTCGGCGTAAACGCCTCGGTCCGTACAAACAGTATATTAGCAACTCGTTCTGTGACTTGTACAGTATGGTCAGGGCGTTCTATATAATTACTACACCACTCTAAACACAGATATTATAGAGGAAACCTATGAAGGTTAAAGCCCAATGCCCGTCTACCGATTTCGGAACATTGATAAACCGTTGTCCGTGACAAAGGAACGGTACTTTGTCTCAGGCGAGGCATCCTAACGGAGTCGGCTCTAGTCAGTATATTTAGGACAGCTAGGCAACGGTCAGCCAACGATAAGTGAAACCGCCCGCTTGAGATGTTCTTTTGTCGGTGACGAGTTGTCGTCTGATGCTCCTAAATCAGTCACCAAAGGTTTATCAACATGTTGATGAATCTTGTCGCCAACAACAGAACGTTGGTAAATGGCCCCTGATTGGATGGCCGCCATGGGCCGAGGGGTTACGTAATTTGCCTGGGACAAGTTCATGGACTCTTATATGATTTTGGAACTAATCGTTCAATCCTGAATCGGTAGATGTGTATTGTCCTTTAGGGTCATAGCTCGTATCCCATCGAGTTTGAATAGCGTAGTAATTCACAAGGTGTAGCTGCATGAATTACATAGCGATTCAAATGAGAATAGGTTTCTGAACTTGAATAAGTTTCTCAATTTATCTCACCCTTCATATTGACTTATGGGCTAACCTTTGTGACATAATCCCCCACTCAGATTTTTTTCTAAATACTCAATGGGCGTTGAATACAAGTTCCCAATGTTAAGTCTATGTAAAAAATACCAGGGTTAATATAATTATATAGGACGTCCTTACCATACTGTATAAGCTCCAAAACGAGATGATAATCTACGGTTCGTACGGAACGAGGCGTTTTTACGCCAAGTTACTTACAAACCATAAATTATCAATTGAGATTTGGAGCTTGTACAAGTGCTATATTTATTATACCGAAATTGATGAAATATTACCGTAATCTACCCCCTTTGGCTGTGTAGCGAAGTCGTCCGTATAGTGAGATACATGTTTGATATGTTTAACCGCTTAGTCTAACAGATTGCGTTTTTATTCAAAGTATGCTGAAGTGTCCGTACCATGAAATACGAGCACGGTTCCGTACGGCTATTTTACGGCTTACAGTGAAACAATGTGTATTTACAGTAAATATGTCATTGGCATATGATAAATAAACAATAAACCATGGTTTTGTGGGTAGGCGGCCATAAACTACGAGGAGTTGACGCGTAGTCTATTAATACACGAGCGCTAGCCTCGAGTGTTTACTGAACACAAAACTATCGACTATTGTATTTATTATCCATCTTTTTGAATGAATTAATCCAAGTAATTGCCATATTAATTTATTTTTTCTAACTTTTTATTTATACCGGAGGTTGCGGTTTGAAGCCTGTGCTTCTACCCTCCACCGTCTCCAGTCGCGTCGTTCAAAGTTCACCCATGTCCAGATTATGGACTTACATGGTGGCAAGCATTAATAGTATGTAGTATAACAATGGGGACTATTTCTTTGTTCTAGAGCACAAAGGGATTATTTTCCCCGCATTCCATGGCTTTGAGGCCGTATACCACAGATTTGAATCCGTATACCATAGTTATAGTATCTGACAGGTCTTATATAATGGGTCGTGGTTTACTGAGTCCCCATACATATCTGATAGGTTTCATATAATGGGTTGTCGTTTACTGAGTCCCCATGCATTTGCAATTGCTTCTTTGTATGGATTTGAATACGATAGATAATCAAGTGGAGAACAGACCAAAATGTTAAAAATAAACACATGAGCTTCCTGTATGGAGACTTTTCTCTAGTTCCCCTCACTCTCACGCCACATTCTCCCATGGGCAACCAAATCTCGCTAGTTCACGTCGATTCACGCGATTTATCGCGAGATCTCACGAGACCAGACATGCACGAGACTTTAACAATACCTGCAGGAGGGGTGAGGTCATAGTTCACCTGTCTGCCGCTAGGGAGCGATAGATATTCGTTGGAGCTGGTTGTGTGAGTCACTCTCCCCCCAGATCTTTAGTGCTTGCTAATCTCTGCCCCAACCCAAAGCTGGTTCTCCGGGTATTCACTAAAGACAGGGGAGACCAGCGAACATTTCAGATTCAAAACAAGGCAACTGTCAAAAGTTATACAAGTCAAACAACTCACATATCATGATTATGAAAATATAGCGAATTGTTAATGGAGTTTCACAAACAATCCAGCTGTTTCTTTTTCTTAAACTTAAACCATTTTATAATGGAAATCCACAGTTGATTAGACTGCCCTTGAAAGGAGCACATGGGCATTGTTGACAAATCAAAACCCTGCATTACATGAGGTGCTTTCCACTGTAGAAAATAATCCCAGAGATTATGTTTTATTTGACATAAATACTAACAGAAGTAAGTATATGTTATTTACCATATACAGTAAAAACCCGCTTCTAGTACACCCCGCTTAGAGGGGGCGTCCACCAACCACGACAAGGCTGCGACAACGGCTTTCTGACAAGCTCTACGATTGGAAGCCTTGTCGTAGCCTTGTCGTGGTTGGTGGACCACAGTTCCCGACAAGAGGCTACGACAAGGCCACGACAGGCTGTGACATGAAGCTTGTCGGGGGCCTGTCGGGGGCCTTCCGACAATGTTACGACAAAATCGAACATGTTCGATTTTGGAGCCATGTCGTGGTGTGTCGTGGCGTGTCGGGAGGTTGTCGCAGAGGTCTACGATAGAATATTTAGGTGGAGCGTGCACTTCCCAACAGGCTGCGACAAGGGGTGACGGCAGCTCCCCTCCTCACGACAATACTGCGACAAGGCACCGATTGGAACTTTCTTGTTGGCACATGTCGCAGCCCTGTCGTGGTTGGTGGACGCCCCCTCTAAAAGGGCAATTTTTATCAGAAAAGTAATTGTTATTTATTTCATTTTAACCCTGCTTAAAGAGACACTTTGCTCGAAACGGAGGGTGGCCCCTTAAGCAGGATTTTACTATAAATATGTTAATCTCTATTTTCAAGTAGAACACCAAATACCCCCGAAAACCCTCAGAATTTAGGATAATTCAAAAACTGGCGTATGGGCCAGATTCGGGCCCAAACAGGCAGGGTAGGGCAGAGATACAAACGACCGCAGGAAGTAGAGCGCAGGATATCTGCTGGGAGAGTGGACGTGAGGGTGTGGAAGACAGATACTCTCTATTAGACCTATATCAACCGTACGGGGAGTATGAGGCACATATCTCGTCCCTCACTCTGTATCCGCAGTGTGCTGGCGTCATTAATCTTAATACTGGGCGATATTGGGGGTTCGGTGGCCATCTGGAGGGGCTTTCGGAGTGAGCGTGGGCTGTTTTCACCGGAATAGAGTTAGAGGGTGCGTCTACCAACCACGACAAGGCTGCGACAACGGCTTTCCGACAAGGTCCACGACAGCTCTACGATTGGAAGGTGTCGTAGCCTTGTCGTGGTTGGTGGACCCTAGTTCCCGACAAGAGGCTACGACAAGGCCCCGACAGGCTGCGACACAAAGCTTGTCGGGAGGTTGTCGGGGGCCTTCCGACAAGGCTACGATAAAATCGAACATGTTCGATTTTAGAGCCTTGTCGTGGCGTGTTGTGGCATGTCGGGAGGTTGTCGCAGAGATCTACGATAGAAAATTTAGGTGGAGCTTGCTCTTCCCGACACGCCCCGACAACGCTGTCGCAGAGCTCCTCTCCTCACGACAAGGCTGCGACAAGCCACCGATTGAAAATTTCTTGTCGGCGTGTGTCGTAGCCCTGTAGTGGTTGGTGGACGCACCCTCTTAGTCGAGTGATTGGGATGTATCTCAGAGAGCGCAAGATGTAAGTAAGTGAAAAGATTGTGAATAACTCAGAAATGGGTATTGATAGTTTCATTTAACTGTGATTGGACACACTTATATTTCGTTCCGGTGAATTACCGTAGGGTTTTTTTTGTTTTTATTTTAAAGTTTTATTTGGCCTTCGATTATTACAATCCCTCTTCCAAGCAAAACAAGGGGGGATTTGTCAATAGTGACATTCAACGAATTTACAATGAAGCGATGTTTGAATCGATTTTACTTATTGAATATAGTTCGCCTAGTTATAAATTTGTTTTCCGACTTTAACTTAGATAACTTTCTTTAAATATTTACTAAACAGAGGTTTTTTGGGGTTTTTTAAGGAATTTTATTATTGACATAAAGTACACGGTTGATCGATAATGTATTGATTAACAAAATGAAAGATGATTATAGTATTTCAATTACCTTTGTTAATGTCTGGGTATAGGAATATCTATATAAGGTGAAGGAACCAGCAATATAGGCTTATTTTCTGGACTAGTTTTCCATCATACATTGAATACCGCTCTGTCAATCTCTATAGGGAGCCAAAGTGAACCCGCTGAAACTGCAGATACCCGTTCACAAAACACCATTTCCAGACATATGCTCTATAGGTTCGAGATTATATGTGTCATTATCTCACCCCGGTATTTTTCTCCATAGGCTTAACATTAGGAACCCGTACTCCACGGCCGTAAGGTTCGTGTACCCAAATACTCAATGGCTAATTTGGTGATTCATTTCATCAATGAATAATGTTATACAGGGTGAGATAAAATCAGAAACCCACTCGATGAAAATAACTTGGTCTGCACTCCACCTCGTTTGACCACAGAGTAATTCACTCAGCTTCGCTTCGCTTCGTGAATTACTCTGCAGTAAGACTCGGTGGAGTACGGACCAAGCTATTTTCATCTCATGGGTTTCCTTCTAATTCTCCAACCGTTTAAGCTCAATACACATCTACCAATTTCGGAACATTTATGTGCCTTTGTTAGCAACAAATGGACGGTACTTTGTCTCAGGCAAGGTATCCTAATGAAGTCAGGCTTAGTCGGTAGATGTAGCACAGCTAGGCAAGGTCAGACAATGATTAGTGAACCACCTCCTTCAAATGCTATTTTTGTCACCGAAAAGTTGTAGTTTCTATGTTCTTAAATTAGTGGCCAAAAGTTTATCAACATGTTGATAAATCCAGTCGCCGACAACAGAACGTTGGTAAATGGTCCCTGATTGGGTGGCCGACATGGGCCGAGGGGTTACGTAATTCGCCAGGGACAAGTTCACCGACTCCTATACGATTTGGGAACTAATCGTTCAATCCTGAATCGGTAGATGTTTAGTGGGCTTATAATCCATATTTTTGATACACTTAACTGTCATCTTAGCTTCGGGACAGACTAAACTATAGTAGTAAACTACATTTCAATAGTAACAAACAAGACCAAAAACAAAATTCTAGCCTGGTACTCCCATAGCTTTAGCACTAAGCCTCGTTCTTACTGACCTCCGGAAATGGTGTTTTGAGCACGGGTACCTGCTGTTTTAGTGGGTTCACTTTGGCTCCCTATAAACAATTTTATGGCACCATCTTACTAGCCGGTAATATAGGGGGCTTGGATGCCATCTGTGGTAGCTTCAGAGGTGGTCCTGGGTTATTTTCATTGGATTTTAGTGGAGTTAGTCTATCAGGACGTAGATAAGATGGTAGACTGGCTCCAGTCCCTGCATTCTATGGCTACCCCTCCATCTACCTCACCCCTCCTCACTGGGAGACTGGCTCCAGTCCCTGCATCCTATGGCTACGCTCCTCGCTGGAATACAGGTTGATTAATGGGCCAGTCAGAGAAGGATACATACTTTAATGAACTTAATTCTTATTGTGTTTAATCATTTAATGAATGTTCATAATCAAAGACTTTGCAAGTCTAATTAGATGGTAGAGCAGCATGGAGAACTATCGTAAAACTGGATGAGTTTTAATCTTGTCCACCGTATGCCACGACTGGAGTTTGGCAAAGTGAACTTTGGCATCGGTTCATCTGATCGCCGAATTTACCGCGTATTATATCCGTACGGAGACGGTAAGCCCGTTTCTCTATATTATCAATATAATTGTATGCGCCATAAACGGCAACCAGCTAGAAAACGGAAGTGACTCAGTTCAGAGGTGAATATTAAGATACATTTCATTCGGTATTTATATTTATATATTAATAATATATGATGATATATATAAGCAATGGCATCGGGTTCCTAAACAGTTTGTATCACGATTTTACGATCGCAGACACGTATTATTTTCCCCATCAAACTCATCCGCAACGAAATAGCACCCTTTTTGCTTAGCAGATCACATTCAATTTATTCTGATTAGAAACAAGAAAAAAACACTGATAACATATCACATGAGCTTTTCCGTGTTCGCCACCGATCCTTTACAGCCATATATCAACCCATATTTATGCATCCCAGTCAGTAATATATTGGGCAGAATATGGAAATCCCTGAACTATATTGTTTTTTATATGTTTTAACAGTTTTCCGGACTGGTTTTCTATCATCCATTCACCCTGAGTTGAATATCTCGTCCCTCACTCTGTATACGCAGTGTGCTGGCGCCATTAATCTTAATACTGGGCGATATTGGGGGTTCAGTGGCCATCTGGAGGGGCTTTCGGGGTGAGCGTGGGCCGTTTTCACCGGAATGATAATTACCATGAGATCGCGTGCCACTTAGTAAAGTAATGGTGTCTGAGGTCGTTCACAGAACAAGTTTGTGATGATATAAAGCCAATATATATATATATATATATATATCCTGTCAAAAGGCGATTGTATCAATTCCAATTTTTCATGAATAAAAAAAATAAAATTCGCACCAAGCGAAAGAATAGAATGCAGCAGTGATGCCACTATAGGCTCCATAGCTATTCTCAGGGGGGGGGGGGGGGGGGCGTCATTTTACCCCACTGCATGCTCTTCAACTATATTTTATGATATAACACATATTTAGATTATAATTAACAACGTTAGCACCAGAATCACAATTACCATATGAGCAGAGTGAAATTTCGGAATTCAAAAAGGGCTTAATTTTAATGAAGAAAGAGACTCTTATATAGAACGTCCTGACCATCCTTGTACAAGCTACAAAACGAGATGATAATTTATGGTTCGCACGGAACGAGGCGTTTCAAGTGTACAAGCATGATAGGTCGTTCCTCATTTATTATATACCCTAAATTAAGAAAAAATCTTAAATTTCAATCGGTTTAACCTGCTATTGTTTAAAAACATGATTATGGAAGTGTTCCGTATTTTCCCGTTTTCACTGTTCCGTACGGTATTTTTACGTTATGTGGCGAAATGGTGCGTATTTACAGTAAATATACGGCATGGGTATATAGTAAACGGTGCGTATTTACAGTATATACGGCATGGGTATTTAGTAAACGGTGCATATTTACAGTATATACGGCATGGGTATATAGTAAACGGTGCGTATTTACAGTATATACGGCATGGGTATATAGTAAATGGTGCGTATTTACAGTATATATACGGCATGGGTATATAGTAAACAGTGTGTATTTACAGTATATATGGCATAGGTATATATATAGTAAATGGTGCGTATTAACAGTATATACGGCATGGGTATATAGTAATTTACCTGAACGTAAAGTATTTCTTTGCGAATGCATTCTGAGCTGGCACCCATCTGAGTGGGTATTCGGGGTGTTGCCTTCAGTCTCCGATAAGTGGTCACGCGATCAACCTCCAAGAAGAATGCCTTCAAGTCTCTTCTCGGATCTGCTCAAAAGCTTTCTGAGTAATTCAGTCACCAGAACTGTGAGTAGCTCGAACTGCAATGCTTGGAGAGTCACTCTCTGAAGATAAGAGTCCTCAATGCTTAGTGAGGCAGATATAAACTGATATTCCCCCCTCAAATGATAATTTGACCTTATTTATGCGGCAAGAATGTGGTGGATTGTAATGGAAAAGATTTATGATGAGATCTATTTTGAAACCAGTCAACGATATTGTTTATCAACTTGCAATATGTCACCAGTGGCATATAGATACTTTATGCCGTAACCGTGGCATACAGTTACACAATGTTAAGTCTATGGAGGTTCTTATGAGGGGTAGGATAATAACCGTGGTATACAGTCACACCATGTGAAGTCTATGGAGATTTATATGAGGGGTAGGATAATAACCGTGGCATACAGTCACACCATGTTAAGTCTATGGAGATTCATATGAGGGGTAGGATAATAACCGTGGCATACAGTCACACCATGTTAAGTCTATGGAGATTTCTATGAGGGGTAGGATAATAACCGTGGCATACAGTCACACCATGTTAAGTCTATGGAGATTTATATGAGGGGTAGGATAATAACCGTGGCATACAGTCACACCATGTAAAGTCTATGGAGATTTCTATGAGGGTTAGGATACTAACCGTGGCATACAGTCACACCATGTTAAGTCTATACGCCCTCCAGAGGTTACTAGGCTCCCTATTATCGCCCAGGGTAATCACAAGTTCCGCCCGCGACTGGCTGGCCTCACCACGACAACATGAACCAAAGTTTTGCCATTTATATTTGAAGAACCTGAATATAATTTCGGATTTATATGTAGAAATAACTGAAATCCATTTCTGACATCGGATTTCCAATTTGAAGATTTATAAAAACCGATAAACTGCATTAATTTCGGGTTACGGTTCAAGGTCTATCGCCATACAACGTCGGCAACCAGCGCACACTGGAACTTGTAAACAGACTGTATTCTGGGATACCTCAATAGGGTCTATAGATCCTCCAGATGTTACTAAACTCCCTATTATCGCTCCGGGTAAGGCAAAGTTCCGCTCCCGATTGACTAGCCATACTGCAACAACATGAACCACAGTTTTATGATTTATAAGTGGAGCAACTGAATATAATTTCGGATTTACATGTAAAAATAGCTGAAATTTCCATTTCTGGCATCAGAATTTCAATTTGAAGATTTCTGAAAAACGTTCAACTGCATTAATTCTGGGTCAAGGGTCCATCACCATACAACGTCGGCAACCAGCGCACACCGGGACTTGTAAACAGACTGAATTCTGGGATACCTCAATAGGGTCTATGGAGATTGATATGAGGGGTAGGATAGCTCACTGTTGCGTGTAGATCCTCACCTCTGTCCCTCTGTCGTCCCCAACCTCCATCCGTCACATTCTCCCCCCACAGGAGACATCGCAGATCACTACCCTCAATATTTAACGCTTCTTAATGCATGCGCCGGGCCCAGGCTCGGGTTTGGGTAGACTTGCTCAAGTCTTCGATTATCAACATTTATTATCCACATATACAAAGTACCCCATTGAAAATATATGGGTAAACCACGAACCATTATATAAAACCTGTCAGATATCATAACTGTGGTATATGGATTCAAATCTGTGGTATACGGCCTAAAAACCATGGTATACGGGAAAAATAGTCCCTTATGCAGTAGAGCAAAGAAATAGTTCCTATTGTCATACCCGTTGATATGGCAATTACTGGGTTTAATTTATTCAAAAAGATGGATAATAAATGCAAAAACCTATCTTTTGTGGACAGGCGGCTCTGTAAACCACTCGCTAGCGGTCGTGTATTACGACGCGTCAACCTCTCGTGGTTTACGGCCGCCTGTCCACAAAACCAACAATTATTGTCTATAAATTGAATGATTAGAATAAATTACAATGTGTAACGTTCCTCTGACTGGCTCAGGAATCAACAGAGGTGGGGAGTTAGCTCAGTGGTTAGAGCACCGGACTTGTAACCCCAAGGTTGTAGGACTTTGAGGGTTTGAATACCACCCCTAGCAGTGGTAGATTTACTGCTATATCAAAGACCAGTCCTTCTCATACCATGTCTATGTGGTGTGGTGTACAGCCACCTTTCTCCTTCATCCCCAGCAGTGGTAGATTTACTGCTATATCAAAGGCCAGTCCTTCTCATACCATGTCTGTGTGGTGTGGTGTACAGCCACCTTTCTCCTTCATCCCCAGCAGTGGTAGATTTATTGCTATATCAAAGGACAATCCTTCTCATACCATGTCTATGTGGTGTGGGAAGTAAAAGAACTCTCACTGCGGTAAATGTGTAGGGGTGAGATTTCTACCTGAATTCATCACATAGATTTGATCACCACCCTGTGGTGTAAAGGAAGCTTTAGAAAGTCTGGTAAGGACCAATAATGGTTGGCTGGACGATAAATCAAACCAAACAAACATCAGGAATCGACCAGGGCGACGGGGGAGGGGAAAGGACGTGTGCGGTGGCGGTAGGCAGGCAGGGAGAGGTGGGGAGGACACAGGGACTGAGGCCAGTCTAGGGTAAGGCTGGCGGGAGGCAGGCAGGGAGAGGTGGGGAGGACACAGGGACTGAGGACAGTCTAGGGTTAGGCTGGCGGTATGCAGGCAGGGAGAGGTGGGGAGGACACAGGGACCGAGGCCAGTCTATAGGGTAAGGCTGGCGGTAGGCAGGCAGGGAGAGGTGGGGAGGACACAGGGACTGAGGCCAGTCTAGGGTAAGGCTGGCGGTAGGCAGGCAGGGAGAGGTGGGTAGGACACAGGGACTGAGGCCAGTCTAGGGTATGGCTGGCGGTAGGCTGGCAGGGAGAGGTGGGGAGGACACAGGGAATGAGGACAGTCTAGGGTAAGGCTGGCGGTAGGCAGGCAGGGAGAGGTGGGGAGGACACAGGGACTGAGGACAGTCTAGGGTAAGGCTGGCGGTAGGCAGGCAGGGAGAGGTGGGGGAGGACACAGGGACTGAGGCCAGTCTAGGGTAAGGCTGGCGGAAGGCAGGCAGGGAGAGGTGGAGATGACACAGGGACTGAGGCCAGTCTAGGGTAAGGCTGGCGGAAGGCAGGCAGGGAGAGGTGGGGAGGACACAGGGACTGAGGCCAGTTTATAGGGTAAGGCTGGCGGTAGGCAGGCAGGGAGAGGTGGGGGAGGACACAGGGACCGAGGCCAGTCTATAGGGTAAGGCTGGCGGTAGGCAGGCAGGGAGAGGTGGGGAGGACACAGGGACTGAGGCCAGTCTAGGGTAAGGCTGGCGGTAGGCAGGCAGGGAGAGGTGGGGAGGACACAGGGACTGAGGCCAGTCTAGGGTAAGGCTGGCGGTAGGCAGGCAGGGAGAGGTGGAGAGGACACAGGGACTGAGGCCAGTCTAGGGTAAGGCTGGCGGGAGGCAGGCAGGGAGAGGTGGGGAGGACACAGGGACTGAGGCCAGTCTAGGGTAAGGCTGGCGGTAGGCAGGCAGGGAGAGGTGGGGAGGACACAGGGACAGAGGCCAGTCTAGGGTAAGGCTGGCGGTAGGCAGGCAGGGAGAGGTGGGGAGGACACAGGGACTGAGGCCAGTCTAGGGTAAGGCTGGCGGTAGGCAGGCAGGGAGAGGTGGGGAGGACACAGGGACAGAGGCCAGTCTATAGGGTAAGGCTGGCGGTAGGCAGGCAGGGAGAGGTGGGGAGGACACAGGGGCAGAGGCCAGTCTAGGGTAAGGCTGGCGGTAGGCAGGCAGGGAGAGGTGGGGAGGACACAGGGACCGAGGCCAGTCTATAGGGTAAGGCTGGCGGTAGGCAGGCAGGGAGAGGTGGGGAGGACACAGGGACTGAGGCCAGTCTATAGGGTAAGGCTGGCGGTAGGCAGGCAGGGAGAGGTGGAGAGGACACAGGGACAGAGGCCAGTCTAGGGTTAGGCTGGCGGTAGGCAGGCAGGGAGAGGTGGGTAGGACACAGGGACTGAGGCCAGTCTAGGGTAAGGCTGGCGGTAGGCTGGCAGGGAGAGGTGGGTAGGACACAGGGACTGAGGCCAGTCTAGGGTAAGGCTGGCGGTAGGCTGGCAGGGAGAGGTGGGTAGGACACAGGGACTTAGGCCAGTCTAGGGTATGGCTGGCGGTAGGCAGGCAGGGAGAGGTGGGGAGGACACAGGGACCGAGGCCAGTCTATAGGGTAAGGCTGGCGGTAGGCAGGCAGGGAGAGGTGGGGAGGACACAGGGACTGAGGCCAGTCTAGGGTAAGGCTGGCGGTAGGCAGGCAGGGAGAGGTGGGGAGGACACAGGGACTGAGGCCAGTCTAGGGTTTAGGGTACGTAGAGCAGTGGTTAGTGATACCGTATGACGTTATGGGTAAGGATGCCGACCCCACAAAAACCAATGAATGACAGATCACATGGATAAAGAGTAGAGTCTGAATCTTTCACAGAGGTAGGGCCTTGGGATGCTATTAAGTGTAAGGAGGAGGAATTGATACGTGAATATATACAGGAAAGTGTGAAACTTTTAACGGGTCTGCCTGAGTGTACCGTATATCAACGTAAAAAGAACTCACCATCTATGCAGGGCAAGACACACGTTCAAAGACGTCTGGGATCCCAAAGGTATATCTTTAAAATATTAAGGAGATCGTTCTATTGGACTTATAAAGAGAGCTAAAGTGGAATTCACACGGTGGGATTCATGTACCTCACAGGGTTCAGAATATTATGAGATTCTGTTCCTTGTAAAGTGGAATTCACACGATGGGATTCATGTACCTCACAGTGTTCAAAATCTCATGAGATTCTGTTCCTTGTAAAGTGGAATTCTGAGATGGGATGCATGTACCTCACAGGGTGTTATACTAAGTGGAATTCACACGGTGGGATTCAAGTTCCTCACAGGGTTCAAAATATCATGAGATTCTGTTTCTCTTTAGGGGTAAATGTCACCAACAATTGCAGGGGAAAGCATTCTCAGGCAAATGGAACCCTACAATTTAGAAAAAGAAATTGTGTTCAAGTACAGAATCACAGCAGGATTTGTCTCAGAAAAATACCCTGTGAGGTACATGAATCCCATCGTGTGAATCCCACTTCAGTTTAATTGCAGGGGGTGGGGAGTTAGCTCAGTGGTTAGAGCACCGGACTTGTAATCCCAAGTCTGTAGGACTTTGTGGGTTTGAGTCCCACCCCCAGCAGTGGTAGATTTACTGCTATAACAAAGGCCATCCTTCTCATGTCATGTCTATGTGGTGTGGGAAGTAAAAGATCTCTCACCTCGGTAAATGTGTAGGGGTGAGATTTCTACCTGAATTCATCACATAGATTCGATCACCACCCTTGTGGTGTAAAAGAACCTTAAGAAAGTCTGGTAAGGACCTATAATGGTTAGCTGGACGTAAAATCAAAACCAAAAACAAAAACAAACAAAGCTTAATTGCAAAAAGAAATCCGTGAAATCTATTTCTGTTATATGTTAATTAATATATGACCTATAGGGCACATAGCTATGGGGGCGGCCTGCCCCCGGCGCTATCCAAAACACTAGGTGGCAGGACCAATTATCAATGGATTTTATCAAGAATATTTCTTGGGCTTGCCATGGAGGAAATCTAGCCTCGTCTCAACATTAAGTATAGATTATAACAACTGATAACAGTGGTTGCCCCCTTCCCCCCGACTATAATGGCGCTATCTTATAATTTCCTGGATGATGATGGCAGAACTGCAATCACTCTGTGCCCTATAGGATTTTGCTGGTTCCCGGATATTAGACTACAAGTCTGCCGGAACGCCGGGAACAAGTGGCTGCAGCTCATAACGAGGCAACTTCCGGTCTTCTTGAATATTTCTGACGCTTGTGAACTTAGTCTTAGTATTATAAATCTCGCTAACTTTAATTAGTTTGTTTGATTGTTTAGAAATGTCTATCCGTTTGTAGATATGAAGGTTTAAACCCCTGGTAATCTGTAAATACCTGGTGGCGATTTATTGGTTGTAAAGTCAAGCTGGCTAGACAGACAGACAGGGGCAGCCATAAATGGGTAGACATCAGCTTATTCACGTTCTGCAGACAATTATATAGCCTGGAAGCCTGGCCTAGTCACATTATCGGCCAGGTAACGGGTAGCCTGGAAGCCTGGCCTAGTCACATTATAGGCCAGGTAACGGGTAGCCTGGAAGCCTGGCCTAGTCACATTATAGGCCAGGTAACGGGTAGCCTGGAAGCCTGGCCTAGTCACATTATAGGCCAGGTAACGGGTAGCCTGGAAGCCTGGCCTAGTCACATTATAGGCCAGATAACGGGTAGCCTTGAAGCCTGGCCTAGTCACATTATAGGCCAGGTAACGGGTAGCCTGGAAGCCTGGCCTAGTCACATTATAGGCTAGGTAACAGTAGCCTGGAAGCCTGGCCTAGTCACATTATAGGCCAGGTAACGGGTAGCCTGGAAGCCTGGCCTAGTCACATTATAGGCCAGGTAACGGGTAGCCTGGAAGCCTGGCCTAGTCACATTATAGGCCAGGTAACGGGTAGCCTTGAAGCCTGGCCTAGTCACATTATAGGCCAGGTAACAGGTAGCCTGGAAGCCTGGCCTAGTTACATTATAGGCCAGATAACGGGTAGCCTTAAAGCCTGGCCTAGTCACATTATAGGCCAGGTAACGGGTAGCCTGGAAGCCTGGCCTAGTCACATTATGGCTTGTATAATTATATCCAACATATTATTATATAGATATATATTTCTGGAGACACAGGACTACTGGTTTCATGAATTTTCATGAGGTCACATGATACTTCACATGTTATTTCGCGGGCTCACTTGCTCCGGGTCCGCCATTACGGTCACTGGTCTCCAACGCCTGTTTCAAATTGTTTTACTTGTCCTGCTTTCGCTCACAAATCCGGGAATCTACTTTAGTAGATGTCTGTATCTAAGTGCTCAACCTGCCTCCAGAAGCATATCGCACCCAGAGGACGCAAATGCTGGGTAGTACAGAAGCAACAAGACACGAAAGAAATGTCCGAAAAAGACAAGCTAGCAGAAGCTTCAGGTGGTATTGAAGGCAAACCGGGATCTAAGTTCAAACAGGCGGAAAATGAAGAACTTACCGAGGAAAGTGGTGAATCCGAAACAGGCGAAGATTCAGACGTAGGGGACGCCAATCGTCGGAAGTGCACTCCATGATGGCGGCGCTTACCTCGTCAGTGCAACGCTTATCCGTCCGAGTTCGTAAGAGCGACAAAAAAGCCTCCAGACGCTCTTCCAGCGACGAGTCGGTTGATACATCATCTGATTCATCAAACTCCGGAGGCCACAATCCAAGTCGGGGGAAATCGAAGGTAAAGCCGTTAAGATCCAAGTCCTCGCGTCATCGCTTCAGCTTACGGCCATACCTCCGAGAAGGTGAGAAACGTCCAGTAACTTTTGCCGCGCTCGTCAGCGCTCTGGTCGCACTCATCTTAGCTGCCTACGGTGCCGGAATACACATCTCCGGTATGTTAGATCATCTACGCTTTGTCTCTGACAAGGCGGCAACCAAAGTGTACTCGACTGAATCGATTGTGGCGTACGACGCAGAAGTCCGACAGCAAGCCAATCTACAAGGGCGACGTGCGTTCAGCTATGGGTCGACAGAGGCGATCCATAAACATCTAGGCGTCGAGGGTACTCTGAATGCTGCTAAATCAAAGCCCAGGTCCAAGTCTTCAGCGAACACCGACAAAGACCGAGGTAAAGGCACAGTTTGCTGGTACTACAATTATAAGTATTGCAACAATCCCAGGAAATGCGCAAAACTCCATGTCTGCTACCTTTGTCATGGGGAAGATCACAAACAGAACAGTTGCTCCAATGTCAAACGTCAAGACAAAGAATGACTGTCGTCTACTAATTGTCAAAACATCCACAACCCAGATGGTATATCTTATGGTAACAGCAAAGACTTGGATTTGAGCTTGACAGGCGAAACTTGTTCTGATAACGCGTATGGGTACGATTCTGTTGACGCTGGCTTGACACACGCTAACCCGGATGTTGTTGTCTCTGACACGGCTACGGGTAGCGATCCAGTCGTAAATACAAGTGATCATAAACCATCGGGATCTGAAACTTCTCACACTATCAGGACTAACCAGTTCCGTCAATGTTTAGATGTTAAATTGTCTAAAAAAGACGCAGGACTCGCCAAACAAGCTTCTCTCTTAGCAGTAAATGTAGAACCGGAAGAATGTGGCAGCCATGACAGTTCTCCGCACCTAATGTCGGAATATGGCACAGAAAATGACACTAATTCCTCTATATTGCCAAATACCGTAAGTTGCCCACACGATAAATGTACTATGTATTATCCTGACAAAGACGCAATTATATTATCTCTATTTGAAGACTTAATCGGACAAGACATGTCAGATAGTATTCACTGCGGTAATGATTCTAGTCCAGTCATATTCCAAGATGTGGGCGGAGTCATATCCCTCAAGATCCGCGCAACAGGTGATACCTTTTACACAAGTACGAGTTGTTTTGATCGGGTTTGTAACTGTTCTTATTATATCGGGAACGTTCCCTCGCAACTCAAACCTTGTTTTGCTATAAAATTGTGTTTCAATCACCGAAATTCACTGTGTGTATCGGACCTGTATGTACTTCTAGGCATTTGCTATGGTTTTCCGATTGTTGATAATGTGGACATTGAACCATACATTTGTGCAAACTACAAAAGTATTCATGAACCAATTACGAGTGAAAAAATGTCTGCCTTGTTGAGACAGGAATTTGTCCAACAAAAAATTGTCAGGGCCCATTCAACACAAGTTTGTTGCCATTCCTTGGGAGCATTGGCAAAATCAGACGGAAGTCTCAGACCAATCACTGACTGCAAACGCCCCCTGGGCAGAAGCATAAATACATGTATGAGTACTACGTGTCAGGACTTTTCATACAAAAACCTGGACGATGTAGGAGAAAACTTGTGTCAGGGAGATTTCATGTCGGTTCTGGACATCTCCCAAGCATACAGATCAGTACACATTTTTCCTGGTCATGTTAAATACCAAGGTTTCCAATGGGATTTATTTGGTGAAACAGAAATGTTTCTAGATTGTTGTATGTGCTTCGGCTTGAAGTGTGCACCATTTATTTTTACACAAATCGGAGACTTCATTGTTCGTAATTTAACCCATTCTTATGGATTCTTTTGTGTTATTAACTATATTGACGATTTCATTTGTATTTCCTCATGTCTTGAATCTTGTCAACAAGCCTTAAAACTTTTAATTGAGGTTATTGTTGGCCTTGGCTTTAAGATCAAAGACTCAAAGATGGTATTTCCATCGAAAGTTTGTAGATATTTAGGCATTGTAGTAGATAGTGAGGCCATGACGATGACTTTACCAGCTGATAAGCTCGACAATCTTCACAAACTTTTGAAGCAATTTTCTTCAAAAAAATCGGCAACAAAATTGGAACTCCAAAAACTGGCAGGCTTGTTGGCACATTGCTCAACAATAGTTAGAGGTGGTCGAACGTTTAGCAGACGGGTTATCAACCTTTGTAATACCTTGGTAAACAAATCCCATAGAACTAGACTTACTTCAGAGTTCAAAGCCGACATCAAATGGTGGATTGCTTTTGTCAGCATTTTCAATGGTACAGGGAGAATTATAAAAATCTCAAGTGTCAATGTTTGTGTCTTTACAGACGCCTCCGGTCAAGGTTTTGGAGGTTACAGGTCAGATTATTCTGACTATTTTTGGGGCTCTTGGGATTCCCGAGAAACAGGTTGTCTACATTGTGTCAATGGCCCAGCCTTTGATGATGTTTCAGGATCCATCAATTCAAAGGAACTCTGGCCAGTACTACTAGCAGCTAGATTATGGGGGCCCACCTTTTCAGGCCAACATGTTCTATTTTTCACCGACAATACATCAGTCAGAACAATGGTTTCTACTGGCAGAAGTAGATGTAAACAAACTATGGATATGTTGAGAGAGCTCTTTTGGCTCTCCTTCATTCACAAATTTGTTGTCTCCGTAGATCATATATCAGGGGTAAACAATAATAAGGCTGACTTCTTGTCAAGGGTACACTGTTACTCATTTTCTTCCCTTACCAACAATGAATTATATTGGGATTTATCCCGTTGTTGCAGGGATATCCTTGGAAGCACTACACACGAGGACAACACATCTTCAGACAATGGCATACGCAGACAACACCATGAGGACGAGAAAGTCCCAATGGAACCACTATTTCAGGTTCTGTAAAAACTTCGGTTTCACTCCTTTGCCAGCTGAAGTTACACAAATTTGTAATCATATAGCTTACATGTCAAACCATCTTTCTTATGTTTCAATTCAAAACTATTTGAGTGCATTATGGTTACTTCACAATTTTCATGGTTTTGATCATGTAGACCCAAAAGAATTTGTCATTGTTCAAACTTTAAAGGGTGCAAAACGGGCACTTGGACATGCTCCCGTTCAAGCCAACCCTCTGACCCCTACAGATCTAAGGGGCATTTTTAACCTTTTGGACCTTTCTAAGAGTTTTGATTTATGTTTCTGGTGTGCGGTCCTGGTTTCTTTCCGAGCTCTTTTGAGAAAATCCCATTATACCGTATCACCTCACACACTTCGATGCAGGGATCTAAAATTCTTTGATTGGGGAGTCCTAATTTTGGTACACTCTTCAAAAACAATTCAGTTTCGAGAACGAATTCTGAAGGTACCCATTGCATTTGCGGAAGGTTCCATTTTCTGTGCTTTTACTTATTTACAGTTATTATTGGCCCATGTTTCACACACTGGATCAGATTACTTATTCAGTTATTTAAACAATGGGAGCTTAGTTCCACTTACTTACCAAGTTTTTTCCACAAAACTGAAAAAACTGTGTTCACAATTGTCAATTAAAAATGTCACCTCTCATAGCCTTAGGCGTGGAGGGGCTTCCTTTTTACACTCTTTAGGTGTAAATTTGGTTGATATTAAGTCCAGGGGGGACTGGAGAAGCCTTTCAGTTTTGTTGTATTTAGATGAATCGCTTGAGTCAGTTATTTTAAGGGACTCCAAGGTTTCTATCAGCCTCCAGAAATTATAAAAAAGAAGAAAAAAAAAAAAAAAAAAAAATGTGTAATTAATTACAACAGTTGTAACTCTTGGCTGGGGTTTGGCCGACGTTCATCAACTATACATATCCTGAATCGGCAAGAGTGGCATACTGTTGTTCTCTCATACTTAATATATGGCTTGTATAATTATATCCAACATATTATTATATAGATATATATTTCTGGAGACACAGGACTACTGGTTTCATGAATATTCATGAGGTCACATGATACTTCACATGTTATTTCGCGGGCTCACATGCTCTGGGTCCGCCATTACGGTCACTGGTCTCCAACGCCTGTTTCAAATTTTTACTTTGTTTAAAATCTTTTAATTTTAATTGTTTAAAAATTGTTGTTAATTGTTAAATAAAAGGGCCGACGTTCATCAACTATACATATCCTGAATCGGCAAGAGTGGCATACTGTTGTTCTCTCATACTTAATATATAGGCTAGGTAACAGTAGCCTGGAAGCCTGGCCTAGTCACATTATAGGCTAGGTAACGGGTAGTCTGGAAGCCTGGCCTAGTCACATTATAGGCTAGGTAACGGGTAGTCTGGAAGCCTGGCCTAGTCACATTATAGGCCAGGTAATGGGTAGCCTGGAAGCCTGGCCTAGTAACATCATAGGCCAGGTAACAGGTGGTTTTTTTTGGTGCACTATGGGTAACCGTCCATTTATTGCACTCTCTTAACAGAGATTCTCTACTCTACTTCCATAAAAGGTCTGCTGGGAGAGTGTAACATTGGCAGACTGAGACTGTAGAGCCTAGACTGGCCTCAGTCCCTGTATCCTTTTCTTTTTATTTCATTTATTTTATCTGGACTTGTATTAAACCTGCAGGCCTATCTTCCATACAGCCAGTAAAAAAGATTGCTGTTAAACATTCAGCAGCAGTATTTCTTCAGAATAAAGTACTGACGTTAGAAAATCGCTAGTATAGATGAATTTTTTTTTAAAAACTTGTGCAAGTCTATGTTGTGTCAAGAGAGGTGGCGATCGTCAGTTCAAGGTCTTCCTTATGTAAGAAGTAGTTACCAGTCCCTTATTTCATTTGGCTAGGGAACCAGTCTAACAATTATATGACAGCGCAAACAACTTCCGGTCTAACACGCCAGACAAGGAAAAAGAATTTTTAAAAGAAAATACAAAATCATTGTATACTCTTCACAGCAGGGATGAAAGTCAGGACTCGGAAATTTAAAACACTTATAAAAAGAATCCTTTATAATTCTATTTTGGAACATAATGGCTTTTAATCGATATACATTCTCGTATTGAGTCCCTCCATAATACCAGGTGAGCAGATCTTCGATTATATAGATACGGAGTTTTCGTTTGTCTGTGTAGTAAGGCGACACTTTATATATTTCCTGCTCCCAAACAGATTCGTAGAGCTTTGTTTTGACTTATTTGTAATTTTGATAAAAGTTGTTTACTGGGTCAAAGCGGCCGCTTATTTAACCCGACCAGAGCTAACTTTATGTAGCTAATCGTTCTCATACCATGTCTATGTGGTGTGGTGTACAGCCACCTTTCTCCTTCACTCCCAGCAGTGGTAGATTTACTGCTATATTAAAGACCAGTCCTTCTCATACCATGTCTATGTGGCATGGTGTATAGCCACCTTTCTCCTTCATCCCCAGTAGTGGTAGACTTACTGCTATATCAAAGGTCAATCCTTCTCATACCATGTCTATGTGGTGTGGTGTACAGCGACCTTTCTCCTTCACCCCAGCAGTGGTAGATTTACTGCTATATCAAAGGCATATAAAAAAATTGTTAATGTGTAGGGGTGAGATTTCTACCTAAATTCATTACATAGATTTGATCACCACCCTCATGGTGTAAAAGAACCTTGAGTAAGTCTGGTGAGAACCTGCAATGGTTAAATAGACCTTAAATCAAACAAACCAACCTGAGATACTGAAGGCGAAATAGTGAGGTGATTTTCTGACAGAATGTAGGTCAACGCAGAGAACCCATCTGTTTAATCCCCTCTCACTCATTGATCATCCACCTCAGGCAAAGAACAAAAATTACGATGAGCAAAATGATCAGCAGAAAAAGAACCTGAAGCTAACCGAGAAAACCCAGCAAGAAATGATAACTAATTCCCGACCTTATCAGTGCTGTGCCTGTGTTTTTGTAGTATTTTAACACCTTATTATAAATGTCCTTATAAGGGCATAACCTGATGGCTCCCTTAGATAGTCGCCATTTTGTTGGAAAAGGTTTCATTTCACATTTATGAGTTAATATATGTCAGTCACAGTTTCTTTGGCATCTGATTGCGATATGACTCGTTATTATCATCATTATTATCTTTATTAACCCTTTAAGGACGGGTGCCTGTGGCCAAGCTACCACCTGAAGGACGGGTGCTGGTGGCACTTTATACCGCTAGGGGACGGGCACACAGTCATTAAAACCCACAATTCTATCGTTTAATCACGTGATATGATATATGATCTTAAATATTTTATTTCTTTTGAATAGAAATACTAATAATGGTATTATACATACATTCTGTGAACATTTGATTAATGTCCCTCCATTATATTTTGTTAAAAACGATTTTGTAGATTTTTGAGAAATGATGCCTCAAGGCATCATTCGCCCTGGGCCGGTTGATGCCTGAAGGCATCGTTCTCCCTTAGAGGGTTAACGCCATGATTGTCAGTTTTGAGTCACACAGGTCTTTGACATTTGTGATACTGAAGTATGATCTGGCGATATAAAAGCTTTCTCTTTTGTCAGGGTATTATTACTTGGAATTTATCTAGATACGAATCATGAATGAACAGGAAATTTGAATCCCAAAATTTTATGGCTGTTATATGGGCGCCTGATCTGTATAGATTAAGTTGTGTTTTGGGTTAATTTCTTTTTGTAGTAACAGCTTTCATATCTCTAACGATTTACACAGTGGTAAAAGGTAATGGGCATGATGATTGACATCAGATTTACCATATCACAATGTTGTGAACGTCACCAGCATTTCAAGATGTTAAGCACGAGATCTACCAAGAGTGAGTTAGGGCCGGACAATGACCATGTGGAGGAATTGTGGACGTCGGCCGCCCAAATCGCTCATCGGCTCAGACCGGCTGGGACAATCTGCCTGGTGGATCAGCAAATCAGCCGGAATCGGCCGGACCAGCCCATTGAAAACCCTGTCGCCCGCAACCGTGTGGTCGTCGCCTCTGGCTGGCCGGCCCTGTAAAAACCAGCTGGCCGGCCACTGTGGCCGTCTTTGAGCATTGATTTGGTGGATCACATGCTTTAGTTTGATTTACTGCATCTATGGTGACGAGCAGTACTTGTTACTGAGTATCTATGGCAAGCCTGACTCTCTTTTTATCCTACCCCTAATATAAAATCCCATAGGCTTAATATTGAGTTTCCGTATGCCACGCTGACTGGCATACAGAGTTTTATATGCCACTAGTGGCATACAGAATTATTATCACGTAATATTCCAAAATCGAGGAGACAGGGTAGGATAAAATCAAAACTTGATTCGTTTTAATAAGGTAAAAATGATTTGCGTCGATTCGGGCGTCTCCGCGTTCCCGGTGGGGTGTGGGTGACTGTATGGATCGGGCAAAAAAATTTTTGACACATACCAGCAGTCGCTCGCCGATTACACGTCTATTTCACACTTGATTCGTTTTAATCTTGGCCACTGCATGCCACTCCTGGAGTTTTGGCTCCGGACTTCACTCGGCTTCGCCTCATGAAGTCACTATGCCAAACTCCAGTCATGGCATATGGCAGCCTAGATTAAAACTCATCCAGTTTTACGATAGTATATAAACATGCCTTCCACTTACTACGACAGACTACGACGTGCTACAATAGACTTACTTTTTTAGATTATTCTTATTCCTGCAGAGAGAGCAAAGTTCAACAACTTACCATGAAATGCTGCTTCTTTATCTAAACAATGTACAATTGTGCATCTTTCAGAAATTGGAAAAAATGAAGCAATCTTTGTGTCCATGAATCTTTTTTTTTTTTTTCTTTTTTTTTTATTGTCAACTAGTCATGAAAATCATGTTTCAATGTGAATTGTACAGGATATATACACACAACTATTCTAGCAGCCATAAAGAAACAGATACATTTTTAAATGTTATAGGGTTGTCATGCACTGGTAAAATAATCTACCCTGTTTCTACAGATTTTCGAAATACATGTGTCACATCTCACCCATGGAATATTATTTCTTCTCCCGATTTTTTTTTTGATTTTTTTAAATTTTCATACAGGACAAAACACAACAAGACAATATGACAGACACCTAAAAACAGTATTTGCAGTTAGTACTTGTCCATGAATCATTAATGACTAACACAATGCACGGGTATGGACATAAAATTTATTGAGTAGTAGAAATACGAGATACGTTTTAGAGGTCCATCATAACATACATTCGAGATAAGATAATAGTTCAGGAGCTATTGATGAGGCCTATGGAGTAGGAGAGAAGGAGAAGAGAAGACTGGAGAGTTTGTTGGGTGGGTGGGTGGTTTCTTCTCGTTGGCTGAATATCAATGAATACTCTAGTCTATCACTTCAGCTCTTTATTGTAGTATCCAAAGGAGACATGCCTTAAACAGGAATAATGAAAATATACCATAATTTGTTGGGTTTTTTTAATATTTTTCTAAAAATCTTTTTGATTCATTTATTCTGGTGGGGGTCTGCTAAGTTTTTTTTTCTGTAATCCTATTTCCAGTGTGCTTCAGAGGTTTGTATCTGCTGCAATCAGCAATCTCATTGCTCATGAGTAGCAAGTCATGCTTTGTGATATGCATCTCCTTGAGGTGAGGGTAGAAGGACAGCGGGGATGTAAGAGGGTGTTCACCCGTGAGGTGAGAGAGATGGCTTGTAGAGCGCTCACGTCATGCTAAATGGTCATGAGACATCACCTTTCAAAGTGGGTATTTTTGTTGCCCGGTACTTTCTTGGCTGGTGCCCGCCTGTGTACGCCGCTGGCTAGCCTGGCAGCCTGGCCTAGTTAGACTAAAGGACAGGCAACGGGTTCCAGTTTCGTGGTGCATTATTGGTAACGCCTCCATTGGCAGACCACCAGATACGCTGGTTCCCAGGGTATCCACTAGGGGGCTCGGCGGAGATATACTACAGTCTAGGTGAAGGACGTAGGAACCCGTTACCTGCCCCTTATTCATATGGGCAGGGAACCAGTCTAGCCGCTGGCTACCTAACAGGCAGGTAGTAGGCAGTGGGTGGACTGCTGGCAGAGGTTGAATGCTGGTTTTTGATTGCATCATTGGAAGCGGGGGGACAGACCCGGGAACCAGCTAAATTTTCAAAATGCCAACGGACATTGCGATAGTCCCGATGGGGTAATCACAAGTAATAAACGTCAACAGATTATCAAACTGATACAATTGAATAAGAACAGATAAATATATCAAATGATATCGTATCATAGCTGATATATTTTCCGAAAACAAATGTTGGTGACTTTGACAAGGTGCTTGAGCGATAATAGTGGCTGCAGACACTTGAAAATTAATTATGCCAGTGCATATTGCTCAGAGATCGCTTGTCAGTATGTATAACACATTCAAAATCAAAGACATGGTTATAAAATTCAATTTCCCAATTATATTTGTTCCAATGTATGTAGTAATGGTGTGCTATTTACATTACTTTTAGCTCTTACTCACACTTGCACTACACTCGCCATGTTCATGATGTTGTTTGTTTTGAATCTCGTGGATTCCACTCCACTCACTTGACAAGGCAGTGGATACAATCAAGAAATTGATTGTTAGTATGGCTTTGATACTCAACAAAAAAGAAAATACTGTGATACATCATTTTCCGACTAGATATACCTTATTATATCATTTTGCTTATTGACAGTGTGACCGCGGTTCAGTTTTGCCGACGCGTTGTCAAGGCTGTATTCCACCAACCAGACGAAAACGTTGTACAACGCCCGTACAAGGGTTACACAAGGGTTGCAAGGGTTGCTGGAAATCTCATGAAATTAAGATTTTGTCTGGTTGGTGGAGCAGGTCGGTATTTCGCCCGATGGTAATCTGCCAGACATCTGCTTTCGGTTGCTGGGTTTGAGAGTGTCTGTTTGGGGTGGCTGGCGCATCGCTCGAGCGTCGCCCGAGGGTTGCTGGGACCTGGGGCAGGGCGTCTGTTGAAATGATAAAAAATGTGCTTCCACCCACCAGAATTTTCAGGCGATATCCCAACCGATACCCCCAACAACCCTCCACAAGATGTAACTATAACGTCGGCCGAATAACTAATTGATTAGGTTTTAATCGTCTGGAATTGAGCATCTGGCCGATGCATTTGAAAAGTACGACACCCGCCCGCGGGTTCTGCCGGAGTTGCAGCGAGGGAACGCCGCCAACATAGTGTGAGCGATACCGGCGATACCTTCATTGTTCGATTAAATGTGTAATTCCTCGGTTATTGACGTTTTCTGACCGTTCCCGTACAAAACCCAACACGCCGACACACTGCTCCGCTCAATACGCGGCTTTCGCGGGTTCAGAGCGTCGTAGTGTATCGCCGCACGCCACACCGCCTATCTGGGAACTCGATTACTACGTAAAAATGCGGCTAACGTCCACCAGTCAGCGCCACGGCTGGGGCGTCGGCTAGGATCTGCTGGAACTTTGAACCCACCCGACGCTTGTATGGCGACCACGTGAGCGTCTGTCGGGGGTTTC
Organism: Alentia gelatinosa; assembly: GCA_950022655.1. NCBI lineage: Eukaryota > Metazoa > Annelida > Polychaeta > Phyllodocida > Polynoidae > Alentia > Alentia gelatinosa. The sequence goes on from OX465589.1 coordinate 2,562,574, forward strand.
GGTGGAGCAGCGACACATTTTGAAGCAATTTGGCCAGACGTTTCAGCCGACATCGGCTGAAAGGTCGGCTTGAACGTCTGTTGAAGCTGAAAAAGCGGTTGTTTGGTGGAATACAGCCTTCAGGGCGTGTCGTAGACGTTGCTGGTTCCCGTAAAAAAGACGTCCATGGTCCCGACACACTACAACAGTGATATCGAGGAAACCACCACACTCCACGACAAGGCTCCAGTCGTGGGAAAAATCGAACTTGTTCGATTTTGTCGTAACCTTGTCGGAAGGCCCCCGACAGGCCCCCGACAAGTTTCATGTCGACAGGCCTTTTAATCGTAGGCCTGTCGTGGACCTTGTCGGGAACCCATTGTCGTAGCCTTGTCGTGGTTGGTGGACGCCCGCTTTTAGAATACCCAAATTAATGACACAAATTTAAAAACAAATAAATCATCGGCTCATCTATCCACAATGTCGTGGTGCATTTCTTTTAAACGAATCACAAACAGTATTCAAGATGGCGGATGGTCGGTCTCGTCACTCTTAAGGCTGTGTTTCATAATTACAAGTAAAACATGCTGAATTTCCTATTTAGAATTGATAGGCATGGGATAAAAACAGCAAACTGATTATACTCCACTCGTGTGGAAAATAGGGACAATATAAACTCTTTGTTGCTCTTTGAGTTTCTGTTTCCTTTGTCCACATTCGTGAAGTATAATTGGAAGTCGCACAACATTGTAGCAGTGTTGTAATATCCTTATTCTAAGCATATGTCTTTAGATGAACTTGTTATATATATTTATCATTATACGTACAAGACAACTCACAATGCGGAACATACAATGGGGGAATTCTAAAAAGATATCATTCCACAGAGTCCTGCATTTGTATCTATTCTATGTGAAACATGACACTATGCACAATTATATCATTTTAAGTATATGTATTATTGATAAGGGGATATTATTGTTTTACATCTGTATTCCAGTCCTGGTGTATAATAATCATTTTAATGACTTCATCAGCCAACTACTCTGTTGTACAGATAGAATAATTACGCAGTAAATTAAAGGTTTCCACTATACCATGCCACAGTAAACTGCATATTTTTGAGCTCGTGGAATATTTCTATCAAAAGAAACGCGGTAAGTGAATATGTACCAGTAAGGTAATACATTTTTATTTTATTATATACCTTCAAATATAAGTATTTGATGAATTACATAATGTCCCGCCGCCATTATGGTAGCCGGTAAGGGTGACATAAAACCCGAGTTTAAGAAGACAAGACACATCTAGTCCCATTCACATCCGAAGACCCAAAGCCTCCTCTTTATTCCAGTATATATTCAAGTCTCCACATAGAAAATGGGCCAATGCGCATGAGCAGTTAATGTTTACATATCATCAGATAAGACTGCAGCAGGGGAATGAGATATCACCTCTCATTGTTTTAGAATTCGCCAGAGGCACTCATAACATGCAGTACATGTTGATAAAAGCATTTTCAATGCTTATAATATTTTGTCTGCTATTAGAAACATTCCCACAGTGTCTGGGATACCAAGAATAGTCATGCTAATACCTTCACAACCTTGTTAATACATTCACAACGGTACAATAAGGAAATATGACAACGTCCCAGTTGGATTCAAAGTGTGCTGGTATATCTCTTGTCATGTCAAGTACAGAATATGCTCTTTTTTCCCTTTAACTCCTGTGATCCTTGTGCAAGTCACTGCCAGCACTTCCTAAGTAGGTCAGTGCAACTTTTTTCAGCCAATCACAATTTGTATTCAAAGTAGGGTGGTACATCATTTTATACCACCATACTGTGCCGGTATATATTTGATACCAATACCCTAGAAGAGGTTGGTATTTGTGTAACATACTGGCACAGGTATATAATAAACTGTTTTACATTCAAAGATAGAGCTCTAAATTTATGTTACGTCATATCAGTTTGAATTACATTATAATGAACGGCTTTTTCAATGTTATATATTTAATTCATTAGAAAGTTTCAGAAAAAAATCTTTTTAATCATTAGAATGTTCTGTAAATGTAACCCTTGCGAATAAAGAAACGCTTTAGGGAAAAAGTTGCGCATTAAGATGAAGGTTATCAATTGCACAAGTTATAAAATCAATCGGTAATAGGAGGGAAGTGATTTTTACTGAGTCACACCAGAACCTGATAATTAATTCTCTGCCGTGTTTCAAATCTCAAATGTCATTTCTAAATCATAGTTCCGACGGATTGCAAGAAGCTGTTGGCCGTATTTAGTAATAATCGGTTCAGGTAGAATCTGTAAGAACAGTTCGTGAAAACAGGGTGACAGTAAAATGTCGTCTGGGGTCTCCGGTGACGTCACTTCCCTTCCTATTACTGGGTATGAACGGAAGTGACGTCACGACTTGAAACTGGGGAACATTCTTGTATTTAATATACATATATATATATGAGACCATTGTTGACTTTGATTCTAGTGCAGATTTTCCACTATGGGTAGCAGCGTGTAGAAGTCACAGTATTGGGAAATACCTAGAGCAGTTTCTTTATTCATGAAAAGAGAGAGAGAAATACAAGGGAAATGGTCATTTGGAATAGATTTCCTCCTGATATTTCAAATTCAGTCAGAAAATCGAGTATCAAACGAGAAAGTGACCAATTTATACATTCAAGATGCTTGACTGGGAATCAATATGGTAGTATGGTCTTCCAATTAAGCTTTACATTTATGAACTAGTGTTAGCTGATATTAACTAGGAGCAAATGGCATGTTAATAACTAATTTATGGGCAAAGAATGATAAAAGATGACAATTAAAAGGTTTGGGATCTTTTAGTCTGTGGGTCATTTTCTGTAAACCACTTGCACACAGTCAATTCACTTCTACAACTGCCTGAGTCTAGGGTCCAAATATATCAAGCACCAGTGGGTCAATGATGTATTCCAGTTCCCAGTGATTGGTCATGGTCAGCTGGGCATGCCTCTAAGACCCTCTGTTTTTTCCAATTTTTTTTTCCAAAATGTCACAGTGTTAGCACTTAGAGAGTGAAGGGCTAGTTTTTACAGCAAGCTTTTTTTCTTTTTTCTTATTTCTTTTTTTTTCTATTATTTTTTTAATTATTATTTTCGATTCTTATACTGACATTCTGCGCAACTATACATAGCTGGGATGATTGCTTCAACCAAGCTCAGTGGCCAAGTGGTATGGCTGTTCGCCTCGAGCATAGGAGGTCGTGGGTTACACAAAAATGGTACCCACTGCCCATTCGGCTAACACCCGCCATTAGAATGAGGAGTAGGGGTCTAGGGCCTGAGTGGAAGAACGGCAATATAGCCGAATTCGGTGATTGTGTTGTAACACAATATCCCCTTAAAAATTACTTTTTAAAAAATTGCAGAGGCAGTCACATGGTTACAAACAAAATCTGGCTAGATAATACAGCCAGCATGTGTCATTACCACAAGATAACCAATACTAGTTCTAATATCTGGTTAAATATATCAGATTTGTATAGATGATTAATGAAACTGACTTAAGGGGTTGTTCCGTATAGCCGAATTCTCAGCCGAAGTATGATTTGGACCGTGTCTGATTTATTATTCGGGTACTATCGGTCTAATGGAACACCAGAACCTGGTGAGATTGTTGTGTACAGTAATCATTTTGAGAAATAATAGAATTCTAACTGTAAACATGTCCTATTACAGTCTACAGGACCAGAACTGGTGGCATTGCGATCGGAGGAAGTAAGAGATTTCTAACATTTTCGGGTACTATCGACTGGGTGTCAAAATCGAAACAGACGATACCAGATACTGTCAAAGTGATGGTATAGGACTGTACTCACCGTGATTTATCAATAATCAGCAAAATATCGTTGCCGATTTTGCCAGACCCTGGCCGACGATCATGAAAAGGCTGTCGTCTATATGGAACAGGTCCTTAATACAGTTTCTGAAGATAACACCAGGTACCGTAAACTCTTGTAGATTTTTCTATACAGAACCATACCATTGGTAATTAACTAATCATGTTACACAGCACAGAAAACATACCCGTATGAGACCTCCAATGAAGTTTGTTGACAAATTAAATAACAATCCTACTATCCAGTCGGATTACAAGAAAGAGTAATTGTAAATTTTCCAACTTTGTTACTTTACAAAATAGGGAACGACCAGGAGACACATCGAGGTCTATGTCCAATATGTATGACAGCGTATATGTGCGTGTGACCCACGCTCAACTAAAGGTCACACGTTCAAAGGCGAATACAACGACAGATTCGAAGATTGCGAGTAGTCGTGACAGACTCCCGTGCTGCAGTCGTCAGCACCAGGGGCCTGTTTAATAATCTAGGCTCCTGCATGTAGACCCTCTTCTTCCCATAGAGCCTCCAGAGGTTACTAAACTCCCGGTTATCGCCCCGGGTAAAGCAAAGTTCCGCTCCCGATAGACTTGGCACACTACAACAAAATGAATCACAGTTTTCTGATTTATAATTGGAGAAACTGAATATAATTTCGGATTCCCATGTAGAAATAGCTGAAATTTCAATTTCTGACATCAGAATTTCAATTTGAGGATGTCTGAAAACCGTTAAGCTGCATTAATTCTGGGTTACGAGTAAGGGGTCTATCACCATACTACGTCGGTAACCAGCGAAACCCGGAACTTGTCAACAGACTGAATTACGGGATACCTCAATAGGGTCTATAGAGACCCAGGGACGATATTGGTCAACTTTATTTAACACCTGTGGACGACCTTAAGGATGGCTAATACTGTCTCAGCGAACAGACGTAAATATTATTAAATTTTTAAAGCGTATTACAAACGGTTGATGACAGAAGTGCTATAGCCACGTTTCATAAATCTAAATATCATTAAACGTTAACCCTTGTACCAGGTACAGAAAAAGGTCTTATGTCAGATCCTAGATTATTCAACGGGTCCCAGTTCCGGCCCACACCGGGGACCTGTTTCATAAACTATATAATCGTTCGTAATTTCCAATAGCGGCCAGTTAACGACAGTGTCCGTTTCATGAATACACAACATTACCATGATTTTGATCTAAGTGGCCGTTTTCTCCGCGTAGTTGACGCGAAGTAAAACTGGGAGCGATAGGGAGTAGTATTACGTAGTGTAAACTACAAGGAGAATACGGCCACACAGATCGAAATCATGGTAATGTTGTATTTATTACTCACCTTTCGACTAATTATTAGGAGAAAATCTTGTAAATTATTAGACATTCGACGCAAGCGCTGTGCATTGTTTATGTAAAATAGTTCCTACAATGCCCGCCAGGTGGCCGAAAAAGACGCATTCTCCTAGGAGAATACTGCTTTCCGTATTCTACTCATTAGTGATCTGGAGGCTCCATAGGCTTGTTATGGAGACTCTGTACATGTATTAGGTGGGTAATAATAGCGATCTGGAGGCTCCATAGGCTTAGTATGGAGACTCTGTACATGTATTAGGTGGGTAATAATAGCGATCTGGAGGCTCCATAGGCTTAGTATGGAGCTCCCTATTGGATCGCTATTTATAACCATTCATGTGATCCTCGTTCTCTCAGTGAACAGACATGTATAAATAGATTCGCGTGTGGCGTTCTCTAATGGTAAAGAACACGCCACCAGGTGGACTCCTGAGTACCTGAAGGGGGCAGCCTACTTCCGGTAAAGTGGTAAACACCCTACAGTGTCGCCACAAGTCTCAGTAAGTCACAAGTCACAGTCAGGCACTATGAAGAGAGAGCTGCTAATAGACTCAGTCAGGGGTACAGTCATACGGCAGTGGGGCCTTTTACTTAAAGACACTAATCCCGGCTTAATGACTCTAATCTGGGACTGTATCAGCACAACTATCTAAGTATGTGTGGGCGTGACAGTAGAATTATCTAAGGTTAACCCTGTAACTGCAGCAAGATCCCTCCAGGCATTCCTGATGGTACAGCAGCATGATGCCTCCAGGCATTCCCCTGGCTATGGCAGCATGATGCCTCCAGGCATTCCCCTTGGCTACTGCAGCATGGTGCCTCCAGGCATTCCCCTGGCTACGGCAGCATGATGCCTCCAGGCATTCCCCTGGCTACGGCAGCATGATGCCTCCAGGCATTCCCCTGGTTACGGCAGCATGATGCCTCCAGGCATTCCCCTGGCTACGGCAGCATGATGCCTCCAGGCATTCCCCTGGCTATGGCAGAATGATGCCTCCAGGCATTCCCCTGGCTACGGCAGCATGGTGCCTCTAGGCATTCCCCTGGCTATGACAGCATGATGCCTCCAGGCATTCCCCTGGCTATGACAGCATGATGCCTCCAGGCATTCCCCTGGCTATGACAGCATGATGCCTCCAGGCATTGCCCTGGCTATGACAGCATGATGCCTCCAGGTATTCCCCTGGCTATGACAGCATGATGCCTCCAGGCATTCCCCCTGGCTACAGCAGCATGATGCCTCCAGGCATTCCCCTACAATCGCAGTATGATGCCTCCAGGCATTCCCCCTGGCTACAGCAGCATGATGCCTCCAGGCATTCCCCTACAATCGCAGTATGATGCCTCCAGGCATTTCCCTGGGAAAAAGACAGTATGTAAATCATGAGGAATGGAATAAAAATTAACAAATGAAATATTTCACAAGATACATTGTTAATATATTGTAACTCAGAATAAACCATCTTATAAAACACCATGTGAAACTATTAATCTTTCAGGTTCAGACTGTTGTCCAAACTTCTACCAACTCCCATCTAATGTCTACGGTTAGGGACTTAACTAAAACCATTAATTTGTGAACTAATTAGCGAGTTGTCAAACACGCACGAGACAATCTAATTGACGATGCCAGAGGGAACCGTGACTTAATGTCATACATCAATGATCTCCAATTCAATGATACAAAACATGGAAACCGCGCAGAAAGAAAGCCATCATAAAACGGATTTGTTAATTAGGAAATAGGAGGAATTCGTGCGAACATGATTTGTGTTACTAAATTTTAATTACACTGAAAATACTTGTAGGCATAGACGCATTCGGTTTATACCTGTTCTCATTGGTTGATAGCTATTAGTGAAAAGATAAGTAGTTATATACTCATAAAAAAGATTGTATGTTCCTAATCGATTTCTCAAACTGGGGTTAAGTGTGGTTGAGGGTACTGGGCTTGTGATTCCAAGGCTGTTGCTATATCAAAGGCCAGTCCTTCTCATAATATGTCTATGTGGTGTGGTGTGCAGCCACCTTTCTCCTTCATCCCCAGCAGTTGTAGATTTACTGCTATATCGAAGGCCAGTCCTTCTCATACCATGTCTATGTGGTCTGGTGTACAGCCACCTTTCTCTTACATCCCCAGCAGTGGTAGATTTACTGCTATATCAAAGGCCAGTCCTTCTCATACCATGTCTATGTGGTGTGGTGTACAGCCACCTTTCTCTTACATCCCCAGCAGTAGTAGATTTACTGCTATATCAAAGACCAATCCTTCTCATACCATGTCAATGTGGTGTGGTGTACAACCACCTTTCTCCTTCACCCCCAGCAGTGCTAGATTTACGGCTATATCAAAGACCAGTCCTTCTCATAATATGTCTTTGTGGTGTGGTGTACAGCCACCTTTCTCTTACATTCCCAGCAGTGGTAGATTTACGGCTATATCAAAGACCAGTCCTTCTCATACCATGTCTTTGTGGTGTGGTGTACAGCCACCTTTCTCTTACATCCCCAGCAGTGGTAGATTTACTGCTATATCAAAGACCAATCCTTCTCATACCATGTCTATGTGGTGTGGTGTACAACCACCTTTCTCCTTCACCCCCAGCAGTGGTAGATTTACTGCTATATCAAAGGCCAATCCTTCTCATACCATGTCTTTGTGGTGTAAGAGGTAAAAGAACTCTCACCTCGGTAAATGTGTAGGGATGAGATTCCTACCTACATTCATCACATAGATTTGATCACCACCCTTGTGGTGTAAAAGAACCTGTAATGGTTGACTGGACGTTAAATCAAACCAACAAACAATAAACAACTGGCATTAAGAAGGACACTATAATTGCATCACATAACAGACCGATAGAAATCGATAGAAATGATCTGCAAAATAGGGAACTCTTGCGATGAGTGTTAATATATATCAACATTATTTGTGTGTCTTTGTTTAATTTTTGTGTGGCGGCCGTTTTCATGTCGTCCAGAAAATAATATTGTAGAGAATTTAGGGATACTATGGTTGGGTTACTGCCAGTTGGATCAATCTTCATTAGAGCATGCTTGTAGATGCTATATACATTCTCTAGAGGTTAGAGTGGTCACATTGAATTTTCAGTGTGCTTCCAGAAAACTATCCCTTCACTATCTGCGTGTTATTCACTGTGATAGTGGGAACAGATCAGGGAGCCAGTGTCTCAGGGTCTTAGAGGTGTGCCCAGCTGACCATGACCAATCACTCAATACCAAAATACCTCATGAGTCACTGGTACTTGATGTGTTTGGATCCTAGACTCAGGCAATTGCAGAAGTGGATAGTTGACTGGGTGCAAGTGGGTTACAGAAAACGATCCATATACTGAATGTAACCCAAACCTTTTAATTGTTATTCATTTATAATTACACGCTCATTCATCAATGATGGACATACTTTTTGCTCCTAGTTTGTGTGTCTGTTGGAAAGTTTCTTTGATGATTCTTACTTGTCTGGAGTTTCAAGTATTTTTTCTAAAAAAATAAAAAAAAATAAAAAAAATAAAAATAAAAAAAGAGAAAAAAAATATATTGAAGTATACGCAGGAGAGCTGCTTCTTTGTGCTTACAAAGACTCGGGAAGTAAAACAACAGAGACATTAAGAATTACCGCGAGCGGAAACGTCGAGACACACATGGAGGAAATGAGGGGAAATTGACAGGAACAGGCGAGGTCTGTGGTGAGGAGAGACGAAAGAGCGAGGGATACGAGAGCTTCCTGAACGAGGGGGAGCGACAAATAGAATTTACATTTACACATCTCCACAGTAACAGAGACACAGACACAGGAGGCCCGTGAGAACCGCCAAACCAAGGCGGTCATAACAGATGTTTAAAGATGGAAGAGTTTGATGAATGCGATCTGCTGTGGTCATTTCCTTGTGATTTGTATTTCTTGCGCAGGTAAAATTTGTTTTTGTGGTTTCATACATCGTTCATCACTTGAAGCCACCATAAAGATTTTATAAAAAGAAGAATTTTATTTATTTCGATCAGCTCTACCGCATTGTAATAAGTGGGATTCACACGATGGATTTCATGTACCTCGCAGGGTGTTTTTTTTTAGATAAATCCTGCTGAGATTCATGTACCTCGCAGGGTGTTTGTCTGAGACAAATCCTGCTGAGATTCATGTACCTCACAGGGTGTTTGTCTGAGACAAATCCTGCTGAGATTCATGTACCTCACAGGGTGTTTGTCTGAGACAAATCCTGCTGAGATTCATGTACCTCACAGGGTGTTTGTCTGAGACAAATCCTGCTGAGATTCATGTACCTCGCAGGGTGTTTGTCTGAGACAAATCCTGCTGAGATTCATGTACCTCACAGGGTGTTTGTCTGAGACAAATCCTGCTGAGATTCATGTACCTCGCAGGGTGTTTGTCTGAGACAAATCCTGCTGAGATTCATGTACCTCACAGGGTGTTTGTCTGAGACAAATCCTGCTGAGATTCATGTACCTCACAGGGTGTTTGTCTGAGACAAATCCTGCTGAGATTCATGTACCTCGCAGGGTGTTTGGCTGAGACAAATCCTGCTGAGATTCACGTACCTCACAGGGTGTGTGTCTGAGACAAATCCTGCTGAGATTCATGTACCTCGCAGGGTGTTTGTTTGAGACAAATCCTGCTGAGATTCACGTACCTCACAGGGTGTTTGTCTGAGTCATATCCTGCTGAGATTCATGTACATCACAGGGTGTTTGTCTGAGACAAATCCTGCTGAAATTCATGTACCTCGCAGGGTGTTTGTTTGAGACAAATCCTGCTGAGATTCATGTACCTCGCAGGGTGTTTGTTTGAGACAAATCCTGCTGAGATTCACGTACCTCACAGGGTGTTTGTCTGAGTCATATCCTGCTGAGATTCATGTACATCACAGGGTGTTTGTCTGAGACAAATCCTGCTGAAATTCATGTACCTCGCAGGGTGTTTGTCTGAGACAAATCCTGCTGAGATTCATGTACCTCACAGGGTGTTTGTCTGAGACAAATCCTGCTGAGATTCATGTACCTCGCAGGGTGTTTGGCTGAGACAAATCCTGCTGAGATTCACGTACCTCACAGGGTGTTTGGCTGAGACAAATTCTGCTGAGATTCATGTACCTCGCAGGGTGTTTGTTTGAGACAAATCCTGCTGAGATTCACGTACCTCACAGGGTGTTTGTCTGAGTCATATCCTGCTGAGATTCATGTACATCACAGGGTGTTTGTCTGAGACAAATCCTGCTGAAATTCATGTACCTCGCAGGGTGTTTGTTTGAGACAAATCCTGCTGAGATTCACGTACCTCACAGGGTGTTTGTCTGAGACAAATCCTGCAGAGATTCATGTACCTCGCAGGGTGTTTGTTTGAGACAAATCCTGCTGAGATTCACGTTCCTCACAGGGTGTGTGTCTGAGACAAATCCTGCTGAGATTCATGTACCTCACAGGGTGTTTATCTGAGACAAATCCTGCTGGGATTCATGTACCTCACAGGGTGCTTGTCTAAGACAAATCCCACTGAGATTCACGTACCTCACAGGGTGTTTGTCTGAGACAAAATCCTGCTGAGATTCTATACTGAAATACAATTGAAACACAAGTGGGTGGTTGTGGCCCCTAAGATTCGAGGTCAACTCTCGACTGATGTCTATGTCCCAAGGGCTAGAAAATATCATGTAAGGAGGTCAGGGTCAAGGTCGGGGTTTGCTGCGAATGCAGTCATTGGCTACTCGGTCTACTCTATTCCTTATATGGACTTAGTGAAATGGGACAACTCCATGCTGAAATTGTAGGTTCTGTTTCCCCGAGACATGGTTTTCTTCCTTTGCAATTGTTGGTGACATTTACCCCTAAAAAGGAAACAGAATCTCATGAGATTTTAAACCCCGTGAGGTACATGAATCCCACCATGTAAATTCCACTTTAGATCTTCCACTGGAAGTTCGTTTCGCAATACCTCAGCCATTGGTGAGGTTTAAAGGGGGCGTCCACCAACCACAACAAGGCTACGACAAGCGCCGACAAGAAAGTTACAATCGGCGCTTATCGCAGCCTTGTCGTAAGAAGGGGGGCTTTACGACAGCGTTGTCGGGGCGTGTTATAGACGCCACTGGTTCCCGGTAAAGAGACGTCCATGGTACCGACACACTACAACAGTGATATTGAGGAAACCATGCCACTCCAAGACAAGGGTCCAGTCGTGGGAAAAATCGAACATGTTCAATGTTGTAGCCTTGTCGGAAGGCTCCCAACAAGCTTCCAATCATAGCCTTGTCATGGCCTTGTCATAGACTCTTGTCGGGAACTGGGGTCCACCAACCATGACAAGGCCTCCAATCGTAGGCCAATCATGGTCCTTGTCGGGAAGCCAATGTCGTAGCCTTGTCATGGTTGGTGGACGCCCCACTTAGGGGTCAGCAATTTATATGCCATCCATAGGTGCAAGGCTCGAAGTAGTGAAAGGGCTCTTCCAACAGCACACTAGATATAAGGCCCGTTTCCATTGGCCGATTTCCCGTCACCGAACTACAGTCAGGAACCACCGACAGACTTTTGGCACTGCTGACCCTAAATCAGTCAATGGAAACAACCCAGCTCATGAAATGCCCCACGACTTTTTCTGCTTAGATTATGCAATATGGCACCACCTACCACTGAGTGAAAGCTTGGTCACTGAGTGAAAACTAGTACCCTCACCTATTTTTCGATACCGACGCACTGGTTTTATGATTTTGAGCATTTCTTTACTGAAAATTCTTTTGAAGGGGGATACGTTTTTTATGTTTTATACATCGTTCTTAACATACGCCACTTGATAGACTCATTTTTTTAATTATTGTTTATTTCGACCAGTTCTACCGCTTTGGTAGATCCTTCACAGTACTTCAGCCATGGGTGTGTTTAAGGGGTCAATAATTCATGTGCCATCTATGTGCACAGCTCGAAGTACAGACTTACCGTACTCAAGTCTTTGATTATGAACATTCATTAAATGATTGAAGAAAATAGGAATATAATTTATTATAGCATGTGTCCTTCTCTGACTGGCCCATGAATCAAAGACTTGTCCACTCTGACCAGAATCTCCTGTTTATGACCCCAAGGCCACTCCCTGTAACCCTATACCTCCCTCTACCCCTCCCCCTCCCCTCCTCCAGTCCCCTGCCTGCCTGTGTTGTCATAGCAATTTATTTCCTCTACCCCTGACTATGTCTCCCCAAGCAGATATCCTGACCAGTAGCCAGACCTCTGCTTGGGGAGTGTGGCGCAAAATCGCGCCAGTCTACACGGCCGATTACGGATGACACCAGTCCCTGTGTCACTCAGAAGGGGTGGAGGGGTAGGATACAGGGACTGAGGCCAGTCTACCCGAAATAGTAAAAGGGCTCTCCAGATATATAGCGAGATTTGTCACGATTTGGTTGACTTGCTAGGTTTCGTGGAATCACGTGCAAATTTGCTGTGATGCTTTAATGTCTGGTTAAGCACCCTCACCGCATTCTTACTGCGATTTGTCAGCGATTTGTCAGCGATTTGTCAGCGATTTGTCAGCAATAGATCATGAGGTGTCTTGGTGACTTAGCACCAAAATATACACACATCATTGTAGGAAATATATATATCATTGCGCACGATATATCGCAGCAAAAGAGATAAGACATAGCGCAATATTGTAAGATATATAGACAATAATCGATGGTTTTGTGGACAGGCGGCCGTAAACCACGAGAGGTCGACGCGTAGTTGGCGCTAGCGAGTGTATTACAAGGTCAACCGCGAGTGGTTTACAGAGCTGCCTGTCCACAAAACCATCGTTTGTTGCATTTATTATCCATCTTTTCGAATAAATTAAACCCAGTAATTGCCATATTAACGGGTATAACATTAGGAACTATTTCTTTGCTCTATAGCAAAAGGGACTATTTTTCCCGTATACCATGGTTTTGAGGCCGTATACCACAGGTTTGAATCCGTATACCACAGTTATGGTATCTGACAGGTTTTATACAATGGGTCGTGGTTTACTGAGTCCCCATGCATTTTCAATGGGGACTTTGTATATGATGGATAATAAAACAAAATATATCAAGATATAACATGGCCAAGCCCTTCAGAAATACCTATATGTGTACATCAGTATTGGTAGTATACAGAAACGGGCTCTGTAGACGGTACACGGACGTCTCGGCCCCTTCAGCATCTCGGACCCCTTTTCGCAGAGTCATCTCGCTCCCCTCGTGGCCGCGTTTCGCGCTCCCTTTAATAGCAGTGGGGGAAGTTGCCCTTCATCCAGGAAAGGGTTACGGTAATGGTTACGGTTAGGGGAATGTTTATCTGTTTTGTTTTCTTCCCCAGAGAAAACTTAATTTGAGGCCAAGATAGGGCTAGGGTTAAGGTTTAAGGTAAGGGTTAGGTTTAGGGTTAGGGTTAGGGTTAGGGTTAGGGTTAGGGATAGGGTTAGGGTTAGGGTTAGGGATAGGGTTAGGGAGAGGGTTAGGGTTTCGGATAGGGTTAGGGGAAGGGTTAGGGGAAGGGCTAGGGTTAGGGATAGGGTTAGGGATAGGGTTAGGGTTAGGGTTAGGGTTAGGGATAGGGTTAGGGTTAGGGTTAGGGTTACGGATAGGGTTTGGGATAGGGTTAGGGTTTGGGTTAGGGTTTGGGATAGGGTTAGGGTTAGGGATAGGGTTAGGGGAATGTTTTCGCGCATGAAGGCATGAAAGCTGTGAAAGCGTGAAGTTTGTTTGTGAAAGCGGACTTCCAGGAATCATTAAACCCCCTGAGGTTGGCGTATTACGCTCGTGTATTACTACGCGTCAACCTTTCGTGGTCGACGGCCGCCTGTCCACAAAACCATCGTTTATTGTCTGTGTATTCAATGAAAACTAGGGTCAGGTTCAATAGTAAACAGCATGGAGTTGTCCCATTTCACTAAGTCCATATAAGGAATAGAGTAGACCGAGTAGCAAATGACTGCATTTGCAGCAAACCACTACCTTGACCCTGACCTCCTTACATGATATTATCTAGCGCCTAGGGACATAGACATCAGTCGAGAGTTGACCTCGAATCTTAGGGGCCACAACCGGATATGCCTGAGAGCAACTATCTACACCTCAATCCGAACCTTTCACAATGTATCGAGAATCCCTTACCTGTCAGAAAGAATGCATTGTCATGTTCTAAATTTAATGTATTTAAGGTCACGACAAATTGTATACTGCCAACAACAAACAGCATTCACACGTGCGCAAACTGCTCCGATTCTCAAGACAGTAACTCCAAACTGTGAAGCATATGCACGATCCATTGGACACTATGGAGCGATAAAATGGAATGGCCTGACCCCTGCAAACAGGAACATAAAGACATACAAATCTTTCAAACAACTTACTAAGATGAACATGTTGAGTAATATTCCAACTAAGTAAAGTCTGCTGTAACTACCCTTACCACGTATAAAATGTTAAATGTAACCTTAGTCAAAGGGACCAGTCCAAATGTCGTGCACTGAACAAAGGTTGTAAATTGTGTACTAAATAGAGCCCAACCTATGGGAAGAGTCTTAGTTGTAGTAATGTGCAGAGCAGGAATATAATCCTGAGGAATCACGAGGGTACAACGATGGATGTATGTATGTCTCCCCTCTCAATTGTTATTCTACCTGGAGTGGGGCAGGTTATGAAAATCCATGCATGACTTGATAACCACCCCGATTTCGCTGTCAACTATACTGATCAATTCCAGGAAGACTAAAACAACCACAAAATGACTTATGAAAATTGAACGATGTACAAAAATCTTCCGAGACGTACAATGATACTATGTATACACTTGATATGTTGACATCGAAATAAAAGTTCTGAAAAAAAAACCACCCTCGTAAATCATTGTTCATGCAGCATCAGAGCCTCTCTGCGGATTCCCCTCAGTAAAGTGAAAACCAGACCTTCGTCAGGGACTCAGGTAGTGTCACAAAAACAGGAGAGGCCAATGTTTTTATTAGTTTTTCGCTCACTCGGGACTGGGAAGAAGACATTGGGTAGTCGGGTTGTGACACAATGAACATTAGGATCACAAAGGGAAGCGCTGAGCATGCTCACCCACGTTCCTGTTTTTTTGTGGTCTCCAATCAAAGCTGAAGGTTGCCTGGAAGCCGGTGTGTTCACTCACATATAAGGCCGGGGTTGGGGAGCTAGCTCAGTGGTTAGAGTACTGGACTGGTAACCCCAAGGTTGTAGGACTTTGTGGGTTCGAGTCCCACCCCCCAGGAGTGGTAGATTTGTCCTATATCAAAGGCCAGCCCTTCTCATACAATGTCTATGTAGTATGTTGTACAGCCACCTTTCTCCTTCATCCCCAGCAGTGGTAGACTTCCTGCTATATCAAAGGCCAGTCCTTCTCATACCATGTCTATGTGGTGTGGTGTACAGCCACCTTTCTCCTTCATCTCCAACAGTGGTAGATTTACTGCTATATCAAAGGCCAGTCCTTCTCATACCATGCCTATGTGATGTGGGAAGTAAAAGAACTCTGAACTTGGTAAATGTGTAGGGGTGAGATTTCTACCTGAATTCATTAACATAGATCCGAGCATCACCCTTGTGGTGTAAAAGAACCTTGAGAAAGTCTGGTAAGGACCTATGATGGTTGACTTGACGCAAGCAAATTACGTAACCCCTGGCCCGTGTTGGCAACCAAATCCGGTCATTTATGTCGGAGACACACCAAGCGAGAAACACAGCGATTTCCGTAATCGCCAACACAAAATGGCCTATATGTGAGCTATTATTTCATATTTCGTCTGATTATTGCTCCCGAGGCGCTAAATTATCATTAGGAGATATTTCTATGAAATAATATCTCACATTCATGCCATTCTGTGTTGGCGATTGTAGAGATCGCCACCCTGACTCGCTTGGTGTGTCTCCGGTATTACCAACGTTCCATTGTCTGCGACTGGATTTATCAACGTGTTGATAAACTTTTGGCAAGCAATTAGGGAACATCAAACAACAACTCGTCGGAAAGAAAAGAACAGCTCAAGGATGAGGTTTCACTAATAGTTGGCTGACCCTTGCCTTGCTGTCCTACATCTACCGACTATGGCCAACTCCGTTAGGATGCTTCGCCTGAGACAAATTACCATCAATGTTCTGAAATCGGTAGATGAGTATTGGGCTTTATTACCCACCTAATACAGAGTCTCCATACTAAGCCTATGGAGCCTAGAAATCGCTACTGAGTAGAATACGGACCTCCGGAAGGAGAGTCCGGCTTTTTGGGCCACCTGACAGGCATTATAGGAACTAATTTATATAAACAATGCACGGTGCTTGGGAAGAATTTCTAATTATTTACAAGATTTTTTCCCCAATAATTACTCGAAAGGTGAGTAATAAATACAACATTACCATGATTTTTATCTGTGTGGCCATATTCTCCTTATAGTTGACACTCACACTGCACCGCTAGAGCAACCTACAGAAACAGGTTTTGCGGTACAATAAACCGGAGCGGCGCAGTGTGGTTGACACTACGTAATACTCCTCGCTATCCCTTGGAGTTTTACTTCGCGTCAACTACGCGGAGAATACGGCCACTCAGATCGAAATCATAGTAATATTGTGTATGTGTCCCACAACTGGGATCCTAGTTTACATCCTTGAATAAATGTACTTACAAAAAGAACAGCTCAAGGAGGGGGTTTCACTAATCGTTGGCTGGCCCTTGCCTTGCTGTCCTACATCTACTGACTATGGCCAACTCCGTTAGGATGCCTCGCCTGAGACAAATTACTGTTCCTTTGTTGCCGACAAAGGTACATCAATGTTTCGAAATCGGTAGATGAGTATTGAGCCCAATGCCCATCTACCGATTCCGGGACATTCATGTACCTTTGTCGGCGGTAGTCGGTAGATGTAGGACAGCCAGGCAAGGGTGAGCCACCGATTAGTAGACAGATTTGCTTACGACTTATATCCACCACCCCATCTTTTCAATGTCTGCCGGTCGAGCGAAGAGTTACGTAATTTGCCTGCGACAAGTCGATCGACTCCTATATGATTTGGGAACTAATCGCTCAACCCTAAATCCTAAATCGGTAGATGGGCATCAGGCTTTAGGCTTTATATAGTGCGAAAGGCTGTTGACTACCACTCACTACCTCACCCATGGCCCAACTTGAGACTTACTCTGACCAGCAGCACAGCTGTCGGGTCTAATTTCTCACAGACTCTTTAGCGTAACTCACTGCAGACCAGCCAAGATGGTGGCCCCCTGATACAGGGAGGCAGAGTGATATTGGCAGGCCGGTAGATTGAAGTCCCGAATCAATGATTGTTGTGAACCAAGTTTCCCATGGCTAGCAGTCTGTCTGTGCGAGATATTGACACTCACTCTCCCCCCAGATCGGGGGTGGGGAGTTAGCTCAGTGGTTAGAGCACCGGACTTGTAACCCCAAGGTTATAAGACTTTGTGGGTTCAAGTCCCATCCCCAGCAGTGGTAGATTTACTGCTATAACAAAGGCCATCCTTCTCATGCCATATCCATGTGGTGTGGGAAGTAAAAGAACTCTCACCTCGGTAAATGTGTAGGGGTGAGATTTCTACCTAAATTCATTACATAGATTCGATCACCACCCTCGTGGTGTAAAAGAACCTTGAGAAAGTCTGGAAAGAACCTGTAATGGTTAACTGGACGTTAAATCAAACCGACAAACAAACAAACCCCCCAGATCTTTCACGGTGCTAGCACTGGCTTAGTCTCTGCCCCAACCCAAAGCCTGTTCTCTGGGTATCCACTAAAGGGCTGATTCCACCAAACAACCGCTTTTTCGGAGCAAAATGACGTTCTAGCCGAACTTTCGACAGACGTCGGTTGAAACGTCTGGCCAAATGGCCTCAAAATGCATCGCTGCTCCACCAATACCCCCAACAGACGCTCATGTGGTCGCCGTACGAGCAGACGCCTGATGGAACGTCTGGCGGGATAGCAGGCGCCTGATGGAACGTCTGGTGTGTGCTTCCACCAACCTGACAGATGATTTAAATAGAGCAGATCTGCCAGCAACCGCCATACGGGCGCTGTACAACGTTTTTGTCTTGTTGGTGGAATACCCACTTTAGTCCCAATCAACAGCAGCTGAAGACGGGGGAGACCAGCGAACATTTTAGATTCAAAACAAGGAAAAAGTTATACAAGCCGAAAAACTCACATATCAAGAAATATAGGAATTGTTAAATGGGGTTAACAGACAATCCAGCTGTTTCCTTTTCATCTCTAAGCCACTTTATGACCTGTATCTACAGTTGATTAGATTGCCCCTTCGAGTGAGCACCTGTAACACATGAGGTGCTTTCCAATGAAGAAAGTAATCCCTAAGACTATGCTTGATTTTTTTTTTTTTTTCAGAACTTTTATTTCATTGTCAGCGTTTACACATAAAGTACATCAAGTATCATTAAACCGGGAAAGTTCACAGTAGTTTCTGTCTCATCAAGAGTTTCTTGGTTATGTCTTTACTTTCCTCTGTGATTAAGTATTGAATGAATATATGCATATCTATTCACATGTAAACCAAAAATACTCCCCAAACCGCCCAAAGAATTTAGGATATTTTAAAAACTGGCATACGGGCCAGATTTGAGCCCAAACAGGCAGGTTATGGCAGAGATATGGGGCTTATAAACTGATTAATAGGATTTAGGACTTAGAAAACACCCTTTTCCAACAACACCGGTACTTTTCCAACTGCCCGTTCATTTACTGTACTTTCTCATCATCTCTCATCATACTTGTTTAGTATCAACATGTTGACTTTGTAAATGACATTGACTTGAACCCAGGATAATGTATACAGGATTGTAATCGAAAACCAACCTTGTAGTTGAATTACGTCCAATAAAAAATATATATATATATAAGCGGCCACAGGAAGTGGAGCGCAAGATCTCTGCTGGGAGAGTGACTGACAGTGTTTATATCCAGGCTCTCCAAGCTGTCCAAACCTGACATCTCACAAACAGAATAAAACCCTGATCCTCTACAGTGATATTTACCAGAAGTCTCAACAATCAAATATCGTTTCTCTTCGGAACGGAAATACCCTCTGTCTAATTCTTTGTGGATTTGATTTGATATTTTTTTTGCACATGGGTTGCTTAGAATTACCCATAATTCCCTTAATAGGTTCTGTAAAGCTTAGATAGTTCGCCGGAAGTGAAGTGCGGGATGGTTTCCGGTGATTAGTAAACCGGAAGCGGATGTCCTTTGGGCATGCGCGTTTGATTTATCCGCCATATTGTGCTCTGACGTAGAACGTGTGGCGGCAGTATTCCGTGTAGCTTCTTTTCCTTTGTGTGACTATCTTCTTTAGTTTCCATCTCACCCAGATACCCAAAAGGCAGATTAAATCATTTAAATTCATCCATGAAGCTGTCACTCTGTAGCAAGATGAGAAAGTTAATTTAATTGAAGAGAAAAGGAAAAAACACAGACCGCATAGAACTAAAGACAAACACGGTATCGACTGATTTTGGACGTTAGACTAGCGACTTCGTCGAGTCCGAAAAATATAGAAAAAATGTAGTAAGGCACTATCCCAAGCCCTGCCGACTGCTCCACAAAGACAGCTGCAATAGGTGGGCCAAATACTTAAGCTGTTGGTGGGTGGGGGGAATCAGCGTAGTTTTGAAAGGGCTACCAGCGAAAGTTGAGATCTCATTGGTTTCTCACGAGAAAAATAAATCAGAAAACTACAATACTAAACTTTGATTTTGGCATAGTGTGAAATGAATCATAAGAGAAGAAGTTTGTCTGAGTATAGAAATACAAAAAAGAAGACCAGGTTCGAGTTTTTCACTGTACAAGAATCTCACTCTCATGGGCCCTCATTCTCCACGCCCAGGTTTGGTTCACTATGTCTCTATGTATTGGAGCAACTTCAAGCGGATTCGACGGAATTCTACCGTTTTAAATATAGTAGGTAACTACCCAAACAAACAAATTATGGACTGGTTTCAAATACAAGCGGCTGTATGCTTCAAGGAGTTAACGCGTAGTAATATCCGAGCATATGCGACGATATTGCGCAGAGTCAACTCCGAGGAGCATGCAATTACTTTTATCTGAAACTGGTCTATATTGTATTCATTATACACCTTTATCAAACTGGTAGCGTGCCGATTTTAGTTTACTCTAGTTATGCACTATTTTTTCAAACGCATTTTTTTCTGTATGCGCCGTTTTCTGCAACCCGGAGCATAAAACATATTTGTATGTGCCGGGTATGTCCATACAGAGCTCCTATAGGTTTACTAAGGACACTTTGTATTAGGTGGATAATACACCATATCTGTATGTGCCAGGTATGTCCATACAGAGTTCCTATAGGTTTACTATGGACACTTTGTATTAGGTGGAAAATAAAAATGTCTAATCTTAGTAACCTCACTTCCTTGACCCCCCTCTCGATTTAGTGCTGCTATTGTAACTATATTCTGGTATTCAGTTAGCTTTATTTTGTTGTTTTCTTTTTTTATTCAAATGGATTCGTGGCAGCTGCACTTTACCGACGAATCTCGAGGCAGCTGTTTGAATAGTTACTTATTCAGTTAGGAAACTATAATATTTCCATAGAAATAACCTGAGATTCTAAGTCGGAACAGACATTTGTTTACAGCATTTTGTGTTATTCTGGCTACGTGCCTATAGTTATCAACAGAATTCTGTAAATATACATGTACTTACGTTAGCTCCCGATGCAAGCCTGCGTCAAATTTCACACGAGGAATAGTGTATGGGAATTACATTAGAATGACACAGTCTATTGTGATTGTTATCTAGAGTAAGTTAGGTTATATAGAGTCCAAGGCTTACTAAGGGAAGTAGCGAGTAACGTGTTCTAGTATTCTGGTGACACGAAACATTGTACAGAATTATATTATAAATCACCATTCATTACTACTGATGTTGTTCATCTTAGACAAAGTTTGTTTATACTCTCCCTGAAATATCACGTCTTGTCTACATCGTTGAATTAAATCATAGCAGACTATTAAAGCCCGTTTACATTTGTCGATTATTGTGCGCCGAGCTGCAGTCAGGAATCACTGACCCAAAATTAGTGAATAGAAACGGCCAGACATTTGAAATGATAATCAACTAATTTAGCGAAAATTACGCATTAACACCACCACCCACCGGATCAGTCGAGGCTCAAAGTATTTCTATCACTATGTACATGAGAAACTCATTGAAAACACGGTATCCACTGCACCCTCACGGATTATGTCGGTGACTACCACTGACGGACTTTTAGGGGAACTAAAAAAATCCAGGCCGATTTCGTTTGCCAATGGAAACAGGCTTTATAGTGCACCATGGGTGAAAATCGGAGATGTCTAATAGGGTTTATGCAAGTTTGATTATAAGTGTAGGGGTCAGGGTAGTCGAGCAGTGTTTGGTTCGCTTTACGCTAGGTGCCGTGAGTGCCGATCTCTGCTGTGCGGTAAAGCCGGCGGACCCGTGTATGCAAATATAACGGGTCACCCGCATTACGTAACTCAGTCAGTATATATAGGCTGAGTCCGCAGCAGGTCGACAGGTTACTTGTACATTCTTCCACATAGAGCGAACTGCTTGGAGCCTCGCAAATTGGTTAGGTTTCTCCGTGAAGCCTTTCAGCGGTTGAGGGAACAGATCCCCTCACCTTACACTACCTAGCACATTCCATGCTAGGCGACTGTAACTACTTTCCTCGTCAGGTTGAATAAAAAATCAGTCATACCTGAACTGTGCCGAGTCTGGTTTTGTGTTCGTAGGTTTGTATAAGTAGCAGATCCCGTATCTCCTTTTACGTTCTGAAGATAAACTGAACCAACCTATGCGGGAAACCTCATAGGGTAGCGACTCGTCTCACTCTGCCGGATAGACTAATCTAATCTTGGATAGTGAGGAAAGCACAATAGAACCCGGGGACCACTACATAAGGAAAATTTATATATCATAAAATGATTTTACTATTATAAAATAATGTTATTGCTCAACAACAAAAATAAAAGATGGTATAGAATATATCTATGCAGAATTCCAAGCTGGGGAACTAATATAAAGCTTCAGTAATACGCTAGGCTAGAAACCTAGACGTCATTGCCTTTACATGAGAGGTGTGAGAGGGACAACATAGATACCCACACAGCCTCACCTAGACTGGCCTCTGTCCTTGTATCCTACCACTCCCCGGCTACTGCCACCGCCACCGCCTGCCTTACCCTTCCCCCTACACCCCACTTCTATGTGATTCATGGGCCAGTCAGAGAGGGATACTATAGAGGAAACCTATAAAACTTTTGGGTCAGAGCTTGTATCCCATCGAGTTTGAATCGCGTAGTAATTCACAAGGCGAAGCCGCGTGAATTACTACGCGATTCAAACAAAATGGGGTCAAGCTCTGACCCTAAACTTAAATGGGTTTCTGTCTATCTCACCTCTCACATTGACTAATGGGATAATTTTTGTGACATAATTTCCCATTTAGTATTTTTTATAAATACTCAACGGGCATTGGATACAAGTTCCAAATGTTAAGCCTATGGGGAACAAAAATACCAGGGGTGAGGTAAATCCTATAATGAACTTTATTCTCATTTTCTTCAATACATGAAATAATTAGTAGAAACTGAACAAGAGTTAGATTTGTCAGTATTTAAACCATGACGGGACGGTCATGTACTACTACGCAAAGCGTTAGCTGAGCGTAGTGAGGAACAGACCTGACCAGAGTGGCATAGACACTGACAAGTCTAACTTCAGTTCGGTTTCGTATTTATCCTACCCCATCTCCACGACTTTATGATATTAGGAAAGTCTGACTCGATTCCGTCCATGTTTGACAGCTGTCAGAATTTCTGCTCTGCAGCCTGAACTATTTACACAGGTGAATAATTCCTGATCGCTAATTGGTCAATTTTTCTTATTGCTCTAGGTACATAAATTTTACTTTATGTCATGGCACACCACATAGAATCTGCCTATGTTAAATCAATGACGGTTTTTTTTATTAGGGGTAGGATAAATGAATGTTCATAACCAAAGACTTGAGCAAGTCTAAGCCTTACCTCAGTCTTATGACGGTCAAAGTATCCTAGCCACATCAAACCGCTATGATCCCAACCAGACACTGGTAGACCCTCCCTGACAAGGCTATAGGACGTAGATAAAAGCGGGGCAGTAAAATATCTTACCACAGACAGGGTCAGGGTGCCAGGCCTCAGGCCGCTTCCAGTCCGCCCGACAAAGTGGTACCACGACCCTCAGCCACTTAAGTGGTGTGGCTGACAATGCCATAGCAACACGTTGAGAGGGCTGGCCTGAGGGTAGAGCAGGTGGACAAACAAACCTTCTCTCTTACTCAATTATTTACCTCAGAGACCGCAGGGATTTCTGATTCAAGGGTTCTTCTGACAATACTTCCACACATACCAGTCTGTCTGCATTCAGAATCGGCATATTGGGTTTTATTACCCACCGAATACGGAGTCTCCATGCTAAGCCTATGAAGCCTACAGATCGCTGTTATTACCCACCTAATACGGAGTCTCCATGCTAGGCATATGGAGCCTCCAGATCGCTATAATTACCCACCTAATACGGAGGCTCCATACTAAGCCTATGGAGCTTACAGATCGCTACTGAGTAGAAATATGGACCTCGGAGTCTCCTAGGCTTTTTGGCCCACCTGACGGGCATTATAGGAACTAATTTATATAAACAATGCACGGCGCTTGCATCAAATTTACAAGATTTCTTTCCTAATAATTACTCGAAAGGTGAGTAATAAATACAACATTGCCATGATTTCGATCTGAGTGGCCATATTCTCCTTGTAGTTGACACTACTTAAATACTCCTCGATATCGCTTGGAGTTTTATTACGCTTCAACTACGCAGAGAATACGGCCACTCAGATGGAAATCATGGTAATATTGTGTATATCCTACCCCTAATAAAAAACGTCATAGGCTTAATATGGGATTTGTTTGTGTCATGGGTGTGACATAAAGTGTTATGTAGGTAAAATTATTTCTACTTCGTCTGTACGGCCGTCTGGCGGGACCTGTGTACCACGTATCGTGACATAAGGTGTTGTTTATGTCACTACTTTCTAATACTGAACAAATTTGGAAACGGGGTAGGATAAAATCTAGACGCCACTCGTTTGAGTTTGAGTATATTTATGTCACTTATTGTGCTGGCTTCGTAATCTCACTCGTTTTTGACTCGTGAAATTACGGAGCCAACAAAATGTGTGATATAAATAGACGCAGACTTAAACTCGTGATGTCTCTTGATATTATTTCTGTTATTGTTCATATTTAGTTCACAATGATTTGCAGTATAGCCCAAAGGGTGGCAACTTTGATTAAAACTCACTAGTAGAGATAGTTAGGACAGAGAAAAGTGTTCTTCGACTAAAAATAGAAAAATGGGAGCAAAGGACAGACCATAGTAAAAAAAAAAAAAAAGACTATGAACCTGAAAGCCATGTTGGATCCAATTGAAATGAATGTTTGTATTGTAATGACATATTATGAAGGAAGATATAGATGAACACTGCTCTTAACCCTTTCTGGCAGGGCAATGCAAATTATGAAAATTACATATCAGGCTAAGTGTTGCCAGTAACTCTTTAAGATATCGGAAACTACCTGAAAGTACTTTGTGGGCGAATGAACTTCTGAAAACTTTAAAACCTAATTTATTCTAAGAACACTGACTACAAAAGCCGGTCATACAAACGCCACAATTGGTTCTGGTACCTGCTGTAGTATGGGTACATGGTGAATGATGTGTGGCTCTTGAAGGGTTAAAAACAAAGGTATTTGTATGAATGTCTATGGGTGACATAAAGCTATTATGTCAATTCTACAATGAGTTTTATCAGGAAGTATAAGCATTATCATCCCATACTATTTAATAGTACTGTAACATTTACCATCTCTTTACATATTGATACTCCACTTATGAGGTACAACACCATTGTAGTATAACAAATCCTGTATTACTATCATTGGGGGAACTGGCTCCCAGCCAGAACTGGAAAGTTCCATTTTAAAAAAACTCTTCGTGTTTTCAATTACATGGGCAAATACACAGTAACGTCAGAAAACTAAGCTACTGTGTGTTAATTGAATTGTTAAAAGGGTCTTTTTGCATCTTTGTAAAATCCTGACATCATATACGGAGGGATGCGTGAAAAAAAGAGAGCAAGAACGACGAAAAACAATTCATTTTGTTCACCATCACAGCGCCATTTCTCTTAATATCATTATGAACCTAAAATATTCAGAGCATGTCATATTTAATTATTAAGAAGAAGTCAATTCGAATGCCTGGTTGTGATACACATGTAGAATTGACATAATAGCTTTATGTCATTACTTTGATACTGGAGTCTTATAGAACATATTGGACGTTAAAGAAAAATGCTGGTGGTTGGGTGATTTCTTAATTCTATTGAGATTTGCAAATAACTCAGGATAATTTAAGTTCCATATATCAGCAAATAAAAAATGCAAAAAAAATGGCATGTCACCATGCTAACTTCTATGGGAAGGCCATCTGAAAATGTAGGTGCTAACTATTGGTGTCTATGGGAAAATGTAATATTTTTACTTCGTTGCTAAATGACATTGCTATCTTCAAATAATTCTGGTTTCTAATAGTTGGGAACATGTACAAATGAGAAATGCTAAAAAAAAAAAAAAGACCATGTCACCATGCTAATTTCTATGGGAAGGCCATCTGAAGAAGGTAGGTGCTTCTCTATTGGTGTCTATGATAAACTGCTATATTTTCATGGCACCAGATGGCAGCACCAGTGTTAAACCAGGGGGCGTTTCTATACCTACCCGCATTTGTCTTTAAACTACCCAAACAACCAATTTTGACATTGGCCAAATCATACACATCTAATACGTGGAGATGATTTCAATTTGTTATCCTTTTTGTGAGAAATCTTGTGGGTAGGTGAAAAGTGAAGTTGTGTGTAGCGTTGAAGCTGAAGGGATAATGAGGGGTAGGGCTGGGAGACGCTCTCCCAGCAGATATCTTGCGCTCTACTTCCTGCGGTCGCTTGTATCTCTGCCCCAACCTGCCTGTTTGGGCTCAAATCTGGCCCCTACCCCAGTTTTTTAAATATCCTAAATTCTGATGGCTTTCAGGGGTATTTTGTGTTCTACTTGTAAATAGAGATGAACATATTTATATGGTAAATGAAATACTGCTATAATTTATGTCCAACCAGACACATTCTCTGGGATTACTTTCTACAGTGGAAAGCACCTCATGTGTTGCAAAGCTTTGTTTTGTCAACAATGCCGATGTGCTTCTCTGAGGGGGCAGTCTATTCAACTGTGGATTCCCATTATAAAATGGTTTAAGTATGAATAAGAAACAACCGGATTGTCTGTCAAGCTCCTTTAACAATTCCCATATTTGCATACTCATGATATGTGAGTTGATTGACTTGTATAACTTTTGATAATTGCCTTGTTTTGAATCTGAAAGGTTCCCTGGTCTCCCTGTATTATAGTGGATACCCAGGGAACAGGCTTTGGGTTGGGGCAGAGACTAAGCCAGCGCTAGAGCCGCGAAAGATCTGGGGGGAGAGTGGCTGGGAGACAGGAAGTGAGCTGGGAGAGTGGTTCCTAGTAGATACACCAGGGACCTGTTTCACTAGTTTCGTGACATGTCTAGATGGCGTCTAGATGGTGTGTCCAGTTTCACAAGAACTAGACATTAGACGTTTTGTTCATTCTTGATTGCACTGTGGGCGCCGCTTTTCATATCTGTCTAACACTTTTGTCACGAAACTAATGAAACAGGTCCATGATGTGTAGATTTGTCTAATTCTTATGTTTGGGGTCTGTCTTTACCTAAGGGCAGCTACTTGTGTTGTCACGAAACTAGACAACCCCAATGTCTGTATGGTGTCACAGACATGTCACGAAACAAGTTGTAAAGATCTGCAGTCGATAATTCTAACTTTGTGGTATTTTTGCGTTGAAAAAGCAGCATTATTAATTATAATATATATATTCAATCTATTCTAAATTCTTTCCTCCAAATCCAAGATGGCCGACACTGGCCAGGCTAATTGGTCCTTCCTGCTGTAGCTATAATCCCCCCTTTGAACCCGGCTTTGGCCGGCGGTTGTTTGTTAACCCAACTTCCTGGAGATGCGGGCGCGCTCATTGTTACAAAGGTGACGCTAATTGGCGCCTAACACGACCGCCCGTATAAGCGTCTCCACCTGGAGACAAAGGCGTCCCACTGCTATAAAACAAGAGCCCAATAAACCCAGAGCATTCAGTCTTACCTGGATTCTGTTACCTACAACATCTATGCGTTGACTTCAACCTCTATCCCACGTATATAGAGCCCGCTAGGAGCAGAACCGCTAATGGTATAGCCTAGAAACTTTACATTGGCGACCACGACGAGACGCTTTTAGTGTGATTCGAGGACAGATTGCCGGTCGAGTTACGAATGACCACGGAAGGACCGACTCCATAGACACGGACGCGAGCAGGGAAGTGACATTCTGCTATGCTATAACGTTTTAATGTGGGCGTGGAAGGTACTTGCATGCCGGTAGTTCTGTGTTAGCGACAGTCGGACCGAGCGGACCAGCAGCTGTCGCACGTGGGAATCGCAACAGGTTCGTGCCATATAGGTAATTGACGTATATAACGTGTGTGGTTATTTACGCAATTCGGAAGGATGGCCGAACCCAGTGTGTTGCCTGAGGATTTCCAGGTGTGGCTTAACGCTGGGAAGTTGGCGGGGAGTATTCCGACCGACTTTACTGTCGCCAACACGGAGCTGCTGGCCAAGCTTTGGAAGCAGTACCTGGCCCAGACCTGCAAGGAGGTGAAAGATGTCGCTATCTACGAGTTGGAGCAGCGGCTTCGCGCCGAGTTTACGCGACAGGCCGACCTCCGGGCCCAACAACACGCTCTGGAATCCCAGCAGCACGCCATGGAGCTCGCCGAGGCGGCGCGACAGCTCGCCGAGGCCCGTGCGATCATTATCGACTCCGCCCCCCGGTCGCGGCCCGAGACCCATGAGTTGGCCTCGGTCAAGCAGCTCATCCGGCTGTTTCGGGCGCTGCCGACCGTCGACAGTCAGGATAAAGCCGCCCTCCGCACGTGGTTAAACGATGTGCGACAGGCGCGCTTCGTCTCCAAAGCCCCCGACGAGAAGCTGATCTCGGAGGCCCTGGCCTACTCGGCGGGGCGCCTCAAGTCGATAATCTACGATTGTTTCGAGGACGGCGTCACCGACTTCGAGGCCGTCGAACGCAAGATAACTTCAACGCTCCTCGGCATGGAGGAAATGGAGAGTCTGCGCGCTGCACTCGGGCACTTCTCTCAGACGGCCCACGAGACCGCCCCCGAGTACGCGCAGCGCTTCTGGTTGGCGGCCAAGAAAGCCTACTCGGCCCAGGAACTCGCCTCTCCCTTTGTGCTACGGCCGACGATGCGACAGTTCGTGAGTACCCTGTCGCGAGGCCCTCTGCGGTGGGACCTCAATCTCAACACGCCCACGACGATCGCGGAGGCTCTCTCGAGGGTCGACGCGTTGGCGAAGGCGGTGGAGAAGGAGGCGCACTCGGACGACACGCGCATCGAGGAGGCCATGGAGGTGGGCGCGGTCGGCTCGAGGACTACGGCCGCCCGTTCCGCCAACCACCCCGCGCCAACCGCCCACCAGCGACAGATGGAGGAGATGCAGCAGGCGATAAAGTCAATCCAGGGGGAGTTGAAGGCGAAAAAGGGGAACAAGGGCCACACGGTCGCGGCTGTGATGCCCGCAGCAGCGCCACCACAATCCACGATTGTGTTCGCGCCGACCCCCGCGCCCGTTCCCGCCCCCCAGCCGCTGTTTGCGACCGTCCCAGCTCCGCCGCCCCCAGCCGTCGCCTCCACCGTGGCAGCCGTCGCGCCGGGGCAGCGTAACTCAGGCCGGCGGATGACGCCCATAAACGACATCATCTGCTACGCGTGCAATCAACGAGGCCATTATGTGGCTGGATGCCCCAGTCTGAAGGCCTCCCGGGACGCGGCACGGTCGTTGGCCCACTCCCAGGATCAAGTCGTAGCCGCCGCGACCCAGGGAAACTAAAACGCGCGTCCGACCGACGACCCTGCATTGACCTCGAGCTTCGAGGCGTGGCACTGCAGGCCCTCGTCGACTCGGGTGCGTGTTGCTCCCTGGTGTCCGTCCCCGCGGCGGATGCCTTGCGACAGGTGGGCGCGGTGGGTAAGAGTACGAGACCCCCGGCGCGACTTAAGTCCCTCACCGGCCACGGCATCTCCGTCCGCGAGGCGGTTAACCTGAAGCTGTACGGCCAGCCGTGCGACTTTAATGTGGTGGGTGATATGTCCCACGATCTTTTATTAGGGGACGACGCGTTGGAGGCTACTCACGCGATCGTGGACTATGCTTCCCCTGATAAATCTGTAACCCTCTGTGGTCGTCGCCATGCGGTGCGACGGTCGGTGCGACGCGAGGGACACATCGGTCAGCTGGTATACGAGGCCGAGTATTGGAAACGGCAATACCCCGATGTGTTCCCGGTCACCGGCCGCCCCCTCACATGCACTACCGAGGTCTACATGAGGATCGATACGGGCGATCACCCTCCCATCAATCAACGACCGTACAGACTTCCCCTCGCCAAGCGCGAGGTCGTCGACCGCGAGCTGGACAAGATGCTCGCGGAAGGCATAATCGAGCCCAGCTCCTCCCCCTGGGCCTCGCCCCTCACCCTCGTCCCTAAGAAAGATGGCTCGGTCCGGTTCTGTGTAGATTACCGAGGACTAAACGCAGTTACTCGTCGCGATGCATACCCCCTGCCTCGTATCCAGGACATTGTTGATAATCTAGGTGGTGCGAAAGTGTTCTCGACCCTAGATTTAAAGTCCGGATACTGGCAGGTGCCGATGCATCCTGACAGCGTCGAGAAGACGGCCGTAGCGACGCATCGGGGCCTTTTTCAGTTTAAGCGGATGCAGTTTGGCTTGTGCAATGCGCCAGCTGCATTCCAGAGGCTTATGAATAAGGTTATCACCCCGCTGCGTAAGTTCGTTATGGTCTATCTCGACGACCTCGTGATCTACAGCCGGACCGAGGAAGAACACCACCACCACATCGCGGCCGTCCTCGGGGCCCTTCGCTCATACGGCCTCGTGGTCAAGGAATCGAAGTGCCACTTCGGGGTCGACCGCGTGAAACTCCTTGGCTATGTGGTCAGCGCGGACGGCGTCTCCTCGGATCCCGACAAAGTGGAAGCCATACGCGACATGGTGCCACCCGAGGACGTAAAGGCGGTGCGACGGCTGCTAGGGTCGGCCAATTATTATCGGCAGCTCATACCCAGATATGCCGAGATTGTCCGACCCCTCGTCGCACTGACAAAGAAATACGCCCTCTTTCATTGGGATTCCGAGTGCCAGACCGCGTGGCAGGAGTTGCGCGACGCCCTCTTGAACACGGTGACCCTCGCTTACCCGGACCCCGGTCGCCCGTACAAACTGTACACCGACGCCTCAGATTATTGCCTCAGCGCCATCTTGGTACAAGAAGATGACCAGGGTATCGAGCGACCCGTACACTTTCTCTCACGTCAGTTTACGGAGGTGCAACGCCGATACCCTGTCATTGAGAAGGAGGCCTACGCGATAGTCTTTGGGCTTATGCGCTTACGGGCGTATTTGTACGGTGCGACCTTCCAGATTCTGTGCGACCACAAGCCCCTCAAAAGCTTATTTTTGGCCGAAATGAAGAATACGCGAGTACAACGGTGGGCCGTACTCCTTGCGGAATACGCCGCACCCATCGTGTACTTCGCCGGTGCCAAAAATGTGTGGGCGGATATGCTCTCGCGCCTCCGGTCCGATTCACCGGCCGAGCTGCCGCTGGAGGTCGCACAGATCGCCTCGGTCCAGGAAGAGCGGGAGTTGCCGTGGGAAGCGTACGGGCTGACGGAAGCGGAGGTGAAAGTGCGACAAGCAGCGATGCCTGAGTTCCGGTACGGTCTCGAGGAACAGGAGGATTATCTGGTCAGTAATGGCCTCCTCTTTACCCTCAAACCGCCCTCGGGTCTCGCGGCTTACCCTCGCCTCGTCCCCCCGTCGGAAATTCGCGCCAACTTGGTCCAGACCGCCCATCTACAGGTCTGCCACCAAGGTATGAGGAAAACTTTGCGACGACTTCACGACCATTTTAAATGGCCAGGAATGAAGCGACAGGTATTTTCCGTTCTCGCACGATGCGCCCCCTGCGGAGCCAATCGCGTCCGTGCAGAACGTCCAACCCCAGCCCCTATGCCTGTCGCCGAAAACCCGGGAGAAGTCGTCGCAATGGATCTGACCGGCCCCCTCCCCCTGAGTCGCAGCGGCGCTCGTTATCTATTATCAATCATAGACCACGCCACTGGCTATGTAGATTGTTTCCCCCTCAAAGATAAGTCCGCTGAATCGGTTTATACCTCCCTATCCCGGGAGTACATTCCCCGCTACGGCCCCCCCTCTGTCGTGTTAACGGACAACGGATTAGAGTTCAAAAACGCGACAGTGGAGGGCTACCTGCGACAGCTCGGGACCGAGGTGCGACACACCACCCCCTACCACCCGCAGGCCAACGGACGCGTAGAGCGTTTCCACCGCACGCTAAAGGATATGTTGCGTAAGGTAGTAAACGCCCGTGCTTGCGAGTGGGAGGACCACCTCGGGGATGTACTCCTCGCCCACCGGACAACCCCCAGTGACGTCACAGGCTTCTCCCCCTACTACCTCCTTTTTGGTCGTTGCCCTCCTCCCCCCTTTTCCCACCTCCGAGATCGCCCGCTAGGGGATTCGTCGGCCCGCCTCGCCCTCCGTGTGGACGAGCACTCGCGTGCTTTGAAGGAGGCCGCCCACAACGCGGAAATAGCGAGGCAGGCTAACGCCCTCCCCCTAGAACCCGGTACCAAAGTGTTCCTACGAGTCCACGAGCCCGGACCGCTGGACCCCCGCTGGGACCCCGGATACCTCGTGACGCGGGCATCCGGCAACGTGGTGCACGTGGTGGGCCCAACAAACAAACGGCGGACGGTTAATCGCAGTCATGTCAAGGCGGCCGATCCGGGCCTCGACTGGGAGGGCTTACGCCCACGCCTAACCCGAGCCCAGCGGACGCGCCCCCCGACTGCGATGGCTCCGTCCACACCACGGCCACGCGGCCGGCCGCCCCAGACGCGCGTTGCTTGGATACCCAACCCCAGCGTGCCAGCTGTAAACGATAATCCTCAAACCCCAATTATCCCACCAACCCGGCCCGCGTCCCCCATGCAGCTAATCCCCGGCAACGACGCATCCCGTCCCCCCTCTGCAACTCCCATGCAATCAACTCCCACAGATGTCCCGACCCGGCCTAACTCCTCCAACAACATGGCCATCGATCTGCCCCCACTCCCCCCTACGGGTCCAAACTCCCTTGCGCCCTCGGCCGCACCCACTCCTCGAGCTAACACCCCCATCCCGGTAATCCACCCCATCTCTCCCGTACCACATGTCCCTAGTCCCCCTGATGTCAGCCGACATCGTAAACGTGCGGCTGAACCCGAGACACCCCCTCCCCCCCCACTGGTGCGTGGTCTGGTCACTTCCCTCCCGCTCTCGGGCCGACCCACCCACGCGACGCGGGACGACCTTAAAAGACGGGCGGCGGCCCCGCTCAGTCACTTCACCCGTATCACGCGCTCATTCACCCGGTCGTTGGAAGCAGAGACTGCGAAACGCCAAACCCTCCAGCCACCGGACGAGGCCGAGATACAAGCGGAGAAGCGACTGTGCATTGCAGCCGTCGCCCAGCATTGTCGCCCCCGACACGTCTAAAAACCAGTGAGTAGATCCAACTGTGTGTTATCATCATGTGGATGCCCGTAATTCTGCTATGCTTATACGCCCCCTTCCTCGACGCGGACCTGTTCTCGGACGATGGCGTGTTGGTCTACACGGACGGTCGTGCGCGTGCGGTCGCGGCCGCCTGGACTGTCGCCGTCACGATCCGACCACCGTCCCCTCCCTGTGTAGATGACCTCGTACACAACCTAACTGTCGCCATTGACGCTGTCGCGGACGTGATGGAGCCGAATCACGTCCCCTACTGGCGCCGGCATTTGTCGCGTTTGCTAACCCGCTTGTCCGAACTACCCAGGGCAAGTCGGATAGTAACCGACGGCAGGCCGGAGGCCGGCCGACGGCGTCGGGGCCTGCTTAATATTGTGGGGTGGGCTGGAAAGGCTCTGTTTGGACTGGCGACTGACCGCGACGTCGCATCATTGCGAGGAGTCGCACGCGACACGCTGGTCCAGCAGCAGCAAATAGCCCACCACCTGGAGCAGATGGTATCGGTAGTAAACGCCACTCGTGGAGGCGTTCTACAGAATGCCGATAACATCGCCACAATAAATGAGCAGGCCGCCCGCGCGATCCACCTCGCGGAAGCCGGAGGTACGATCGCGGTCGGGGCCGACGAAAAGGTGAACAAGGTCTGGATGGCCCGGCAGATCGAGCTGGGCCTACGGATCTTGGAGGAGACGGTGCGCCAACACGAGCTTCGACGAGTGCAATTCCATAATCAACGGATGGAGCTGGAGCGGGGCCAACTGACCGAGGACGTTCTCCCCCGAGAACACCTGCTCCAGGTCCTCCGCCGCCTCCGAGACGCCGGATACCACACCCTACCGGCAATGTGGTACTACAACTACGTGGACATCGACCCCATCTGGGAGGAGGGACGGGAGTTGATCTACCTGGTGTACAAGCTGCAGTACTTCCCCGTGCAGCTGGACGCGTCCCACCTGCGGACGGTCCAGGGTAGGCCCCGTTTGGCCGTGAGCTCGTCGTCCTCCACGTCCTTCGTCCCTGATGTCTGCGTAGGTCGGCAGCCACGAGTGTGCAGGCCTACGGTGGTGTATACCGAACGGTCCTGCGAGTCGGCACTCGTGCGCGGGACTAAGCCGACCTCGTGCCACATCGCCATCACCGCCCGAAACAACGCAACGACCGTAGTGTCGAGGCCCGAGGCCGGAGGCCGACAAGCTGTGGTAATAGCCTACCAGTCGACCTCCGTGCTACGCCTCTGCACCGGCCGCCCACCCGTGAACCTGCTCGTCAGCGGCCCCACCCTCGTCGACCTACCCCCAGGATGTTCGCTGGAGTCGCGTGGGTGGCGCCTACACGGCATCGCCGCTGGGCACCATACCCTCAATTTCCACTTCCGGCGCCCCCTTCAGCTTTCCCCCATTAACATATCCTGGCCCCGCACCCTTCCTCCCACCTTCTCCGAACCACTCAAACTTCTCCCCCGCGTAGTCCTGCCCGTGATGGAAGTAGGCCGCCTACAGGGCTTACGCTCCCCAGCCTCCATCTTATCCTCTGTACCCTTCATCTCCACTTCCTCCATATCCCTCCTAATATTCCTCATCCTCCTGACGGTCTGTTGCTTGCGGTACAAAAAGCTTTGTTGTATCCCCGTAACTCGCTGGTGTTGTAGGTTGATCTGTGTGCGGAGTCCGCCGAGGTCGGCTGAAGAGGACCGCCCACGCGAAGAGATCAGCCTACAGAGCCTACAGGCAGCACCAGCATCCCCTTTTCTGTCCCTCCCTGCCCCCACCATCGTGAGCGAAGATCCCCCCACTGAACCCTCCCCCCAATCCCTACCCGTAATCCCTATACGATCAGAAACCTCGACCGCCCCCATACCCCCTCTCCGCTTACGCCCAACCCTGGAGCGGTTAGCCGGTTCCTTCGCGGACTTACGCCCCCAAGATATATACCCCCGGCTTCCCCCCGTGTAAAACTTTTTTTTATGTATGACACGTTGACGAAAAGGAATTGACCTCCGATTGTGACCAATTGATAAATGGATAGGATCGATTGCTCGGTGAAACCCGTGGGGTGCTTGCAGCCTTGCTGAGACCCACGGGGTTTAGTGTTGCTCGGCCATCGGTAAGGGCCTTGGTTATTCGAAGTGACCTTGGCCCTGTGTTTGGCGGTCAAAGGCTGGCCTTAAGGCCTTATCGCCAGCCCCTTCGTCCCAGACCCTTTGGCCGAAGGATGATTATGTGGAGAAACGATGATTTTGAAGAGGCACGAGGAGCACGAGAGGTCTGCAGCCTAGCTCAGCCTAAATCGTCTGTGTGTGTTTTGTCTAAATATCGTGTGTGTACGATATCGTTTTGTGTTTTTATCGTTTATCGTAGGAACGATTTTTAAGGGCCTATGCGCCCAGGGAGGAGTCCATGATGGGGCCTGCCCTACTAGTCTGAAAACAATTTTTTTACATATATCAAACATGTTACTTACCGTGCTTTGCCGCGCTAATTTTTCTTCTTGGGTGGGCACGCCGAGAGTGGTTGAGTTATTTTTAGAGTAATTTGAGTATTGCAAAAATTTAGAGTGTTGGGGGAGTGAAGTACGTATGATGCCTACGTATCCCCTGGCACCGGTTGAAATTTTTGGCAATTTTCTGGAAAGAACCACTCTCAGCTGCTTCACAACCCCCTATTTCTTAATAACCACGCTGCACGAGTCTTATATACTTAAAGTGGCCACGCTGCACGACTATATGTCTGGGTTTTTCCTATACTTAACGTGGCCACGCAGCAAGATATTATATTCTTTTCAATTTACAATGTATATCAATGACACCTATTTATTTATATTGACGAGCTCCTGCCTATATATAATATGCTATGCTTTATATTTTATAAGGAACCGACCATACTACAATCACAGCCCTGCGCTAAGTATTCCTTAATTCTAAAATGATTCTCTTAATTAATGTCGGTTCCTTAGTCTATTGGCCAGAATTGTTTAATATTATTATGTAATTTCAAATATTAATTTATGTCCTTGTGGAATAGCCCAACGAGGCGACATGGTTAGTATCAAGGTGGATCTGAGACAGGTAGAAATGTTAGTTACAAACCAAAAATTTAAGAAATTATAATCATCTAGTGCATACCAGCCGCGTGCGAATAGTAAGTATTACTCGGAAATTAACCATAAAATTTAATTAAATAACGAGAAATATCGTTTATATTAATTTCTAGACACTAAATTAGGCGACAAGTAGTGATACAGTGAGATACTATCGGTCAGGTATGCAATAGCTGGAGATGGTTGATATTTTAGGCCGCTGAAAATTTCTATAAATCGGGGTTAATCGGGAGGGCTCTACGATTTATTTGTTTAGGCCACAGTGTTATCTCACCACTCCTCGGTAACTTGAGTAGACTTGGGTAGGGATGAAGACTGTATAGCGAACGTCAGGTGGGTAGCGAGTGGCGCGGACTGGATCCCCCGTAGTCACCAGAAGCCGGGCGCTAGCTGCAGTTGTTGGGTAGAGAATGGCGATGTCCAGGCCTTAACGTATTGCTCAGATCCACGCTGAAAACGCCAATATTATGTTTTATCACCATGTACATATATGTTTATAATACGGCCACAAGCATATTTTCTACAATCTTTATCAAGATTACGGGAGCTCGTCCTTTTTGTGTCATTTACCGCCTTATCAATTTTTATCGTAAGATTTACCGTCCTCAGCGGCGACAAATTGTCTATTTTATATCTTGAGCACCCCGCTGCTACTTATATGTCATGCCTTTCACGGCGATATTATCTTCTTTTTTTTAGTACTATCAAAATGGCTGCCAGGATGTGCGCTGGTGAGGAGCCTGAGATGTGTAAAATTGTTGAATTACCGTTTTTTATTGAGGAAAACGTGTAATCTACGTGTCAACTGAGTACGTGTGACTCACATCTATTTTTCTGTAACCCTTTTTATGACCTGATTGTGACATGACGGGCTCCGATCCTCCCGCGAAGTGCTTCGCGTGGGCGGCGGTCTCGGGCTGGCGCCTACGCTCGGACCGCCAGCTGTCGCACTTCGGTAGCCCGGGACGCGGAGTTCCGTCGCGGCGGCCTGTCATCAACGAACAAATGTGTGTTCTGCACTTGACAGGCCGTTCCTACGTGTATATACCTCTACAAGAGTAACAATCGTATCAATCGTGCTAAAGTGTGTTTTAGCGCGATTGACTCCACCCCTACGATTGGCGAGCGAGTCAACCAAGAGACACTGACGCCGATGACCGCTTGCCATGCACTGTGAGATCCCTGTGATCTACCCTTTTTTTACATTCATAAACCGACATCCTGAAGCCACAGGACACAGACACTCGTATCCCAGCTTTATATCAAAATGGACTATGCATTTATATTTTATAAAGACATTCGCTGGCCATTTTCTACACTCGCGACTGGTTGTACAGCCGAGTACCTATAACCCGGACACGGTCGGAGCTCTGACGCCGAGCGGGCCGCAGTGACATTTTTTCAAAATATAACCTGTATTTCTGTTATCATCTCTGTTACTCTTTACCCGTGTGATCTATATGTGTTAATGGTTGAACCTACCTTGTTTGAAGACCCGATGGCCGCCATTGTTTGCGTAAGACCCGTTTGTTTAGCACGCCGAGATGTGGGCGCTGCCATTTTTGTTGTTTCTGGGTGGTGACCGGAAGTTGGGAATTGCTGCCTTTTCATTGGTCGAGAGATCGTGAGTGCGCGCTGGTGGCGCCTCCGCGTTCGCTCGACGAACTAACCGTTCCCGCGCTGGTCTCAGCAGCCGCACGACTGCTCTGAGACGGAGCAAGGCGGTTAGGTTGGTTTTAGCGACTGCACAATCTTTTTCTTTTCTTTTAAAGTTCTCCGTTGCTCTTCGAACTCAGAGTGAGGGACGTTTGTAAAGATCTGCAGTCGATAATTCTAACTTTGTGGTATTTTTGCGTTGAAAAAGCAGCATTATTAATTATAATATATATATTCAATCTATTCTAAATTCTTTCCTCCAAATCCAAGATGGCCGACACTGGCCAGGCTAATTGTCCTTCCTGCTGTAGCTATAATCCCCCCTTTGAACCCGGCTTTGGCCGGCGGTTGTTTGTTAACCCAACTTCCTGGAGATGCGGGCGCGCTCGTTGTTACAAAGGTGACGCTAATTGGCGCCTAACACGACCGCCCGTATAAGCGTCTCCACCTGGAGACAAAGGCGTCCCACTGCTATAAAACAAGAGCCCAATAAACCCAGAGCATTCAGTCTTACCTGGATTCTGTTACCTACAACATCTATGCGTTGACTTCAACCTCTATCCCACGTATATAGAGCCCGCTAGGAGCAGAACCGCTAATGGTATAGCCTAGAAACTTTACAAAGTGAAACAGGTCCCAGAGGGGCGCAAATGGGGTGCGCGGTCTAGAAAGGAGACACCAGGGGGGGGGGGGGGGCAATGACCTCCCCTGATCAAAGGCCATGAGTAACCAATTATTTCCTCTCCTCAGAGGATTTGGAGCATCTTCAGTCATCTTAAAACAGTTGACATTTTTATTCTAAACTTATTTAATTAATTGTCTATCCTGCCAATTATCACACATTGGTCTGTCATTTCAACCATTATCTTAATCACTAAACCTGAAACTGTTGCGATAATTTTTCTCTGATGGAAAAGAAGAAGAGGCCTCATATTCTCATGGAGAATTACTGGCTAATTATTTCTTCAAAGAAAAAGATGCTGTTTTAAACCTGAAACTGAATTCTAACCTTGTGCTCGACAAAGATGATGTTGCATAGGGTGGAGAGTGAGGGCTTAGGGTGGAGAGTGTGAGGTGAGGGTGGAGAGTGAGAGGTGAGGGTGGAGAGTGAGAGGTGAGTGTGTGGTAAAAAAAATATTAAAATATTTCTGGAATAAACCATTTCTTATGTCACATCGCCTACGACATTTCTTATATTTCTCGTATCGTCAAAAGCTCGTTCACCGGTGACATATTCCTTTAAGCTACATTTTGGCACCAACGAGACTAAATTTCTTTATCGTAGAATCATTATTCAACGGACCCCTGGACGATAAACGGACATTTGCAAAATGAACGATTTCTTATGCCACATCGGCTACGACATTTCTCATATTTCTCGTATCATCAAAAGCTCGTTTGCCGGTGACATATTCCTTTAAGCTACATTTTGGCACCAACGAGACTAAATTTCTTTATCGTAGAATCATTATTCAACGGACCCCTGGACGATAAACGGACATTTGCAAAATGAACGATTTCTTATGCCACATCGGCTACGACATTTCTCATATTTCTCGTATCATCAAAAGCTCGTTTGCCGGTGACATATTCCTCTATGCTACGTTCCGGCACCAACGAGACTTTATTTTTTTTATCGTAGAATAATTATTTACTAGACCCTAAGTACGGTGTTGCCTGTCATGATGACAGCTCTCATTAATAAGTCATAAAACCTGTGACGGGGTGACAGCAGGATGACTCAATATATATTTCAATTTGAATGAGATTTAGTGCATGAAAAACGAGTTTAACACTGGCTACAACACTTCTAGAGGTGTCTTCCTGGATGACAAACGAACAACATTTTCAAAATGAACGATTTCTAATGCCACACCGGCTATGACATTTCAGTTTCTGATATCGTCAAAAGCTTGTTCGCTGGTAACATATCATTTTTCTGCTACATTTTGGCCCCAACGAGACTTAAATCTTTTTATTCTAGAATTACTATTCATCAGACCCCTGGACAACAAATAGACAACATTTTCAATGATTTCTTATGCAACAGCGGCTACGATATTTCAGTTTCTTGTATCGTCAATACCTCATTCGCCGGTGACATATTCCTTTATGCTACATTCAGGCACCAACGAGACTTAAATTTTTTTTATCGTAGAATTTTTTTTCACCGGATCCCAGGTACGGTGTTGCCTGTCATCATGTCGGCTCTCATTAATTAGTCATAAAACCCGTGACGGGGTGACAGCAGGATGACCCTGTCAGCCTCATTACCCCGTGTGGCATGTCCTCATTACTGACCCCTGTGTCACAATTAGGTCAAAGGTCAAAGGTCACTGCCTGCCGCAACTTAATTATAAAGTAGGTCAAGCCACAGGGAATAAAAAACGCCAGTTATCTGAGACCGCACGCTGTTGTGAGGGAACTTTAATAATTAACAAATCACATTGAGTCCATTATTGGTTCAAGTATTTAATGATCAAATTGCTTTCTGCCGTATGAGGAATAGGAAAGAAACTGATGAGGGTTTGGTCTGAGTCCCCATTCGCCATCGAGTTTGGAGTGCGCAGTAATATGAACGAGGCGATAGCTGAGTGAACATTTTGGAATGTTCCAACGAGATGGCGAGAAATATGTTTCTGATTTTATCTTAGTCTGGAATTATGTTTATCACCCATTAAGTATGAGTTACCGTATTCGCACGCCTGTTGTGAATGAGTTCCTAACGTTAAGCCTATGGACATTTATACCAGGCTAAAATATTACCCAGAAGAAATGAAAAATATTCCCAAACTGCTTAGCCTCCCAAGAGTTGAGAAAGAAATTTTATTCCAAGACCCAGGGGTGAGTTTTTAGAACAAAGATCGATTAAAAATTATCTTACCGTGGTCATAGGGCTGATTCCCACTAGGAGATTCTTGCCCCAGAGACTGGTGTCCGGCATAGTCGCAGGAAAACGCCAGTTGCACAGCGGGTGGAAAGGCATAGTCTGCGACTAGCCACCTGAAAATTTCAAACATGTTTGGAATTAAATCACAAGAAACTAGTGCCTTTTGGGGATGGACTTGAGCCGGCAACTCATGCATGCACCATGGGGGAGGGGGGGCAAGAGTCAACGACAATTCTGCATTTTTGCATTCCCACTTAGCGACATGGGAGATTTTTTTGATTTTTTTTTTTATAACGAGCAATGTTTTTTTTATTAACCATACAATTACAAATTACATGAAGTTTCATTGTTTCCTTAAGTAAATATGATATAATCGATAAACATGTGTACTTTCCATCTTGACCAGTTGTATATCCATAATGCTCCATGTGTTCATGCCACATTGAACAGAGAAATGTTTCTTTTCTTGATACAAGTGTCTTACCCCTTGAAATTATAATATACATCTGATAAAGAAAAAAATATACCTAATTCACGCAGAGTTGTAAGCTATAATCATCACCTTAAGCAATATCTTCTTGAACAGAATTTTACTATATCCTCTAATTTAGCAAAGGCTCTCTTTTTTTGGTATACATGCACCATGGGAGATTCTTAGAAATGTATGCTCATAGTCACCAACTGAAGCCCCACACATGCCCCAGAATCGCCTAGTGGGAATCGGACATTAGATCCCAATCAGTCACATTAAGAGAAGACACCATGTGAAACTCTAATGAGTATAAAAGGTGAACTGAGGTGACCTACTTTAGAGTTTCTCCCAGTGGCAACTTAGCCTCAGCACCCCTGACCCTCAAATCCTAACTGAATTAAGACACTTTAGGGTAATCAGTTAAATGGTCCTCTAAGTGGCGATTTGGCCCTAGAGACCTCGCTCCTTGTTTAGGTCCGGGGTAGGGTGCACTTGTGGAAATGGACGTTGGCGAATTTGATAATTGAATTATTGGGTTTCAGAATTTTAATAGAGTTTAAGGACTGGAACCCACCAAACGCCAACACAGAATTCAGACATCCGCTCTATCCCGATGACAATTATATTCAATGTAAACCTAAGTTTGATGAAATCGAGTCAAAATTGGACTATATGATTTCAAAAAATTCTTAGATGCTGTCAACGGATTTTTTTTTTTTTTTTTTACTATATCCCAGTTTATTTTATCTTTATTTCCCATTTCTCGTTCATTATCTGACCCCTGGTACAAGTTTAGCCATAGAAATAACATTAAGAAAAGATACTCAACGATCACCCCAGTAAAGTGACAATACTACGCCACAGCCGTGGCGTGGAGAATGTGAGATGACGTCATATGGATTTGCTAGGTATATTCTAATTATTCTGATATTCTGATGCTATTTAATGTCATAGAAAGGGGTGAGATAAATCCAGAACCGCACTCGAATCATAAAATGCACAATATTCCACTCGTTTGGCTGTGCCATAATCATCACTCGGCTTCACTTCCAATGACGACTGTCAAAAAGAATTGGCCTGAAAATCTGCTATACAGGGGTGAATTATACATATATAGAGGGTTATACACTCTACAGTGTTAAAAAAAATTGTGCATCGTAGAGCGCGTCGCAAGGCGTGACGTTGTGCATCGGAAGCCTGGTGGGTTTGCGGCTTTAAGATTAACAACACATTAGCATTTGATTAAATGCTTTGACTTCTCAGACCACTAAATATGAGTATTCAATAGAATATTAAAGAAGAAACCCAACAAGTCAAATTCTTCGTTCTCCACGAGTTTAATGCGGAGTGATATGAACGAGGCAACAGCCGAGTGAATATCACGTAGCATTCAAACGAGTTGGAGAACAATGACTTTGACCAAAAAGAGTTGCTTCCTCTATTTTTCTCACCCCTGTACACACTAAAAGAATGTACGATATACAGGATATAGACCATGGAGAACGGACCGCAATACTCGTAGGGGCATGGAGAACGAGTTTAGCCTACGAGACAAAAAAACCAGGGTGAGATAAAAAAATGTTTCCCTTGATGGGTGAAACCCTTTCAATTTGCTAAAGCAAGTGTTCCAACAGCTTGGCCTTGAACAGACAGAAAGTTTAGGGTCTGAGCTTTTATTACCCACCTAATACAAAGTGCCCATAGAAAACACATAGGGAGTTTGTATGGACATACCCGGCGCATACAGATATATCCACCTACTACAAAGTTTCCAAAGAAAACACATAGGGAGTGTGTATGGACATACCCGGCGCATACGGATATGTTGTATGCTCCGGGTGGCACATACGGAAAAATAGTGCGTACCGAAAAATAGTGCATAACTAAAATGAGCTGATATCGACATGCCACTTGCCAAGAAAAGGTGGATAATAAATACAATATAGACTGGTTTCAGATAAAAGTGGCTGTATGCTCCTCGGATTTGACTCCGCGCAATATCCTCGCATACGCTCGGATATTACTACGCGTCAACTCCTCGGAGCATACTGCTGCTTGTATCTGAAACCAGTCAATATTGTGTATATATCCCCTCTAGTTTGAATCACGTAGGCGAAGCCACGTGAATTACGTAGCGATTCGAATGAGATGGGATCGAGCTCTGACCCTAAATTGAATAGGTTTCCGAATTTATCTCATCCTTCACATTGACTAAAGGGCTAGCATTTGTGACATAATCTCCCATTGAGTATTTTTCCTATGTAAGTATCCCATAGCCGTTGGGTATGAGTTCCTAATTTTAAGCCTATGGTGAAAAATACCAGGGAAGAGATAAAATCTGGTATCTACCTCTATTATCGCTCATGGTATTTCTTCTTCGGTGATAATTTAGATCTGCCCTCTCAAATCAAACTATGCATTTGAAAATTTATCTCTTGAAAAGCATGTATTGTTCTTGTTTTCCTGTGCTATGCTCTTGGTGCCCTTGGGGAATAAAAGGGAATCTTTCTCAGTGAGACGCTACAGCTGTGTGAATACGTTCATTAATAGCTCAGCGTAGGAGTTCCCCCAGGGCATCAATCAACGCTCCCTGGACAAGGTCTCAGTGAGAAATTTTCAGAAAATCACAGCTCCACATAAAACATCCTCGTGATCTGTCCACCAGTGTGTTGGTTCGCTGTCTGTCACAGAGATTGTGAAACTGTGTGCTCCAACTATTTTATCCTATGAATATATGCACCATAATGATTATTATCCTACCCCTCATATGAATCTCCATAGACTTAACATGGTGTGACTGTATGCCTCGGGTACTATCCTACATCTCATATAAATCTCTATAGACTTCACATGGTGTGACTATGGCACGGTTTTTATCCTAACCCTCATATAGATCTTGATAGACTTTACATGGTGTGACTGTATGCCACGGTTATTATCCTACCCCTAATATAAATCACCATAGACTTAAC
This sequence comes from Alentia gelatinosa, assembly GCA_950022655.1. NCBI lineage: Eukaryota > Metazoa > Annelida > Polychaeta > Phyllodocida > Polynoidae > Alentia > Alentia gelatinosa. Next base: position 2,606,860 of record OX465589.1, read on the forward strand.
ATGGTGTGACTGTATGCCACGGTTATTATCCTACCCCTCATATAAATCTCCATGTACTTAACATGGTGTGACTGTATACCACAGTTATTATCCTGCCCCTCATATAAATCTCCATAGACTTAACATGGTGTGACTGTATGCCACGGTTATTATCCTACCCCTCATATAAATCTCCATATGCTTAACATGGTGTGACCGTATACCACGGTTATTATCCTACACCTCATATAAATCTCCATAGACTCAACATGGTGTGACTGTATGCCACGGTTATTATCCTACCCTCATATAAATCTCCATAGACTTCACATGGTGTGACTGTATGGCACGGTTATTATCCTACCCCTCATATAAATCTCCATAGACTCAACATGGTGTGACTGTATGCCACGGTTATTATCCTACCCTCATATAAATCTCCATAGACTTAACATGGTGTGACTGTATACCACGGTTAGTATCCTACCCCTCATATAAATCTCCATAGACTTCACATGGTGTGACTGTATGCCACGGTTAGTATCCTACCCCTCATATAAATCTCCATAGACTTCACATGGTGTGACTGTATGCCACAGTTATGCCATAAAATATGTATGCCACGCGTGACATGTGAGGTTAAAAATATGTGACGGGGACTCAATTTCATCTGATTGTTAACATGGCATTCGTTGTCTTTCACTACGGATATCACTTTACTGGAAATAAAGATTCATTGCATTGTAGCGTCAAATATAAATTGTGCTGCCAACATAACTTTTAATGTCTTAACATAAAGCATTCAGTGTATTCACTTTATCTTATCTTCCATCAAACAGTGTTCAAACTAATTGCAAATGATATGTACATGCTGATCTATATTTGCTAATTCTGTGATGCCAAACATACCCAAGTATGATCAGCAACTTGTTTCAAGTATTTTATGTGTATTCTCACTGATTTTATTTCTTTATTTTCAGGTGAGTCATTCGAGACAAATCTTTAAGGCTGGTTCTCCGTAAAGGTAGGACCATGGAAACCAGCCCTATGTATGGGCTGAGGTCCAGTGCCTCTTTATTGAGAGAAATGTTGGACGCAGAAACTTATGTATGAAAAGAATATATACTCAATAAAGAAATTCTTGAAGAAAAAAAAAATGAAAAAAAAAGTAGGGTGCCAGAAGGAGGAGGAGTTGTTTTGACAAGTTCACATCGGTGTCGGACCTAAAACAGATTTAGAGTAAACAAATAATAATCTGTAACACAGATTTATATTCAGGGTCTAAACTCCCAACAAGGAATAAAAGCCATTTTCCACTGGCCGAGGAAAACGGCACTAATCAATTGAGTTCTTCTAAAAGTCAGTCGGTGGTGGCCAACAACTGGACGTCAGTATCTAACAATTTGTTAAGGTACTGCATATGCCTTGTTTCTGAGACATTTCACAAGTCCAGACCGACAGAAGTGTCCTCCAAACACAATGACTGTATTACTGGTCAAAGACTTAAAAAAAAATTTCTTTTTTTTTTTCATTCTTTATACTGCCTCCAAACAGCTTTGAATCCCTTTGATTCTGTCAGTCATAGACCAAGTCTATCAGTGGTGGCCTCTTGCTTGTAATTTTGTCGTTCCATCGGAGTTTTTTTTCTCTCGAAAAGAGCTCCATAGTTGGAAAAAAAAATTTGCATAATCTATGCACAATTAATCGGTGAACACTTCTCTGCATGTCTGTTTCCATTTACCGTTCTTTTTTTCTATGACTACAGGCATTACGATGATAGTAACCAGTGGTTGGAACCTGAAGACCAAATTATCCAAGTAGCTTGTATACTAACTGTGCGTTACCCTGATGTCCCTTGTGTAATATTGCTTCAGGTATTGGATAAGTTTAAACTTCAATATAGAGTCCTTCTCATACCATGTCTATGTGGCGTGGTGTACAGCCACCTTTCTCCTTCGTCCCCAGCAATGGTAGATTTACTGCTATATCAAAGGCCAGTCCTTCTCATACCATGTCTATGTGGTGTGGTGTACAGCCACCTTTCTCCTTCATCCCCAGCAATGGTAGATTTACTGCTATATCAAAGGCCAGTCCTTCTCATACCATGTCTATGTGGTGTGGTGTACAGCCACCTTTCTCCTTCATCCCCAGCAATGGTAGATTTACTGCTATATCAAAGGCCAGTCCTTCTCATACCATGTCTATGTGGTGTGGTGTACAGCCACCTTTCTCCTTCACCCCAGCAGTGGTAGCTTTACTGCTATATCAAAGACCAGTCCTTCTCATACCATGTCTATGTGGTGTGGTGTACAGCCACCTTTCTCCTTCATCCCCAGCAATGGTAGATTTACTGCTATATCAAAGGCCAGTCCTTCTCATACCATGTCTGTGTGGTGTGGTGTACAGCCACCCTTCTCCTTCACCCCAGCAGTGGTAGCTTTACTGCTATATCAAAGACCAGTCCTTCTCATACCATGTCTGTGTGGTGAGGTGTACAGCCACCTTTCTCCTTCACCCCAGCAGTGGTAGATTTCTGATATATCAAAGACCAGTCCTTCTCATACCATGTCTGTGTGGTGTGGTGTACAGCCACCTTTCTCCTTCACCCCAGCAGTGGTAGCTTTACTGCTATATCTGATATATATATATATATATATATATATATATATATATATATATATATATATATATATATATACTGAATACTGATTCAGTGGATTCCTGAAATAATGCAAAACTAACTATCATTGGTCACTGAGTTGGTGGCGTTATGTTGTGTTTCCACCTACCCATTATGACTACCAATTCTGGCATTTATCACCGCCGACCGATTATGTTATACTTTTCGTCCGATAATAGTCAGGTGGAAACAAAAAGGGTCAACAATATCTTCCTCCAGCATTACAAGATCTAGCACCATCGACTGAATTTTTCTACTACCAACAAAATGTCTCTCCGTTGAATTCAACGGTGGCGGAATGAACTTGAGTGTCGAAAATCAGTCGGCAACTACCACAGTTTCCAGATGAACCTCTGCTTTTTGCATCACTTCATCTGATTGTCAATTTTACCGCGTATTTATCACGTACAGACACAGTAACCCTGTTTCCGTATAATACTTCTGACCCGTGAGAATGAGGCTTAGTGCTAAACCTGGGGGTTTGAGGCCAGAATTTCGTACTTCAGAATTTGTTACTTTTGAAGTGTAGTTTATAAATATAGTCTCTGAATAAGTCTGTCTCGAAGCTACAATGACATTTGTTAAGTTTATCACAAATATGGATCTAAAAGATTGGAGAATGACACATATAATCTCAAACCTACATAGTGCTGAGCGCCTATATCCGGAAATGGTGTTTTGTAAACGGGTATCTGTGGTTTCAGCGGGTTCACTTTGGCTCCCTACAGGAACCAGGTTCTAGCTACTTTAAGATGCATACAGAATAAAAGTAAAACATAAAACCACTAAAAACATACTGCCCGGTGTGGTCTCATTGACAAGTGTCAGACTGCCTATTATCCCATTATCGATAAAAAAGGAAATTCTCTCCTGCAAAAAAAGAAAGAATTGATCATGCAGATTCCTTAAAAAACAAGTGTTCTTTCACAAAAGCCCATCAGGTACTGTTGAATACAAATGACAAGAACATGGGGCAGACTGGCTGCCTTTGTAAGTGGTATCATATATCAGTCTCGTTGATCCACTTTGATAACAAAAACTACCCGCCCCGACTCCTCTTTAAAGACAAGGCTTTTGTTCTGTGGGTGCAGACCGAATTAATCCTACGGCATTTAGTTTTTGATCATGGCACTGACTTAAAGGCATATCCTACAATTCATGCAGGCGCCACCTGGTGATTTTTAAATATTGCCAATTATCAGTCAAAACTGGTTTCTTGGGATTCATTCTAATTTTAAATGAGTAAATTTAATGTTTTGTCCAGTTTATCCAATGTTGATAGGTAATGTAGGCTAATTTACATTTGCATGATTTACAAAGGACATGTACAGGGAAATATGGTTCTTCAATTCTTTCAAAAACAAGGAAGGTGACCTATGGTTTTTAAAACTTATATTTGTAGTACTATATATGTACTATATTCTGTAAATTTTGAAGGTTCTACTATGTGAATAGCAACTTCTTAGAATTTCTATATTCTATTATAAAATTGTAATAATACTGAGATCTAAAGGAAAAACTAGCATGGTGACCCCCAGATATGTATAATACAACACTTGGAGATCATCATATTCAAATTTCAGGAAAATCACTGCACGAACATCATTATTTTACATATGGATGCGCCTGGCGTATATAAGTAGGTATTTTGCGTATACAAGGTCGTCCAATTCCCCGTGTGTATACACCTCATCTGTAGGCATATATATATAAGCATCCAGTGAAGAAGGCTTCACTGAGAGCGGGCAGGGGGAGGTGGGGGAGGTGGGGGAGGTGGGGGAGGTGGGGGAGGTGGGGGAGGGGGGAGGGGGAAGGGCTTCCTACTGAGGACACCTGTACTTCTACCAACACAAACGGGCGGGAGGCGGTGGGGGGAGAGGATATTTCCTCTTATATACGCCGGTTGTGAAATACAGCTAAGACGCGTCCGTATATAAACCCTGGGCATATATATATACATATGAAAACAAGTCAATATTCAGCCAATACATACACTTCCGCGATGGCGTATATATGAATAAAATGGTGGTTTTCGTGCAGTGAATGACATGGGTTTTAATTTCCAAGCCAAATGTCTGATATGCCTTTAAAGGAACCGCTGCCATCGAGTGGGATGTAAATCAGTACGAATTGATATCAATTACACGGTGATTCTTACGTGCTGTATTATTGATTGGGACCAAGACACCTCGTAAATTGAACTATAAGTAAATCAGCTCAAGTTAAAGGGCTGATTCCACCAGCACGATGTTTTTTTGTCTCGCAAGGTCGGGCTGTGTCTTGTAGCACCTTGCTGCATCTTGATGAATCGGGATAAATCTTGTAAGATCTGGTCATGCACTTATCCCTATGTGTGTAGCCCCTATAATCGCTCAAAGGGGGTTATTCCACTGCCACGATTCAACCAGATATTCGCACACGATTCATCCCGATCTAGCGAATCATCAAATCGGGCATGATTGGGATATATCTGACCCGGTGGAATCACTCCTTTAATCACTTTTATATGATGAGTTGTTGGGCTTGGGCCTTGCTTGAGCTATATACTTGTATACTGCAGAAAATGGAAAAATGTTTACTTCAAACCAAATACATATGAGTTCCATGTCAGATTTGGAATAACGTGGAATATTTATAAGCTTGAGGACCAGTAATTTTGTTTATTGTGATACTTAAATGAATGAAAAAACTAATATCAAGTTTCTTTATCAATAGAAAATGGCCTGTTATATAAAATCCAATATAGGTATTTCTTAGTTAAACTTAGAAAGTTAGAATTGCATAATTAGACAAGATCTTCTATCTGGATGTTTCTGATAAAAATAAATCCATTTTAGGGAAATACTGTAGAAAGATGTTTAACTAGACATATAAATAAGTCTTATTTCAATAATATCAACTTCGTTGTTATATCCAAAATTGGACATTATATGGGAATCCACCAAATAAGGATTGGAAATAAATCAGCTTATTTGAAATAAGTTAAGTTCAGCCAATGACAAAAGCATCTGAATCTAGTGGATCTGAAATAATTAATGATAAAACTGTCAGTTTTTTGCCTGGATTTACGTGATTTGTTCTCAGTGAGGAATTGGTGTTTGTCTGTTAAGACCCTCTGCCTGTTTACCACGGCTAATTGCGGGTATTTAGTCAGCAAATAGTCAATACCCACCCACTCATAAAACTCACTCCTGTCAAAGGAAGGCATCCTCAAGTTCCCGAATGCCTTCAAAGAAATATGAGAAACTTTAGATTTAAAAGTTTAACTGCCAAGGCCTGATTGGTTTTGTGGGAGATAATAAGGTACGTTAGTTAATTAAGATAGCCATTAATTAGGCATAAACGTGAAGTAGAGCAGTAATAAAATGTCTGACTCTATAGTGAAGTGGAGGAGGGAGGTGTGGTTGTATCGATTTGATCTTTTAAGAAGTATGGGTTACCGTACTCACACGCCTGTTGAGTACGAGTTCCTAATGACTAACACAGAAGCACGAGTTTGGCCAACATTTATTGAGTACGAGTGAAGTACGAAGTAATTTTATAGGTCCATATATACACAATATTGACTGGTTTCAGATACAAGCGGCCGTATGCTCCTAGGAGTTGACACGTAGTAATATCCCAGCGTATGCGAGGATATTGCATAGTTTCAACCACCCCTCACAGCCACCCTCACAGCCGGGGTGTTTGTAGAGGTTGCACCAACACTGAAGCCCAGGAGATGAGATTGGAGAGTTTTTGTAGGGTGGGCGGGTGGTTCCTTCCTGGTTGGCGTCCCAGGGTTGAAGTGGACGCAGGCGGGTTGCGGAGTGGGGTGGTCACGTGACCGGAACTACGTGACCGGAACCACGTGAGTGAGAGTCCTTAGCGACCCTGCTTTGTTTCACAATACCGCCAACTCTTCCAGCAACCCCTAATATATGGTGAAAGTAGCCCCAATGTTAAACTAATGGGCGTTTATAAATACCAGGCTAAGATGAGTACTGCACAAAAATTGCTAGGATCGGGAAGTAACACGCAAGTTTTAAGTTGTGTAGTAATGCCACGTGGTGTAGTTCCATATTTTACAAATGACAGTGTGCCTCTGAAGTTACCCCAACCATTGAAAAAAATAAATTGGCGAATACTCCCCATGTACAGTTTTTAATCCAAAATATGCCATCATATCTTCCGTTAGCGGGAGCGTCCATTGCTTGTTTCCCCTGATTGATATAGTGTGCCGGAACTATTTTCAAATACTGCCAGCTGATTGGCTGATATTTGGTGACGTCATTTAAAACAATATCCACCAACACGTTGAGTATTGTCCACACAACACAACGTGAAGCTCAATATTTCTTCTGATGTTATATGGGACTCATCTAACCGGGAAGTATTGACTATGGATGGGATATATACACAATATTTACTGGTTTCAGATACAAGCGGTCGTATGCTCCGAGGAGTTGATGCGTAGTAATATCCGAGCGTATGCGAGGATATTGCGCAGAGCCAACCCCGAGGAGCATACAACCGCTTTTATCTGAAACCACTCTATATTGTATTTATTATCCACCTTTTCTGGGCAAGTGGCATGTCGATATCAGTTTATTTTAGCTATGCACTATTTTTCCGTACGCACTATGTCACCGTATGCGCCATCCCGAGCATACAACATATCTGTATGCTCCGGGTATGTCCATACAAACTCCCTATGTGTTTTCTACGGACACTTTGTATGAGGTGGATATATCTGTATGCTCCGGGTATGGTGATACACACTCCCTATGTGTTTTCTATGGACACATTGTATTATGTGGATATATCTGTATGCTCCGGGTATGGTGATACACACTCCCTATGTGTTTTCTATGGACACTTTGTATTAGGTGGATATATCTGTATGTTCCGGATATGGTGATACACACTCCCTATGTGTTTTCTATGGACACTTTGTATCAGGTGGATATATCTGTATGCTCCGGGTATGGTGATACACACTCCCTATGTGTTTTCTATGGACACTTTGTATTAGGTGGATATATCTGTATGCTCCGGGTATGGTGATACACACTCCCTATGTGTTTTCTATGGACACATTGTATTAGGTGGATAATAAAAGATCATATTGACGCGTAGTGATACAGACAACCGACAACTTTGAACACGTGACAGAATATGACGACTAATATCTCAGATTATGATCTGTATTTAACGAAAGAAGCCCGTCTGATCTGAGATAAACATGCCGAATGATAGACATGAACTGGACAATACGTGATTTAATAGGAGACCGAGGGGAATGGATATCGGGGAAGTGATTTCTTACATAAAGATAATAACATGCGTCCTGAAATTTCTTTTTAAACCAAGAAAATAGATCATTTCGATTTCAATTAAGGTTCTGTGATACTCGTACTTTATCTGTTTTTGTTTTTTTTATTTTTAAGGACATGTTTCCAATCTCACCCCGGTATTGAGTATTGGGTACACTACCTTCACGGTCGTGTAGTATGAGTTCCTAATGTTAAGCCTATGGAGAAACATACTGGGATGAGATAAAAGATCTAAGGTGGTGGTGGGAGGCCGAAAATTTCGGAAATTCTACGTACATACTTAATGAATGGCCCCTAACAGTCTCTACATATATATAAGTATTTATAACGATTGTTTTGTTATTACTATATCATTATAGTGATTTCTTTGTAAGATATTTTAGAATTTCCCGTAAATAGAGTCATTGGCGTCCTTTCTGTGCATACCGCTTTAAGACATTCTCGCCTGGAGAAGTTCAAAGCTAGAATCAGGAACTCACACAGCCAGATCCCGGAAGTAGAATTAATTAAAAACAGACATGCGCTTTGAAAACAGACAAGTGGCGCCTCAAGCGGGAGAAGTTAAAAACATGGGTTGATCACAAAATCTACTTGAGGAGATCCTCCTGAGACTAATCTGTCGGCTCTGATCACGCGTGGGTGGATTTACAGAGAAGGGGCGGGATTAAAGGTGGGCGGTCAACCCTTTAAGGACGGGTGTCTGCGGCTGAGCTATTCCCTTAAGGACGAGGGTGGTTGTGGCCCACTAGATTCTAGGTCAACTCTCGACTGTAGAACCGTCCCAAGGCGCGAGAAAATATCGTGTAAGGAGGTCAGGGTGAAGGTCGGGGTTTGCTGCAAATGCAGTCATTGGCTACTGGGTCTACTCTATTCCTTATATGGCAGTGAGTGTAATGGGACAACTCCATGCAGGGACGGGTGCTGGTGGCAGTTTGTCCCTCTATGGGGTTGGGCAGTGAGCTCAGTGGTTAAAGTACTGGACTTGTAATCCCAAGGTTGTAGGACTTTGTGGGATTGAGTCTCATTGCAGCCACCTTTCTCCTTCTCATACCATTGTCTATGTGGTGTGGGAAGTCAAAGAACTTTCACCTTGGTAAATGTGTAGGGGTGAGGTTTCCACCTAAATTCATTTCATAGATTTGATCACCACCCTTGTGGTGTAACAGAACCTTGAGAAAGTCTGGTGACAACCGGCAATGGTTAACTGCACGTTAAATCAAACTAACCAACCAAATCCCTTAAGGGTGGCGTCCACCAACCAGACAATGCTAAGACGAGGATCGACAAGAAAGTTCCAATCGGCGCTTGTCGCAGCCTTGTTGCAAGAAGTGGGGCTTTACGATAGTGTTGTCGGCGCATGTTGGGAAGTGCACGCTCCACCAAAATTTCCTATCGTAGACCTTTGTGACATGCTCCCGACACGCCATGACACTCCACAACAAGGATCCAGTCATGGGAAAAACTGAACATGCTCGACATTGTCATAGCCTTGTAGTAGACTCTTGTCGGGAACTGGGGTCCACCAACGACAAGGCCATTAAACATAGGCCAATCGTGGACCTTGTCGGGAAGCCATTGTCATAGCCTTGTCGTGGTTGGTGGACGCCCCCCTTTAAGGACAGGCGCTGGTGGCAGTTCGTCCCTCTAGAGCTGGGCTCATGATATACTTATAATTTACATTTGTAATCGCGTCTTATGAATAGAAATACTAGATATGATGTCATATCTCTATTTTGTAAAGATTTCATGAATATTGCTCTATCATTTCATTGTTACAACATTTTCAAGGCATCATGTGTCTTTAGTGTGGTGATGCCTCCAGCATCATGCGTCTTTAGTGTGGGGATGCCTCCAGGCCTCATGCATCTTTAGTGTGGTGATGCCTCAAAGCATTTTGCAGCCTTAGTGTGGTGATGCCTCCAGGCACCATGCGTCTTTAGTGCGGTGAAGCTTCCAGGCATCATGCATCTTAATGTGGTGATGCCTCCAGGCACCATGTGTCCTTAGTGTAATGATGCCCCCAGGCATCATGTGTCTTTAGTGTGGTGATGCCTCCAGGCATCATGCACCCTTTGTGTGGTGATGCCTCAAAGCATCATGCGTCCTTAAAGGGTTAGCGGGTTTCTGTGGGGTTTACGAGGGGGTCTTGGCGTTATGGTTAGAGCTGCTTTGACTGTAGATGAAGACTAGTGTGACTTGTGTCAGTCAGATCGGGAAGTTCCATTAATCTTCTATGTCCCTGTTGTCAGAGTAAGACATTTCTGATTTCTTTTATCTAGATTAAATGTCACACCATTACCCTTTACGGGTTTCAGAGTAAGATGATTATAAGTCCTGGCGTCTACCTACTATGATCGACATGCATGACCTCCCTATACACTACAATGCATAATGTAAATAGTCATAGACAGTTGGGAACATCGTTTTATCTCAACCCTGGAATAAATGTCCATAGGCTTAACATTAGGAACTCGTTCTCCATGCCCCTCCGAGTATTGCAGTCCGTTCTCCATGGTCTATATTCTGTGTGTCGTCCATTCTGTTAGTGTATACAGGGGTGAGATAAATACAGAAAGCAACTCGTTTTGGTCAAAGAAGTCGTTCTCCAACTCCTTTGAATGCTACGCGATATTCACTTGGCTGTCGCCTCGTTCATGTCACTCTGCATCAAACGTTAAGGTACATCGTAAGGCGTATCGTAGACGATTCGGAGCTCAGTAGACATGGGGCCGTAAGAATGCCATGCTTAGTGCAGGATGAATCTTCTATGCTATGTAAATACTGACTTCACCGTTTATCTCTATTGAGAGATTTTGTAAAGTGGTACTTAGTGCAGTTACTGCGCAGGTGCCTCTAACTTGAACTTAAAAGAGTCGATAATTCTCCATGAAAGACTCCCAAAAGGACGGAGCCTGGTTCAAAGTGAATTTCATAATACTACTTTCACACTCGCTATACATTATACCAGTATGTTGTACCATGACTTGTATTGTAATTGTATGATGTAACCTTTTCGTTCCGTTAGACGCCATTACAGAGTCTGTGGTTGGAAAAAATTTGGCAGTGGGGTTTGCACAAACCCCATGTTTAGAGTTGTTCTGACCGAAAAACTCCATAGGAAATGCGTGGAAATACACGTAGTAACCCCCAAGTGAAGCCGACACGATCGGGCGATGTGCACACATCGAACGCAGCCGGCCGTACAAACGACAACACGGGTCACATGATACTCACGTGACGCGCCGACCAATCAAAACGCTGCAACGGGTATGTTAATGAGGCCGCGGCGTTGTCCGTGGCCCGTTTCCCGCTTCTCTCTATTCCGTGGTCGCTACGTGGTGGGGAAAGAGCTCGTCGATAGGCCCCGTTCAACATATATTGTATTGTAATTGTATGTTCAGTGGTTATCGGGGGTGGTGTGATGGGTCAATGTGCATAATGAGATGAATGATTGTACACGTTACATTCATTCACATGGATATTGATTCATTTTAGTTTACGGCATTATAGACACAGTTTACTTCCCTAAAATAGGTATTCTATATCATTTGTCTAAAATTATCGATACTCTTTATTTTCTAAAGTAGGTTGTACCATGCCTTTTACTGTAATTGTTAGTTCAGTAGTTATATACATTGAGTCTGACTTAAAGTGAATTTCATTATACTACTTACACACTGATTATAAAGTGTACCAGTACCTTGTACCATGACTTGTATTGTAATTATTTGTTCAGTAGCTATATACATTGAGTTTGACTCAAAGTGAATTCCATCATACTACCTACAATGGCTATATGATGTACCAGTAATTTGTACCAGGACTTGTATTGTAATTGTTTAGTAAGTAATTGAATACGATGAGCCTGGTTCAAAGTGAATTTCATTATACTACTTACACACTGCTATACATTATTTATATAGAACGACCTGACCATGCTGTCCAAGTCACAGAACGAGATGGTAATTTACGGTTTGTACGGAACGAGGTATTTATGCAGAGTTCCGTACAAACCGTAAATTATCATCGAGTTCTGTGACTTGTACAAGCATAGTTGGACGTTATATATTTACTATATACCCCAAAAAAAATTAAAATCATTAATTTAATTTTTAACAACCGATATGTTAATAAACGTGTATAGCAAGGTGGTCCATATTTTAGTGTACGGACCAGGGGTCCATACAGTATTATTACGTTAGATGCCGAAACGGTGCGTATTTACAGTATATACGGCATGGGTATATAGTAAACCAGTATATCCTACCATGACTTGTATTGTAATTGTTTGTTCAGTAGCTATATACATTGAGCCTGACTCAAAGTGAATTCCATCATACTACTTACAAACTGATTATACTGTATACCAGTACCTTGTACCATGACTTGTGACTACACACTGAATCTGAAGTGTCATCAACCTCATCACTGCCCCCATATTCTTTAATTACAATTCCTTCCCCTCAGCCATGAATATGCCCATTAGGACAAACAGTGTCTGACTGATCATTGCCATTACTCAAAATTATCTCTTATACAATGCATTAATCTTATTTAGTTATATAAAGACCAAGCGACTCCAGATCAAAAGCAACCAATAGGGTGGAACTATGAATATATCAAAATACCACACTGTAACCAAAATCTATTTTCAATGAACAGAAAAATTGTCTAAGCAAGATATGTATGACGAAACTGATGAACAAAGTTAGATGTCATGAAGTTTGTCTCACCCCCAGTATTTTTGTCCCGTAGGCTCAACTTTGGGAACTCGTTCTCCATGCCGCTACGAGTATTGCAGTCTGTTTTCCATGGTCTGTATTCTGTGTATCGTCCATTCTTTTAGTGTGTACAGGGGTGAGATAAATACAGAAAGCAACTCGTTTTGGTCAAAGAAGTCGTTCTCCAACTCCTTTGAATGCTACGTGATGTTCACTCGGCTGTCGCCTTATTCATATCACTCCGCATCAAACTCATGGAGAACGACGACTTTGACCAAAACTTGTCGGTTTCTTCTTTGATCTTATCGCGAATATGCGCGGAAGTTGAAGAACAATTTAGCATTTTGACCTCATCTTGCTGACACTTGCCCCTCCCCTGCATGGTGGGGTTGGTGCCGCATATTGCCAGGCCTTTCTGGTCGCACTTGGCATAATTTCTTTTCGACTTTTGCTCACAAGGATTGGCAAAGGTCGCTGGCAGTAGAATGTCACAAAGTTAATACATTTTCAGAGTGTTTCTGACAATCACACTTTGAGGATAGAATATACTTACTTGGCGATCATATCTGCGAATATGATCAAATGCATTTTATTATTATTACTGCTGAAGCATATATATATATGTATATACATCAGAAATGTGTTGTTGCTTCGATAAATGATCCACATTTAGGTCAGTCAATAAAATGCGACAGACATAAATAAAAAAAATAAATGAAAGTGAGAACTGCGGAAAAATCGGAAATCTAAAACTTGTTAAAAAAAGTATCTATAACACCACAGATTGAAGATCAAGTAATACAATATCAATTCTTTCTTAAAAGAAACTGCTAAACAAAGTTAGATGCCATGATGCTACATTCCCCCAAATATACGCACAGAACTTGAAGACCATTGCATCATTTTGATAACTTGACAAACTTTGACCTCCTCTTGCTGACACTTCTCCGTTACAATCTCCGCTCCCCTGTGAGGTGACTGCACCGTCCGTGGGATTCTGGTGAAGTCTGAGAAGTTATTCCGACCACATCCTCTCCCCTCACGTCAGCAGGTCGACCACCTTTCTCTGTGAAGCCCAGGAGAGTCGAGCTGTGAATGGGAATCTGTGAAGACAAGGACTGGGGTGGGGAGCGGGGTGGGGAGCGGGGTGTAGACGGGGGCGGGGACGGGGCCGGGCACTGACAGATTACTCACAAAGGTGGAGACGTGAGGCAAATGACGGCAACCGGTCAGTGGGAGGGGAGAGGGGAGAGAGGGGAGAGTGGGTGAGGGGTGGTGCTAGAGCTAAAGATAGTGGTGTGTGGTGGTGGTGGGGGGGGGGGGGGGGGGTCTGGTGACTGAGGGGTGGTGTGGTGTGTGGTGTGTGGTATGTGGTGGTGTGTGGTGGTGGTGTGTGGTGTGTGTTGTGTGTATATTTGGTGGTGTGTGGTGTGGTGGGTGTGTGGTGTGTGGTATGTGGTGGTGTGTGGTGGTGGTGTGTGGTGTGTGTTGTGTGTATATTTGGTGGTGTGTGGTGTGGTGGGTGTGTGGTGTATGGTATGTGGTGGTGTGTGGTGGTGGTGTGTGGTGTGTGTTGTGTGTATATTTGGTGGTGTGTGGTGTGGTGGGTGTGTGGTGTGTGGTATGTGGTGGTGTGTGGTGGTGGTGTGTGGTGTGTGTTGTGTGTATATTTGGTGGTGTGTGGTGTGGTGGGTGTGTGGTGTGTGGTATGTGGTGATGTGGGGTGTGTGTGGGGTGTGTGTGGGGTGTGGTGTGGTGTGTGGTGTGTGGGTGGTGTGTGTGGTGGGTGGTGTGTGGTGGTGGAAGTGGTGAGGGAGGTGTGTGGTGTGTGTGGTGCGTGGTATGTGGTGATGTGGGGTGTGTGCAGTGTGTGGTGTGTGGTGTGTAGTGGTGGCTGTGTGGTAGGTGGTGGTGTAGTGGTGTGGTGTGGTGTGGTGTGGTGTGGTGTGGTGGTGTGGTGTGGTGTGGTGTGGTGTGGCAACAACCCCATAGAAACCAATAACAAGCCTTACACTTTTGTAGGCAATTGGTTCTATAGCATTTACGAAGGTACACAGTTATCATACTCGATATTTACTTCATTCCTATGCTCCAGTCTGAGTCAACAAATATTATTATATTACATGAAGATTTGCGAGAATCTTTTTTGTTCTTATATTATTCATCATTGTCCTAAAAGATAATTCTGGCTGGTTTCCTTGGCTGCAGTTCGATATATTGAGATGAGTGGGGTGAGGGGAACAGGGATGTTCTTCCTATTTGACAGATGGGTCAAGTTTTCTTCGTGCTACGACTTGTTTATTACAAAGTAGATTTTCCGATACCCAGAAAGAATGGGGATGGATTGTTGATGGGAAAGTCAGTAGACCAACTTTTTGCCAATATGCAAACGGTCGATTGCTGTGTAACGCCATTTCGCAGTTTCAAACAAAAGACTATTCCGAGAGGTACTCTATAATATCTTTTTATTCATTTGCTGAACTTACACTTCCCATTTTATGTGTATTTCAGTGTTAGTTTTCTTCACATGAACTATATATGTTGCCTCAAGATTGGATCAGACTGTCAGCTTGCTGCATAGATGTCATCCCCAGCAGTGGTAGATTTACTGCTATATCAAAGACCAGTCCTTCTCATACCATGTCTATGTGGTGTGGTGTACAGCCACCTTTCTCCTTCATCCCTAGCCGTGGTAGATTTACTGCGATATCAAAGGCCGGTCCTTCTCATACCATGTCTATGTGGTGTGGTGTACAGTCACCTTTCTCCTTCGTCCCTAGCAGAGGTAGATTTACTGCTATATCAAAGGCCGGTCCTTCTCATACCATGTATATGTGGTGTGGTGTACAGTCACCTTTCTCCTTCGTCCCTAGCAGTGGTAGATTTACTGCTATATCAAAGGCCAGTCCTTCTTATACCATGTCTATGTGGTGTGGTGTACAGCCACCTTTTTCCTTCATCCCTAGCAGTGGTAGATTTACTGCTATATCAAAGGCGAGTCCTTCTCATACCATGTCTATGTGGTATGGTGTACAGCCATCTTTCTCCTTCATCCCCAGCAGTGGTAGATTTACTGCTATATCAAAGGCCAGTCCTTCTCATACCATGTCTATATGGTGTGGTGTACAGCCACCTTTCTCCTTCACCCTCAGCAGTGGTAGACTTACTGCTATATCAAAGACCAGTCCTTCTCATACCATGTCTATGTGGTGTGGTGTACAGCCATCTTTCTCCTTCATCCCCAGCAGTGGTAGATTTACTGCTATATCAAAGACCAGTCCTTCTCGTACCATGTCTACATTAGACGACTAAATATGTGGCAACTGTAGATCGTTAAGCCGGTGGTGGGAGTGTCCACCGCAAAAGTCGTCAACCTCAGAATGTACCCGGGCGTTTACACTGGCGACTATAAATTTTCACAGGCCCTCTTGAGTAATTCAGGCCCCCTTGAAATAGTCGCGGGCATCAGAGCATGTCCAAAAGTCGTCAGGTGGTGCCTAATTGTATAATCTGATATAGCCAGACGATCTGCAGTCGCAACCCGACTGGTGTTTACATTAGACGATTTCTATCATTTTATTGCTGAAGGTCGTCAGAAGGTGCAAAATGCCAGAATCGCCGGTGTGCTGCGAGATTAGTTTATCCCGGGAAAAAATGGTAATTATCGCCCACCCAATACATGCATGCATCTAGACACGTTCTCACAGACTCTTGGACGTACTACTATTTTGATGTGATTATTTTAATGTAAATAAATGAAAAGAATAGTATTTAGACATGAAAATTACATGTCGTGATATGTCATGATATACTTAGTTTTGGCAAATTGTTCACTCTCCAATCGTGGACTTCAACACTGCGCATGTTCGCGCATGCGCACAAGATACTAGTGGGCGATAATTACCATTTTTCCCAGGGTAACCAAATCGTCTAGGGGCCATCCATAAAATATGTACGCAGAATTTCTTAAATTTTGGACCCCCCTATCCCCCCTCCTGATCTTGTTCGCAATAGAACAAAGAGGGAGCATACGCAAAATTTTCAAAATTTGTGACACCCCCCCCCCCCCCCCCCCTCAGTGCGTACATACTTTATGGATGGTCCCCTAGTGTAAACGCCGGGTGAGGGTGTTTCTAACTAGCTGCTGGGCTTCACTTAGGGCCGACATCTAGGAGGGAAGTTTACAAGTCAAATTAAGCGTTATTGACTTAGGGGGCCATTTGCAGGGGACTGGCTGAGGTTTATTACCGTAATGACGGTAATGAGAGAGCAGAGAGATTACGTGTAAACCCAGTTCTCCTCCACTGTCTAATGACGCCACAGTGCCGCTAAAAAGTTACACACCCACCCTCCTCCTCCCAGTGTCTATAGTCTGCTTCGTTACAGCCAAACGCCCATCTACCGATTTCGGAACATTTATGTACCTTTGTCGGCGACAAACGGACGGTAATTTGTCTCAGCCAAGGCATCCTAACAGAGTCAGCCGTAGTCGGTAGATGTAGGACAGCTAGGCAAGGGTGAGCCAACGATTAGTGAACCACCTCCTTCAGATGTCCTTTTATCGCCGACAAGTTGTGGTATCTATGTTCCAAAATCGCTGGTGAAACATGTTGATAAATCTTGTCGCCGACACCGGAACGTTGGTTAATGTGGCTTGATTGGGTGGTCGGCACGGGCCGAGGTATTACGTAATTTACCTGTGACAAGTTCAACGACTCCTATACGATTTGCGAACTAATCGTTCAACCCTGAATCGGTAGATGGGCATTGGGCTTAAGTGGGATTCGCACGGTGAGATACGCCTGTATGTATACTGACATAAATGTACACATAGGTATCACCACTGTTGTATCTCACCCCTGGAATTAATGTCCATAGGCTTAACATTGGGAACATGTTTTCCATGCCCCTACGAGTATTACAGTTCATTCTCCATGGTCTATATCCTGTGCGTCATCCATTCTGTTAGTGTGTACAGAGAACTTTGACCAAAATCTGTTGGTTTCTTCTTTAATTGTTACACAAGTCCGTATTATATAGAAAATCCAATCTTATATTACTAATTTTTAGCATGTACTTTTTGAAACGTACATGCTACTGTCGTCAGCCTAAATGAGTACTTCATGGGTAGCGCTGACATTGTACACTGCCAAGTACACCTTATGTCTGAGACAAGTCCTGCTGAGATTCATATACCTCACAAGGATGTTTGTCTGAGACAAATCATACTGAGATTCATATACCTCACAGGGTGTTTGTCTGAGACAAATCCTGCTGAGATTCATATACCCCACAGGGTGTTTGTCTGAAACAAATCCTGCTGAGATTCATGTACCTCACAGGGTGTTTGTCTGAGACAAATCCTGCTGACATTCATGTACCACATAGGGTGTTTGTCGGAGACAAATCCCACTGAGATTCATACACCTCACAGGGTGTTTGTCTAAGACAAACCCTGCTTAGATTCATGTACCTCACAGGGCGTTTGTCTGAGACAAATCCTGCTGAGATTCATATACCTCACAAGGATGTTTGTCTGAGACAAATCCTGCTGAGATTCATGTACCTCACAGGGTGTTTATCTGAGACAAATCCTGCTGGGATCCATGTACCTCACAGGGTGTTTTTCTAAGACAAATCCTGCAAAGATTCATGTACCTCACAGGGTGTTTGTCTGAGACAAATCCTGCTGAGATTCATGTACCTCACAGGGTGTTCGTCTAAGACAAACCCTGCTTAGATTCATGTACCTTACAGGGTGTTTATCTGAGACACATCCTGCTGAGATTCGAACACAATCTCTTCGTCTAAATGTTACGGTTTAGGATATGTTTCCCCTCCAATTGTTGGCGATATCTACCCTAAAAAGGTACATAACTGATGGGATTTTGAACACTGTGAGGTACATGAATCCCATCATGTGAATTCCACTTTAGGTGCTTGAAGTGAGATCCTTATGTTTTCTGCGGCAAAAGAAACTTTCATGATGAAAGTTGCAAATGTTCTATCTGACCGATATTGATAATATAAGGGATAATTGATATATATATTATATATATATTAGGTATTTCGGGAACGATTGATATCCATGATATAGACTGAGTATTCATCATTTTTATTATCCATCGTATACAAAGCCCCCATTAAGAATGTAAGGGAACTCAGTAAACCACGACCGAATGTATAAAACCTGTCAGATACCATAACTGTGGTATACGGATTCACATCTGTGGTATACGGGCTCAAAACCGTGGTATACGGGGAAAAAAGTCCCTTTGTACTATAGAGCAAAGAAATAGTCCCTATTGTTATGCCCTTTGATATGGAAATTACTGGGTTTAATTTATTCGAAAATATGGATTATAAATACCTGAAACGATGGTTATGTGGACAGGCGGCTCTGTAAACCACTCGCTAGCGCTCGCGTATTACTACGCGTCAACCCCTCGTGGTTTACGGCCGCCTGTCCACAATACCATCGATTATTGTCTATAGATTTAACATATTTTGAAACCTTTATACTTAAAAACATTGATGGCACCCACTTAATGAGGGCTTGTGTCAATAAATCATAATGAAATTCCAGCTTAATAAAATGAAAATGAAAATCTATGAAAATAAGAATCTGGGGTTTGTTGGTTATGTGAGTCTAACCCAAAAAATTAATTCTTTATAAAGGTTTTTGATTTTCTTAATTTAGGTACTTTTGATTGGCAGGTTGGAGAGAAAGTTTAGATTAATCGCATTTGTGGCATGCTTGAGTCAACTAATAATAATCGAAAACTTTCTTCTCCATGGTTAAACGATGAAAAACTTAGTAAGGGCTTCTGTCAAATTCGTTAATGAAATCTGGTGTATAAAAAGTATGAAGTGTTCAGAGAGAAGTTGACCCTGAGACACAACAATGAATTCTAAATGTAACATGAACTCGCAAAGTCAGGCACCTGTCGCAGTGTATCAAACATCACTATGACATGAAGAAATATACATCATTACTATATACCCATGCCGTATATACTGTAAATACGCACCGTGTCGGTATATGACGTAAAAATACTGTACGGACCGCTGGTCCGTACACTAAAATACAGACCACCTTGCCATACACGTTTATTAACATATCTGTTGTTAAAAATTAAATTAATGATTTTTTTTTTTAATTTCGGGTATATAGTAAATATATAACGTCCAACCATGCTTGTACAAGTCACAGAACTCGATGATAATTTACGATTTGTACGGAACTCGGCATTTATTCAGGACGTTCTATATAAGTACTATCATTGCCAGAATTGATATGAAAATAACATATATATATATATATATGACTAACTACTCAAAATTATGCTAAATGTGATATTAGATTTTTTTATCAAAAAGAGCATTGCACTCATATACTCAGAGTAAAAAATTACATTGGAACTTAAGGTACAAGTGTTCACTCCCTCGATGGACAATTGAAATCCTAAAGCCCAATGCCCATCTACTGATTAAGGGTTGAACGATTAGTTTACAAATCGTATAGGAGTCGGCAAACTTGTCGCAGGCAAATTACGTAACCCAATCAAGCCCCATTTACCAACGTTCCGTTGTTGGTGACTAGATTTATCAACATGTCGTTAAACCTTTTGCCACCGGTTTGTCCGTAGCAAAAGGACATCTGAATGAGGTGGTTCACTAATCGGTGGCTAACCCTTGCCTAGCTGTCCTACATCTACCGACTACGGCCGACTCCGTTAGGTTGCCTTGGCTGAGACAAATTACCGTCAGTTTCTCGCCGACAAACATACATAAATGCTCTGAAATCGGTAGATGGGCATTGGGCTTTAGGCAACATGCACACCGTTTCACCGCCTAACGTAGAAATACCGTACGGAACACTGTTCCATACGGCAAAATACGGAACACTGTTCCGTATGCGTCAATAAAAACATTAGTTAATATCAGCCAAATTAAGTTCATTATTTTATTGATTATGGGTTTAGAGTAAATATATAATGACAAGCTTTTTACAAGCTTCAAACTCAATGATAATTTACGGTTCTTAAACGCCTCGTTCTGTACTAACCATAAATCATCATCTCGTTTTGTACCTTGTACAGTCAAGTATGGACATTCTACATATTACTATATACCTGTGAGCGAATGTCTATGAAATACTGCCCGCTGCTAGGGGTGTAGTATAAATAATGTTCACGCCCGCTGTATCAGTGGGCCGTAGTGAATCACGGGGTGTGCACTGTGGAGCAGAAAAGTTTATAAAACATTTATAAACGAGTAGGAGGTATATATTATTATATACCTGTGTCCAAATGTCTATTAAATACTGCCCGCTGCTAGGGGTGCAGTAATAGTTATGTTCGTGCCTGCTGTGACTGTAACTTTATAAGTCATTAAAATGAAGTTTTTAATTTTCTTAAGGTATATAATAATAAGCAAACATCCTGACTGTGAGCAAAACTTTTACTGTTGTCAGTCATTTTTGTTTTTTTGTACGGCCTTCCGCTTAGGGCATCAGGCCGTACAAAAAACCAAAAATGACCACGAACAATAAAAATTTCGCCCACAGTAAGGACGTTTCCTAATAGTAATAAGAAAACATGGAGACTGAGCCCGTACAGATGACTATTCTCGGTCATTTGATGAATAATTCGGCCCTCCCACCTGCGGCGTCAGGCCGTATCTTTTTCATCAAAATTTGACCTCGAACGGCCATCCTTACGGGCTCAGTAACCACGTTTTCTCATAATGACACTCAGCTGCCATAGAGTATGACTGACTTTGTGGGGTCACTGCACAACCATGTGAGACTAGATTGATGGTACCCCTTGTCATTGAGCCTGCCTTTCTCAGCCATACCCCAGCTCTGGAGTGGAGCTTTTTCTGGATGATTCTAAGAGATTAATGCATAAAAGCTGTCAGAGAAATGAATCCTGATGACAACTGCCATTAGCCTCATTGGTTTTCTGAAGTCAGGCCGCTTGCTGAGGGCAATCGGGTAAAAAGATTACACTTAGAAAGGGATGGGTGAGGATCGCTTCTTAAGTCAAACTCCTCATTGTGACTGTGAATCTGTAGTCCAATAGCTCATAAAGCTATTTACCATCGACTGACGGGGTGGGGAGTTATCTCAGTGGTTAAGGCATTGGATTCATAATCCCAAGGTTGTGGGGCTTTGTGGGTTCAAATCCCACTGCAGCCACTCTTCTCCTTCATTCCCAGCAGTGGTAGATTTCATTCCTTCTCATACTATGTCTATGTGGTGTGGTGTACAGTCACCTTTCTCCATCATCTCCAGCAGTGGTAGATTTACTGCTATATCAAAGGCCAGTCCGTCTCATACCATGTCTATGTTATGTGGTGTACAGTCACCTTTCTCCTTCACTCCCAGCAGTGGTAGATTTACTGTTATATCAAAGGCCAGTCCTTCTCATACCATGTCTATGTGGTGTGGTGTACAGCCACCTTTCTCCTTCATCTCCAGCAGTGGTAGATTTATTGCTATATCAAAGGCCAGTCCTTCTCATACCATGTCTATGTGGTGTGGTGTACAGCTACCTTTCTCCATCATCTCCACCAGTGGTAGATTTATTGCTATATCAAAGGCCAGTCCTTTTCATACCATGTCTATGTGGTGTGGTGTACAGCCACCTTTCTCCTTCATCCCCAGCACTGGTAGATTTACTGCTATATCAAAGACCAGTCCTTTTCATACCATGTCTATGTGGTGTGGGAACTTAAAGAAATCTCACCTCCGTAAATATGTAGGGGTGAGATTTCTACCTAAATTCATTACATAGATTCAATCACCACCCTGTGGTGTAAAAGAACCTTGAGAAAGTCTGGTGAGAACCTCTAATGGTTAACTGGACGTTAAATCAAACCAAACAACCAACCATTGGTGGATGAAAACTGTACCAAGCTCAGTGGCTAAGTGGTAGGGGTGTTCGCCTCGAGCATGGGAGGTCGTGGGTTCAAACCCCGGTCGGGTCATACCAAAGACTTACACAAAAATGGTACCCACTGCCCATTCGACTTAACGCCCGCCATTAGAATGTGGAGTAGGGGGCTAGGGCCCGAGTGGTAGAACGGCTGTATCAGAATTAGGTGATTGTACACACAATATTCTCTTGATAAAAATTGCTTAAAAGGAAAAGTACAAAATGTATTGAGTTCTTCGTGGAGTTAGTTGCTGGTGGCCAACGACTACACGTCGGTATCTAAAGATCAGTGAGGGTACCGTGTATGCCTTGTTTCTGCCACATTTGACAGGTCCATACCGACAGAACTGTCCTCCAAACACAATGACCATCACCGATGATTTCAAATGCCTGAGATTCCGTCGGTCATCGACCAAGTCAGTCAGTGGTGGCCTTGTTGCATAATCTATCCACAATTAGTTACACAAACTGGAGGAGATTACTTTTATAATCCCTGTTGATCTTATCAGAGCAGACACATCCTGCTTGTGCCTCGCCTCGTCCTGGTGATTTGTTCCAGGATTCTTTATTTTTTGCCTTCTATATCATTCGTACTTTACACCTTAGCCACGGTCTGGGTATTCCTATATACCTATGAGCGAACAATCTATGATTACTTAACGCTGCTGGGGGTGGAATAACTTTTGTTTACTGCCCAGGTTGATGTTTACTGCCCAGTTTGACGTTTACTGCCTAGGTTGACGTTTACTGCCTAGGTTGACGTTTACTGCCCTGGTTGACGATTACTGCCCAGGTTGACGTTTACTGCCCAGGTTGACGTTTACTGCCCAGGTTGACGATTACTGCCCAGGTTGACGTTTACTGCCCAGGTTGACGTTTAATGCTCAGGTTGACGTTTAATGCCCAGGTTGAAGTTTACTGCCCAGGTTGACGTTTACTGCCCAGGTTGATGTTTACTGCCCAGGTTGATGTTTACTGCCCAGGTTGACGTTTACTGCCCAGGTTGACGTTCAGAGACGTTCGGTTTTTATCGATATTAGCCGACAATTGAAGGTATATAGGAATAGGGAAACCACGTACCGGCGGGAAAGTTACGAATATTTTTCTATATTTTATTTATTTATTTGATAACTGCAACAAATCATATAGAAAGCAGGATCGTACGTCCTCATACCGGCACAGTATGGTGGTACGTGTCAAATACCATTTGCACAGCAGATGTTGGCATTTACAGCATTTTCTGGTTTAGGTATATAATACGCTTGACAGAATACATGCATTCATCCCAATTACATTTAAAAAGCCACTTTGCAGTCTACAGTAATCCAATCCAGAGATATGGAATGACTTAAAGACTAAGCCCGCTCTCCTTAATCTATCCATCTACAAATAATGTGATTAAAAAAAAAGAAAAAATACACATAAATCACGACTTAAAGTTAGCTTAGAAACTGCCGCTATCTCCTGAGAGCGATCTTGTTATCCATTGTTGGTCGATGTTGTTTTTTTGGGGGTTTTTTTTAGACTTTTATTTCGGGAATTGTTAAATTTATGTATCAGCGTTAATGGCAGTAAAACAGACTGATGCTACGACCAGACTTGGGATTAGTCTAATGAGATTTTTTGTTTTAATGATCTGAGTAGAATAGAGCTACTCTAGATAGGGACTGGCTCAGTTAAGATTTTGCGTAAAAGTCCATGTCTTACGCAAAACCCCGACGGGACGAAATAAATTACAAAAACATGTGTAAAAACCAGGGGGGAAGACACAAGGCAGCTAGGACTACATTTAATGGAGAGAATGTATGCTAACTGATGCCCCCATCTACCGATTAAGGGTTGAAAGATTAGTTTGCAAATCGTATGCGAGTCGGTGAACTTGTCGCAGGCAAATAACGTAACCGTTCGCTCGACCCGCGGACATCGAGGAGAGGGGGTGGTGAGTATTAGCCCTAAGCAAATCGGTCTACACTTACCGATTTTGGAACATGGAAACCACAACTTGTCTGCGATAAAAGGACATCTGAAGGAGGTGTGCCGACTCCGTTGGGTCGCCTAAAGCCCAATGCCTATCTACCAATTTCGGAACATTCATGTACCTTTGTCAGCGACAAACGGACAGTAATTTGTCTCAGCCAAGGCATCCTAACGGAGTCGGCCGTAGTCCGTAGATGTAGGACAGCTAGGCAAGGGTAAGCCACCGATTAGTAGACAGATTTGCTTAGGACTAATATCCACCACCCCCATCTCCTCAATGTCCACAGATCGAGCGAAGAGTTACGTAATTTGCCTGCGACAAGTTCACCAACTTCTATACGATTTGTAAACTAATCGCCCAACCCTGAATCGGTAGATGGGCATCAGGCTTAAAGGGTTGAACGATTAGTTTGCAAATCGAATGGGAGTCGGTGAACTTGTCGCAGGCAAATAACGTAACTGTTCACTTGACCGGCGGACATCGAGGAGAGGGGGTGATGGGTATTATTAGTCCTAAGCAAATCAGTCTACACTTACCGATTTTGGAACATGGAAACCACAACTTGTCGGCAACAAAAGGACATCTGAAGGAGGTGGTTCACTTATTGGTGGCTCACCCTTGCCTAGCTGTCCTCCATCTACCGACTACGGCCGACTCGATTACCATGCCTTAGCGGAGACAAATTACCGTCCGTTTGTCGCCGACAAAGGGACATAGATGTTCCGAAATTGGTAGATGTGCATTGGGCTTAAATCTAAAAACAGGTCAGCTAAGGCCACACACAAAAATCATAAAAGTTATGTATATTTGGTATCACATTAAAGCTCCTGATGTCTGGAATGCATTCAATGTGGTATCATGTGTATCTAAAACCTCGGTATTCATATCTCTCTTCATACAGCCTACACAACCAATACAGGACATAAATAAGGCCACTCAAAAATAAAACTTGTTTCTCATCACCGCGCGCATCAGAAGAAACAATTTTTAAAGATTTGGTTTTTTTTGGTTTTTTTTTAAATAGATGAACCTTGGTAGAAATTATGAAAGGTATGTGTATTTAGTATCAAATTAAGCTCATGATGTCAGGGATGCATTAAATGTATAGCCAGTAAAAATCTGGAAACCCAGCGTAAGCAGCCACTTTGGCCCGGATCGGAGGGTGTCCGCTTATGCGGGGTTTTACTGTATGTTTGCCATCTCTGATATAGCAACAACAAAAAAAAGCGCCCTCCTCATATTTTTCATGGCTTGGTGATGAGAAACAAGTTTGCTTTTTTTAGTGGCCTAAGTGTCTGAAACCTATTAATGACACTTTAAATGCCATCTTTGATCCAACAAAAGAAAAAAAGGTGCTCTCATCATATTCCTTACTCATGGCTTTGTGATGAGAAACGATTTTTTTGTGGCCTAAAGTGCTGATCGACACGAAAATTATATCGCAACAAGAGAGTTATCTCACTTAATACCTCTCAACAGTTGTTCTGTTAACCCTTTCTGGCAGGGCAATGCCATATGGCATTCCCCTGGCCAGGGCCGGACAATGCCATATGGCATTCCCGGAATGGATGAACCACTCTGTATTTGTTCCTTTGTAACCTTTTGAAAAATTATCGCAGAATCATAAAAAAATACATGAGATATTATGCTTAATGTTGCCAGTAGGTCATTAAAATATCGAAAAGTTCTAATAAAAAATACATATTTACTGAAAATTTGTAATTTGTAATTTCTTTTGATAATATTGACAACAAAAGCCGCTCATTCAAAGGCCACAATTGGTTCTGGTGCCTGCTATAGTATGGGTACATGGTGAATGATGTGTGGCTCTTGAAGGGTTAATCTGTCAGGGAGCATGTTGTATCCTCATCTTTGTCTGGGAGATTCAGTCTCGGTTCATTCTAGATCACAATCCATCTGGAATCTTAAGCCTTGGGAATACTTTCTCCTGGTCATTGGTTACATCAACGAGCTAAGTCTGTTCTCCTTCATTATGTCTTTGTTTCTTGTATTGAATAATTTATCTTTCCGAATATAAGAGGTTTGTTAGTAATGCAGTAACGACTACCGGGTGAATTTTGTTTAAACCAAAGTTATTGAGTAGGGGATTCTCCCATTGCTTGTACTCTCCCCCTAATGCTTGGAGGTTTTTTTGTGCAATTATTTTTTTTTTTTTTTTTCTTTTACAGCATGCGTTTCAGTTTTAGTTTTTTTTACCCTCTTCCCCTCAGAGACATCGTACTTGGAGTTATCTTGTTTCATCCATTTTTGCTTTCCTAAGCTAATAGTTTTCGATCTTCGGTCTGGTTATCCAATTGCCATTCGAAGTACAACTTGCGCAAGATGACCTGGGGCCCGTTTAATAGTTGTTGCTAGCCGAGTGCAGTAAGAAGCAGACCTGACCGGAGTGCGATAAACACTCACACTACTAACTCGAGTTCAGTTTAGCATTTACCCTACACCGTCTCCAAGGCTTTAGATTACTAATGAGCCATTTTAGTTCTTTCAAATTGCTCGAGCGCGTGATGTTTGCTGCAGCCAAATTGCCAAGTAAGGCCAAAGGTTGTCAATAATTCATAGACCGCATTAGTGTGACGTCGCTCACGTTCTGGCCTCTGATTGGTCAATTTTATTTATTACCCTCGTGTAATAGATAACACTTTACTGTATGGTCACCTGAATACAATGTCACGCAAATGGCATTTTTATTAGGGGTAGGATAAAGTCGGAAGCACCACTGACAGACTTTTAGGGTAAATCAAAAAAATCTCCACCTATTTCGTCGGCCAATGGAAACGGGCGATTCCGGAGATTTTTATTTTTTTTTGTTTAAGAGCATTAATTAGCAGTCATTATATGTACATCAAGATTTACAGGTTCATCAAACTGGACCTAGCTACAACAAAGTCATGTTTTAGGAGGCCATATCAGCATTGCCTTAGCAGTTGCTGGTTTTCATATGCCTGCCTTATGAGATATATTTATCCTGCAAAGCACAGTATGAACATTTAAAAATTTAACACATAAAACTTAGATTTTTCATTTCCGTGAGCTTTAAACGCAATTCATCAGATACATCATATTTATAGCTTTTATACCAAAAAGGTTTCAGATCGAGATTAAATTTAACATGGTAGTTTTTGTAATTTAAGATCGCTGCAGTTTCTCGCTTGGTGTGTCCCCAGCATTATTATTACGACCACCTACTCACAAAACCATCGGTTATTATGTATAAAACCAAAAGTTGTCACCACTCTTAAGAATCACGACAAGTGCACGCTAACCAATCAGTATATGTCATTACGAACATACAGTATACATTATAAGTATACATCTTGTTAGATATCCTCTGAATGAGAGACAAAATCGAAAATAGAATCGGAACCAGAATCTGGCCAGACATTGTTGGATTTTTTTTTTCATTTGAGCTTTACTCGACTTATCTGAAATGACATCAGTTCTTCCTCCGGTTCTTTGTTGCTCACACATATTGCTCGGGTAGATTCTACGGATGACGAAGCATTTTCTCGCCTAGGCTTCACGTGAATGGCAACTCCCCCATTTATCGCTCACCGACTTCTAAACACGACTAATTATCGCTCACTGCAATCACATCAGCGTCTTATCGACCTGCGCAGAAAGGACGCTTTTCAGGCGAGTTCTGCGCAGCCGCTGGAATTTCTCCGCTAGATGGCGTCGTGAAAAGGAGATTCTCTGAAATTAAGTTCAGTCTTCCTCTACTGCACCAGGCTCTTCCAGGCTTGTACAAAAGGGAGCTTAAAGTCAGCGGAGGATGGAAACTGGTTCTTCTCTAATACGCAGCCAAGTTGTCCGCGTCCTGGAAATCCTTGAAAGGGTTAAGCCAATCGGCAGTAATTCCCCTTTTATCGCTCAGTGCGTGGAAGTGGGATGATATTGTCGTGTATGTATGAGGGATGATTCATTTTAGACCCCGCGTGTTATGGAGGGAGGGAGGATGTAAATGACGAGTCCATAATCAGTAAGAAAGGAAAATCCAGTTTAACGCAAGGATCGAATAAGCAATATTTATATCTCACCGGTATTTTTCTTCGTAGGCTTAACGTTAGGAACTCGTACTCCACGGCCGTGAAGGTCAGGGGCGTCAGAACGTTTTGAAAGTGGGGGGGCGAACTGAAAAATTGCTGACTTTTTTCTTAGTATGAAGACATCCTTCGACATTCGCCTGGGGGTCGTTGCATAAACCGGGAACGATAATACACTTACATTTTGGTGAAGAACGAAAGTAGAACGAAAATACAACGTAACATTTTTCCTCGTGTTGCACAAAACACATTGTTGTGTTATTGTTCGTATACCGACACAACGAAAGTAACAACGAATGATAAATGTAAAAGTAGGCAGGGTGCCCGGAGGACCCCGGTTGACCCCGGGGAATCCCGGGAATTCCCGGGAGACACCGTCAATGACGTCACATGTCATGAGATGTTCAAAACATTTCTAACTTTTAGAGAAAATGGCTGTTGTGTCATGAATAACAGGCCGATTTTTATAAACAAATCGTCGTTAGAAAGCTAAGACTTTTTGCGGGCTGGGCGCGGGCTGGGCGCGGGCCGGGCGTGGGCTGGGCCGGGCGCGAGCTGGGCCGAATGCGGGCCAGGCCCGGTGTTTCTGGCTTAACGCCATAGAAGTGATCAAGTTTATGTAGGAATCCTACGCAATATTTACCGAGGTGTTTAGAATACATGTAGGAGGGCCGGGACAGGTGCGGGCCGGGCCTAGACGGGTGCGGGCCGGGCCCGGTGTAAAACCGGGCGGTAGATTAAACAGAGCCGGGTGTAAAACCGGGCCGGGGCCCAAATTGTGACGGGGACCAAACCAGGCCGGGGACCAGACCAGGCCGGGGACCAAACCGGGCCAGGGATCAAACCGGGCCGTATGCGGCCAGGCTGTGTGCGGCCGGGCTGGGTGTGGCCGCGCCGGACTGAACCGGGCCGGGCCGGGGATCGGACAGGGCCGGGCCGTGAACCGGGCCGGGCTGCAAACTGGGCCCGGGATCAAACCGGGTCCGTGCCTGGTGCGGGGTCCGTGCCTGGTGCGGGGTCCGTGCCTGGTGCGGGATCAAACGGAGCCGGGGATCAAACGGAGCCGGGGATCGAACCGGGCCGGGGATCGAACCGGGCCGGGGATCGAACCGGGCCGGGGATCGAACCGGGCCGGGGATCGAACCGGGCCGGGGATCGAACCGGGCCGGGGATAGAACCGGGCCGGGGATAGAACCGGGCCCGGGATCGAACCGGGCCCGGGATCGAACCGGGCCCGGGATCGAACCGGGCCCGGGATCGAACCGGGCCCGGGATCGAACCGGGCCCGGGATCGAACCGGGCCCGGGATCGAACCGGGCCCGGGATCGAACCGGGCCCGGGATCGAACCGGGCCCGGGATCGAACCGGGCCCGGGATCGAACCGGGCCCGGGATCGAACCGGGCCCGGGATCGAACCGGGCCCGGGATCGAACCGGGCCCGGGATCGAACCGGGCCCGGGATCGAACCGGGCCCGGGATCGAACCGGGCCCGGTTCAAATTTAAAAATCACCAGGTGGCGCCACCGTGGATTGTAGGATATGTCTTTAATTGATCCATTATTTCTTTGTTAAAAACAACTTTGTAATTGTTTTTGATTTGATGTCTTGAGGCATCATTCGGCCTGGGCCGGTTGATGCCTCAAGGCATCATTCGGCCTAGGCCGATCGCCCCAATAGGGCTATCAACCAATGGGACGATCGGTCGATGGGACGATCGGTCAATGGGACAATCAGTCAATGGGACGATCAACCAATGGGACGATCAACCAATGGGACGATCAACCAATGGGACGATCAACCAATGGGACGATCAGTCAATGGGATGATCGGTCAATGGGATGATCAGTCAATGGGACGATCAGTCAATGGGACGATCGGTCAATGGGATAATCAGTCATTGGGACGATCGGTCATTGGGATCACCTGTCAGTGGGATGATAAGTCAGTGGGATGATCAGTCAGTGGGATGATCAGTCAGTGGGATGATCAGTCAGTGGCACAATCAGTCAATTGGTCGATCAGTCAGTCAGTCCATCCATCAGTTATTGGTTGGGTCAGTGTCAAGTTAATTGGTCAGTGGGATGATCGGTCGGTTGATCAATCCGTCAATGAGTCGATTGATCGTTTCGTGGGTCAGTCGGTGGGTCAATCGGTCAATGGGACGATAGGTCAATGGGACAATAGGTCAATGGGATGATCGGTCAATGGGACGATCAACCAATGGGACGATGGGTCAATGGGACGATGGGTCAATGGGACGATGGGTCAATGGGATGATCGGTCAATGGGACGATCGGTCAATGGGACGATCAGTCAATGGGACAATCGGTCAATGGGATGATTGGTCAATGGGTCGATCAGTCAATGGGTCGATCAGTCAATGGGACAAACCGGACGGCTGCGGCCCGGACGGCTGCGGCCCGGACGGCTGCGGCCCGGACGGCTGCGGCCCGGACGGCTGCGGCCCGGACGGCTGCGGCCCGGACGGCTGCGGCCCGGACGGCTGCGGCCCGGACGGCTGCGGCCCGGACGGCTGCGGCCCGGACGGCTGCGGCCCGGACGGCTGCGGCCCGGACGGCTGCGGCCCGGACGGCTGCGGCCCGGACGGCTGCGGCCCGGACGGCTGCGGCCCGGACGGCTGCGGCCCGGACGGCTGCGGCCCGGACGGCCGCGGCCCGGACGGCCGCGGCCCGGACGGCCGCGGCCCGGACGGCCGCGGCCCGGACGGCCGCGGCCCGGACGGCCGCGGCCCGGACGGCCGCGGCCCGGACGGCCGCGGCCCGGACGGCCGCGGCCCGGACGGCCCGGGAGCAAACCGGGCCCGGGAGCAAACCGGGCCCGGGAGCAAACCGGCCCGGGTGCGTCCTGGGTTTAGTTACAGATGTGCAGGTAGGCATGCAGGCAAGCAGGCAGGCAGGCAGTCAGGTAGGCAGGCAGGCAGGCAGGGGTGGGGGGCGGGCAAGGGGGGGGGGGGGCTGGTACATGCTGGGCACGTGATTGGATAAGTTTTGGGGGTTCGTTTGAAAAAAATTCAAACTACGACAACTCCTGACTTGTCCAGGGTTATCGTTCTTTGTTGCCACTTTCGGTCACTTTTGGAAGGGTCAAATTGTTTAAATGCAACACAAATTGTCTTATGAATTTCCGAATTAACGAACGATAAATGTTTGCGGGGTCGACTTGTCCTTATGCAACGCGACACTACGAAAGTTAACAACGAAACCTCAACGTACGATAAAACAAGGATAGGTTTTTATGCACCTCAATTTTTTGCGTTTTGAAGATTAACGTTTGTTGTTGGTATATGACATTACAATTCGTTCTTTATGCATCACTAACGTTCGTTATACACTTTCGTTATGGTTTTATCGATCGTTCCCGGTTTATGCAACACCCCCCAGCTGTTCCTCTAGATTTACCGTGAATCTGCGAAAAGTCAGACGTTGACACGGTGAAAAGTCAGGGGTTAGTTAAAAAGTCAGACTTTGACACTTTTCCACAGTGAAAAATCAGGGTTTAGCCATCATTGCACACTAAAAAGTCAGATTTTGCCACTTTTCAATGGTGAAAAGTCAGGGTTTAGCCATCATTGCACACTAAAGCGTCAGACTTTGACACTTTTCCACAGTGAAAAGTCAGGACTTAGCCATCATTGCATGCTAAAATGTCAGACGTTGACACTTTTCCACGGTGAAAAGTCAGGACCTAGCCATCATTGCATGCTAAAGAGTCAGACTTTGACACTTTTCCATGGTGAAAAGTCAGGACTTAGCCATCATTGCATGCTAAAATGTCAGACGTTGACACTTTTCCACGGTGAAAAGTCAGGACTTAGCCATCATTGCATGCTAAAATGTCAGACGTTGACACTTTTTCACGGTGAAAAGTCTGGGCTTAGTAATCATTGCACGCTAAAAAGTCAGACTTTGACAATTTTCCATGGTGAAAAGTCAGGGTTTAGCCATCACTGCATGCTAAAAAGTCAGACTTTGACACTTTCCACGGTGAAAAGTCAAGGCTTAGCCACTGTTGCAAGACAGGTTTTATACACGTTTGAGTAAAATTTGAAGCTGCTGACTTTTTTTGGCTGGCAAAAAAGTGGGGGGGCAGTCGCCCCCCCTGCCCGCCCTATTCTGGCGCCACTGCTAAGGTAGTGTACCTTATACCCAATGGCTAATTGGGTTATCTTTTTTATCACTTAATAATGTTATACGGGGAGAGATAAAATCAGAAACCCACTCGATGAAAGGTTGCTGAACTACAAATAACTCTGTTCCCTATATACTGCAGGATATTTCGTACATGAAAGAAGTTTCATGTTCCAACAAATACACAACTTATCTTAAATATTAAGCAAACTAGAATCCCAATAGCAGGGCAGGCCATCGGGAAACATACAAGCAAGACAACCTGTTATTGTCCACATGAGCCACACCGTAGCCAAATTCCAGTTTGATTTAGTAATATCACATACTTGCATACCTTGAATTATCTGACCCTGGTATTTTTCCCCATAGACTTAACATCGGCAACTCGTAC
Source organism: Alentia gelatinosa (assembly GCA_950022655.1). Taxonomy (NCBI): domain Eukaryota; kingdom Metazoa; phylum Annelida; class Polychaeta; order Phyllodocida; family Polynoidae; genus Alentia; species Alentia gelatinosa. The sequence continues at coordinate 2,640,077 of OX465589.1, forward strand.
CCAATGCCTGTTGAGTATTTAGAGACAATACTCAATGATATATTATGTCACACATGTTAGCCAATTAATCAAGGTAAGGGGTAAGATAAATTTAGAAACCTATTCAAGTTTACGGTCAGAGCTCCATCCAATCTCATTTGAATCTCTACGTAAATCATGCCGCTTCATGCCGCTTCGCCATCAAACTTGATGGGATATGAGCTCTGACCGTAAACGTTCATAGGTTTCCGGGTGTAACAAATTATAACTATGAGTAGGAGAGAGGTGAGGCCCCCTACAATTTATATTCATATAATACTTATATTTAGACATAATATTGATAGATAATATTGAGTAGAGATACTAAGTGAGTAGATGAATATAGTAATATCTTTTTAAGTTTAAAATAATTCAAAAATAGATATTAATGATGTGTATGAGTATTTACCCTACATCACCTCATGTTACATTATAAATGGAATTTACAACAAGTATGCCTTGATCCCCGGTCAAAAGCCATCCTTACATATCATCAAATAATCAATAACAGGAAACAAGGTGAACCTAGTCGTCGCTCACATCAAACCAGTAAACTTCTATTAATATTATATATACATATTTAACAATATGTGAGCATATAGTAATTGAGGGAAACTATGTTCCGGTGAAAGGAAGTCAAAGTTACGAGGTAAGGCTTGGAAAAATTACTGCCCAAGGCCTTGGCCGCGGGCAGTAATTTTTCCAAGCCTTACCGAGTAATTTTGACTTCCTTTCACTGGTACTTGGTTTCCATATTCCTATATACCTTCAAATGTGGTTTAATAACGATAATTAGCGTTATTTGCACATCCACCATCAAACCTGAAGCCAGATCCAACCTTATCGAGTAACTTGACACTTTATGTTTACTCCCCACTGCGCTTTTCATATGAATTTTGTAAGAGACAATCTGATTGGTCTAAATGTCAACCTTGGGTAGTATATGGCAACCTTGGGTATTATCCATAAGTTACTCCACCCCCCAGAACGTGGTGTAAGCATAGAGTGTACAGCCATAGGTATTATCGTAAAACTGGATGAGTTTTAATCTTGGCCACCGTATGCCACGACTGGAGTTTGGCATGGTGATTTCACAAGTCGAAGCCGAGTGAAGTCCGGAGCCAAAACTTCAGGAGTGGCATGCAGTGGCCACGATTAAAACGAATCAGGTTTTGATTTTATCCTATCCTGCCTCCTCGATTTTGGAATATTATGTGATAAAAATCCTGTATGCCACTAGTGGCATATAAAGCTCCGTATGCCAGTCAGCGTGGCATACGGAAACTCAGTGTTAAGCCTATGGGATTTTATATCAGGGGTAGGATAAATAGTAATATGTGATCATGAACAAATTTCACATCCTTAACTCGCAAACGATGCTGAGAAAAGGTAAAATGACCCTTCCTTAGTAGTGACCTGAAACCTAGAACAATGGCTAAGCATAGCACCAAGTCGTTGTAGACCAGCAGATTCAAAAATTAGACATTCCTCATTGGAGATCATTTGTGGTAAGTACTTCTGTGAGTATTTCCATTTTTCACCAGTCGCCATGAGGAGCTGCAGTGATTACTGTCATCATCAAGAATCTCCTAGATTTGTCTTCGGATTATTTAACTCAGATCTGTCAATCGCCTCACCCACCATCAGTTGCCTGTTTAATTGAGGGGGATTTTCCACATTTCAGATTTAGTGGCGACAGGAATGTCATCCACAAGATAGTCGTGATTTGGCTTCGTGAAACCAGTCAGAAATGACTGAGCATCAATTCTATTACCCACCTAAATACAGGGGCCCGTTTGATAACCTAGACCCTTTTCTTAATACCCACCTAATACAGAGTCTCCATACTAAGCCTATGGAGCCTCCAGATCGCTATTATTACCCACCTAATACGGAGTCTCCATACTAAGCCTATGGAGTCTACAGATCGCTATTATTACCCACCTAACACAGAGTCTCTATACTAAGCCTATGGAGCCTACAGATCGCTATTATTACCCACCCAATATGGAGTCTCCATACTCAGCCTATGGAGCCTACAGATCGACATGATGGGACAAAAATACCAGGGGTGAAATAGTTTAAGTGTTCGCCAGTATCTACTGACTGCCCTAGACAAGCCTGACCCTCTCTTTATACGAGAAATTATCATTATTTAGGACAACCTTTAGTGCTGTCATTTTGGCCAGGACACTAACTTTCATTATAATCAGAGTGAGGTTGTGTTCTATATGCCTGATTTTGATTAATCACTCTATGCCCTATATCCCTGATTTTGATTCTATTCCAATTATGTGTAATGAATTGTCGGTCATTAAGCACCATTCTCACATGTTTGACGCCCATCTTAAACCACCTGAATTCAGTGTCAGCTCCAGAAACGTGTGACAGATTACCTCAGACATTGTGATTAATTAGTATAGATATAAGAACTCATTTCTCAACTCTCAGTCTCCAGTGACAAGTCTATTAAAGGCATAGCAGACAATTTGGCTTGAAAATTAAAACCCATGTCATTTTCCTGAAATTTGAATATGATGATCTCTAGTTCTAGAACACATATCTCACTTAGAATTGGGGGTCACCGTGCTAGTCTCTTATGTGCTCTAGTACACATATCCAACTTAAATATCAGGGGTCAAGTGCTAGTTTTTGATATAGAGATCAATATTGTGATGATTTTACACTAGAATATAAGGAAATTCAAAAAAGTTACTTTTCACATAGTAAAACCCATGTCAGTTTCCTCAAACTTTCACAGAATATAGTAGATGTATATATAAGATTTAAAACTCCTAGGTCACCGCTCTTGTTTTTGAGGGAATTGAATAAAACTATATTTTTCAGTACAATTCTTATATAAATCGAGGAAATGTAAATTGGCCTATTCTACCTATCAAAATTGGACAAACTGGACAAAACATTAGATTCACTCACTAAGAATTGAAATTAATCAGAAAGAGCAAGTTTTGACTGATAGTTGCCATTATTTAAAAATCACCAGGTGGCGCCTGCGTGAATTGTAGGATATGCCTTCAATGTAAGTTTTAACGGTGTTATTATATACCTGTGGTAGTATATCCTACGCATACGGCCCGTTCGTACCCATGTCGTATTTATATCCGTACGACACCTAGGTGACGTACGGGGTATGTATGTGGCGTACGGGGCATGTACGGCGGCGAAATCCAAAAACTCCCCCTGAAGCAAAGTTAAAAATTGGATATTTTGAGGTATATAATAATACGAAAACAGGAATACTGTGTCTGTACATGATAAATACTTGGTAAAATTGACGATAGAAGGAACGTCTGCCTTCGGCATCGGTTCGTTTTATCGCCAATTTGACCACATATTTATCACGTACAGCCACAGTAACCCTGTGAATTGTAGGATATGCCTTTAATGAGACCCACACTCCTCACACAGAGATACCCTGGCGCCCAGAGACACATTAGATGACTCTTATTTCATTACAATCACCAAGAGGAGGTATTTCCGGTCTTAGAATCATATTCATTATTCAGGTATTTAGAGTCGCTATCATTCCTCGAGGATGGGTATTTTTCTTGATGAAAGTTACTGGTTGTTCTTGACAGTTCGTCCTACAACGGAAACCAGCGATTGGCACTGCATTTGCCTTAATTATCGCTCATGTTAAGATTGTTCCCGATTATCGCTCATAGCGGAATGCCCCTATTATCGCTCGGCATGCAATTCCTTCACGATTCTCCCACATTCGGCCACAGTGGTCCTTTATCAGAGAGGGAGGTGTGAGGGGATTGATACCTTCAGGAAATCAAACGGTTCTCGGCTGATGTTGCTGATTCTACACTGTGAGGTAATATGAGAAAACGTGGTTACTGAGCCCGTACAGATGGCCGTTCGAGGTCATTTGGTGAAAAAATATGGCCTGACGCCATAGTCGGGAGGGCCATATTTGTTTCATCAAATGACTGAGAACAGGCACTACGTTTTCTTATTACTATATACCTCCTAATCATTTTAAATAATAGTTTTATTAACTGTACAAAGCCTATACGCCCTCCAGAGGTTCCTAAACTCCCGATTATCGCCCAGGGTAAATACAAGTTCCGCTTACGACTGGCTGGGCACACCACACCTACATGAACTTAAGTTTTCCGATTTATAATTGGAGAAACAGAATATAAATTCGGATTTACATGTAGAAATAGCTGGAATTTCCATTTCTGGCATCGGATTTCCAATTTCAAGATTTATGAAAACCATTAAACTGCAATTATTGGGGGTTACAGGTCAAGGGTCTATCACCATACAACGACGGCAACCAGCGAACACCGGATCCTGTAAACAGACTGAATTATGGGATACCTCAATAGGGTCTATAGAACAACCTGACTGCTGTACATTCTAAAACGAGATGGGGAATTGTTGTTTTTGTACAGAGCAAGGCCCCAGGCCAAATTCCGTAAATGACATCAGTTCCTATCGAGTTTTGTAGCATGTACAAGCATGATGGGTCGTTATATATTTATTATATAACCTAAATTAATCAAATCTATACCATATATTGGCTTAGAAGACATGTCGATATTAAAGCCCACACACTGCTGATGTTTCAACGTGTTCAGTATAACAGTGTACTGCACAGGGTTCAGTATACATTTATACTGCATAGGGAGCAGCAGTACGTAATTATCAAATATACTACATAGGTATATATAATAGTGCATTTTATCTCACTCCTGGTACAAGTTAAGCCATAGGAATACTATTAGAGAAAAATACTCAACAATACTCAACAATCACCCCGTAAAGGGATGATACTACGCCACAGCCGTGGTGGAGTGAATGCGAGATTAAGATGGAAATTGATGAGTGTTTGGTCTGTGTCCTCGTTCGCCATCGTGTTTGGAGTGTGCAGTAATATGAACGAGGCGATAGCCGAGTGAATATTCTGAAGCACTTAAAACGAGATGGCGAATGGGGACTCAGACCAAGCACGAAAATGTTTCTGATTTTACCTTAGCCTGGAAATATCTATTTGTTTATCACCCGTTGAGAACGAGTTGCCGTTCTCGCAAGCCTGTTGAGAACGAGTTCGTAATGCTAAGCCTATGGACGTTTATACCAGGCTAAGATAAGACATCATATGCGATTGACCAGGTTTCAGAGATAAGACAAGACATTAACATGGAGATCTAAACATTCCTAACTGGTTTTGAGAAGAGATTTAATTATTCTGATATTTTGATGCTATTTAATGTCATTGGAAGGGGTGAGATAAATCCAGAACCGCACATGCATTGTAAAACACACAATGCTCTGCTTGTTTAAATGGGCTTTAAACTTGCTTAGATGCGCCATAAGCATCATTTGGCCTTGCCTCCATGACGATTGCAGCGCATCCAAACTCGTGGAGTATTGAGTATTTATACGATTCTTGATGCAGTTCTATATGAAGAGCGCCTTCTTTAAGGACTATATTCCTATAGTTCTGAATTTAGACGAATGGTGTCCATTGAAACTGGAGGAAGAGTTGCTGATTTTTGTGAAGCTTTGATAAACACTGTGGCTTACTAACTAGATTCTCACACAAGTTCCGCTGCTGTATATTCTGAACATCTATCTCAGAGCTGCCGTTTAGAATAGACCTTTTTCTACAGGGCGGTATCTACTTGGTTACACAATGCCTGCAGCCAAACAAACCCTTGGCAACGTATTCTTTAGCATTTAGCATCACTGAGTGTATGAGCGTAATACGTCCATAATACAGGGGCATCAGAACATTTTGAAAGTGGGGGGGGGGGGGGGCAAGGTAAAAATTGATGACCTTTTTCTTAGTATGGAGTCGGACGTTGAGATTGACCTGTCCAATTGGATTTACCGTAATTCTGAGAAACGTCAGGGCTTAGCCATCATTCCACGGTAAAAGGTCAGACTTTGACACTTTCCCACGTGAAAAGTAAGGGCTTAGCCATCATTGCATGCTAAAAAGTCAGACTTTGACACTTTTCCACAGTCAAAGGTCAAGGCTTAGCCATAGTTGCATGCTAAAAAGTTCGATTTAGACATTTTTCGATGTTGAAAAATCAAGACAGTTTTTATGCTTGATTGAGTTAAATTTTGAAGTAACAATGCTTCTATCGTATTCTATGGTATTCCAACACCAATCTGATGCGTCATACATGTACATATTACCTCAATAATACCTCAGATATAGCAAAGATAACACATATACAGCAAAAATGGATAGAGAATAATACATTGGCAGGCTTAGCTATCATATGCTTAGCTTTCTCCAAGTTAAAACCAAAACAGTTATCAATTATAAAGTTTAGACAGTCCAGACTCGTTGATACAATGCCCTTGACTGTTCCAGCATTCTAATCCGTCAAAAAACAACACCCACCGTCCACACTCTAGGTGTGAATGCTGTATATCTCTATAGGTATGAGGCCGGACTCGGCCGTGTTTGTCCGAGCGGCCGCGTAACTAGACAACGCACCGCTAGGCGGCGCTGAACGGAAACACCTGTATTACTTCCCTAATAAGATCGAGTAAATGTAATAGACCTTGGACTGGTGTGCACCTCAAGTGAATTAACACGATCGTTTACAGGGAAATGACGACCCAGCAACTTGATGGAAACCTGACAAGAAACAAGGACTTTAAATAGCAATCTGAAATCTGTCATCAAAACACAGAATTCCCAAGTCCCTCAAACAACTCAGCAATTGTTGTTCTGTATAGTATTCCCGGTAGTTTAAACCCAATCACATCTACCGATTTTGGAACATTGATGTACCTTTGTCGGCGACAAACAGACAGTAATTTGTCTCAGGCGAGGCATCCTAACGGAGTCGGCCCCAGTCGGTAGATGTTAGCACAGCTAGGCAAGGGTCAGCCAATGATTAGTGAACCACCTCCTTCAGATGTTATTTTGTCGCCGAAAGGTTCTGGTTTCTATGTTCCTAAATCGATTGCCAAAGGTTTATCAGCATGTTGATAAATCCAGTTGGTGACAACGGAACATTGGCCGCCAGTTGAGTGACGATTACGTAATTTATCTGAGACAAGTTCACAGATTGGTGCTTGATATATTTAGATCCTAGACTCAGACAGAAATTGGCAAGTTGAATGGGTGCAAGTGGATTACAGAAAACTATCCATAGACTGTTTTTAGCCCAAATCTTTTGATTGTTATTCATTTATAATTACACATTAATTAATCAATGTTGAACATATTATGAGAAAACGTAGTGACTGAGCCCGTACGGGTGCCGTTCTTGGTCATTTGATGAAAAATTACGGCCCGACGCCGCAGGCGGGAGGGCCGTATTTTTTCATCACATGACCAAGAACGGCACCCGTACGGGCTCAGTCACTACGTTTTCTTATTACTATACATCTCCTACTCGTTTATTACTATACATCTCCCTTATTACTTATTACTATACATCTCCTTTATTACTTATCACTATACATCTCCTTTATTACTTATTACTATACATCTCCTTTATTACTTATTACTATACATCTCCCCTTTATTGGCCATACACTGATTACTGCAATTCACTACGGCCCGCTGTCACAGCGGGCACGAACATTATTTATACTACACCCCTAGCAGCGGGCAGTATTTCATACATGTTTGGCCATAGATGTATAGTAATATTTGCTCCTAGTTTTACAATACTCCATGGGCGTTGAATATGAGTTCCTAATGTAACATCTATGGGGGAATATACCAGAGGCAAGATAAAGAAGTTTCCAGAGAATAATACTAAGATGATGATGATAAATAGACACACTGACTAATTGCCTAACATTTGTGGCATTATCTCCTATTGAGTCGGTACATTTATACAATACTCCATTGGCGTTGAGTACGAGTTCCCAATGTTAAGTCTATGGGGGAAACTACAGATAAAAAAACAATACTAAGATGATGATGGAATAATCAGAGCTGGGGATCTCTACGTGAGCGATAATAGGTGCACGATTCTCGGTCACGGTGAAGTGGTGTTTAATGGAGGGTGACGGAGGTGACGTCAGGTACAGGAAGCTGTTAATGGTGCATCACCAACCGAGTCTCACTCCACGCCCCTCACAGAACACCACTCAGCAGACGACAACCTCCGTCTACCAACACCTCGCACACAATAAGGCCTGTTTCCATTGGCTGACAAAAAGGGTGTAGATTTTCTGAGTTACCCAGAAAGTCTGTCGTTGGTGCCACCGACTGTGTGTCGGGTAGTAGGTTTCATTCATTGACCAAGCTTGGTGCACCCCTCTCATAAGATCTCACACTCTCTAAGTGGTATTTTGTATAAGGTTCTCACTGCGCTCTATGGAAGAAGAATTCTAAACGAACTAGGCTTAGAGCCTTGAGAATCCACTGGCCTGCCTCCCGTGCTAAACACGTACATCAATGCAAATATATAGAAAAAATCAATTCATTTTGAATCTGGAGTGGTATCATGCTTGATCTGACATATAGAGTATATTCGTCTCAGATGACAACCTCCGTCTACCAACACCTCTCACTCAATAGCCTGCTGTGGAGATATCTCTTCTCTCTTTTCTCCTGCTTCCCGGTTGTCCACTGTACTCAGCTGAGAGAAAAAAATGACAACCACACCATAGAGTTTCCCCATTACACTAATTCCATATAAGGAATAAAGTAGACCGAGTAGCCAATGACTGCATTCACAGCAAACCCCGACCTTCACCCTGACCTCCTTACATGATATTTTCTAGCGCCTTGGGACGGCTCTACAGTCGAGAGTTGACCTCGAATCTTAGGGGCCACAACCACCCTCCACGGACAGGCGGGCCAGAGACCGTAGCGGTCCGTCAGATAGGGGGGGGGGGGGGGCGTTAGCTCAAGGGCACTGGACTTGTAATACGAAGGTTGTAGGACTTTGTGGGTTCGAGTCCCATCCCCAGCAGTGGTAGATTTACTGCTATATCAAAGGCCAGTCCTTCTCATACATGTCTATATGGTGTGGTGTCCAGCCACCTTTCTCTTTCAGCCCCAGCAGTGGTAGATTTACTGCTATATCAAAGGCCAGTCCTTCTCATACCATGTCTATGTGGTGTAGGAAGTAAATGAACTCTCACCCAGGTAAAAGTGTATGGGTGAGATTTCTACCTGAATTCATCACATAGATTCGATCACCACCCTTTTGGTGTAAAAGAACCTTGAGAAAGTCTGGTAAGGACCTATAATGGTTGACTGGACGTTAAATCAAACCAAACCAAACAAAACAAAATCAAATGATTGGGTCCCAATAGCTTGCAGATAGAGGGGGTGTTCCTATTACCACCCCAACATTATACCCAATTTCATGATTAGCCTCAATTATAAGTGCGTAAAGGCTTCGTGCTCAATGATTAGGAAAGTTTTAGCAGAGAAAAATAATAAAGCTAGTCAGTTGTTTTTTCTTTTTTTTTTCTTTTTTTTTCATTTAAATCTGAGATGCTATCATTCTGGATTTGACACATACATACAATAGATACGTCCACTTTAAATAGAAAATAATGTTTGATTTTTTTCTTTGATTTCAAACTCAATTACAAAGAAATGATAATTACAAATAAAACACTAACAAGGTTATCATCGATGGCAGCTTCCATAATGAAAGTATTTCCATTTCAAATCAGAAAAATCTCGCTTGGTCCGGCACATTCCTAGAAGCTCTCAGGTTTCACTCCTTGCAGTGTGGGTTTACGCAGACCACGCCTATTTCTGATAGAAATTTGACAACCTGATAGAAAGTGAGACTGTTACTGATCTGTGTACTGTGCATGGAGACTGTGCTATTAAATAGCGCCACGCTCCTAGCACATCCTTTGTGCTGCTGGGGCTTACTTGTATCAACGAGTATTTATATAGAACGACTTGACCATGCTGTACATGCTAAAAAAGACGAGATGGGGATTTTTGTTTTTTTACGGAACAAGGCCACAGGCTGAGTTCCGTAAATAAGATCAATTCCCATCGAGTTTTGTAGCATGTACAAGCAATATATTTATTATATACCCCAAATTGATAGAATCTTACGACATATTCGCATAGAAGATATTATCAGCATGAAAGCCCACACACTGCTTATGTTTTAACGCGTGTAGTATAACAGTTTATCCTACCCCTAATAAAAAAACCTCCATAGGCTTAACATTGGGTCAGTGTATTCGGTCTGAAGTTCAGAAAAATGAAAAATATTGCTCTAGTGGGATACACTTGACAAATGACGTCATTTGTTAATGTAGAAGTAATTTAGACGGGCGGGGTAGGATAAATTCTAAACCAAACTCGAGTTAGTCGTGTTATTGTTCATCGCACTCTGGCAAGATTGCGTATTACTGCTCTCGTCTTCGCCTCGCGCAGTAATATCGCGATCTTGCCGTCGTGCAATAAACAACAACATGACTAACTCTTGTTTGGTTTCTCCATAGTACTGCATAGGGTTCAGTATACAAATTATACTGCATAGGGAGCAGCAGTACATAATTATCAAAAATACTGCATGGGTGTGTAATAAAGAATAAGAGAGGGACAGCCCTGGAGGCCCTTTTGTGGACGGATGTCACCAGCTTATTTTCGGTTTGTCACGCTCAGTGGGTGGTGACCACCCTCTCCTGGTGACCACATGTAATTAGGGTCGGGGGAGGTGGGTAGGATAAGACAAGGGAACTATTTGAACAGAATTATATCAAACAATATATTCATGTTTAAACGAGAAGAGTTTGGGTGGCTAGGTTTAGTTTCTGCATTCATTTGAAAACATCTAACTTTCTCTATACTCATTCATGCTTGTATCTGTAACAGAATAATATCAAACAATGTATTCATATTTAAACAACAAGATTTTGGGTGGCTAGGCTTTATTTCTGCATTCATTTGAAAACAAAGTTGTAGTTCTATTTATTTATACCAATGTTAAGGTTATCTAACTTTCTCTCTACTGGTTGCTTGTTTCTGCGCCAGACCTTCACATCACATACCGGAACAAACCGCTTTTGCGTTGTAAAACATGGACATTTCTCCGTTTCGAGCAAAGTGCCCCCTTAAGCGGGGTGCCCCCTTAAGCGGGGTTTTCAGTCTGCCGATGGTTAGACTATATAGTATATAATACCTTAATACAGGTGATACTATGGCTTACTAAGAAGGAAAGACACTGTTTTAACCACACAAACAACCAACCGACACTTACCTGATGCCTACAGGAGCCTACGTAGGCTGTTGCCTGGTGTCTGATCGTCTAGACATCAGTCTCATACATACACCATAAACAAGCTATCAAGATAATCTGGAGTGTTGTCCCCACACTGTCCCGATAGATTTGAGTGGGGTGTCCCAGAAGCGGGGCCGCTTATATTTCTGCCCCAAACTGCCTGTTTGGGCCCAAATCTGGCCCATACGCCAGTTTTAGAAATATCCTAAATTCTGAGGGCTTTTGGGGGTATTTTGTGTTCTACTTGTAAATAGTATATTAAATAAAGTACTCTCATTTCTGTTATCATTTATGTCATACCAGACACAGTCTCTGGGATTACTTTCTACAGCGAAAAGCACCTTGTGTTGCAGGGCCTTGTATTGTCAACAATGCCATGTGCTCCTCTGAGGGGGCAGACTAATAAACTGTGAATTCCCATTATAAAATGGTTTAAGTCTGAAAAAGTCTGTGAAGCTCCTTTAGCAATTCCCTACTTCCATACTCATGATATGTGACTTTTTTTACTTGTGTAACTTTTAATAGTTGCCTTGTTTTGAATCTGAAATGTTCGCTGGTCTCCCCTGTCTTTAGTGGATACCCAGGGAACCAGCTCTGGGTTGGGGCAGAGATTAGTAAGCGCTAGCGCCGCGAAAGATCTGGGAGGAGAGTGCTTTACGACCGCCGCACGCCCCGCTTTATGACGTATTCAGCTCGCCTATGCTGGGAGATTGCATCAGGGACCTGTTACAGAACCATGAGAGGGCAGTAAGGGTAAAGGAAGAGGTTCACCCTGACGACATAGACCCTATTGAGGTATCCCAGAATTCAGTCTATTCACAAGTTCCGCTTTTCGCTGGTTACCAACGTTGTATGGTGATGGACCCTTGACCCGTAACCCAGAATTAATGCAGTTTAACGGTTTTCAGAAATCTTCAAATTGAGATTCTGATGCCAGAAATGGAAATTTCAGCTATTTCTACATGGAAATCCGAAATTATATTCAGTTTCTCCAATTATAAATCGGCAGTATGAATGGGTGGCGGGGAGTTAGCTCAGTCGTTAAGGCATTTGACTTGTAATCCCAAGGTTGTAGGACTTTGTGGGTTCAAGTCCCACTGCAGCCACTCTTCTCCTTCATTCCCAGTGGTGGTAGATTTACTGTTGTATCAAAGGCTTATCATTCTCATACCATGTCTATGTGGTGTGGTGTGCAGCCACCTTTCTCCTTCATCCCGAGCAGTGGTTGATTTACTGCTATATACCATGCTATATCAAAGGCCAATCCTTCTCATACCATGTCTATATGGTGTGGTGTAGAGCCACCTTTCTCCTTCATCCCCAGCAGTGGTAGACTTACTGCGATATCAAAGGCCAGTCCTTCTCATACCATGTCTGTGTGGTGTGGTGTACAGCCACCTTTCTCCTTCACCCCTAGCAGTGGTAGACTTACTGCGATATCAAAGGCCAGTCTTTCTCATACCATGTCTGTGTGGTGTGGTGTGCACCCACCTTTCTCCTTCATCCCCAGCAGTGGTAGATTTACTGCTATATCAAAGGCAAGTGTATCTTTTATAAAATGGTCACAGATATGAGGTTCTTTATCAATTTATTAACATGTGAATATTTCTTTGCAAGTATTTGGGATCTCAGAATCCATGTATAACAAACTTTGGTCCCAGAGTGAGAATCCGTGGACACGTTGATGGTTTAACTTTACCAACCTCTTAGTTGGAACGTAGTGTAGCCAATATATGTTTTTATCCTACCCCTAATATAAAATCCCATAGGCTTAACATTGAGTTTCCGTATGCCACGCTGACTGGCATACAGAGTTTTATATGCCACTAGTGGCATACAGAATTGTTACCACGTAATATTCAAAAATCGAGGAGACGGGGTAGCATAAAATCAAAACCTGATTCATTTTAATCTTGGCCACTGCATGCCACTCCTGGAGTTATGGCTCTGGACTTCACTTGGCTTCACCTCATGAAGTCACTATGCCAAACTCCAGTCGTGGCATACGGTGGCCAAGATTAAAACTTATCCAGTTTTACGATAGTCCGAGCGAAGGCATAACTAAGGTGCCCACCGTTAGGTGGCGTTGAACTGCAGCACCTGTATTCGGTTCCCGGTCCCTCCACTTGAGCTTATATAAGAATTGGTTCCCTATCACTCCCCTGAGTTAGGTAGATAGTGAGGATATGTTTCTGGAGAAGTCTTCTCTTGCCTCATGTAAATGACCAGAAGAACACCAGAAAAATAAACCGGAAGTGACATCGAGATTACCCAAACCGTTACTACGCCGCAGGTACATCCTGTATGTCCGCGCATGCGCCGACCCTACCGCGTCGTGTCCGGTCCATTTCCGCTTGTTCCCGGAGTGCTGTGACTCGAGGTCAGGTAATTAGGGAAAGAAGCCGGAACCAGCGAAAGTTCGCTGATTGCCTGTCGACATGGAACCAGCGGAATGATCTCGCAGCAGAAACGAGATTTGGGGATAAGTGAGGGATGTGTGTGCGACTGGGATATATCAGGGATATATCAGGGGGGAGGGATAGGAAGAACAAAATTTATGGAATGCAGTAGTATTTTTACTTAGAACTAGCGACTTTGTCGCGTCGTAATTAGTGGCGCCCCCTACTATTAATACATGGAACTATCATTTACTTGCTACTCATTATTTCCCGTGACACAGATTTTGCCGACTACCAGCGAAATGTGATCTCATTGCATTTTCTCAAGAAAAGGAGATTGAAAAACTACAGATCTAAATCATGTTTTCAGTATGGCTAGATACAAATCCTAAGGATAGAAGTGCATCTGTGTTGACAAACACAAAAAAGAGTAACAGGATTCATTCAAGTACTGCACGAGATTCTCACTCTCGTGGCTCATCACTCTCCAGGCCTAGGTCTGGTTCACTATGTCTCTATGTACGGGAGGAACTCCAAGCGGATATGATGAAAATTTTAACGTTTTAAATGTAGTAGGTAACTAGCGACTTCGTCGTGTCGTAATTAGTGGTGCCCCTACTTTTAACACCTCCTCCTTTAACGATTCCTAACTGCCGTCATGCCGCCTAGCGGGTGAACGGGAAACTAACATAAACTACATTTCGCAAGACACAGGTGCTTGACCTGATCATCTGCGATCAGAGTTGTTTGGATTGATACCAGCAAAAGTTGAGATCACATTGGTTTCTCATGAGAAAAGGTAGATAAGAAAAACTACAATAGTAAACTTTTATTTTGGCATGGATCGAGATGAATCATAAGAGAGAAAGCATGTCTGTCTATCGATCTAGATAACAGAAGAGCAGGTTCAAATTCAACCCTCCACGAGATTCTCACTCTCGAGGGTTTTCAGTCTCCATTCCTAGGTGCGGTTCACTTTGTCTCTATGTGCGGGAGACTCTCCAAGCGCATAATACAGAAATTTACACGTTTTATATGTGGTAGATAACTAGAGCCTTTGGCGCCAGGACCTCGGCGGGTAGAATGACGTCACACATTGGGATATCCCGCCATGAATATTCATAAGCAGAGAGGTGGTGATCCAAAATACGTAGGCGAAGCTATGTCCGACCTTGGCCTGATTTAGGGACCAGCAAAACTTGCATCATTTTCATATAGCTGAGGAAGTCACACACTCATCTCAGGGTAATGAGATCTGAAACTCTCATCTCGGTAAATGTGTAGGGGTGAGATTTCTACCTAAATTCATGTCATAGATTCGATCACCATCAAAACCAAAGTAAGTCTAATGGAACATATTGGACATTAAACTACCCCAAACAAACAAACTGGTTGTAGACAGTGGCCAGGACCGACCAATCGTTCACGAAATTCAGTTGATGATGGAAACACACTTATAGGACAATCGTCAGGCATTCATCCTTGACAGAATCGGGGGTACTACCACTGCACGAACATCATTATTTTACATATAGATGCGCCCGGCGTATATAAGTAGGTATTTTGCATATACAAGGTTGTCCAATTCCCCGTGTGTATACACCTCACCTGTAGGCGGATATAAGCATCCAGTGAAGAGGGATTCACTGAGAGCGGGCGGGGGGAGGTGGGGGAGGGGGGCGGGGGAAGGGCTTCCTACTGAGGACACCTGTTCTTCTACCAACACAAATGGGCGGGAGGCGGTGGGGGGAGAGAATATTTCCTCTCATATACACCGGGTGTGAAATACAGCCAAGACGCGTCCGTATATAAGGCCTGTGCGTATATATTTACATATATATGAAAACAAGTCAATATTCAGCCAATACATGCACTTCCGCGATGGCGTATATATGAATAAAATAGTGGTTTTCGTGCAGTGTACACATTAATCCTCTTTAATTCTGTGACCTATGCATAGTCTTATTAGTACAGATATGGATACTGATTGTGAGGTTTAATTAACTGTCCGGTCGTACAAGTTCACTTTTCATTTTCACACGTGACAACAGGTAGACACTGTCTGAAAGGTGAATACTGACAAGACCAATCACGCATGTTTATGTATAAACAATTAACGATGGTTTTCTGGAAAGGTTGCCGTCAACCACGAGAGGTTGACGCGTTTTATTATCCATCGTATACAAAGTCCCCATTAAAAATGTATTGGGACTCAGTAAACCACGACCCATTGTATACAGCCTGTCAGATACCATAACTGTGGTATACGGATTCAAACCTGTGGTATACGGCCTCAAAACAATGGTATACAGGAAAAGTAGTCCCTTTTGCTATAAAGCAAAGAAATAGTTCCTAATGTAATACCCGTTAATATGGCAATTACTGGGTTTAATTTATTCGAAAAGATGGATAATGAATGCAACAAACGATAATTTTGTGGACAGGCAGCTCTGTAAACCACTCGCGGTTGACCTCGTAATACAGTCGCTAGCGCTCGTGTATTACTACGCGTCAACCTCTCGTGGTTTACGGCCGCCTGTCCACAAAACCATCGATTATTGTCTATGTAATACACGAGCGCTCGCGAGTCTATTACGATTGGTTTACAGAGAATATTCTGAAGCTCTTCTAACCAGCCTAGTATAAACGTCCATAGGCTTAACATTAGGAACTCGTTCTCAACAGGCATATATGAGTATGGTAATTCTCCTACTCAAGTTGTGATCTCATTGCATTCGGAAAACTACAGATCGGAAAACTACAGTTCTAAATTATGCTTTTAGTACAACTAGAAACAAATCATAAGGATAGAAGTATATCTGGAGAAACACAAAAAAGAGTAGCAGGATTCAGTTATGTACTGCACGAGAATCTCACTCTCGTGGCCCTTCAGTCTCCATGCCTAGGTCTGGTTCACTCTGTCTCTATGTGCGGGAGACTCTCCAAGCGGATCCGACCAGAATTTACACATTTTATAATTAGTAGGTAATAAGTGTTGAAAAGAATTGACCCACATCGTCCCTGGGTCTCTATGGCATACAGAAAAGGGTCTACATGTAGGATCCTAGATTATTAAACGGGCCCCAGACACCCTCTGCTTTGTCGTACGTTACTATTTCGTGATAGGTGGGTAATGAGAGCGTGGAATGCAACTTCTTCTTGCATCCTGTGTCACAACTATATTATTATATACCTGTGTGCGAATGTCTATGAAATACTGCCCGCTGCTAGGGGTGCAGTAATAATAATGTTCGTGCCCGCTGTGAGTATGACTTGATAAGTCATCAAAATGTTATTTTTCATCTATTTAAGGTATATAATAATAAGCAAACATCTGTGACAGAGTGAACCAGGCTTAGGCTTGGAGAGTGAGGGGCCACGAGAGTGAGAATTTCGTGGAGGAAAGTATTAGAATCTGTTCTTCTTTTTTGTAGATCTATTGGCAGAAGTACCTTTTCTCTTATGATTTATTTCGAGCCATGTCGAAATCGATGTTTAGTAGTGTAGTTTTCTTATCTACTTTTCTCGTGAGAAACCAATGAGATCCCAACTTTCGCTGGTAGCCCTTTCAAAACTCTGCTGATTCCCCTCCACCCCCACCCCTGACACTCACGCACACCACACTAAGTATTTGGCCTAGCTCTAGCACCTGTCTCTGTGGAGCAGTAAGTAGAGCATTCGGCTGGGGACACGAAAGTCGGGAGTTCGATTCTCCCTATTGACTCTCTGATGTCTCACTTTCTACACGACGAGTTAATAAATATGAATCGACGAAGTCGCTAGTAGCTTTCAATATAAATACAAACAGTATGGAGTATCAGAACAATATGAAGTCACGGTTTACAAGACCTCACAACCTGAGAAACTGGCAAGCTCAACAACAGCCGGTAGATGGTTCACTTTTTAACTAGTGTCAGCTTTTGTTAACATGCTTCGAGGAATAGCTCATATAGTGAATTGAGCGCAGAGGTAAGAATGGATTTGAAACCCGATATTAAGAGTTACTGAGCCTGCTTTCTTATTACCAGACCTAATAAAAGCCAATTCATGTACTTACAAATGCTGTGGATTCAATTCGTCATAGTCGAGTAGTCGAATGGCACACGATATTCCCACTAGGTGGCATCATTGAAATGATAGGAATCTTTGGGTTGCATTGATTTACGTCTTTGGCATGGATGGCAGGCCAGTGGATTCTCAAGGCTCTATGCCTAGTTCGTTAAGAATCCTTCTCCCATGGCTTAGCCCTAACACAAGGAATACTGGTACCTATGAAGAGTTCAAAGCTTACACAAAACGAAGCCTAAAAACCTGCCTAGCAACCTATAATTAACTTAATATTAAGTGTATATCTAAATGAGTGCCATGGTTGTTCTCAGCTGTCCAACTTCAACATATTTTGACTTATTATGTTTCCACCCAAACCTCATCTGTATATATATATCATCCTCGCTATTGTGATGACTTTCGTAGTAGACACTGTGTATAGTTTCTGCCCAGAATTACCAAGGACATTCTGTATTTTGTTGTTAAAACCTATAGCTAAGAAAGTTTGAAACCACACATGGCCACTGGAGCCCACTGAAAACAAGGTATCCTAAACCTAGATGGATATTCCAGTATAAATAAAATATTCAAAACAAAAAAAAGAGTGAAGTGAGAGTACAGAATACCACTTAGAGAGTGTGAGATTATGAGAGGGGTGGAGAATGAACGATACAAGATGGCGTGACAGACGATAAAGAGCGAGACAACAGCGATGGGAAACGTTCCTATTCTCTCCTGGGAACCTGCTGTCTGGTCACGTGATCTAACAGCTGGGTAGACCAGAGAAAAATGACGTCCACGATCTGACGTCACGAAATCAGTCACGTGACGCGGGCACCGTACTGACGTCGTCGCCATTTTGATTTTTTGCTGAGTCATACTCTGGTATCATCGTAGGCGGTTTTTCAGCATTTAGAAAAATGAAATGAAAGCTTTTTTTTGTTTTTATTTACTATATTATCAACATCTAGTTGGGAGCCAGTTCTTCCTGTTCTACAACGAATCTCGTGAAATCCTTACATACATCGAAATCAATGTTCATTGGTGAATATGGGTTTTTTTTGTTAATCCTTTTTTATGCTGTATTCAGTATAATAGTTAACTGGTTTTCATATTCGGCCAGCTCCGTTGAGAAACAATTTCCACGTTGATCCTTCTTGCCATTTGAGGCTTATATAACATAACAAATTACAATATATATTATAATGAACGATAATAAATGATAAATGCAACGGGTGAAATCGTGACGTCTCTTGATCCCACTCGGCCAGTAAACAAGCACAATCCCGAACTACTTTAGGTGCTCAGGTGCTCAACGTTTTACGGTACCTTGACTTATTATACGGCTTGCTTCGTACATGGATTTATACGGCATATAGCCTATGATCCATGGGCGTCGCCATGACGCCCCCCGAGTAGGTGTTCTTCACTAATGGAGGTGAAAAAGTAGGTGTTCTTCACTAAAGGACGTGGAAAAGAAGTGAGTAATAATTGGGAAATGTCACAACTTTAGCCTTGCTCACATATTTATATAAAGTTTTCCATATGGAAAATATCATGTCTTGGGTTTAATCATTATGTCATCCTGCTTTTGGATAGGTGTAGAGAGTCAAGGGAACCATAGTAAAATATTGAAAGGCAGTTGAATTTTGTAAGAACAAAGAGCCAGAATACAGGTTTGTCCCCCGACCACATGGTGACTCCTTCGTGAACTAACAATGGCTCTGTCCCCGATAGCTATTTGTTTAGTTTGTTTATTTACATTCATTATTAGTGTTAAGTCGCCTATTACATCAAAACAATCTTGATGACCTTTTGTTTGCTTTGAATAAACAGTTACATTCCGAAATTTATTGATTTCTTAAAAATTTAATACAGATATCAATTTACTTTCTGTATCAATTTAATTCAATTCAATTATATTCACACTTTCTCTGATACAAATATTACAATTGATGCTTTGTGATTTGGTCCGTTTAAATGATGATACGACGTTGTCTGTAGTCATAATGACTAATACGTCAAAGTCTGCATATTCTTCGCTGGATAGTACCTCTGTGGTCTTTCTTTTGAGGCCTTCTGATTTCGCCCACGCGGTGAACTCAAAATCGTGCCCTGGTTCCTGGGAATCTTCATTGCTTTTGTCCACCATGATGATGAGTGGTTGGTAATAGCGTGTGCTGCGCGTGGGCCCCTGCCGGGATGTGTCCAGTCTCCCTTGGCTAGTGGCGTGAGGGGAGGGGTTTGACCGCTGTGCCCTCTCTCGTCTTTTATTTAAACCTTTATATATGCTATATATACCTCCAAAAGCACATCACATCTGACATTTACAAAAGATTATTTCAATTTCATGAGAATTCGTGAGTTGGCTTTGAAAGGTAGAAGCATCAGTTCAGAGTTTACTGTACAGCCATTGTGTTGTGAGACTTCATGTTAACTCCTTAAAGGCATATCCTACAATTCACAGTGGCGCCACCTGGTGATTTTTAAATAATGTCAATTATTAGTCAAAACTGGTATCTGGGGATTTATTCTAATTCTACATGAGTGAATTTAACATTTTGTCCAGTTTGTCTAATCTCTATAGGTAAAATAGGCCAATTTGCATTTGCTTGATTTACATAGGAAATGTACTAAAAAATATGGTTTTCTTCAATACTCCCAAAAACAAGGATGTGACCTATGATTTTGAAACATTAATAATTAGTACTATATATGCACTATATTCTGTGAGAATTTAAGGAAAATGACATGCATTTTACTATGTGAAAAAATAATTTTTAGAATTTCTACATATTATAATATAAAATTATCATCATATTGATCTATAAATCAAAAACTAGCACGGTGACCCCCGATTTTTAAGTTAGATATGTATTCCACAACACTTGGAGATCATCATATTAAATTTTCAGAAAATTTACATGAGTTTAAATTTTCAAGCCAAATTGTCCTATATGCCTTTAAAAGAGTGGTTGAATAATTGTCAGTCGGACTTATAGAAGTAGTATTTATATAAGTGGAAAGAGACGGGAAATAAGTTCCAGATCTTCTCTGAAACTCAAAACAGATGATGATTGTAGCATTTCAAAGCAAAGCAACAGCAGTTTCCAAGAAATATATTCAGAATATGTATTCATCATTTTATATTTGTGGAGATAGAAGTCTTTGTACGTTTTATTTGAGAGTCATCGCACATTGTATGAGGCATGGTATGATGTGTATCGAATTATAAAAAGACGTCACGAGTTTGAGGTTACTTATGTCACGCATTTTGTTGGCCAACAAAATGAGTGACATAAGTAAACTCAAACTCAAACGAGTGGCGTCTAGATTTTATCCTACCCCGTTTCTACATTTTTTCAGTATTAGAAAGTAGTGGCATAAACAACACTTTATGTCACACCCAGTGACATAAACAAATCCCATGTTAAGCCTATGGCGTTTTTTATTAGGGGTAGGATAAACCAGTGAATTCAATACTGCGACAGTTTCCTTCTGCAAATCGGGTAAATTCGATACCCGTGGTTCTAGCCAGCCACACGGTAGGCCAACCCTGACTTAACCCTAACCCTTAACCTAACCCTAACCTAACCCTGCTCGAACCTAACCCTATCCCTAACCCTATTCCTAACCCTATCCCTAATGACTAACACAAAGTACGGGTATGGACATAAAATGTATTGATTATAGTAGAAATACGAGATAAGTTTTAGATGCCCATCATAACATACATTAGAGATAAGAGATAGTTCAGGAGTTATTGATGAGCCCTACGGAGTAGGAGAGACTGAGAAGAGGAGACTGTAGAGTTTTTGTAGGGTGGGTGGGTGGTTCCTTATCGTCGGCAGCCCGGGGTTGAAGCAACGAGTATAGAGAAAGAGAGGTGCAGCTCTGGAGGCCCTGGTGGGGGCGGATGTCACCAGCTTATTTTCGGTTTGTCACACTCAGTGGGTGGTCACCGCCCACTCCTGGTGACCACATGTAATTAGGGTCAGGGGAGGTGGGGGGAATAAGACAAGGGAACTCTTTGAACAGAATTATATGAAACCATACATGTAGGTTTTAACAAGAAGTTCTGGGGGCTGGGATTTATTTCTTAATTCATGTGAAATTAATTTCTAATCTCAATTATTCATGTAAATTTTATGGTTGTGTCATATGCGGAACAATTAGTAATTTAAAGAAAGTTCCTTAAAAAAGTGGAAAATATTTAGGATTTTTCTGACATCAATCAAGTATCACTTCCAAAAATTTGATAATTTTTCAAAATATAAAAAAACGACCTGCAGCTGGCTGATTCCCCTTCTTAAAAACTAGTTCATGGGGTCCTATGGGGGTTCCTGAAATGTGACTTTTAGGTGTTCACTCCAGGGTGGCAGCATGGTGACCAAAGGGGGTGCCGCCCAATAGGGGGTGCTTATATAAGCAGGCGGCCGTGGGGTAGTTCTCTCTGTAGTGGGGAGGGCGGTGGGGGTTCTAATTGCTGATAAGGCAGAGAGAAACTCTCAGATGTTCCTGCACCCTGAGCTACACCTCTCTTTCTCTATACTCGTTGGTTGAAGTGAACGTCGGCGGGATGGCGTGGGGTGACCACGTGAGGGACACGTGACCGGAAGGGTTGAAGGAGTCCCTAGCGACCAGGAGTGAGTCCCTAACGACCGTGCTCAGTTTCGCATTAAAGCCAACTCTTCAATTGGCCCGAACCCTATCTTAAACCTAACCTTAACCCTTAAGGGGGGCGTCCACCAACCATGACAAAGCTACGACAAGAACAGACAAGAAAGTTCCTATCAGCACCTTGTCGCAGCCTTGTCGTGAGAAGAGCAGTGTCGGGACAGCGGTGTCAGGGCGTGTCGTAGACGTTGCTGGTTGCCGTAAAAAAGGCGCCCATGGTTCCAACACACTGCGACAGTGATATCGAGGAAACCATAACACTCCATGACAAAGGTCCAGTCATAGCAAAAATCGGACATATTCGATATTGTCATAGCCTTGTCAGAAGGCCCCCGACAGGCCCCCGACAAGCTTCATGTCGCAGCCTGTCATGGCATTGTCATAGACTCTTGTCGGGAACTAGGGTCCACCAACCACGACAAGGCTATGACACGCTTTCCAATCGTAGGCCTGTCGTGGACCTTGTCGGAAAGCCATTGTCGTAGTCTTGTCGTGGTTGGTGGACGCCCCCCTTTACTTATCTACAACCTATCCCTAACCCTAACCCTAACCCTGTACCAGACAGACCAGCCAGCCAACCTGACCGCCACACGGACCAGCATGGAGTTGTCCCATTACCATAAGACCATATAAGGAATAGAGTAGACCAAGTAGCCAATTACTGCATTCGCAGCAAACCCCGACCTTCACCCTGACCTCCTTACATGATATTTTCTAGCGCCTTGGTAGGGCTATACAGTCGAGATTTGACCTCGAATCTTAGGGGCCACAATCACCCTCCACGGACAGGCGGGCCAGAGACCGTAGCGGTTTTGAATCCACCGGCACCCAACTTGCAGCGGTATCAAATTCACCAGTACCAAACTTGCACGGTGGCGAACTCACCAGCAAATTCGCAGAGGTAGCGAATTCCCCAGTACTAAATTCACAGCAGTAGCGAATTCAGCGGTACCGAACTCGCAGCAGTAGCGAATTTTCCGGTACCGAACTTGCAGCAGTAGCGAATTTTCCGGTACCAAACTAGCAGCGGTAGCGAATTCACCAGTACTAAATTCACAGCAGTAGCGAATTCAGCGGTACCGAACTCGCAGCAGTAGCGAATTTTCTGGTACCGAACTTGCAGCGGTAGCGAATTCACCGGTACCGAACTTGCAGCAATGATGAACATACCATTTGCTCCTAGTTTCGTGAAGACAAGCAACAAAGTCCTTTGTGCGGATATTTATGATAATCATCTAATTGTACATTGATGAGCTACATTCCAACATTTATGAAGCAACGTCAACACTTAATAGCCTCAGTCTGTTCCGCTGAGTGGAATATTATTTGACTTTGAGATATAGCTCATTAATAATTACCTTTATTTATGGCATCATGACAAGGCAGTTCTTTGGTGGAGATATATTTCACAGAATATGGCTCAATGATTAGGTCCCTGTTGATTAGAACATGTATTTATAGATCATTATGGAAAGACAACATGACAACTCAACTGGAATCTATCATATTTAATCTGATACTCTCCACATAAACCTTTCCACAGGTAGTTTTGTTATTTCATGATATTCGTGTCCCATTTGGTTGTGGTTCCTAGGATGGGTGATGGTTAAACTACAGCCTATCACTTATGTAACCCGCCAAGAAAAATATTACTCCATGCATGATTAGTTTAGTGGTGAAACAATAGTTTTATTTTCCACCTATTACGAAGTCTTCATAGGAAATGTATAGAGCGCTTAGAATTCACGACCAGGAGATTCTGTCAGAAAACTTCACTCCTGTTGGGTCACAGTTATTTGTTCAATGATCGACATTGAAAACTAGTATTTAAATGGTATCATTGACACCTCATTGAAAACAGGCTCGGAATTGGCATCCTGTCCACTTAGTGGTTCAGATTTCAATATCTGATGGAGTCAAACACCTTTACCGTTAGGGGCAGGTGGATCAGTGGTTAAGGAACTCAAGGTTGTAGAACATTGTGGGTTTGAGTCTTACTACAGCCACTCTTCTCCTTTATCCCCAGCAGTGGTAGACTCACTGCTATATCAAAGACCAGTCCTTCTCATACCATGTCTAAGTGGTATGGTGTACAGCCACTCTTCTCCTTTATCCCCAGCATTGGTAGACTCACTGCTATATCAAAGACCAGTCCTTCTCATACCATGTCTATGTGGTATGGTGTACAGCCACTCTTCTCCTTTATCCCCAGCAGTGGTAGACTCACTGCTATATCAAAGGCCAGTCCTTCTCATGCCATGTCTATGTGGTATGGTATGCAGCCACCTTTCTCCTTTACCCCCAGCAGTGATAGATTTACTGCTATAACAAAGATCAGTCTTTCTCATACCATGTCTATGTGGTGTGGTGTACAGCCACCTTTCTTCTTCATCCCAAGCAGTGGTAGATTTACTGCTATATCAAAGGCCAGTCCCTTTCATACCATGTCTATGTAGTATGGTGTACAGCCACCTTTCTCCTTCATTCCCAGCAGTGGTAGATTTACTGTTATATCAAAGGCCAGTCCTTCTCACACCATGGTGTGGGAAGTAAAAGAACTCTTACCTGGTAAATGTGTAGGGACGAGATTTCTACCTAAATTCATCACATAGATTTGATCACCTTCAAACCCAAAGTAAGTCTAAAGCCAATAAGACACCGACCCGACCGCTGTGCCCGATTCTACCTTTGCCCTACGGATCCGTCGGGTCTGTGACAATCAGCATCAATCGGGTCGATGTACGCACTTCACCGACCCGATTTTATTACTTTTCCCGACGGGTCGGGCATTACTATCATGTCAGATATGACCGACTCTCCCCGACCTTAAGATTTCGGTGTACGCACATTCACTGACTGTTCCCGATTCTGAGCAGGCCGTTTAAATAGCAATACTACCTATTACTCAGTCTGATTTACAAGTGCCTTATATTGAATTGTAGGGCAAAAAGAGGCAATAATAAATCTGAAAACCGTCTCCCAATATCTCAATTGGATCAGAAGTTATCACACTTTGAATTAATTTCTATGATTCCACACCAGCGGCCCGTGGCTCACCCCGGCTCGGCTCCCGGCGGCTCTCTTTGATCTCATCCCAGGTAATTTACGAGGTTATAAAAGAGGGAAGTGTGATCGGGAACAGTGTAGATGTCGGTGTCTTATAGGTATAAGACACCAACATTTTATTCCCGACTCTCACCGAGCCGATGGTCGGGATGAATCGGGAACAATTTTCGGTGTCTTATAAGCTTAATAGAACACAATGGATGTTAAACTACCCAAACAACCAACAACCAACCAATCTTTGCCGTTACCCAAGAGTTGCTTCAGTAAAACCCGCAAACATTTTCCAACCACGCTCAGTAATTAGTCTGTTAATTGTCACAACTCACCAGGAAATTCATTCTGAGGACTTCCAATAATCGTTACTGGATAATGCCACCGGCGAGAAAAAAAATCCCAATTAATGTTTCTTCATTGTAAGCGATGTTCGTTTGTGTCCACCGCCCAAAGGTGGACTGATTTGGAGGGAATCATTTTAACTCTCGCCATCGATAGAATTCACATCGTTTTGTTAATTAGGCGATGGACAGTTGTGTTTGAGAGATGTATGATTGGAAGAGAGCAATAAAACAGTCATCCTGCAATGGTAGAGCAACTCACAAAACGTATATTTATATTGAACGAGCTGACCTTGCTGTACAAGCTACAAAACGAGATGATAATTTACGGTTCGTACGGAACGAGATCTTTCCGCCGAGTTCCGTACGAACCGTAAATTATCATTGAGATTGTAGCTAGTACAAGCATGGTGGGTCGTTTTGTATTTACTATATACCCAAAATTAGTAAAATAATCTATTTAAGTTGGTCTAACGACTAGTCGAAGCATACAAAAAAGTGTTTCGTATTTTGCGGTACAGAACAATGTTCCGTACGGTATTTTTACGTTATTTGGCAAAACGGTGGATATTTACAGTATATACGGCATTGGTGTATAATAAAACAAAATACCTGTATATATCATATAGGGCCAGGTTTACTGTTTGTACCGCCCCCTCCTATCTGTATATTAGTGGATGATTTCTATGTGATTAAACAATCTGTTCTAGACCTTGTAGCTATATTTCAAGCGTTCTAGTTGATTATCTTAGGGTCCTGCCAGACCATTAAACCCCCAGGACTTGACAGTTTGGCCGGGTTAAGGACAAAGTATAGATAATTACCCGAGGTACTTACCTAGTACTGAAGGGGAATTGATGTTCCTACGAGCCTAGGACACTTTGATAGTGCCCTAGGATAACAGGGCCCCAGAAAATAGTTCCGTATTGAGTAGGAACCAAACAATGTTCACGGAACCTAAGACAGTATTCTCCGAATCCGATGATTTATTGTACATGTGTATTTACATAAAGGATATTATTATCCATCGTATACAAACCCCCTATTGAAAGTTTATTATTTTACTTAATTATCCGTGGTATACAAAGCCCCCATTGAAAATATATGGGGACTCAGTAAACCACGACCCATTATATAAAACCTGTCAGATACCATAACTGTGGTATATGGATTCAAACCTGTGGTATACGGCCTCAAAACCATGGTATACGGAAAAAGATAGTCCCTTTTGCTATAGAGCAAAGAAAGAGTCCCTATTGTTATACCTTTTAATATGGCAATTACTGGGTTTAATTTATTTGAAAAGATGGATAATAAATGCAACAAACGATGAATTTGTGGACAGGTGGCTCTGTAAACAACTCGAGTGACGAAATAATATTCATACATCCCTCCGTAACACGTGACTGTAAAATGGCGGGTTTTTTTATGATTTCCAGGTATATAATAATAAGGAGACATAGTAAGTGTACCTGAATTCCATCTGTTCCTCGATATTTTCTTCCAAAATGATTCACCTCGTTCTTTGAATTTGGTGAATATTTCCGACCAAAATACCTCTGAACAGATTCCATTCAGGCACACTAACCATGTCTCAATATAATACTAGATATTCGAAGCTTACAAACTCATGCAAAAGAAACTGTTCAAAAGTCGCGAGCTTGACTTTCCACAAAGTATCAACCTTTTATCTCAAACTAGCTTCTTGAGTGATACTATAAAGGAGCAGAAGTTTAGTGCATCTTTCTGAGTATCTTTCCCTCTCTATGACATGACATTTACTTCCCCATATGACATGTGACTCTGCCCCTCAGCCTCCGGACCCCCCGGACCCTCCGGACCCTCCGGACCTGTCTACTTAACATCGCACATCTGAAGACGCCTCTGACCGCTATCAAAGTCTCAGAAAAATGACCTTCTGGTGACCTTGGAGAGGGAAGGCAGGGTGTGTGTGACACTGATAACAGAGACAGTTATCAGCTGTGACCTATCAGCCTGCGGGACACTCTCCCCCCCAGATCTTTGGCGGCGCTAGTGCTGGCTTAATCTCTGCCCCAACCCGAAGCTTGGGTAGCCACTAAAGACAGGGGAGACCAGCGAATATTTCAGATTCAAAACAAGGCAACTGTCAAACGTTATACAAGTCAAACAACTCACATATCATGATTATAGAAATATGGGAATTGTTAAAGGAGCTTCACAGACAATCCGCCTGTTTCTTTTTCAGACTTAAACCATTTTATAATGGGAATTCACAGTTGATTAGACTGCCCCTTCAGAGGAGCACATGGGTAATGTTGACAAAACAACAACACATGAGGTGCTTTCTACTGTAGAAAGTAATCTCAGAGACTGTGTCTGGTTTGAAATAAATGATAACAGAAATCAGAGTATTTTATTTACCATATGAATATGTTCATCTCTATTTACAAGTAGAACACAAAATACCCCCGAAAGCTCTCAGAATTTAGGATATTTCAAAAACTGGGCGTATGGGCCAGATTTGGGCCCAAACAGGCAGGTTGCGGCAGAGATACAAGCGACCGCAGGAAGTAGAGCGCAGGATCTCTGCTGGGAGAGTGCGTGGAGGCTCAGGGGAGGTCTGTGAGGTGATAGGAGCCACCCCCGGGGTGAGGAGGGGAGGGGTCGGGGTGAGGAGGGGACTAAAGGCCCATTCCCACTAAAGCCTGATGCCCATCTACTGATTAAGGGTTGAACGATTAGCTCGCAAATCGTATAGGAGTCGGTGAACTTGTTGCAGGCAAATTACGTAACCGTTCGCTCGACCGGCAGACATCGAGGAGAGGGGGTGGTGAGTATTAGTCCTAAGCAAATCGGTCTACACTTACTGATTTTGGAACATGGAAACCACAACTTGTCAGCGACAAAAAGACATCTGAAGGAGGTGGTTCACTAATCGGTGGCTCATCCTTGCCTAGCTGTCCTACATCTACCGACAAGAGCCGACTCCGTTAGGATCCCTTGGCTGAGACAAATTACAATCAGTTTGTCTCCGACAAAGGTACATGAATGTTCCGAAATCGGTAGATGAGCATTGGGCTTAAGCGATTTTGGGGCATTCAAAGGGCACCAGTCGCCGACTATCAGCCAAAATTTCTAGGAATTTGTCAAGTCGCAGAAGTGGGAATGCAAAATGGCAAAATTGTCGGCGACTATTGCCCTAACCCCCCTTGTTCGGGCTTGAGCTGGCGAAAGTCTCAGGGGCAAGAATCGCCAAGTGGGATTGGGCCTTTAAGGCTCATTCCCACTAGGAGATTCTAGGAGACTGGGCCCTGTTTTTCAGTCAAGACATAATCGCCCAACGATACCCTAAGATGTCTCCACGATTGGAAGACAATTTGCAAGACACAAAATGGCGGGTGTGCTATAGACACGGTCTCAGTGCGGCGCGCTCGATCGCCGCTAAAAGTGTCTCAAGTCTAGAACTGTCTCAGGCTCTATCAAAGCTCACTGTGTGTATATAGAGGATTTCCCGTGCTTCCCATATGACTTTAGAATTGAAATTTTAACACGAGTAAGGTATACATATAACCTATAATCGTACCAAATATGAGGAAAATCGGTCCCACCGTTCCGAAGTTTTAATTTCGTAATAGCAATCGTCTGCTCTGGTGGCCAGTCACCCTCCCACCTCCGGATACGCAGTCAATGTCAAGGTCGCTGCATAAATTAGCGGAGGTGTCGGAAAAAATAGCTAGGGGCCCGTTCATTCAAACATGTTTAAAATGAAATCACAAGAGACTAGTGCCTATTTGGGACGGACTTGAGTCGGTGACTCATGCACGCACCATGGGGGGCAGGGCCGACAATTTCACATTTTTGCATTCCCACGTAGCGACATGGGAGATTCCTAGAAATTTATGCTCATAGTCACCAACTGAAGCCCCGCACATGCCCCAAAATCGCCTAGTGGGAATCATGCATTAGGGGACAGGACACGATGAAGGGAAAGAGGAGCGACGAAAAGCATGCACTCTACAGAGCTGTCACAGAATAAGATAGATCATGGAAAAAACACTACAAAGAGGTGGAGTCTTCCCCTGTTTCCGCCTCGATAGAAAGCAGTTTCTGCTTATTGTTTTTTTTTATCGTTTCCCACAGTGGACCCTAAAGAGATCTGCTTTCTGCTGCCGCTAACGACATTCTTTATTAGCTCAGGATGGGTGAGATCACGAATTGCTACATACAGAAATGTGCGTTTTATCTCAACAGAACAAAGACTATTTATACTTCACTTCTGATATTTCCTCGCTTTCTCCAGAAACTGGGATAGAATAACAGGAGAAAGGAGTGACCTGTCTTTAGGAGTTCGCCATTCTAAAGGGGGGCATCCACCAACCATGACAAGCTACGACAATGGGTTCCCGACAAGGTCCACGATTGGCCTATGATTGGAGGCCTTGTCATGGTTGGTGGACCCCAGTTCCCGACAAGAGTGTACGACAAGGCCACGACAAGGCCATGATTGTAAGCTTGTCGGGAGCCTTCCGACAAGGCTATGACAACATTGAGCATGTTTGATTTTTCCCAGACTGGACTCTTATCGTGGAGTGTCATGGCATGTCGGGAGCTTGTCACAGAGGTCTATGATAGGAAATTTTGGTGGAGCGTGCACTTTCCGACACACCCTGACAACACTGTCGTAAAGCCCCCCTTCATACGACAAGGCTGCGACAAGCGCCGATTGGAACTTTCTCGTTGGCGCTTGTCGTAGCCTTGTCGTGGTTGGTGGACGCTACCCTTAACCATGCCGGGAACTGACTCAGTATTCCCACTAGGTGGCATCATTGAGATTATGGGAATCTTTGGGTTGCATTGAGGTACGTCTTAAGCATGGGAGGCAGGCCAGTGGATTCTCAAGGCTCTAAGCCTAGTTCATTAAGAATTCTTCTCCCATAGAACGTAGTGAGAACCTTGTACAGAATTCCACTTGGAGAGTGTGAGATCTTATGAGAGGGATGCACCGACAGGGTAGGATAAAATCCAAATATCACTCATTGTGGTTCGTATAAAGCCCAATACACATCTACCGATTCAGGTTTGAACGATTAGTTCCCAAATCATATATTTGTCAGTGCACTTGTCTCAGGCAAATGTGGGCCACCCGAACGGGGGATATTTCCAATGTTCTGTTGTCGCCGACTGGATTTATCAACATGTTGATAAACCTTTGGCGAGTGCTTTAGGAATATTGACTAACAACTCATTGGTGACAAAGGAACAGCTCAAATTGGGGGTTTCACTTATCTTTGACTGACCCTTGACTAGCAGCCCCAACATGTACAGACTAGGGCCGACTCCGTTAAGTGGGGTTCGCATGGTGGGATTCACGTACCTCACAGGCCATTTGTCTGAGACAAATCCTGTTAAAATTCAGTACTGGGACACAATCTCCTGTGTGAATGACAGGGTTCCATTTTGCTGAGACAACTTTTTTCCCTTGCAATTGTCAGCGACAATCACCTCTAAAAAGGACACAGAATCTCATGAGATTTTGACTTTAAACAGGTTTAAGATTTAGAGGGCATTTTGGTGAGACAAATCTATTTCACATATTCTCCCCCAATCAGTGAGTCTCAGTGGTCCCAAATAACACCTATTCACACAGGGAAGTACCCTGAGTCGGCAACTGTGTAGCCTGTGTACCCTGTGTAGGGGTGAGACTATGTACCTGTTAAGTCTTCCCATGTGAATTGAATCCGCCATGTTACCCTGAGACTGTAGAACACCTCAATCTGTGAAACTTTGTACCCAGATGGAAAAAGTAGCCGACTGGTGCAAAGGTGTGAAGTACACCAGTCTCAGGTTCATTTGTCCCATCGTGTGAATCCCACTTTAGGATGCTTCGCCTGAGACAAATTCCCGTTCCCTTGGTGCCAACAAACGTACATCAATGTTCCAAAATCGGTAGATGTGTCTTGGGCTTTACTATATACCCATGCCGTATATACTGTAAATACACACCGTTTTGGCATATGACGTAAAGATACTGCACAGACCGCTGGTCCGTACACTAAAATACGGACCACCTAGCCATACACATTTATTAAAATTTTGGCTTTTAAGAAAAATGATTTTTTTTTTTTTTAATTTCGGGTATATAGTAAATATATAACGTCCAACCATGCTTGTACAAGTCACAGAACTCGATGCTAATTTACCATTTGTACAGAACTCGGCGTAAACGCCTTGGTCCGTACATACCGTAAATTAGCATCTCGTTCTGTGACTTGTACAGCATGGTCAGGACGTTCTATATAATTACTGCTAGACCTACCATTGGATCCACTCTGCTACGAATAGCCCGATGACGATCAGAATGCTGCCTGCAGGCATTGCAGCAATATCAGAGAATATTCAGTAAAACTGTGAGCGAATAATTGATGAACGGAGATTCAATTCCCCAAGCAATGTAGCAGTACGTAAATGCTTTGGTGTTTGATATTAGATTATATTTGTCACCATGGTAACATGTTAAAATTGTGCTGTGATGGTCAGCCTCAAGCTTTTGGTGTCCTTAATTAAATAAGGGTTATTAGGATGTACATTGAGCTTGTTCTTGCTACAAGGGAAGATGGATTAGTTTCAAATAATCTTTCAGTGAGAAAGTTAAGAAACGCAATTTGTTGCAACCATGCCAAGGAAAGTTTTCAAGCTGATGTATAATTCAAACGTTTATGATCTAAGAATAGAAGCACTAGCAAGGATGCCATAGAATATATCAAACTGCATGCGATAGAATATATCAAAGTGCATTCGGTAGAATATATCAAACTGCATTCGGTAGAATATATCAAACTGCATTCGATAGAATATATCAAAGTGTATTCGATAGAATATATCAAACTGCATTCGGTAGAATATATCAAACTGCATTCGATAGAATATATCAAACTGGATTCAATAGGGAGCCAAAGTGAACCCGATGCAACCACAGATAGCCAGTAAAAAAATACTATTTCCAAGTATAGGCGCTCTGTACTTTGACTATGTAGGTTCAAGATTATATGTGTCAATCTCCAATCTTTTAGATCCAAATTTTTAATAAACTTAACAACTGTCATCGTAGTTTCGAAACAGAGTTATTCAGAGACGAAAGTTATAAACTTTACTTCAAAAGTAACAAACGGGACAAAAAACAAAAGTCTAGCCTCAAACCCCCATAGCTTTAG
This sequence comes from Alentia gelatinosa, assembly GCA_950022655.1. Classification (NCBI taxonomy): domain Eukaryota; kingdom Metazoa; phylum Annelida; class Polychaeta; order Phyllodocida; family Polynoidae; genus Alentia; species Alentia gelatinosa. Next base: position 2,673,037 of record OX465589.1, read on the forward strand.
CACTAAGCCTCGTTCTTACTGGCCACCGAAAATGGTGTTTTGTAGGTGGGTATCTGTGGTTTCAGCGGGTTCACTTTGGCTCCCTATAGAATATATCAAGCTGCATTGAAAATCTTATGTTTCGAATTAAAGATGGTTGTTCATCAATTATGCCGAGGGAAAGGTTTTGAAGTATAAGTTTGTCAGACTAAACCTGTTATCATTGCCGTGTTTTAAGTCTAGCCGCTCTGGGAGACTCCGATCCTTTCCTATGTGCATTATAAATCCTGCACATTTCATCTCCTGCCTCTAGATTTCCGCATTGCCAAGTCCTAACCATGCCACAGTCACACTGGCGTTAAAAACGGCGTTTTCCTGTTTATACACGTCTACGTTCTTCTATACGTATTTTGAGATTTAAAAATGTGCGGTGATGCGCCAGAAAACGTGGAGTTGCGTAATTAGTAGAAACTGAACGAGAGTTAGACTTGTCAGTGTTTATGCCACGACGGGAAGGTCGTGTATTACTACGCGAAGCGTTAGCTGAGCGTAGTGAGGAACAGACCTGACCAGAGTGGCATAGACACTGACAAGTCTAACTTGAGTTCGGTTTCGTATTTATCCTACCCCATCTCTACGCTTTTGGATTACTAAAATATAAATATCGATTAAAAGACCAACCGAAGTCCAACCGGAACTTTTGAGTCCAATCGAAGCAGCTTACAATCTGGTCGCTGATTGGTCGATTTTTTTATGCCCCTAGATGCATAAATCGCATGTTATGTCATGGCATGCCGCATAAAATTTGCCTATGTTATGCCTATGGACCGTTTTTATTAGGGGTAGGATAAAGTCGGAATGCATTTATATACAAACGTGAATAAAACGTAGAAAAGACGAGGTGTCACAATTAGTTTTAAGAATTTCAAACTTATCAACGCATTTTTGATTCATAAATGAACGCAGTAAAATGCCACAATACGTAAAGAAGCGTAAAATATTATCGTAAAACTGGATGAGGTTTAATCTTGTCCACCGTATTCCACGACTGAAGTTTGGCAAAGTGACTTCATGAGGCGAAGCCGAGTGAAGTCCGCAGCCAAAACTTCAGGAGTGGAATGCGGTGGCCGAGATTTAAACGAATCAGGTTTTGATTTTATCCTACCCTATCTCCTCGATTTTGCAATATTACGTGATAACAATGCTGTATGCCACTAGTGGCATATAAAACTCCGTATGCCAGTCAGCGTGGCATACGGAAACCCAATGTTAAGCCTATGTGATTCTATATTAGGGGTAGGATAAAAGTGTTGATGAACGTTAGGAAACGTAGTAGAACGTTAAAGTAAAGCAAACAGATACGTTCCCAATCCGTAGCCTATACGTGGTGCCTAGTCTCAAATACGTAGGAAAAAACACCAGAATTTACACCAGTGTGACTGGATTGCGTAGTGAAAAGTAAAAGCGTACATACGAGATACGTAAAAATCAAGTTATTTCTAATACGTAGAAGAAATAGCGAACTTTTGTGTCAGTGTGACTGGGGCATGACACACGGGGAGTTGTGCATCTGCTGCTTTTCACATTGCTGGAGCCCTTTCTTTGATATCAGAGGCCGCCCTTTGTCAGTCCCCAGTGGAGGTGTGACGTGGTACACAAGTGGTGCTAGGAACACGACTCCCGGTTCGTGATGTGCTGAAAGTCGCGTGTCGGGGACTCTCTGGATTGGCCGCCACCTCTGTCTCCACTCTGTTCTGACTTAGATTGGTCACCACCTCTGTCTCCACTCTGTTCTCACTTAGATTGGTCACCACCTCTGTCTCCACTCTGTTCTGACTTAGATTGGTCACCACCTCTGTCTCCACTCTGTTCTCACTTAGATTGGTCACTACCTCTGTCTCTACTCTCTTCTGAGTTAGATTGGCCACCACCTCTGTCTCCACTCTGTTCTCACTTAGATTGGCCGCCACCTCTGACTCCACTCTGTTCTCACTTAGACTGGCCACCACCTCTGTCTCCACTCTGTTCTGATTTAGATTGGCCGCCACCTCTGTCTCCACTCTGTTCTGACTTAGATTTGTCTTTCTTTTTATATTGCAGTGTTTATTTTCCATGATCATGTTACATACATATAATGTAATTTTTTCGTTCTCGGAACCTTGGTTCTTCTTGGAAAAAAATGTTACATACATAGCCTGGTAACCCTAGGTGAGATTTCTACCTGAATTCATCGCATAGATTCGATCACCACCCTCATGGTGTAAAAGAACCTTGAGTAAGTCTGGTAGGGACCTATAATGGTTAAATGGATGTTAAATCAAACCAAACAAACAAGACAAAACTAAATATGATAAAAAAAAAATCTGAGTTAAGCGTTACCTTGCAGACACAGTGACTTACATTCTTCATTCGGTTCTCAGATTCCACGTCTCAGTCTTCGTTGAATGGTGATGAGGTTCAGAAATAGGAGAGATCACATGACTTATCTTTCTTCACAACGCATCTGTCACCTTAACTCCTCGGTAATCTACAGACACAAAACACTCTCCTGACAGATCCTGTGACAGAGAACTCTCATTCAGTCCTATGTAGCCAGTGCTGGGCTGTTTGGTGAGTAAGGAGGGTGGTTGTGGCCTCTAAGATTCGAGGTCAACTCTCGACTGTATAGCCCTACCAAGGCGCTAGAAAATATCATGTAAGGAGGTCAGGGTGAAGGTCAGGGTTTGCTGCAAATGCAGTCATTGGCTACTCGGTCTACTCTATTCCTTATATGGACTTAAGGTAATGGGACAACTCCATGCTGGAAAGAGTTAAAATACTTTTTTTTATTACTACAGATAAGTGACATGGGCATTCTGCAGGTTTTGTTTGCCGTAACAGATTTGTTGTACAGTAACGATGTTTATCCAACCCCTAATATAAAATCCCTTAGGCTTAACGTTGAGTTTCCGTATGCCATGCTGACTGGCATACGGAGTTTCATATGCCGCTAGTGGCATACAGAATGGTTATCACATGATATTCCAAAATCGAGGAGACAGGGTTGGATAAAATCAAAACCTGATATGTTTTAATCTTGGCCACTGCATGCCACTCCTGGAGTTTTTGCTCTGGACTTCACTCGGCTTCGCCTCATCAAGTCTTCCAGGGCCCCGTTGCTCCAGCTTTACAACAGAGTTGCGGATCGCAGAATAGCGATCCGAGGGGCTAAACGTTGCTCCAGAAATTTTGCGGATCGTGTCGTAATCGCATAGGCGCATCGCCACGTAAAATACGGCTATTAGCGATACTTTTTACGTGGACCCTCACACCAGTGCGGATCGTCTGCGGATCGCAATACTTTGGTTAGAGATGGCTTTGTCTGAAATTCTGAATAACGATGGGTGGTGGCACTACGATCCCCCGCCCCTTGTTCTTCTACCTATGGAAAATGGCGATCCACACCAACAGGTGTCAGATCAGTTTTAACTCTGGTGCCATCTGTATCTAAGTTTAAAAACTAATTAATCTTCCCCTGTCTCATTCAATATGTGCCCCTGAATTGTTGTATCATAATCGCATCGCAAAAATTAGCGATACCGCAGAAATATAGCGATACGATCGGATATTACTGGAGCAACGCTTTTTTAGTCGGATCGTTAAAGTAATCGTAAAAATAAAATTACGATCCGATTATATCTAGCGATACCACAAAAACAGGAGCAACAGGGCCCTGATTCTTTATACACTTTTGCAGCGCAACGACGTAGACCATATCATACTTACACGCGTGATGATAGATGGAGATGTGATGGGATGAGTTACTTTGTCTTACATACATTCTTTGATGGAGGCATACAACTATTTTGTCCTCTGTAATGTGCATTTTTACTCTATTACTAAAACATCTACAAGAGCTCTTCCAATGTTTCTGAATTAAGCCAACTACACTATTATTGAAATGTCACGACTTTTGACAAAGTTTGGGAGCAATGCTGTACATGAGATTTATGACGGGATGCTGATATGGCCACATCCCTTAGGACTTGAGTGATGTCAAACAAACTGAGCATTTCATTAAAGAGAAATGTAGTCTGTTGTCGCCAGGGCCAGAGCGCACAAGCTCAAACTAAGACTGTTATGCGCTGCCATTTTGAGTCAGGAATTCTAGCCTCGCCTGGTACTATGCTGTCCTGAGTGATTTGCCAGAAACCAGAATATAAAGGCTTGATTGCATACAGCCGATTTCACTCCTGATGCGGTCAAGATCTACTCCAGTTTTGATGCTGACGCACACGTACCCTATTCCATTGCGCCGATGGCCTCCAGACAGAGACCAGACATAGGCCAGTTTCGGTGGCGGGACTGAAACTGGTGTACATCTTGACCACATCGGGAGTGAATTCGGCTATATAGTCCCTGGGCCAATCTGGAAAAGGGGTTGGAGTTGGCTGCCCCCCCCCCCCCCCCCCCCGCCGGAAACATTTGTTTTATTGTTTTATCTTGTAGATCCATGCTTCTAGTTAACATTTCTATTAGTTGTCGCTCTGGCAAGTGGTCGGATTAGCATGACAACAGCTGTTAAAGAGACCTACTGTCAAAATGCCTGAACGCCTGTAATTCTGAGTGCTGAAAACCATTACTTGGTTCTGTGTTCTTTTAAGGATTTCAATGACACATTAGATTAAACTTTGGTATTGGACTCCATATTCTGGTCCTTTATAGAGACAGTACAGCAAATAGAATCAAAATATGTCTTCTCAGTGGCCTACAGCAGCCTTTTTCATGTGTGTACTATTAATGTCCCCTTCATTCATCTCCAATTTTCCACATATTTGTTTCTTAAATAATTTAAAGACTATAAAAACTTTTCATATGCAGTTTCTGCTATGCGGCCATATTGTGGTATACCTTATGAACATTCTGATCTATTTTTAGTGTTTGGTGACATCAGGTTCCAGGTATATTACCGATTTTGTTACCCCTGCCACTCATGTTTTTTGACATATCTGACAGTCAGTACCAAAGACATATAGTGTCTAAAGACTACAGAACCTTTTTATATGCAGTTCTTTGCTATGTTGCCATGTTCTGTGATCCCTGAGACACACTTTAAGCTATTGCTTAGTGTTCTGTACTCTTAGGATCCAGTTATATACAGTAGAACCCCGCGTAAGCGGACACTCTCCGTTCCGCGGGGGCTTACGCGGGGTGTCCGTTAGGCGAGGTTCTACTGTAATCAATTTTGCTATCACTACTGCCACTGTCATTTGATATCTTTGACAGCCAGTTCCAATGACATAGTACCTGTAGGGGTAAGATTTCTATCTAAATTCATCACATAGATTCGATCACCACCTTTGTGGTGTAGAAGAACCTTGTGAAAGTCTGGTAAAAACCTGTAATGGTTAACTGGACGTTAAATCGAACCTCATATAAGTATGCTTCTTACATGTACAACCACAGAATCGAAAGTCACGCCTCAATGATTCTTCAATTCCAATTTCAAGAGACTGATATAAAAAAAAAAAAAGTCACGTCTTCACAATTCCTGAATTCCTATAACAAGAGACTTATTTAAAAAGGTCATTTTGAGTCTTGTGACTGTTCTGTGGGTGGTGTATCACGTAGGAATGTGGAGACTATTATCTTCAAGGCGCTCTCTTCACTGTAGACGAGAGGCCGACCCCTGTGAAGGCAATTACAGAGATAGACAAACCGATACGGTACTCCAGAATCCTATAATTACCTGACTTTTCTTACCGAGCACTTTTTTAGTTCTTATGAAGAAATATTTATATTTTCTTCTTGGAATGTATTTAGTTGATACCACGGGTATTTCCGGTATACTTCTTAGGAAGTGATTTTAACAAAAATAAAAATAAATGTTCTTAGTAGTCGTGGTAGCAGCTATGTCTTACCACATTCTTATAAAGAAATGTGTAAAACGTGAAATTATTATCTAGCTACCTTTACTCTGTCTTTGTTAAAAAGTTTAATCTTCTTCACTCTTTCTGTCCGAGCCAGGGGGCTGTTGAATAAACTAGGATCGTACATGTAGACCCTTTTCGGTACCTCGTACAAGGGTTATCGTTTGATAGTATTTAAGTCTGTTCGCTAAGACAGTATTAGCCATCCATAAGGTCGTCTATAAGTGTTGAATAAAATTGACCCACATCATCCCTGGGTCTCTATGGCATACAGAAAAAGGTATATACGTGCGATCCTATATTATTCAACGGGCCCCTGATTGCAGAGCACAGGCACTATAGGACGAGGCATAATACCGCTATAAACCCCAAGGGGACGAGACTATCGCCGTATGGTGTCTGTTTGTCGTATGGGTGTCACTTAGCAACCTTTAGATACCAGTTACTATAGTTACCGAATACCCACAGAGTAAAATGATGAACATGGTATTTTTTATTAATTGTGAAAAAATGGTGTAAATCTATTCATTATTTCTCATAAAAGATAACGTTTGTGATGATGACACATAAACATAAATGTATTTTAAAACAATGCCTGGAGGCATTCCTCGTCCCCTGCGTGGGAATGCCTCCAGGCATTGCTCGGACTGAAAGAGATAATGATGGTTTATAATGAATAGATAAAATTGTAGAATAAATACATATTGTACATAAGCATGCAATTGCTGGTAGATAATGCATCTGGTGTTAGATTTGAAATTCAATTGCTAAAATGGACATTTTTTTAGATATGTTAAACTTTGAAATATACAGAAGAATCAAATCAACCTCCAACTTGACAAGTACACTCAAAACACAATTCACAGTTTGACATTTTCCATTCGAACTTCTATATTTGACAACTCTGTAAGTGGAATAGTAAAGATAAGCCTGTAATTTCTATCCATCTCAGATTAAATGTTCATATTATTTTGTATCGGGAACAAGTTTTGAACAAAATGAAAACATTGTCATCTGATTTTCCTTGTAACTGAATAGCGCTTCTATGTGGCATCTTGAATATACAAATATATTTAGATATATATAGATATATATAAAAAAAATATTAAAAATATATATATATAACTTAGTCAATGGAGATTCCTTTCACCAATGACTCTAGAACTCTTCTCATTGCTTTTACCTATCTCCTCAACTTAGGGGCATCAAACTTTAACCTCTGATGATGACTAAGCCCTTTCTCTGAGTGCTTCATCTGAAAGGCTTATAAATACTCCACGGGCGTTGGGTACGAGTCCCCAATGTTGATTTAATGGGGGAAAATACCAGGTATTAGATAATATCTAATATATCATGGAAAGATGCCTTACATACCCTCATATACAGGTGTTGCCGTTCAGCGCCGCCTAACGGCCCACTCTCTAGATACGCGGTCGCTCGAACAAACACAGCCGAGTCCGCCTACATGCACAAAGAGATATATAGCAATCACACCTTAAGTGTGAAGGATAGGTGTGATTACAGGAGTGGGTTTTTTTTGACAGATTAAATTGCTGGAAAAAACTAGGGTATTGTATCAACGAGTCTGAGCTCTCTAAACTTGATAGTTGATAATTATCTTAGTTTCAACTTGGAGAAAGATAAGCCTGTTATAGCTAGTCCTGCCAATGTATTATTGTGCATCCAGTTTGGGTATACCCGTGTTATCTACGCTATATCTAAAGTATAATTGAGTTGACATATATGTATGACATACCATATTGGAGCTGGAATACCATATAATACAGTGCAAACACTTTTATTTCTATGGGAATAATGTACACAGGTATTATGAATGTATTACTTTCATACACTCAGTGATACAATGCTACAGAATACGTTGCTAGGGGTATATTTGGCCGCAGGCGTTGTGTAACCAAGTAGATAACGTGCGACACCGGCCTATGGAAAAAGGCCGATTGACTTTACCTACTCGAGGTTGAGGGATTTAAATTACCTTTCGAGAAAAGGGGGTGGGAAGTTAGCTCAGTGGTTAGAGCACCGGAATTGTAATCCCAAGGTTGTAAGACTTTGTGGGTTTGAGTCCCATCCCCAGCAGTGGTAGATTTACTGCTATAACAAAGACCATCCTTCTCATACCATGTCTATGTGGTGTGGGAAGTAAAGGAATTCTCACCTCGGTAAATGTGTAGGGGTGTGATTTCTACTTAACTTCATCACGTAGATTCGATCGTCACCCTTGTGGTGTAAAAGAACCTTGAGAAAGTCTGGAAGGAACCTATAATGGTTGACTGGACGTAAAATCAAAACCAAAAACAAGAAACAAACAAATTCCGAGAAAAGACCGGACTATTGAGCATTTTCTTTCAGGAAAATGGGTTTCATTGATGAATAAATCAGTAGTCCGTGGCATCGGCAAGGATCGCGATTCCACCTTAGATGGGCAGGGTGATCTTTCCTGGACGGAATCAATATCAAACGTGCCCAGATATTGAAAGCTGGGAACACAAACCGGAGGTTCAGAGCACAGCTTTTCAGTTGATTAGAAAATAGACACTGAGAGGAAAAAGAGAATATTTCAATTTCCAAGCTTAATATCCGATAAATACTCGCAGGTATTTTATTGTGAAAATGTGGAAATTCGTTTAATGGGAGTCAAAAATACGAGATTATCTGAGGTTTTTCACAAAGTATTTCATGTAGCATCGGTTATCCGTGACACGACATCACACAGTAGGCAGTAGAGGCAGTCACACAACTCCTAATAAGGGCATACCCAGAAAGAGCATTGTCGAGTGATTTCAGTAGTTTATCATGGTGACTTGTGCTATTTCTGAAATCTACATGAAAGACCTATATAAATACTCCAATTACCTTGACAAAGGTTCATGGAATCATGTCTGTGCTTATTATGGATAATGTCTGGTAGCATCATGCTGTTGTACCCACAGGAATGCCTGGATTTTTTTTTTGTTATTATTATTAGCACATAAATTCATCACATGGATGGTCTTCCATCATGCTGCAGTAGGCACAGGAATACCTGGAGGCATCATGCTGCACTAGCCACAGGAATACCTGGAGGCATCATTCTGCAGTAGGCACAGGAATACCTGGAGGCATCATGCTGCAGTAACCACAGGAATACCTGGAGGCATCATGCTGCAGTAGCCACAGGAATACCTGGAGGCATCATGCTGCAGTAGCCACAGGAATATCGGGAGGCATCATGCTGCAGTAACCACAGGAATACCTGGAGGCATCATACTGCAGTAGCCACAGGAATACCTGGAGGCATCATGCTGCCGTAGCCAGGGGAATTCCTGGAAGCATCATGCTGCCGTAGTCAGGGGAATACCTGAAGGTATCATGCTGCAGTAGCCAGGAAAATGCCTGGAGGCATCATGCTGCCATAGCCAGGGGAATTCCTGGAAGCATCATGCTGCCGTAGTCAGGGGAATACCTGAAGGTATCATACTGCAGTAGCCACAGGAATACCTGGAGGCATCATGCTGCCGTAGCCACAGGAATACCTGGAGGCATCATGCTGCCGTAGCCAGGGGAATTCCTGGAAGCATCATGCTGCCGTAGCCAGGGGAATTCCTGGAAGCATCATGCTGCCGTAGTCAGGGGAATGCATGGAGGCATCATGCTGCAGTAGCCAGGAAAATGCCTGGAGGCATCATGCTGCCATAGCCAGGGGAATGCCTGGAGGCATCATACTGCAGTAGCCACAGGAAGACCTGGTGGCATCAAACAAATATCTCCTGTATATAACTCTTAGCCTGATGCTCTGACGTAAATAATTGTACTATTTTAACAAATCACGTGACTACTTTATCAGGGAGTTGATAAGAAATCACAGATAAACAATGTCTGAGCGGTTAGTCCCGATAACGCAAGTCCAGACAGAAATTAGTTTTCCTTAATAATCTCTGCCTCTGTGTCATTTACAGAAGTAGTTCGAGCCGAGTGGAAAAACAACATTGCCAATAAAAGCTCATTTATCCTATCAGCACATAAGGTCGCTGCCTTTAGTTGGCATTTCCCGATAAGGTATTGAAATATTGCGTGTGAATAAGCTCATATTTTCTGTCAGTTTTTACAGAAATATAACTTAATTAAACGGATTTTTATCTGTTTCAGTTATTGTACCAAATATTTCATGTGAACTGTATTCAACCATTGCAAAAATGAGAACTATATCAGAAATTATCCTGTGGAGATTTACATAATATTGAGTCTTATATTTCATATATATTTCCACGGGAAGCAAATCTTACCGGTAATATTTAGTGTTACTGCTACTAACTCTTGTAGTAGAACTGACAATACACTGTGATTTAGTTGATATTTTTTCCAATGGAGCATGCAATACAAGTGAAATTTAGTATTTGATATCTACCGAACTAATTATATGACTTTGTTCATTTTCAAAGGGAACATGTGATATCATTGACATTTAGTATTTGATATTAACGGATTTAATATTGTAATTTTGTTGGTATTTTCAGAGGGAGGTGGTAATATTAGTAATATTCAGTATTTTGATTGATTTAATATCGTGATTTTGTAGATACTTTCAGAGGGAGGTGGTAATATTAGTAATATTCAGGATTTTAATTGATTTAATATCGTGATTTTGTTGATATTTTCAGAGGGAGCGTGTAATACTAGTGCTATTTAGTATTTGATAATAATTAACTGATTTAATATCGTGATTTTGTTTGTATTTTCAGCGGGAGCATGTGATACTTGTAATATTCAGTATTTTATATTATCTGATTTAATATCGTGATTTTGTTGATTTTTTCAGAGGGAGGTGGTAATATTATACGGAAACTGGCTTACTGTCTTCGTACGTCAAAAATACGCGGTGAAATTATTGATCAGATACATCCCGATGTCGAAGGCAGAGGGATGTATCTGATTGATAATTTTACCAAGTATTTTGACGTGCGAAGACAGTCAGCCCGTTTTCGTATTATTATATACCTAAAAGTGGCGAAATTATAGCTAGTCACATGATCACATACCCCGTACGTCACAGTGTGACGTACGGCTATACATACGTCATGGGTAGCAGCGGGCAGTATGTGTGGTTCATACAGCCATAGGTATATAATAATAGTGATATTTAGTATTAATTGATTTAATATTGTGATTTTGTTTGTATTTTCAGAGGGACCATGTAATACTAGTGATATTTAGTATTTGATATTAACTGATTTGATATCGTGATTTTGTTGATATTTTCAGAGGGAGCGATTAATACTAGTGCTATTTAGTATTTGATAATAATTAACTGATTTAATATCGTGATTTTGTTGGTATTTTCAGAGGAAGGTGGTAATATTAGTGATATTTAGTATTAATTGATTTGATATCGTGATTTTGTTGATATTTTCAGAGGGAGCGGGTAATACTAGTGATATTTAGTATTTGATAATAATTAATTGATTTAATATCGTGATTTTGTTGGTATTTTCAGAGAAAGGTGGTAATATTAGTGATATTTAGTATTAATTGATTTAATATCGTGATTTTGTTTGTATTTTCAGAGGGAGCGTGTAATACTAGTGATATTTAGTATTTGATAATAATTAACTGATTTAATATCGTGATTTTGTTGATTTTTTCAGCGGGAGCAGATCGTGTTCATCGTCGTTCTCTTCATCTTCATCCTGGTCGGAAACCTCTCCGTCCTCATCGCCATTGGTTTATCAAAACGAGGCCAGCGGTCGCGTATGAACTTCTTCATCATGCACCTCGCCATCGCAGGTCAGTCAGCGGAAAGTTTATTATCTTATTTAATTATCTGTGGTATTCAAAATCCCCATTTGAAATGTATGGGGACTCAGTAAACCACGACCCATTATTTATTATCCATCGTATACAAAGACCCCATTGAAAATGTACGGGGACTCAGTAAACGACGACCCATTATTTATTATCCATCGTATACAAAGACCGCATTGAAAATGTACGGGGACTCAGTAAACCACAACCCATTGTTTATTATCCATCGTATACAAAGACCCCATTGAGAATGTATGGCGACTCAGTAAACCACTGCCCATTGTTTATTATTCATGGTATACAAAGACCCCATTGAGAATGTATGGCGACTCAGTAAACCACGACCCATCATTTATTATCCATGGTATACAAAGACCCCATTGAGAATGTATGGCGACTCAGTAAACCACTGCCCATTGTTTTTTATCATTGTATACAAAGTCCCCATTAAAAATGTATACGGACTCATAGTAAACCACGACCCATTATATTAAACCTGTTAGATAACTGTAGTGTACGGATTGAAATCTGTGTTATATGGCCTAAAAACCATGGTATACGGGAAACTAGTCCCTTTGTACTAAAGAGCAAAGAAATAGTCCCTATTGTTAGACCCTTTAATTCATTCTAAAAGATGGATGATAAAAGCAACAAACGATGATTTTGTGGACAGGCGGACCTGTAAACCACTCGAGGTTGACGTCGTAATACCCTCGTTAGAGCTTGTGTATTACTACGCGTCAACCTCTCGTGGTTTACGGCCTCCTGTCCACAAAACCATCGATTATTTTCTATGTATTCTACCACTAATTACTATTCTGTATTACTATTGTTAGTGAATTTTTCTTCTTTTTTTTTTCTTCTTTTTTTTCTATCAAGGTAGCATCTGGCTTTTTAAGAGGTGCTTCGGCCGTCTCATTAGTCTCTATTTAAATTACTATTGTTAGTGAAGCTACTTCTCTCTTTCTTTTTAATTATTGTATCAATCATTTCCCTACTGAGCATATGACAGCAGGGAACACTGGTTCACCGTCTCTCCTCAGCTTTTTTCATACTTTACAGTCAGTTAATACAAATCAGACGTATATTTCTTTAGGTTACGTTTCCTTATTCATCTGATACTATGGAGAAACCAAACAAGAGTTAGTCATGTTGTTGTTTATCGCACGACGGCAAGATCGCGATATCACTGCGCAAGGCGAAGCAGAGATTAGTAATACGTGATCTTGCCGGAGTGCGATGAACAATAACACGACTAACTTGAGTTTGGTTTAGAATTTATCCTACCCCGCCCGTCTAAATTACTTCTACATTAACAAATTGTAAAGTCTCACAACCTACTTGCGTAAGGAGTAGACCTTAAGAAGAGAAAGTCAGAACACAACACAGAAGTACTAGGTATTACTCTGAGTCAGAACCTGAGACTAACTGCTTATTGACAAGAAGGGATCCTTGTTTTATACCCTTAGCAGGGGGTTGACATGACAGGTTTGGCATCTGTGAGCTCTGCGCTCTCATTGGCTGTTGTACCAACAGCCAATAGGGGAAGACCAAATCCATTCCGGTTGAGCGCCCGTTCAGGTCTGTCGCACATGTCAGGAGGCCGCTCATGACACTGAACAACTCCAAGTGTCATTGGTAGAGCGACCTGCCCTCATGTGGGCAGACTGGGAACTAGAGCTGAGCGACAATAGGGGTATTATATGCCATTCAAAGCATGGCAGCCATACTGTAAACATCAGGGAGGAGGTTACTAACCAAAATGGTGACTGTTCCAATTCAGTCAATTTGTTCCTCAATAATTAGGGGTAATTTAGGTGACACACAAGGATTGTGTTTGAATTATGTTTGAATTATGTTTGAATTTCTCTCTGCTGTTGATGTTCGATTTATCTCTGATGCCTATCCCCTATCTCTCTCTCCTCTGTCTCTCTCCTCTCTCTCTCTCTCTCTCTCTCTCTCTCTCTCTCTCTCTCCTCTCTTTCTCTCTTGCCTCTCTCTTTCCTCTCTCTCTATTCTCTCATCTCTCTTTCTCTCTTTCCCTCTCTCTCCCTCCTCTCTCTATTCTCCCCCTCTCTCTCTTCTGTCTCTCCTCTCTCTTCTCTCTCTCTCCCTCTTCTCTCTCCACTCTCTCTCCTATCTCTCTCCTTTCATCTCTCCCTCTCTCTCTCCACTCTATCTCCTTTTTCTCTCCCTCATTCTCCTTTCTCTCTTTCCTCTCTCTCCCCTCTTTCTCCTCTCTCTCTATTCTCCCCCTTTTCTATCTCTCCTTTCTCTCCCTCACCTCCCTCTCTCTTCTCTCTCTCTCTCTCTCCCTCTCCTCCCTCTCTCTCCTCTCTCTCCTTTCTCTCTCCTCTCTCTCCTCTCTCTCCTCTCTCTCTCTCCTCTCTCTCTCTCCTCTCTCTCTCCTCTCTCTCTCCTCTCTCTCTCCTCTCTCTCCTCTCTCTCCTCTCTCTCCTCTCTCTCTCCTCTCTCCTCTCTCTCTCCTCTCTCTCCTCTCTCTCCTCTCTCTCCTCTCTCTCCTCTCTCTCCTCTCTCTCCTCTCTCTCCTCTCTCTCTTCTCTCTCTCCTCTCTCCTCTGTCTCTCCTCTCTCTCCTCTCTCTCCTCTCTCTCCTCTCTCTCCTGTCTCTCTCCTCTCTCTCCTCTCTCTCTCCTCTCTCTCCTCTCTCTCTCCTCTCTCTCCTCTCTCTTCTCTCTCTCCTCTCTCTCCTCTCTCTCCTCTCTCTCTCCTCTCTCTCTCCCCCCTCTCTTTAACCTCTCTCCCCCTCTGGGTGGGGAGTTAGCTCAGTGGTTAGAGCACCGGACTTGTAACCCCAAGGTTTTAAGACTTTGTGGGTTCGAGTCCCACCCCCAGCAGTGGTAGATTTACTGCTATATCAAAGACCATCCTTCTCATACCATGTCTATGTGGTGTGGGAAGTAAAAGAACTCTCACCTCGGTAAATGTGTAGGGGTGAGATTTCTACCTGAATTCATTACATAGATTCGATCACCACCCTTGTGGTGTAAAAGAACCTTGAGAAAGTCTGGAAAGGACCTATAATGGTTGACTAGACGTAAAATCAAACCAAACAAAACAATCTCCCCCTCCCTCCTATCTCTATCACCTCTATATCCATTTTCTATCATTTCTCTCCTCTCTCCTCTGTCTCCATCTTCTGTCTCTCTCTCTCTCTCTCTTCCACCTACTCTCTCTTCTCTCTCCTCGCTCTCTCTCTCTTCTATCTTTTCTCTCTTTTTTTCTCTCTATTTGATTTCAGTTTTCATTTCTCTCCCTTCTTATTTTCTCCTCTCCCTTCTTCCTCCTTCAATCCAATCAGAATCGATGATTCTCTGCACAGTTACAGCTGAACTATGTCTATCATTTACTATGCCCAGCAGAAGATGAAAGCTGAATATTTCAATTTGCAATAAGATAGTCTAAAAATCTGTTGAATTGTGGATTGATAATTATGTACAAATCCTGACCATGTCATTGCTTTTGTTTAACTGAATTAGATATAATATGTGATCATTGCCTGTACATGATGCTTCCCTGTAGAGTGAGGATGAGGAGTTAGCTCAGTGGTTAAAGCACTGGACTCTTATCCCAAGGTTGTGAGTTTGAGACCAACTACAGTCACTGTTCTCCTTCTTTTAATACTGCTATATCAAAGGCCAATCCCCAGCAGTGGTAGACTTACTGCTATATCAAAGACCAGTGCTTCTCATACTATGTCTATGTAGTGTGGAGTGCAGCCACCCTTCTCTTTCATCCCCAGCAGTGGTAGATTTACTGCTAGATCAAAGGCCAGTCCTTCTCATACCATGTCTATATATGGTGTTGTGTGCAGCCACCTTTCTCCTTCATCTACAGCAGTGGTAGATTTACTGCTATATCAAAGACCAGTGCTTCTCATACTATGTCTATGTAGTGTGGTGTGCAGCCACCTTTCTCCTTCACCCCCAGCAGTGGTAGACTTACTGCTATATCAAAGACCAGTCCTTCTCATACCATGTCTATGTCGTGTGGTGTACGGCCACCTTTCTCCTTCATCCCCAGCAGTGGTAGATTTACTGCTATATCAAAGGCCAATCCTTCTCATACCATGTCTATGTGGTGTGGTGTACAGCCACCTTTCTCCTTTATCCCCAGCAGTGGTAGATTTACAGCTATATCAAAGGCCAATCCTTCTCATACCATGTCTATGTGGTGTGGTGTAGAGCCACTTTTCTCTTTCACCCCCAGCAGTGGTAGACTTACTGATATATCAAAGGCCAGTCCTTCTCATACCATGTCTATATGGTGTGGGAAGTAAAAGAACTCTCACCTCAGTAAATGTGTAGGGGGTGAGATTTCCACCTAAATTCTTTACATAGATTCGAAGAACCTTAAGAAAGTCTGGTAAGAACCTGTAATGGTTGACTGGACATTAAATCAAACCAACCAACCAACCCTGCAGAGTTCAGATTTCCATCTTGGTAACTGTCACTACATCTATTTTACAGATTTGTCGTGTGGGATTTTTAGCGTCATGACTGACATGGTGTGGAAGATCACCTTACAGTGGTACGCCGGTGACGTCATGTGTAAGATCGCCAAATATCTGCAGGTACGTGTCTTACTCACCAGGGGCCCGTTTAGTAATCAAAGATCGTACATGAAGACCCTTTTCTGTAAAGGGGGGGGGGGGGGGGGTACCCACTGCTTCTGACACACTCCGACAAGGCTTTACGACACACTCCAACACACTCCGACAGAGCCCTGCCGACAGGAATTTTCTTTGTAACGGCTTGGCGGGAAATATACTGAAAAAATATGATTTTCTTAAATTTTCTCAAAGAAAACTTATTAAACTGGTGTATTTTATCAACTCTATTAAAAATCTAAACGAATATCAATTATTATGTCATCTCAAACCCTTATCATAGTATAGACTATATTATTATAGTCAAATACAGTTTTGCCCCTCAACCATACTGTCCCTTAACGATACTGGCCCTCGTAACTCGTAAAAGGGTTATCGTTTAATGATATTTAGGTATGACACTCTTAGCCGTCCATACGGTCGTCCATAAGTGTTGAATAAAGTTGAGCCACATCGTCCCTGGGTCTCCTTGGCAAACAGAAAAGGGTCTAAATGTACGAGCCTAGATTATTAAACAGGCTCCCGGATAAGGGGTGTGGTTTTGACCCAATTGATCTACACAGGAAACCTACGGAACATTGTATTATTATATACCTGTGGTAGTACACATACGGCCCGCTCCTACCCATGTCGTATTTATATCCGTATGACACCTAGGTGACGTACGGGGTATGTATGTGGCGAACGGGGCATGTACGGCGGCAAAATCCAAAAACTAGCCCAGAAGCAAAGTTAAAAATTGGATATTTTAAGATATAATAATACGAAAACAGGCATACTGTGTCTGTACGTGATAAATACTTGGTAAAATTGACGATAAAAACGAACCTCTGCCTTCGGCATCAGTTCGTTTTATCGTCAATTTCACCACGTATTTATGCCGTACGGCCACAGTGACCCTGTTTCCGTATAGTACCCCATCAAGTGTGAATCGTGTAGTAATTCACAAGGCGCAGTATGTGGTTCGAACGAGATGTTTTCTTTAGTAGTTGTTCACATTTTGGAATTCATCAGAGATGGGAACACACCAGTTGTTTCTAGTTTACAATTTTCACTGGTGAATTATGTGCACTGATATAAAAAAAAAAAAATTTTAAAACTGCAGCTCTCAATTCAGTCACTCGAAACAGCGTCAACAGTTCATCTTTTAGACGTCATCAAATTGACTCATGATTCTTCAGCATCTGAAAGAAGGTCAATTCTAGATCACAAAATGAAGTGACATTGTAATTTGTTAACGTTTTGATGGCTGCTCAATAATTAACACCGTTATAATTATTCCCATGATTATTGGCAACATATGAAATATAATTCCTTTCGATACTAATAGAGTCACGTTTCTAGAGGCAAATAGTATGACTCGAGAACGGTGTTACGTAAATTAAAAACCGTCTAAGCCACTGAAAATGTTAAATCCTGATGCGCACTTTTATTTGTGGTGGTTCTGGTTTCTTTTCTAATCTTAGTCACTGCCAATATCTTACCAGAAAAATTGACTAGACGTGTAGCCACCTTCTCTGCATAGGAAATAGGTGTAAATGAGACTCTTTTATGTGTCATGTATACCTATATATCTCACTCCTGGTGTTTTTGTTCCATAGGCTTAACATTGGGAACTCATTCTCCATGCCCCTATGAGTATTGCAGTCCGTTCTCCATGGTCTATATCCTGTGTGTAATCCATTCTTTTAGTGTGTACAGGGGTGAGAGAAATACAAAAAGCAACTTGTTTCGGTCAAAGAAGTCATTCTCTAACTCGTTTGAATGCTATGTGATATTCACTCAGCTGTCGCCTCATTCATATCACTCCGCATCAAACTCGTAGAGAATGATAACTTTGACCAAAACATGTTGGTTTCTTCTTCGGTATCTTGTCCTTTTTCATGCATAAAACATTATAAATATTTGTTTAAAAAAGAAATGGGGGAGGACCTCAGTGTCTGCCTTCACACTGACTGTGGGTTGAGTGTGTGTTGACTGTGTTGACTGTGTTGCAGGCAGTGGTGACGTACGGCTCCACCTACGTGCTCGTCTCTCTCAGTATCGACCGCCTCGACGCCATCGCCAGACCCATGCACTTCTCCGGCAGCGGTGAGTCTCAGCCCCTTCTTTATACATTGCCTAAAGGTTATAGCAGCCACATATAGACTTCCAGCGTGCTGCAATAAACCATCCCTTCACTATCTGTGCGCTATTCATTGTGATATTGGGAAAGGAGCAGGGTGCCAGTGTCTCAGGGTCTTAGAGGCGTGCCCGGGTGACCATGACCAATCATTGGAGACCGAAATACCTCAAGACCAACTGGTGCTTGATATATTTGGATCTCAGGCAGTTGCAGAAATTTGACTGGGTGCAAGTGGGTTACAGAAAACTATCCATAGACTGAATGTAACACAAACCTTTGATAGCTGTTATTCATTTATAATTGCATGCTCATTCATCGATGATAAACATACTATTTGCTCCTAGTTATCCACCTAAGTGTCCATCTTCCCCAAGCATACAGATATATCCACCTGATACAAAGTGTCCATAGAAAACACATAGTGAGTGTGCATCACCATACCCGGAGCATACAGATATATCCACCTGATACAAAGTGTCCATAGAAAACACATAGGGAGTGTGTATCACCATACCCGGAGCATACGGATATATCCACCTAATACAAAGTGTCCATAGAAAACACATAGGGAGTGTTTATCACCATACCCGGAGCATACAGATATATCCACCTGATACAAAGTGTCCATAGAAGACACACAGGGAGTGTGTATCACCATACACTGAGCATACAGATATATCCACCTAATACAAAGTGTCCATAGAGAACACATAGGGAGTGTGTATGGACATACCCGGAGCATACAGATATATCCACCTAATACAAAGTGTCCATAGAAAACACATAGGGAGTGTCTATCACCATACCCGGAGCATACAGATATATCCACCTAATACAAAGTGTCCATAGAAAACACATAGGGAGTGTATATCACCATACCCGGAGCATACAGATATATCCACCTAATACAAAGTGTCCATAGAAAACACATAGGGAGTGTCTATCACCATACCCGGAGCATACAGATATATCCACCTAATACAAAGTGTCCATAGAAAACACATAGGGAGTGTGTATCACCATACCCAGAGCATACAGATATATCCACCTAATACAAAGTATCCGTAGAAAACACAAAGGGAGTGTGTATCACCATACCCAGAGCATACAGATACATCCACCTAATACAAAGTGTCCGTAGAAAACACAAAGGGAGTGTGTATCACCATACCCAGAGCATACAGATATTTATCCACCTAATACAAAGTGTCTATAGAAAACACAAAGGGAGTGTGTATCACCATACCCGGAGCCTACAGATATATCTACCTAATACAAAGTGTCCATAGACAACACAAAGGGAGTGTGTATCACCATACCCAGAGCATACAGATATATCCACCTAATACAAAGTGTCCATAGAAAACACATAGGGAGTGTGTATCACCATACCCAGAGCGTACAGATATATCCTAATACAAAGTGCCTATAGAAAACACAAAGGGAGTGTGTATCACCATACCCGGAGTATACAGATATATCCTAATACAAAGTGTCCTTAGAAAACACAAAGGGAGTGTGTATCACCATACCCAGAGCGTACAGATATATCCTAATACAAAGTGTCCGTAGAAAACACATAGGGAGTGTGTATCACCATACCCAGAGCGTACAGATATATCCTAATACAAAGTGTCCATAGAAAACACAAAGGGAGTGTGTATCACCATACCCGGAGCATACAGATATATCCACCTAATACAAAGTGTCCGTAGAAAACACATAGGGAGTGTGTATCACCATACCCAGAGCATACAGATATTTATCCACCTAATACAATGTGTCCATAGACAATACAAAGGGAGTGTGTATCACCATACCCAGAGCATACAGATATATCCACCTAATACAAAGTGTCCATAGAAAACACATAGGGAGTGTGCATCACCATACCCGGAGTATACAGATATATCCACCTAATACAAAGTGTCCATAGAAAACACATAGGGAACTAATATTGATATGCCACTTGTCAGGAAAAGGTAGATGATAAATAAATACAATGTAGACTGGCTTCAGATAAAAGCGGTTGTATGTACCTCAGAGTTGACTCCGCAAATGCCAGGAGGGCCCCTTATGTCACTAACAACTCAGGTGTCATATCAGCATGCCCTGCCCCCTTGTGGCCAGACAGGGAGTTAGAGTGAACGATAATGAGGGTAAACATGCCATTCACTTCATGGCTGCAGTATGGTCAACATCAAGACAGGAGCTGCTACAAAAATGGCGCCTGTCTTAATTCAGTCTTTTTGGTACTAATAAATATGGACAATTTAGATGACTAATCTCTTTGCATAGAAACCACTGTAATTGGCAATAATAGCGCTTGACATTAAAACTTTGCAACTTGTTTCAGTAATAGAGGGCAGTCTACTACTGCTGTATCCCATCAAGTTTCTGTATAGTCCCTATTGAGGTATCCCATAATTCAGTCTGTTTACATGTTCCGGTGTTCGCTGGTTGCCGACGTTGTATGGTGATTGACCCTTGAACTGTAACCCACAATTATTGCTGTTTAACGGTTTTTATAAATCTTCAAATTGGGAATCCGATCCTTGAAGTTTCAGCCTTTCTACATGTAAATCCGAAATTATATTCAGGTTCTCCAAATATAAATGGGAAAACTGGTTCATGCGGTTGTGGTGTGCCCAGCCAGTCGTGAGTGGAACTTGTATTTACCCTCGGCGATAATAGGGAGTTTAGTAACCTCTGGAGGGCATATGCAAACAAAAGTCGTGAATCAAAATCCTAGGTGAGTCTGTCCAAATAAGGAGTGAGGGCCACATCATTGACATTTACACAAGGAGTTTTTTAACATGTCTCTTTTTTGATACGTTGTGGTTCAAGGTTGTTTCAGAATCTGTAGCGGGATACCTTAAAGTTACACCGTGACATCCGGTTCCGGTAATGTGCAGAGATGCCACCAGGGGGCAGTCCATTAGAGAGAAGCCTTCAAAGAATTCCCGACGTCGCTATTAATAAACTTATAAACGTGCGTCTGACCGACTTTAAATATCATGAGGCACAATCAGCGGAGATTTCCTATAATTTGACATTTTTACATGTTTTTAATTCACTGTGGGATCTTTGATGACTGGAATAATTGCAAAGTGCAAGCTATTACTCTAGTGTAAACATGTGTAGTCAGCCTTGTTCGCTCCATTTTTCAAAGTATCGAGAGATTCGTAAAAATTGAAATATCTCCTTCAGAAGGCCACGTTTCGCTTATGTAGCCCCCTGGTGGTATAGACCCTCCAGACGTTACTAGACTCCCTAATATCGCCCCGGGTAAATACAGGATCCACTTCCGACTGGCTGGCCGCACCTCGGCCACCTGTCTTCCGATGAACAAGCATTTTCTGATTTCTAACCGGAGAAACCGAATATAATTTTGAATGTATATATATGTAGAAATAACTGAAATTTCCATTTCTGGCATTGGATTTCCAATTTGAAGATTTATAAAAACCGTTAAACTGCAATAATTGTGGGTTATGGGTCAAGGGTCTATCACCATACAATGACGGCAACCAGCGAACACCGGATCCTGTAAACAGACTGAATTATGGGATACCCCAATAGGGTCTATATAAAAGAACTATCCTCCCGGGAATGTCAGATTAGAGTGTCCACATGTAGAACTAAAAGCATCATTGCTGTCACAAGTAATCACGCAAATAAATGAGCCTGTACTTCTACAAATAAAAAAAAATCACTTGATAATCTCTTAGCAGATGCGACCTTTCCAAGAGTAATAAATTCTCTTTTGACAAACAGTCCAATGTAAAGCCCAGAGGCCCCAATTAGTCGACCACCTAAAGATGGTCTAGGGAATAAATGCCGTAATGACAGCAAGGTACATACACTCAGCCTTTTAGTAGTCCTTTTAGGGGGGGTTTTAGCGGGGGCCCCCTCCCCCCGGGCCCCCGATGCCTGATGGCTGGTAAATAGACGTAATTTCAGACTGTAGTCTGCACTGACATCTGGCGGCGTGCTGGTGAAACATTAATGAGGGGAACTCAGAACGAGGCTCGTTAGAGGTGACAGGCAGCGCCATCTAGACGCTCACTCCGCAACTACACAAATGAAGCCTCATTAATATTCAGCCGAGTCATTGTCCTCTTCATCGTGACTGGGTTACCGACACAAAAAGTCGTCTGCCAATCCCCGTGAGTTAATACAGAAAGAAGAACTGAACCAGTCTCTATTTGTTTTTCTTATCTAAAGGTATTTTGTGTCTATAAAGTATGTTTATATAATCATATTGTACGACAAATGTGTTTACCGCTTCCATTCTAGAAAAAATATCTCATGGGAAGGTCTAATGGTTCATTAAAAGGATTCCGTCTTCTTTTTATCGAACAAGCCTTTCTTATTGTTATTAGAACCAAAGAACCAGAATCCCTGGAAAGCCCACTCACGGCCGTT
Organism: Alentia gelatinosa; assembly: GCA_950022655.1. NCBI lineage: Eukaryota > Metazoa > Annelida > Polychaeta > Phyllodocida > Polynoidae > Alentia > Alentia gelatinosa. The sequence goes on from OX465589.1 coordinate 2,695,906, forward strand.
CAACATTGTGCCTATGAGACAAACTTGTTTTCAAGATACAGAGGAGGTGGACATCCAGTTACCCATTCGACACATGTAAAAAGTGGCCGCCAGGACAACTAGCGGATACCCCAGGAACCAGGGTACATTATCAGCAGCACTTGTCGGCCATGCTAGAAGCGTGAACCGGATGTTTGCTCCACTGTAGGAACCGGGGCATGCGCGCCACTAGTTAACAGCGCTGCACGGCGAGTGGGCCTTCCAGGGGTTTTAGTTCTCCGTTAGAACAATACATTGTCCCCCTCACCATGATGGGGTCTCTATTCGTTTTTCTTATCTAAAGATATTTTGTGTCTATAAAGTATGTTTATATATAATCATATTGTAGGACAAATTCTAGAAAGAATAGCTTATGGGAAGGTCCAATAAGCCCATCAAAAGAAATCCTTCTTTTTATCGAGCTAGCCTTTCTTATTGGAGCCATACTTTCTACTCGCCATATAAACATCATCTTTTTAAGAAGCATATTCAGTGAACCGCCAAGTGAAAATGATGCTTAGTGCAGGATTTTTTGTCTGATTCGGAACCAATTTTAACAAGATATAAATCCAATCATATTGTAGGGGTAAGAGTAGCTCCTAACAGATGTTTTTTTTTTATTTCATCAAACATTTCTACCAAAGGTAGATCTTCCAATGCATGTTTTCCTGTTATAACATTTTACATCTAGATAATCATTTTCAAATAAGGTAGTAGATAAGGAAAAATGTAATGATATAATAATGGTGATGACAATTGGTTTCACAATGTTCGGACATAGGTATATAGTCAAAAGTAAATTCAGCAATAGTAAAAGCGTCAAGCTTGCAATAGCAAATGAGATGTTTCTATCTTGACTCATTACTTTCCTATTCACCAGAAAGGATTTTTTAATTTTTTTTATTTAATAAATGCAACTCTCATCAAGGTGTGTTTTCCAGACACATGTCTGATTATCTTGCTACTCACTTGATACCAATCATTAAGTGGTGGAGTGAGGATATCGCCCACTGTATTACTGATAACTACAATATTACCCGTAACGCTAGTAAGATACGATTGAAAATAAAGAAACCTAATGGTAATAAATACCTGAAATCACCATTGTACCAGGGAAACAAATACTGGAACCAATTGGATGTGAATACACAAGCGCTACCGAGAGGGGAATTGCTTAAAGCAAGGGTAAAAGAAGAAATTTTAAAGATGAATGTACTGTGATCAGAAGATCACTACAGAGTAAATTATATGTATTTGAATGGTCTCTGTTAAAATTTAACATCATTTCTGCGTAATAGCTCGGTTCGTAACAAGGTGTATGTCTGTTTGTACGTGTTACGCTTTTTTTTGCGTTGTATTGTATTGTCCTTGTTGATCCTGTCTGTCCTTTTTTGTGATGATATCATCACTGCTCGTGTAAGGAAGAACGCCAATAGGCGATTACATTTGTCTACATGTTCTATTGAATAAAAAAAATTAAAAATCTTGATACAATCACACATCGCAGAATGGACACATCTCGTTACAAACTGAGTAAGAGAAAAAGAAACACAAAAGGTATGCAAGAATGGCATGCAAGGATGTAAAGTAATGTAGGAACCAGGTCATACTTTGAGGGAAGCACAAAAGTATTCCTCTTATACGGAATCAATCACTCTCCTCGCAGATATCCTCAATTATAAATACAATTTTGTCAGCACATCTAGCATGAGAATCTTTCTTTTAGATGTTTCACTCGTTGCTTTCCGCCTGCAATGTCAAGAAAAGGGAATGAGGCACATAATAATCAGACTCTGTTACCCTCACAGGCCAGACTTCTGATAGAAAATATGTATTTGTAGTTTGGGAAGATGAAAGAAACACCATTCTCCTGCCGAGACGATGTGTTGTTGAACTGAACTCTCGCAACAGAAGAGAATAGTGTAAGATATGAAGACAGAGAGCAGGGTTTTTAGTGTTTCAAAGTTAAATATAATATCTTTGACCCGACAAGAGGAATGGATGCTCCGTGCGGGATTAATTTGGTGTTGAAAATAAAAGCTGTTGCCACTCATAAAACTGATGGCAGTATGACGATGAGAATTTTGCACATATCAGAAATCAAGACGGAAACAGAATCAGAAGCAGGGTCAAGGTCAAGGTCAGGGTCAGCGTTTGCAGCATGTTAAACCTTTAAGGGCGGATGATGCCTTAAAGCATCACCCGGCTGGGGGCGGATGATGCCTTAAGGCATCACCCGGCCGGGCGGGTATCCCAAATACCAAAGTATTGTAGAATCTTGCCCACACAAGAAGGGAGCCTATATTAACGCCCCTCATATCATATTTGCTAAGCGCATCACCGATTAACAAAGAAGAGCTCAAAGTAAAGTTTATAATTGCAGAAACGTGATTGATTAGAAGGAGTAATTCGCTGGTCTAGAAGACAGAGAGGACCACAGTAATAGGACTAAACTAAAGTCTAATGGAAGAAACACCCTCTCGTAAAGAGGTGGCGCCACCAGGTGATGTCAGCCGGAACTAGCATCACTCCTCTAAGTGGGATTCATCAATCAGTGAATAAAAACAGTGTGGTCAGAGTGGGGGGAGAGTGTAGACTAATTGAAGACCTTACACAAGTTCCTTGTACACTTCCTGTTTTGCAAGCTTTACAGTATTTATATATGACCAGCAGAGTTTTGATAGGGCTACCAGCGAAACTTGAGATCTCATTGGTTTCTCACGAGAAAAGTAGATAAGAAAACTACAATACTAAACTTTGATTTCGGCATGGCTCGAAATGAATCATAAGAGAAGAAGTTTGTCTGAGTATAGTCCTGCAAAAAAGAAGAACAGGTTCGAGTTTTTAAATACACGAGAATCTCACTCCCGTGGTGCTTCAGTCTCCTACCCTATGTCTGGTTCACTCTGTCTTTATGTGCGGGAAGATCTCCAAGCGGATGTTATCGGAATTTACACGTTTTTTAATAGGTAGGTAATCATTTAAGCCCAATACACATCTACCGATTTCGGAACATTGATTTATCCTACCCCTAATAAAAAACTCCATAGGCTTAACATTGAGTCTCTGTATTCGGTCTGGAGTTCAGAAAAATGAAAAATATCACTCTAGTGGGATACACTTGACAAATGACGTCATCTGTTAATGTAGAAATAATTTAGAAGGGCGGGGTAGGATAAATTCTAAACCAAACTTGAGTTAGTCTTGTTATTGTTCATCGCACTCTGGCAAGATCGCGTATTACTGCTCTCGGCTTCGCCTCGTGCAGTAATACGCGATCTTGCCGTCGTGCAATAAACAACAACAAGACTAACTCTTGTTTGGTTTCTCCATAGTACGTTTGTCAGCGACCAAGGAACTGTAATTTGTCTCAGGCGAGGCATCCTAACGGAGTCGGCCCTAGTTGGTAGATGTAGGACAGCTAGGCAAGGGTCAGCCAATGATTAGTGAAAACCCCCCTCCTGGAGATGTTCTTTTGTCGCAAACGATTAGAACACAAAAGTTTATCAACATGTTGATAAATCCAGTCGCCGACAACGGAACGTTGGTAAATGGCCCACGGTTGGATGGCCGACACGGGCCGAGGGGTTGCGTTATTCGCCTGGGACACCGACTCCTATAAGATTTGGAACTAATCATTGATTTGGAACCCTGAATCAGTAGATGTGTATTGGGCTTTAGTATACTACTTGACTCAGACATCCCGAAAACGGTGCATGCTGCAAAAATTATGTTTTTTGTTTGTTGTTGTTTGTTTTCATTGAATCCTTTATGTACATTTTGTACACTTCAGGACTACCATGAATAATATTCCTGTATTGGATAATTGACCACTCGATTATTGATAATGTCTAATTCATATGATATAAAGAAATACAATTGTAATATGAAGGACTAGCCGAGTAAAAACTCCTTGTTTCTCATTACCGAGAACGTGGGTTGATGGGGAGGGGATCTGCATGGAGTTGTCCCTAAGCCTTCACTGCCATATAAGGAATATAGAGTACATTTACATAGGAGAAAAATACCATTAACGTTCAAATCTAGATGATAGTAGATGAAGGAATAGAGGGAAACTATGTTCCGGTGGGAAAAAATTGGAAAAAAAGCTTGGAAAAATTACTGCCTGCGGCTACGCCTTGGGCAGTAATTTTTCCAAGCCTTACCTCGTAACTTTGACTTATTTCCACCGGTACGTGGTTTCCCTATTCCTATATACCTTCAATTGTCGGCTTTTATCGATAAAAACCGAACGTCTCTGAACGTCAACCTGGGCAGTAAACGTCAACCTGGGCAGTAAACGTCAACCTGGGCAGTAAACGTCAACCTGGGCAGTAAACGTCAACCTGGGCAGTAAACGTCAACCTGGGCAGTCAACGTCAACCTGGGCAGTAAACGTCAACCCGGGCAGTAAACAAAAGTTAGTCCACCCCCAGCAGCGTTAGGTAATCATAGGTATATAGGAATAGACATTAACTTTCACTTTATATTCGTGTTTTGGTGGCAACATTGAAGTTTTTGGACAGTGAAACAGATTTTCTTCACAGAAGACATCAGGAGATAATAACCCTACAGCTCTGTGCTTCACAATAAACCACAAGATCCACCAAGAGTGAGTTAGGGCCGGACGATGACCATGTGGAGGATATGTGGATGTTGGCCACCCAATTCGCTCATCGGCTCAGATCGGCTGGGACAATCTGCCTGGTGGATCAGCAAATCGGCGTTGCCGGACCAGCCCATTGAAAACCCTGTCACCCACAACCGTGTGGTTGTCGCCTCTGGCCAGCCGGCCCTGTAAAAACAAACTGGCCGGCTGCCTCTGGCTGCCTCTGGGCACCTCTTAGCGTCTATTTGGTGGATCACATGCTTAAACTGGCTTAACTCACCATCTACATGGCATCTTTTTAATCTTCCCCTTTAGATTGCCTTATGATAGGTCCGTATTACTAAGATTGATGGCCAATAATATGTCCAAACTCAACTACCTAATGTAAAGATGCTCCGTTTATGACTATCCAATGGCTCAATTCAGTTTATTACCCTTCATTTTGATACTATCATGCTTAGCTCATTACATTTCTTCTCGTTTACATGAAGGTTATTTTGGTTGTGAGTGAGTGTTTTCCATAACCCGACACCGCTTTAAACATAGCCAATCACTGGAAAGGGATACTCAATAAATATAATCACATTGTCACTTTGTATCACTCTCCCTGTGTTATCTAGCCTGAAATCTTTTAGACATAATGCTCATCAACTGAAGTGCTCGTTCCGCCAACACGATGAATTTGCTGTGTTATATCTTGTTATATCTTACAGTGTCGCGATATGTCTTAAGTAACACGTCGCATGCGATCGTTTGTGTATTTTTTTCGCGATGAAGTACAGTAGAACCCCGCCTAACGGACACCCCGCGTCAGCAGACACCTTTCCTCGGAACGTTTCCCTCTATTAGATGTTTATTTTAACCCCGCGTAAGTGAACACCCCGCGTAAGTGGAAACCCCGCATAAGTGGACACCCCGCATAAGTGGACACCCGGCGTAAGCGGTCACCCCACGTAAGCGGACGCCACGCATAAGCGGATGCCACGCATAATCGGATTCCACGCGTAAGCGGACACTTTGGCCCGAAATGGAGGGTATCCACTTACACTTGTACATCTATTTTGGTACTCCACCAGCATGACACCTCGCAATCTATTGCTGACATATCACGGACACCCTGCGTAAGTAGACACTTTGGCCCAGAATGGACCATTTTGACACCTCACAATCTATTGCTGACATATCACATCATATCAGGATCTATCACGGTAAGAGCATAGCCAAGGTGCTTGACCAGACCGATGCATTGCGGCAAATATACACACGATTACTCAAAACCGGGCAAGACTTGTCGAGACAAGCAAATCGCGATACATCTTGATATATCTTGTGTGTTGGTGGAACCAGCATTCTACCACTGCTGGGGGTGAAGGAGAAAAGTGGCTGTACACCACACCACATAGACATGGTTTGAGAAGGATTGGCCTTTGATATAGCAGTAAATCTACCACTCCTGGGGATGAAGGAGAAAGGTGGCTGTACACTACACCACATAGACATGGTTTGAGAAGGATTGGCCTTTGATATAGCAGTAAATCTACCACTCCTGGGGATGAAGGAGAAAGGTGGCTGTACACTAAACCACATAGACATGGTTTGAGAAGGATTGGCCTTTGATATAGCAGTAAATCTACCACTCCTGGGGATGAAGGAGAAAGGTGCCTGTACACTACACCACATAGACATGGTATGAGAAGGATTGGCCTTTGATATAGCAGTAAGTCTACCACTGCTGGGGATGAAGGAGAAAGGTGGCTGTACACCACACCACATAGACATGGTATGAGAAGGACTGGCGACGGCCAATGTAAATGGGATTTTAGTAGAACGCAAAAAATCTAAACCGTTTTGTCGGCCAATGGAAAAGGGCCTTTTATGATCTGAATAGGATATCCCACATCGGTACGACATCAACATTGTTCATTGTCTTAGTTTCTAAACAAAAATCTTTTCCCCACTTCCATATTTTTCCTGGTCAGGTAAGTTTCGATTCATCAACTGTCTGCTTGCTGTCCCTGCTTTGTTGAAAATTTGATCATTGGATTTTATTCTTCTCTGGATTAATACATTAGTGACATTTTCTGTTGGGACCGAGACAATGAATTCATAAGAGAAGAATTGCAATTATTTTGATTAACGGTTGAATGGTTCAGCAAACAGAGTTAGGAATAATCTGCTTTTACTGGCATTTGATAACTGGGTCTGGTTCTCTTTTATGTAAAGTTAGTGGGACATCTAAAATAAGTACCTAGTCAGGAAAGATGATCTGTAGTTGTTTTTAAAGCTAGAATCAGCAGTTTCAACTAAAATCTAAATGAAAAAAAGGAGAACATAATGGACAATAGGCCTTTTTCCACAGGCCGGTGTCGCACGTTATCTGGGTGGTTACGGAATGCTTGCAGCCAAACATATCCCTGGCAACGTATGCTTTAGTATTGGATCACTGAATTTATGAAAGTAATACATTTATAATACCCATGTATATCATTCCGATAGAGATAAAGGTGATTGCATTGTATTCTATGGTATTCCAGCTCCAATTTGGTATGTCATACATGTATATCAACTCAATAATACATTAGATATAGCTTAGATAACACAGGTAATACCCAACTTGGCAGGCCTAGCTATAATATGCTTATCTTTCTCCAAGTTAAAATCAAGATGATTATCAACTATAAAGTTTAGACAGCTCAGACTCGTTGATACAATACTCTAGTTTGTTCCAGCAATCTAATCTGTCAAAAAACAACACTCCTGCAATCACACCCACCATTCACACTTTAGGTGTGATTACTGTATGTCTCTATAGGCATAGCCGCTGGACTTGCGCTGTTTGTCCGAGCGGCCGTGTAACTAGACAGTGGGCCGTTAGGGGGCGCTGAATGGCAACACCTGTATATGAGGGTATGTAAGGCATCTTTCCATGATATATTAGATATTATCTAACCCCTGGTATTTTCCCCCATTAAATCAACATTGGGAACTCGTACCCAACGCCCGTGGAGTATTTAGAAAAACATTACTCAGTGGGGGATGAATAGACTGGCTCCAGTCCCTGCATCCTATGTCTACTCTCCTCCTGGAATACAGGGACTGGTACAATTGGTAATGGTGGTAGATTTCTGGCGCTGTATAGCGCCAGTATTTCCAACACTCTCCATACAGATATCATGGCTACTGTTCAGATATCTGATGGGAGATTGATACCCTCCCACTTTGATCTTAATCGGGTCAAAGTCAGGAGTAGGCTAAATTTATTGCTATGACAACACAGGCGGCCAAGAAACTGGTGGAGGGGAGGGGGGAGGGTTAGGAGAAAGTTTAGTGTTACAGGGAGTGGCTTGGGGGCTATAAACAGGAGATTCTGTTCATAGTGGACAAGTCTTTGATTCATGGGCCAGTCAGAGAAAGATACATACTTTAATGAACTTTATTTTTATTGTGATTAATCATTTAATGAATGTTCATAATCAAAGACTTGAGCAAGTCTAGGGGATTAAGTCACCAATTAGCCAATGTGAGGGGTGAGATAAATCCAGAAACCTATTCAGGTTTACGGTCAGAGCTCGATCCCATCTCGTTTAAATCGTTATATAATTCATGCGACTTTGCCTCGTGAATTACTACATGATTCAAACTTGATGGGATACGAGCTCTGACCGTAAACTCTCATAGGTTTCTCCTATAATACATTAAGGGCAATGATTTGTGTATTTCTTTGCAATGATGCGTGTATATTTTGGTGTTCCACCACCACGACACCTCAAGATCTATTGCCGACATATCGCAACATATCGCGATCTATCTTGGCAAGAACACGGCAAAGGTGTTTAACCGGACCAATGCATATGCACGCAATTACTCAAAACCTAGCGAGATTCCTCAAGCCAACCAAATTGTGACTGATCTTGCTATATCTTGTGTGTTGGTGCAACCAGCACTTTAGACAACAGTTCCATATGACCACTCCCTATATTTGTTTATTGATACTGATTTATTGATGATGTTGACAAAAAGCTGCTGTGATTTCACCATTAACCTTGACACAGTTGGAGGTCGGCGGTGACTGTGTAGGCTGTCACTGCTGTCACTGCTGTCACTGCTGTCACTGCTGTCACTGCCCTCACTGCCCTCACTGCCCTCACTGCCCTCGCTGCCCTCGCTGCCCTCGCTGCCCTCACTGCCCTCACTGCTGTCACTGCCCTCATTGCCCTCACTGCCCTCGCTGCCCTCACTGCCCTCACTGCCCTCGCTGCCCTCACCCCTCTCGCTGCCCTCACTGCCCTCACTGCCCTCGCTGCCCTCACCCCTCTCACTGCCCTCACTGCCCTCGCTGCCCTCACCCCTCTCACTGCCCTCACTGCCCTCACTGCCCTCGCTGCCCTCACTGCAGGAGTAATTTACTGAGCTGAGCTTCATGAATTCCTCGCGGTTGAACTCGGTGGAGTTTCATTCTTAATATTCATACTTGTTTCATTATTTCTGACATAGTAAAACTGAAAACACTGCAAAATCATGTCCTGGGTATAATAAATAGAAAGTATGTTAGAGACTAGAGGTGGTCTTCTCTATATTGTGGTTAAGTTTGAGGAACTAGGCGGGAGTGTCATAAGCGGTGACAAATCAAACATCTATTATAGAGGGAAGATAATTCTGCTCTGAGCTAAAGTGTCCCCTTTCATAATGAATCCTTGAAGAAGGTGTCCCTTCAGGAGGGTGTCCCCTAGGGAGGGTGTCCCCTAGGGAGGGTGTCCCATCAGGAGGCTGTCCCTCAGGAGGCTGTCCCTTAAGGGGGTTTCCTTAAAGGAGGGTGTCCCTAAAGGAGAATTCCCCTTAAGGGGGTGTCCCTTAAGGAGTGGTTCCATTAAGGAGGGTTTTCTTAGAGAGGGTGTCCTGCAAGGAAGGTGTCCTTTAACACTTTCTCTATGGTGCCTGGTGGAAAAACACACCGCCTGAAATATGATGATTTTGTATCATTTTCACCCCATGTAGGATGTTTTTAGTGATAGCCAGTGTATCGTTATCACATAACAATTCCAAAGTTGTCCAGTTTTTCATGTAAGTTAGTTTCTACATTATTTGTATTATGATATATTAGCGTACTTGGCCTGGTAATATGAGAAAACGTGGTTACTGAGCACATACAGGTCATTTGATGAAAAATATGGCCCGATACTGCAGGCGGGAGGGCCGCATTGTTTCATCAAATTACCGAGAATGGACACTGCACGGGCTCAGTAACTATGTTTCCTATTACTATATACCTTCTACTCATTTAAAACCCCGTTTTATGAACTTTTCTGCTCCACGAAGAGCCACTGCCATTCACTGCGGCCCCCTGTCACAGCGGGCGTGAACATTATTTATACTACACCCCTAGCAGCGGGCAGTATTTCATAGACATTCGCACACAGGTATATATATAGTAATGCCTCCAAGCATCACAGCGTAGCGATAGAGTTGAGCAAAGTTCTACTCTTTAACTCTTTTTTTTAATTATGTTAAAACAGTTCTAACGCAAGGTTAGATCTTCCACTGTGGGTGAGGTATACAAGGAGAAATACAACCCAAGTTTTAAACAAATGTATGACATCCTCTTAGCCAGACATAGCAAGGTATTATGTTAAGAAACTCTATTTCTCCTAACTCTTATAAAAATACCATAGGCTTAACATAGGATTTGTTTATGTCACGGGTGTGACATAAAGTGTTGTTTATGTCATTACTTTCTAATATTAAAAAAATCGTGGAAACGGGGTAGAATAAAATCTAGATGCCACTAGAGTTTGAGTTTATTGATGTCACACATTTTGTTGGCTCCGTAATCTCACTCAAACTCGTGACGTCTCTTGATAGTATTGCATAACCCTGATGTTATTTTTCTCTCTTTGACAGCTACGCGGGCTAAAGTGCTCATCGTGTTGGCGTGGAGTCTGGCGGCCATTTTCTCCTTACCCATGACGTTTATAAACAGTGAGAAGATCATGCCAGACGGCACCACGCAGTGCCACATCTACCTGCCCAAACCCTGGCACTGGAAGGTGGGTCTTCAACGTGACACATGTGTTTTATTTTAAATAGAAGTGTTTATTATCCACCTAATACAAAAAGTCCATAGAAAACACATGGGCAGCGTGTATCCCAAACCCTGGCACTGGAAGGTGGGTCTTCAACGTGACACATGTCTTTTATTTAAATAGAAGTGTTTATTATCCACCTAATACAAAAAGTCCATAGAAAACACATGGGCAGCGTGTATCCCAAACCCTGGCACTGGAAGGTGGGTCTTCAACGTGACACATGTCTTTTATTCAAAATAGAAGTGTTTATTATCCACATAATACAAAGTGTCTAGAGATAACACATGGGCAGCGTGTATCCCAAACCCTGGCACTGGAAGGTGGGTCTTCAACGTGACAGATGTCTTTTATTCAAAATAGAAGTGTTTATTATCCACATAATACAAAAAGTCAATAGAAAACACATGGGCAGCGTGTAGCCCAAACCCTGGCACTGGAAGGTGGGTCGATATACGTGACACATGTCTTTTATTTTAAATAGAAGTGTTTATTATCCACATAATACAAAAAGTCCATAGAAAACACATGGGCAGCGTGTATCCCAAACCCTGACACTGGAAGGTGGGTCTTCAACGTGACAGATGTGTTTTATTTAAATAGAAGTGTTTATTATCCACATAATACAAAAGGTCCATAGAAAACACATGGGCAGCGTGTATCCCAAACCCTGGCACTGGAAGGTGGGTCTTTTTCAAGAATGAAAGTGGTCACGTGGTATGGCGGGACATATTCTGTTGTCACTCAGAGACGAACGGAGTCTTTATTTCACCCCTGGTATTTTTTCTCCATAGGCTTAACATTGGGAACTCGTTCTCCATGCCCCTACGAGTATTGCAGTCCATTCCCCATGGTCTGTATCCTGTTTGTTACCCATTCTTTTATTGAGTACAGGGGGGAGATAAATACAGAAAGCAACTGGTTTTGGACTAAGTTGTTGTTCTCCAAATCGTTTGAATGCTACGTGATATTCACTCAGCTGTCGCCTCGTTCATATCACTCCGCATCAAACTCGTGGAGAACGACGACTTTGACAAAACTTGTTGGTTTCTTCTTTAGTACTCCAGGTCAGTCAAAGTGAGATATTTACCCACGGATATTATCAAAAAAAAGTCACAGAATTCTATATAATTGTTTATATGCCATGAGTTGTCTTCGCAGAATGATATCACGAAGTGGAGCTGAGTGATATCTGTAGCAGAAGACAACGAATGCCAAGTAAACAATTATATGAAATTGAGTGATGTTTACATTTTATCCGACCCTGTCACATGTTTTTAATTGCACATGTCACCCGTGGCATATAAATACTTTATGGCATAACAGTGGCATACAGTCACACCATGTGAAGTCTCTGCACATTTATATGAGGGGTAAGATAAACAATGATATTCATGCTGTTCAATATCTTGAGGAAATTATTTCATGAAAGTATTTATTTTTCTCTGCTAGCGCGTATGATGTTACCAGAGCCTTTTGAACCTTCCTACACAACTCCCTCAAAGCTATTCGGTATAGAACTTGACCTTTGACCAGATCAAAGAGATAAATAGAGTTATGTCTTGAGATATATAAAGGCCAAGCAGCTTATCCATAAAGCCCTGTCTCCACTGTGCGATTCTAGGTACATAGGTACGCCCAGTCTGAGACTGGAGGTACCTTCAGGATCGCAACGCGGCAAAACGCACAGTGGAGACAGCAAGTTTACCTCCAGTCTGAGACTGGGCGTACCGGTACACCCAGTCTCAGACTGGAGGTACCGCATGTACCCCGGATCGCAAGCGTTTTTAAATATCAAACAAGTTTGATATTTGGTACGCCCTGTCTCAGACTGGGCATACCTATGTATCTAGGATCGGAAGCCCTCCAGTCGCAAGCGGGGTAGTCTCCACACAGAATCGATGATACCTTGCGATCGAGGTACATGCGACACGCCAAGCCGGTACCTCCAGTCTCAGACTGGAGGAACCAGATCGCAAGCTCCCCCCTCGCCCAGTTGCACAGTGGAGAAAGGCCTTAAAGAGCATAGATTAATAGAGAGGAGGAGGGGGAGCCCCACATATACTTCTCTATGGCTGGTTGTCAAGGTGATGATGGTGGTGCAGGACGGCATCTCCTTTATACCCTTCACCATCAATACACAATGCACCCAGCATCTGCTTATCGCATATCCTGGGCATGTACTATACACCTATGCCCCAAAATACTCCAAATACCAACCTCTGCTATCCAAGTGGTAGTTGAGGCATACCACTATACTGTGCCGGTATGGCGCCATACCACCACAATTTTAACACTTAATCTGAAACGTGAGTATGTGTATTATCGGAAATACCATATCTGGAGAAAAAAGGTATACAGGAAATTTATGAATAATATTATGACACTATTATTCCCAAAGAAAAGGATTTTCTAATAGTTTGAATTTCATTTACGAAATCGTGGCTATGAACATTGTGAGAAAGTCGCATAGCAGAAAGTCACTTCCGCCTGCCCAGACGACTTTGTTTAGCTCTTAAACATTGACACATTTTGGTGAGTTTTTAAATATTTGCAGATATTTAGAGGTGTATAGTACAAGTGAAACTTGTTAACCTAATAGGGATAGGTCCTCGTCCCTTGTTACTTTCGCTAAACCTACCGCATTCGCTCTACGAGCTCATGCAGTAGGTTTAGTGAAAGTAACGCGGGACGAGGACCCATCCCAATTAGGTTAACTAGTTTCCCTTAAATCTTATCTCACTGAGGTGTAATCTTAGGCTTTATCTCACCCCTGGTACAAGTTTAGCCATAGGAATAACATTCAAAAAAATACTCAACAATCATCCCGGTAAAGTGACAATACTACGCCAAGGTGGTGGCGTAGTGAATATGAGATGACGTCATAGGCGATTGACCAGTGAGCGGCCAGGATTTCAGAGAGAAGACAAGACAAGAGATTTAAACGTTCCCAACAGTGAAAGGGGTGAGATGAATCCCAGACTGCACTCGAATTGTAAAATAAGCGATACTCCACTCGTTTGAATGGGCCGTAATCGTCACTCGGCTTCGCCTCGATGATGATTGTGGCCCATCCAATCTCGTGGAGTATTGCGTATTAATATGATTCTCAATGCTGTTCTATATAATGATTAAGCCTTTGATTATGAACTTATGAAAAAGGTCTACATCATAATATCCATCAAAAAACAATGTGCAATAAAACAAAAATTTTACATTGGTCTTTATTAAATGGATAATAGAATATAGGGCTGATAGCTATTGTGTCATGGAGGCGGCCATTTTTGCCCCCAATGCCAAACAAAACACCAGATGGCAGGTGCAGTTATCGATGATTTTTTTCCCGGCTTGCCGGAGAGGGGTATTAGCCTCATCTCACAATTATCAATTAAAACAGCTAATAACAGTTTCCCAGTTGTATTTTACACTCATTGCTACAGTGGCACTATCTTGCAATTTTCTGGTGGATGATGGCGGAACTAGCACTCACTCTGTGGCCCATAGAATTCGTATTTGACATGACACTCACTAATCTCATTTACTGGTCAGAATTAAAAACGTTGAATTTCCTGACTCCTGTAATGTCTTACAAGGCGACAGTAACAACGACTAGCGTTAAACGATTCCTAGAGGGGCAACTGGTCTCACTCGCTATCCTTTTCTCTGTAAAAAATGTAGACATTGCTGTCATCTATAATCTTTGTGTCTTTAGTTCTCAGTTGTACTTTACGCTTATTGCTGCTGTCTATAGTCTTTGTGTCTCTGTTTCCTAGTTGTCTTTAAGCTAATTATTATTTGTGTCTTTATTTTCCAGTTGTACTTTACGCTCATTATTGCCGTCTTTAATCTTTGTGTCTTTATTTTCCAGCTGTACTTTACGCTCATCGCTGCCATTTATAATCTTTGTGTCTTTATTTTACAGTTGTACTCAACGCTTATTGCTGCGGTTTATAATCTCTGTGTCTTTATTTTACAATTGTACTTTATGCTCATCGCTGCGGTCTATAATCTCCGTGTCTTTATTTTACAGTTGTACTTTACGCTCATCGCTGCGGTTTATAATCTTTGTGTCTTTATTTTACAGTTGTACTTTACGTTCATCACTGTGGTCTATAATCTCCGTGTCTTTATTTTATAGTTGTACTTTACGCTCATCGCTGCAGTCTATAATCTTCGTGTCTTTATTTTACAGCTGTACTTTATGCTCATCGCTGCGGTTTATAATCTTCATGTCTTTATTTTACAGTTGTACTTTACGCTCATCGCTGCGGTCTATAATCTTTGTGTCTTTATTTTACAGTTGTACTTTACGCTCATCGCTGCGGTACTCTTCATCATCCCCGCCTTCATTATCGCCATCTGTTACATCACCATCATCGTCATCATCTGGTCCAAGGGCAAGGTCATGACCCCGACCACTGTCCCTACACGTGGCACCTTCAAAAGGTTCACCAACAAACAGAATGGTAAGTCAACAGTCTTAGAGATCAATGTCTTTACTATAGTATATATTAGATTATAGAAATATATCTGTTGAAATTTGTTTTGAAGCAGAAACAAACTCGGAAACAGGGGCCCGTTTGATAATCGAGGATCTTACATGTAGACGCTTTTCGGTATGCGATAGAGACCCAGGGACGATGTGGGTCAATTTTATTTAACACTCATGGACGACGTTATGGACGGCTAATACTGTCTTAGTGAACACACTTAAATATTATTAAACGATAACCCTTGTAAGAGTTATAGAAAAGGTTCCTCATGTACGATCCTAGATTATTAAACGGGCCCCAGGTTCTAAATAATAACTCAATTCAGCCAATGCCTCTTAACTAATTTCATTAGATCCTTACCTCGTAACTTTGATATTTTTTCACCCAGGACCAGTTTCTCTTTGATATAGCACTGCTTAATATATATTGTCATTTTACTAAAGAGAAAGCCAACGAAATTGATGTTTTAGAATTACTTTCTTTATGCGAGATCCCAGTGTGAAGATATGGATATTGGTAGATCTCTGCAAAGATGGCAACCACTAGATAGCGTGCATTATCTTAGCCTGGTATAAGCGTCCATAGGCTTAACAATAGGAACTCGTACTCAACAGGCTTACGAGTACCGTAAAACCTATAAGACACCGACCCGACCACTGTGCCCGATTCTACCTTTCCCCGACGGATCCGTCGGGTCTGTGACAATCTGCATCAATCGGGTCGGTGTACGCACTTCACCGACCCGATTTTATTGCTTTTCCCGACGCGTCGGGCATTACTACCATATCAGATATGCCCGACCTTAAGATTCCGGTGTACGTACTTTCACCGATTGTTACCGATTCTGAGCATGCCATTTAAAAGGTGTTGCCATCTATCCCTCAGTCCGATTTACAAGTGTCTTATATCGATTTGTAGGGGAGAAACAATCGATCATAGATCTGAAAACCGTTTTCTGATATTTTAAATAGACCAGAAGTTATTAAACTTTGCATTATTCCCTATATATACTTATCACCCGGCCCGGGGCCCAGCCGGGCCCGGCACCCGGCCACTCTCTTTGATCTTAATCGGGTTGTTTTACGAGGTTATAAAGGCAGGAGGTGTCGTCGGGAAGAGGCATCGTGTCGCTGTCTTATAGGTATAAGACATCGACATTTTATTCCAGACTCTCACCGAGCCGATGGTCGGGGTGAATCGGGAACAAATGTCGGTGTCTGTTAGGCTTAACTCATACTCAATGGCCGATAAACAGATGAATATTTGCAGGCTAAGATAAATTCAGAAACATATTTACGTTTGGTTTGTGTTCCTGACAGCGATCTAATTTGGAGCATTTCAGAATAGTCACTCTGCTATCGCCTCGTTCATAGTACTGCACACTCCAAACTCGATGGCGAATAGGGACACAGACCAAGCATTCATCAATTTCTCTCTTAGGACTTGGGGTTTTTACCATCTCATACACCATTTACCTCCGATCAGTAAATCTCTCTCGCACTCGGAGACTCTAGAGTCCTGAGTGCGACTATTCATCAATGGGACGAAGGACGATCATTAATCCCGCGACCAGGCTTGGATCTAATCCATTACGGGGAGTTCCGCACCACGAAGTTAACAGCTCTAATGACCGGATCATCCCTCAGTCACGCGTCGGCCATCAGCGGGCTGTTAATCCATCAGATCCGAGACTGGGAGCATGTTAAAGGCCCGTTCCACCAACAAGATGGATTTGCCGTGGTATATCTTGTTATATCCTACCCCTAATAAAAAACCGCCATAGACTTAACATAGGGAAATTTTACGTGGCAGGCCGTGACATAAAGTGTTTTTTATGCCACTAGAGTAATAACAATATTGACCAATCAGAGAGCAGGATGTCAGCTACTATGAAAAAAAGTTCTGTTGGTCATTGACTCACTGTGGACCTTTATTTATGCAGGTCCCTAAAACTTGTTATATATATAGAAGGTGAAACTCCGATGTAAATTCCCAATGTTGGGAGACTCACTCATACCAGCTAACCGCTGACGATTGTCCCAATGAAAATACAGAATTTTTTTTTTTTCAATAAAAAAAAATATTTATCTTTTAGTAATACAAAAGCATAGACGAGGTAGGATAAATACGAAACCGAACGAGAGTTAGACTTGTCAATGTCTATGCCACTCTGGTCAGGTCTGTTCCTCACTACACTCGGCTACGCCTCGTGTAGTTATACGCGACCTTCCCATCGTGGCATAAACATTGTCAAGTCTAACTCTCGTTCGGTTTCTACTAAATATCTTACAGTGTCGCGATATGTCTTACCTCCTTTGTCGCTAAACGTAGCGCGCTATGATATGTGTACTTTTTCATGATGTTGTGTGTATATTTTGGTGCTCCACCACTGCGAGACCTCAAGATGCGTCGCGGCAAATATGCACACGACTATTCAAAACCTAACAAGATTTAGCAAGACAACCAGATCGTGACTAATCTCGCTATATCTTGTGTGTTGGTGGAACCAGTACTTTATAAACGTGTTTCATAGTGATACAGTAGGACCTAGCCATATAAACAACACCAAGACATGACAACTGCTCAGTATCGCATCTTATTCTCCAAAAGTTCATTGAACCAGATTGAGTCATATTCCTCGCTGATAATAAAGTGTCACGTGACATAGTCCTCGCTGATAATAAGGTGTCACGTGACATAGTCCTCGCTGATAATAAGGTGTCACGTGACATATTCCTCGCTGATAATAAAGTGTCATGTGACATATTCCTCGCTGATAATAAAGTGTCACGTGACATAGTCCTCGCTGATAATAAGGTGTCACGTGACATAGTCCTCGCTGATAATAAGGTGTCACGTGACATAGTCCTCGCTGATAATGAAGTGTCACGTGACAGGTGTCTGAGATTGTGTCGCTGTTTCCTGGAGGATCTCTGCTCATTAGCCTTCTGCCGGATGGTAAACATCGTAATGAGGTGCGGTCAGAGAGTGGTTGTCTTAAAGAGGGGAACTGTCGCTGTATGTATAATCAGCATCATGGTAATCAGTTCACTGTCCACTCCACAAATATCATCTTTGTTACCTACTAGCGACTTCGTCGTCGTATGTGCCCCCCCCCCCCCTCCCCTAGTCTGCGGGGAGAGCTCAGTGGCGCCCCCTACTATCATTACCTGGAACAATCATTTATTTCCCAACCATCATTTCATGTGACACCAATTTTACAGACGACCAGCAAAATGTGATCTCATTGGTTTCTCACGAGAAAGGTAGATCAGAAAACTACAATTCAAAATTATGTTTTCAGTTTGGCTACAAACGAATCCTATGGATAGAAGCATATTTGTGTAGACAAACACAAAAAATAGTAGCAGGATTTAGTTAGGTACTGCACGAGAATCTCACTCTCGTGGGCCCTCAGTCTCCAAACAAAGGTCTTGTTCACTCTGTCTCTATGTGCGGGACCATGTCCAAGCGGATATTACAGAAAATTACACGTTTTATATGTGGTAGGTAACTAGCGAATTCGTCGATTCTCCCTGGCCCTCGCGACAGCGGGATGTACTACAATGTAACTAAACTGCCGTTGTGCCCTCTAGCGGGTGAACGGGAAACCATCATAAACTTGTGGGAATCATTTCGCATGACACGGGTGCTTGAGCTGATCATCAGCGATCAGAACTATTTGGATTGATACCAGCGAAAGTTGTGATCTCATTGGTTTCTCACGAGAACAGTACATCAGAAAACTACAATATTAAACTTTGATTTGAGCATGGTTTGAAATATTTCATAAGAGAAGAAGTATGTCTATGTATAGATCTACCAAAAAGAAGAAAAGGTTCGAGTTTTTCACTGCACGAGAATCTCACTCTCGTGGCTCTTCACTCTCCACCCCTAGGTCTGGTTCACTATGTCTCTATGTACGGGAGCAACTTCAAGCGGATTCGACGGAATTCTACCGTTTTAGATATAGTAGGTAACTAGCGAATTCGTCGATTCTCCCTGGCCCTCGCGACAGCGGGATGTACTACAATGTAACTAAACTGCCGTTGTGCCCTCTAGCGGGTGAACGGGAAACCATCATAAACTTGTGGAAATCATTTCGCATGACACGGGTGCTTGAGCTGCTCATCAGCGATCAGAACTATTTGGATTGATACCAGCGAAAGTTGTGATCTCATTGGTTTCTCACGAGAACAGTACATCAGAAAACTACAATATTAAACTTTGATTTGAGCATGGTTTGAAATATTTCATAAGAGAAGAAGTATGTCTATGTATAGATCTACCAAAAAGAAGAGTCGGTTTGAGTTTTTCACTAAACGAGAATCTCACTCTCGTGGCCCTTCAGTCTCCAGGCATAGGTCTGGTTCACTATGTCTCTATGTGCGGGAGCAGCTTCAAGCGGATTCGACGAAATTCTAACGTTTTATATGTGGTAGGTAACCAGGGACCCGTTTCAATAGTCTGTAGGACGTCCGTTATTGGGTTTAGTGACACAATAGCAGTACTTCGTGTTGCAATAGTTAAGGGACAACCGTTTGTGGGACATAGGGTAACAGACAGGCGCAAATAGTGGATTGTACCATTTCAGAAGTGGGTGTCCAGTCACTAAAAGGGTCACTGTAGTGTCTTAAATAACGAGAGGATATACCCTCTCGTTTTTGATGTCACAAACACATAACTTTACCTACCATGGGAACAAAGCTATGAAACTTTAACCCCAGTTAGGGACACACACAACTTATAAACATGCCAAATATGAAGGATATCGGTCCATGCAATCTAATGATATTCACATTTGAATTTTGTCATAGAAAATGCTGCTCTGAGAGCCAGTGTAGGATTTCTCAAGCCTGTCACTAATTTCTGCAGCGACTTTTAACTTGACACCACTTGTTCCCGAGAGCACTAACACCATCCATTGTAAGGCCCAGGCAGCAATGTCACTATCTCACCAACAGTGAACTGACACACCATCCCAATAGTGACATGTCTTTTGAAACGAGAATTAAATTTTGTCACTATTCCTGTCACTATTTGAGTCACTAAACATGTCACTAAGTAGTTTAGTGACCTATTCTATTGAAACGGGCCCCAAATCTAAAATGATTCTGGTAGGATCCGCTTGGAGTGTCTCCCGCAAATAGAGACAGAGTGAAGCAGACCTAGGCCTGGAGACTGAAGAGCCATGAGACTGAGAATCTCGTACAGTACCTAACTGAATCCTGCTGATTTTTTGTGTGTTTCTCTACACAGATGTACTTCTATTCTGATATCATCTTTGTGATGGGTGTAAATAATTCTCTGAATGGTCCGCGCAGTAGATGCCCGTGTAGGGGAATAGCAATGGACTCGCCACTGGCGGATTTATCTCACCCCTGGAATAAATAGACAATAAACCATGGTTCTGTGGACAGGCGGCCGTAAACCACGAGAGGTTGACGCGTAGTAATACACGAGCGCTAGCGACGTTAATCTCGAGTGGTTTACAGAGCTGCCTGTCCACAAAATCATCGTTTGTTGCATTTACTATCCATCTTTTCGAATAAGTGAAACCGAGTAATTGCAACATTCAAGGGTATAACAATAGGGACTATTTCTTTGCTCTATAGCAAAAGGGACTACTTTTCCCTGTATACCATGGTTTTGAAGCCGTATACCACAGGTTTGAATCCATATACCACAGTTATGGTATCTGACAGGTTTTATACAATGGGTCGTGGTTTACTGAGTCCCCGTACATTTTCAATGGGGGCTTTGTATACGATGGATAGTAAATGTCCCTAGGCTTAACATTGGGAACTCGTTCTCCATGCCCCTACAAGTATTGCAGTCCGTTCTCCATGGTTTATATCTTGTATGTTGTCTGTTCTTTTAGATTGTACAGGGATGAGATAAATACAGAAAGCAACTCGTTTTGGTCAAAGAAGTAATTGTCACACTCGTTTGAATGCTACTGATATTCACTCTGCTGTCGCCTCGTTGATATTACTCCGCATCAAACTCGTGGAGAAGGACGACTATGACCAAAACTTGTTTGTTCGTTCTTAGATACTATAGAGGAAACCTATGACAGTTGGTCAGAGCTCGTATCCCATCAAGGTTGAATTGTCTAGTAATTCACAAGGAAAATGCTGCATAAGGCCTAGCTCGTGTTTACCACATGCAAAAGAAGTGAGTGATAATTGGGAAGAGTCACAACTCTAGCCTTGCTCACATATGTATATGAAGTGTTCCACGTGGAAAATATCATGTCCTGGGTTTAACCATTATCTCATCCTGCTCTGGGATGGGTGTAGAGTCAATGGAACCATAGAAAAACATTGAAAGGCAGTTGAATTTGGTAAGAACAAAGAGCCAAAATACAGGTTCTGTCCCCCAAGGGGGCAAACCATACTGCTGGCCACTTAGTGACTGCTTCATGAACTAACAATGGCTCTGTCCCCTATAGACCCTGCAGAGGTTACTATTTAAAACTCCCTATTATCGCCCCGGGTAAGTACAGGATCCGCTCCCGACTTGCTGGCCGCACCACGGCCGCCTGTCTTCCGATGAACAATCATTTTCTGATTTCTAACATGAGAAACCGAATATGATTTAAAACATACAAGTAAAAATAACTGAAATTTCCATTTCTGCTATCGGATTTCCAATTTGAAGATTCATAAAAACCGTTAAAATGCAATAATTGTGGGTTACGGGTCAAGGGTCTATCACAATGACGGCAACCAGCGAACACCGGATCCTGTAGACAGACTGAATTATGGGATACCTCAATGGGGTCTTTACAAAAACAAACTTACTTTCGGTGAAATCCTCATGCTGCGGTGGGTCCCACTTGAGGATTAACCGTATACAGCTTCCTGCTAGCACCGGTATGCTGGTCATGTGGATTAGCATTGATCTCCACCAGGAGATGGATAATCCTTCCATTTCACGGGGCTGATCTCTCGATCATCCCTCAGCCCCTGACACTCAAAACCACATCCCAGTTTCTCACTCCCAATGTAGGATTGAATTCCCCACCTCATTTTTTCTCGCCCTACTTTACTTCTCACTGGAGTGATATATGGGAGGGGATTACGGGCACGTACAATAACCCGATACAGGGCTCTCCATCATTTCTTTTTTATTATTGAATCTTTATTGCTTTCGTTTTTTGACAAACGCTCTACCAGGCATTATTATATAGCTGTGGCTGTATGAACTACGTATACTGCCCGCTTCTTCCCATGGCGTATTTATACTGTGTACGCCACACTGTGACGCACGGGGTATGTGATCACGTGACCAGGTAAAATTTCGCCATTTTTAGGTATTTAACAATAAGAAAACAGGCTGACTGTCTTCGTATGTCAAAATACTTGAGTATTATTAACAATTCACCGCGTATTTTTGACGTACGAAGACAGTAAGCCAGTTTCCGTATAATATACCTTTTGATTGCCGATCCTTTTATCATTCCACACTCATGGATTAATGATGAAGAAACTATTTGTTTCTAGTTAAGACATGAATTGATTGCCTTTTCATGCCTTGTTCATATCGTAGTGCTAATGTAACACGACAGTGTATATTGCAAGATGAAAGGTTCTATATGCCCAGTGAAGATAATAAAGATTTAAACCTATACCAAAATAGTATGTATTTGATCTCAATAGGGAGCCAAAGTGAACCCGCTACAACCACAGATAGCCGTTCACAAAATACCATTTCCGGATATAGGCGCTCATTACTTTGACTATGTAGGTTCGAGATTATATGTGTCATTCTCCAATCTTTAAGATCCATATTTTTGATAAACTGAACAACTGTCATCGTAGCTTCGAGACAGAGTTATTCAGAGAGGATAGTAGTAAACTACACTCCAAAAGTAACAAAAGAGACCAAAAACAAAAGTCTAGCCTCAAACCCCCATAGGTTTAGCACTAAGCCTCGTTCTTACTGGCCACCGGAAATGGGGTTTTGTAAACGGGTATCTGTGGCTTCAGTGGGTTCACTTTGGCTCCCTATAGAAATTGTGCCATCCATAACGTTTACACAGAAACAGAGTTTGCCATATATGGTCATATGCAAAGCAGTTTGGTACATGAAACAGGAGCGTAAATAAATCATATCTATTTACAAATTGATAAACCAACTGTGGAACCATTGCATAGCGTTTTATACAGAGCAGTACAGACTTGTATATCCAAGTCGAGGAGTTTAGCATTTGCATCCCATTTGATGAGTTACAGATGCTGCAGGCTGTGCGTTAGATGCAGTGCAACCTTGGTGTATTTATTTTTGCCCAGATATACTTCCATAATCAGTTTGTTTATGCTCCCTAAAATGATACCCTATTTTGGTGTTCTTCCCCAAAAGATTTCAACCCCCCCACCCTTCCCCTCACTGCACACGTCCTTTAACCCTTTCCCTTCAGTACCTCAGCATTACACGGCAGGTATTGCCTGCAGAAACAGCCCTCATCTTTTTTTCAAAAATTGCAATGTCACATGATGTGTCCTGTGATTTGAGTAATTTATCTTGGTGACTAATGATATTTTGTTATATCACAACAAAGACCAATATGCCCCTTATACTGTGTTAAATTGTAAGATGCCTGGAGGCACCATGCTGCCGTAGCCAGGGGAATGCCTGGAGGCATCATGCTGCCATAGCCAGGTGTATGCCTGGAGGCATCATGCTGCCATAGCCAGGGGAATGCCTGTAGGCATCATGCTGCCATAGCCAGGGGAATGCCTGGAGGCATCATGCTGCCATAGCCAGGGGAATGCCTGGAGGTATCATGCTGTCATAACCATGGAATGCCTGGAGGCATCATTCTGTCTTAGCTATGGGAATGCCTGGAGGCATAATGCTGCTATAGCCAGGGCAATGCCTGGAAGCATCATTCTGCCATAGCCAGGGGGAATGCCTGGAGGCATCATGCTGCCATAGCTAGGGGAATGCCTGGAGACATCATGCTGCCATAGTCAAGGGAATGACTGGAGACATCATACTGCTGTAGCCAGGGGAATGCCTGGGGGCATCATGCTGCTGTAGCCAGGGTAATGCCTGGAGGCATCATGCTGCTATAGCCAGGTGAATGCCTGGAGGTATCATGCTGTCATAGCCAGGGGACTGCCTTGAGGCATCATTCTATCTTAGCTAGGGGAATGCCTGGAGGCATCATTCTGTCTTAGCTAGGAGAATGCCTAGAGGCATCATGTTGCAGTAGCCAGGGGAATGCCTGGAGGCATCATTCTGTCTTAGCTAGGAGAATGCCTAGAGGCATCATGTTGCAGTAGCCAGGGGAATGCCTGGAGGCATCATGCTGCTGTAGCCAGGGGAATGCCTGGAGGCATCATGCTGCTGTAGCCAGGGCAATACCTGGAGGCATCATGCTGCCATAGCCAGGGGAATACCTGGAGGCATCATGCTGCCATAGCCAGGGGAATGCCTGGAGGCATCATTCTGTCTTAGCTAGGAGAATGCCTAGAGGCATCATGTTGCAGTAGCCAGGGGAATGCCTGGAGGCATCATGCTGCTGTAGCCAGGGGAATGCCTGGAGGCATCATGCTGCTGTAGCCAGGGGAATGCCTGGAGGCATCATGTTGCCGTAGCCAGGGGAATGCCTAGAGGCATCATGCTGCCGTAGCCAGGGGGAATGCCTGGAGGCATCATTCTGCAGTTTAACGGTTAAGTGTGTCACCAAAAAACGTTTGAAATTTCAGCTGGTATTGCCATTAACACTACTCTCCAGTTTCTACGACTGCTTTAACCAACTTTTCACACTCTCAAATGTATATTTCTGCAGGTGTGAAGTCTGAGTGCCAGGGAGGAGACACCAACAAGTCCAGCTCCAGTTCCCGAGGTGTGATTCCACAGGCCAAGATCCGCACCATCAAAATGACCCTAGTCATCGTTATGGGTAAGTACCGGCTGTTATCTCGTCCCTGGTACAAGTTAAGCCATAGGAATAGCATTAGAAAACAATACTCAACGATCACCCCCGTAATATCGTAAAACCGGATGAGTTTCAATCGCCCTACTAAATTCTAACTACAGTAGAAAGCCGCCCAATGGACACCCCTAGTTATTGCCTGGAAGCTTGACCAATGTATACTCACATTAGGCCAGGTAACTACCATCATTTTTCTGGTGCATTACGGGATTTCAGATCGCAGTCAGCTGGCCAAATCTATTAGGGTTAGGGTTATTTGTCATTACTTTATTTTGTATTGTCATTCATTGTAAAGATGTGTAAATGAGTTATTTGGGGAATCTCGTGATGGAGAGAGGTTGTGCTGGTTTTTCCCTCTGCTGCAAATGACCGGGGAACCAGCGTAAGGCGTTACCTGTCCCATTTTTCATTGGGACAGGGAACCAGTCTAACCCCGTATAAATGGACATCCTGAGTTAACAGATATTTTTGCTCGGAACGGACATTTGCCCTCTTTTAGATGAATTAGATGAATCCAATCATTCACAGGGCATCGGTAGATAAGGAACAGTTTAACATGTAATGAACAATATTGTAAAACCGGATGAGTTTTAATCTGGGCTCCCGTATGCGACGACTGGAGTTTGGCGTAGTGATATCACGAGGCGGAGCCGAGTGATATCCGGAGCCAATACTCGAGGAGTCGCATACGGGAGCCCAGATTAAAACGAATAAGGTTTTGATTTTATCCTACCCCCCTGTGAACGATATTCTTATGTGAGGATAACAACAAAAAACATGATAAAAACTTTCTGAAGTCCTCCATATAGCTCTCCTTGCTGCTCTGAAGGCGCTTGGAACTACTTTCAGCTGCTGATTTCTGATTGGTCCATTTTTTGTACGCTCCTAGGAGCGATTTTTTATCTGTATGCGACATACGGGCGCATACGGAAATTCAATGTTAAGCCTATGGGATTTTATATTAGGGGTAGGATAAAGTGACAATACTACGCCATGGTCGTGGCGTAGTATTGTCACTATTTATGAGAGGGGTGCACCTGGCCACTGAAGCTGTAGGATTTATCCTACCCCTAATATAAAATCCCATAGGCTTAACATTGAGTTTCCGTATGCCACGCTGACAGGCATATGGAGTTTTATATGCCACTAGTGGCATACAGAATTGTAATCACGTAATATTCCAAAACCGAGGAGACGGGGTAGGATCAAATCAAAACCTGATTCGTTTTAATCTTGGTCACTGCATGCCACTCCTGGAGTTTTGGCTCCGAACTTCACTCGGCTTCGCCTCATGAAGTCACTATGCCAAACTCCAGTCATGGCATACAGTGGCCAAGATTAAAACTCCTCTCAGTTTTACGATAGTACCCAACATCTCTGTTTAAGCACCAAAACGCGTGTCGAGGGTCAGAGAAATTCGCTTGTTTGATGCCTGTTTTTGTGCGTGTCCTAATTACCTTCTTGTCAGGTGTTTATTAGCCCGAGACACCTGATTACTGTCAAATAATTGCTCATTTATTTCTTATTCCCTCCCGGTTTGGGAAAGAGAGGTAGACGCATCACATTCTTTGAGCGTCTGATTTCCAGGACGGCTAGATGCTGGGTGTAGAGTGACTGCAGCGAGGTTCCGGTTTAAACTAGTTTACGAAAGCTATAATTACCTGTCTTCGATATTTAAGGAGAAATTTGAATCTGTTCTAATCAATTGATTTAAAAAAAATTAAAGTACTATCAAGAGACGTCACGAGTTTGAGTCTGAGTTTATTTATGCCACGCATTTTGTTGGCTCCATAATTTCACGAGTCAAAGACGAGTGACATTACCGAGCCAACAAAATGAGTGGCATAAATAAGCTCAAACTCAAACGAGTGGCGTCTAGATTTTAGCCTACCCCTTTTCCATATTTTTTCAGTATTAGAAAGTAGTGGCATAAACAACACTTTATGTCACTACCTGTGACATAAACAAATCCCATGTTAAGCCTCTGGCATTTTTTTAATTAGGGGTAGGATAAAATACATAAACCACCGTCTTAATTGTGGTGACTCTATTCTTGACGTAACGGAGATTGAATGGCAACTTTACATTTATAGCTGAATGGGGTTGGAGAGTTAGCTCAGTGGTTAAGGCACTAGACTTGTAATCCCAAGGTTGTAGGTTCGAGTCAAACTGCAGCCACTCTTCCCCCTTCATTCCCAGCAGTGGTATATTTACTGCTATATCAAAGGCCAGTCCTTCTCATCCCATGTCTATGTGGTGTGGAAAGTAGTTGGTAAATGTGTAAGGGTGATATTTCTACCTGAATTCATCACATAGAATTAATCCTTGTAAAAGAACCTTGAGAAAGTCTGTTAAGAACTTCTAATGGTTGACTGGTCGTTAAATCAAACCAACCAACCAAATTATAGCTGAAAAACTCACCTGGTGAGAGCTTACAATAAAGAATTAAACAACAAAAAATAGTTTGGAAGGGAAAAAATCAACTGTTACCTCCGGGTATTCTTTCTTCGTGCCAGATGTGACTTGCTTTGAAGCAGTACACGTACTTGTTACGTGCATACGTTGGCAGGCACAAATATGTTCTTGGCTTCTAAGTTCAGAGCATCTCGAGAGACGCCAATTTGACCTTTGACCTCTACTTCCTGTGCATCCCTCCAGGCGGCGCTCTTGATGTACGCATGCGTGGTTTTTACTTCCTGAAAGAAAGCTGCTGTTATCCTTTCTCGTCTGACAATTTCGTCTGTGCAGATAAAACGGGTACTTTTTTGATAATGCCCAAATTGCATAGCTTCAGAGCATGTTGTAATAAAAGGACAGATATGAAAAGTGAAAAACCGTTTTGAGCGACCCTAAAAGTAACAGGTTTTATTGTTCATCAGAGGACACATATTGATTGATTAAAATATGTTTATTGAAACATTTATTGTGTGGTTCACTTATTGTGTGCCTGTGCACGAATTTCTGACACTTAAATACTGGCCAGCTGTATGAATTCTGTTCAGTGTGACGAAATATAAATAATACTGCCCTCCATACCACGTGACTTGTTATGCCCCAGTTACAATCGCGTAAAAACTGCGTTTTCCATTGTACGCACCTGTTCGTTCTTTTACGTTTAAATCTACAAATACGTCGTAAAATGCTGCAAAACGTGGAGATACATAAATGAAAGTTGAAATGCGTAAAAGAATGTGAACAAAACGTAGAAAATGCAATGTCAGAATCACTGTTTTTTAATTTTAAAGTTTTGTCCAGGCATTCGTAAATTAATGCGGATAAATGCCACTATGAATACAAAAGCGTAAATAGGCGTTGATGAACGTTAGGAAGCGTAAAAGTACGTAAATAGAAATATAGACAATACGTGGCAATTACCTGGAGTCCACCTTCTTCTGATACGTAGAAAATACGCAGAATTTACGTTAGTGTGACTGGATTGCGTCGCAATATGTAAAAGCATTGAATTTACGTACTAGATAGGCAAAAATAGCATTCTTTCTAATACGAGAAAAACAGCTCAAATTTAATCCGTAAAGCAATGAGAAAACGAGTAGTAAAATAGCGTTTTTAATAATAAGTAAACATGTTGAGGATGGCTGCATTGAATCTGTTCCATGTTGTTTCGTGTCGGAAATACAAACCGAGTTCAAGGAACGAGGTTTGTTTTCACGATACAAAACTACAAGGAGTAGATTTCATTCAGACATCCTAACTATGTCCTAGTACTCTTAAATATATTGTTTTCAGACAAGGTTGGGGTGGTCACGAGGTGATTTATAGTCATCACCAAAGATTTCACCCGCTAAGCGAGAAGGATGCACTTTTAGGTCTTAATTTACTGTTTAACACTTGCTTGGAATAGCGATCTGTGACAAGTCGAATGCAATAAAACCTTCTAAAAAAAACACCTATAAGAATCATGACAGCAATATTACCATATAATTTGGTTTATGTCTGCGTAAATATCCCCCAAGTCAGAAATAAAATAGGAAACAGAATTCTATGTTGAGCAGGCTTTTCATATGGCTGTTCCAAAGAACTAGTGTCTCTAGTTCTTTGACTGTTCACATATGTGTCAAGAACCCTGCATATCAAATGATGGCAATATTCATCTGCCTATTTTTGTGTGTTTTAATTCTCTGCTAGAGCCAATTCTTCATCATTTTATTTGCTGCGGATTTCTACATATCAATAACTAATTTGTCTGTATTTTTGTATTTTCAGTTTTTATTCTCTGTTTGAGCCCGTACTTCATCTTCGACTAACTGCAGATTTCTACATATTAAATACTAATTTATGAGTATTTTCTATATTTTCAGTTTTTATTCTCTGTTTGAGCCCGTACTTCATCTTCGACTAACTGCAGATTTCTACATATTATATTAATTTATGAGTATTTTCTATATTTTCAGTTTTTATTCTCTGTTGGAGCCCGTACTTCATCTTCGACTAACTGCAGATTTCTGCATATTAAATACTAATTTATGAGTATTTTTTATATTTTCAGTTTTTATTCTCTGTTGGAGCCCGTACTTCATCTTCGACTTGCTGCAGATTTACGGCCACATTCCCCGCACTCAGAGCATGGTGGCCTTCTCTGTGTTCGTCCAGAGCCTAGCGCCTCTCAACTCAGCAGCCAACCCTTTAATATACGGAATTTTCTCCACCAGAATCTGCAGAAACCTCAGGTAAGCAACCAACATGGGTCTCAGCATGAACAGCATGGGTGAGGAAGGATCATGAGCATCTCCAGTGAATACTGGGGAACTCGACCCGAAACAAACTCGACCCATAAAAACTCGACCCATAAAAACTCGACCTGTTTGAGGAACTCGACCCGAAATGAACTCGACCCGTAAAAAACCTGAACCATAGATCTTTCCAACTCAAGTATCTTATTACAACTGTGGATGAATACTATATTTAGTAGTAAGCATCTTGGCCTCAAATTTGGTTTTTTCTGGGGAAGGGAACCAAGAGAAAACCCTATCCCTATCCATATTCCTAACCCTATCCCTAACCCTATCCCTATCCCTAACCCTATCCCTAACCCTAACCCTATCCCTAACCCTAACCCTATCCCTAACCCTATCCATATCCCTAACCCTATCCCTATCTCTATCCCTAACCCTAACCCTATCCCTATCCCTAAGACTATCCCTAACCCTATCCCTAACCCTATCCATATCCCTAACCCTATCCCTAACCCTATCCCTAACCCTATCCCTTTCCCTAAGACTATCCCTAACCCTATCCCTAACCCTATCCCTAACCCTATCTCTATCCCTATCTCTATCCTATCTCTATCCCTAACCCTATCTCCAACCCTATCCCTAACCCTAACCCTATCCCTATCCCTAAGACTATCCCTATCCCTATCCCTAACCCTATCCATATCCCTAATCCTATCCATATCCCTATCCATATCCCTATCCATATCCCTATCCCTAATCCTATCCCTAATCCTATCCCTATCCATATCCCTAATCCTATCCATATCCCTAATCCTATCCCTATCCCTAATCCTATCCCTATCCCTAACCCTATCCATATCCCTATCCATATCCCTAGCCCTATCCCTAACCCTAACCATAACTCTAAATATAAGTGGACTTATTTTTCAAATCTGCAGGTATGTTTGCCTAAATGCTAACTCATCAGATATGTCCTTCTATATCTTAAACGGGTCGAGTTCTCCAATCACTTTCTCCAAAATGGGTCGAGTTCTCGGGTAGACAACTACGAGTCTAGCTCCTTTCGGGTCGAGTTCTCCAATAACCTCTTCAGCACCAGCCTCTCTTTAAAAAAGATTTTTAATACATTCATTTCATACCCATGTAAATCCCTTCACAACACAACGAGTGAGTTTGGCACATTTTCGTACCTTTGTTGGCAATAAAGTATCCAATAAATAGCCGCTTGCCTTGTAGGTGCTTGCTATTATATATCCAACTTATATGAATGCTTATATTGAAATTCATGCTATGTTCTACAGTGCAGAAGTTACGAAGTTACGTTTTACTGAGTTGCATACATTATGCTAGATTTGGGGTTTACAGAAAGTATGAAAAATACAAGACATTGTTGACACCTGCGGGGCAGTCTGGATTAATCTCCTAGTTCGGATAGTATCTAACCCCTTAATTTTTCAATTAGATTGGGCCTGAGGAGAATTTTTTATGAATAGAATTTGACCCCCTGCACCACTTCTCCTAAGTACTGGGTTTTAAGACAAGGGTTCGTATGTTAGACTAACCTCACAGTCCTCATAGCTCTGACCCACTGTTACTCAGAGGTGCCACCATCCTCCAACAGGAGATCGCTAACGGTCCATGTGTCCCTATCCCCATCACCATCATTGATGGGGAAACACTAAAGGATGATATGGCAGTAATGATAGACCATCAGTGATGCTTGATGGTGAAACCTGAAGAGATAAGTCTGGAGATTAAATTGTTGCTAATTGAAATGCTTATTTGGGAAGTAAATGGCTCTTGCCCTCTGTTAAAATGTAGGGGCGGGATATCTGCCTGGCGTTATCTCATAGATTTGATCACTGCCCCTGGGGGTCGTTGCTCCGAGAAATATGGGAAAACCGTTGCTCCAGTAATATCGGATCATATCTTGTGGTATTGTTATTTTCACATTGTATCGCTGCTTTTTTCAACACCACATTTTCAGTGATATAGGTGAAAGGTTCATTAGATTTTTAATTGAATATAGATGGCGATATATTTCTGATGCAATCCACAAATAATCTGGAGCAACGATTTCATCCTCGGGTCGCTATTCTGCGATCCGCAAATTTATCACTAACATGGAGCAATGCCCCTCTTTGGCATAAAACCAGTAAGAAAAGATGTACCTTGAGATGATCACTATTTACCCTCAGAGTCCCTTGGGATATTATACAAACCAAAGAATATAATAGAGATTAGTAACCAATGGGAGAAAAAAATTAAAGTTGCTGCTCACTCACAGTGGTACAAATATTGCTCCATTTTTATGCCCTCAGAGTCCCTTGGGATATTATACAAACCAAAAAATATCATACAGATTAGTAACCGATTGGAGACAAAATTGAATATTGCTGCAATACCCCACTCACAGTGGTACAAATATTGCTCCATTTTGAGAAGGGTCTTCATGTACGATCCTAGATTATTAAACGGGCCCCTGACTCATACTGTAGTACTCCTCTCATAAGATCTCACACTCTCTAAGTGGTATTCTATAATCTCACTAGGCTCTATGGGAGAAGAATTCCTAACAAACTAGGCTTAGAGCCTTGAGAATCCACTCGCCTGCCTCCCGTGCTAAAGACATACATCAATGCAACCCAAAGTTTCCCATAATCTCAATGGTGCCACCTAGCGGGAATACTGTGTGCCAGTTGATTCTCAAGGCTCTAGGCCTAGTTCGTTAAGAATTATTCTCCCATAGATCGTAGTGAGAACCTTGTACAGAATACCACTTAGAGAGTGTGAGATTTTATGAGAGGGGTGCCTGTAGAGTCTTACAGAAGTTTCATTGCTAGCTTCTCAAAGATCTAGTCGTTCTCACAATAGGCGACTGTAGTTTTATCCTACCCCTAATAAAAAACTCCATAGGCTTAACATTGGGTCACTGTATTTGGTCTGGAGTTCAGAAAAATATCTAGTGGGATACACTTGACAAATGACGTCATTTGTTAATGTAGAAGTAATTTAGACGGGCTGGGTAGGATAAATTCTAAACCAAACTCGAGTTAATCATGTTATTGTTCATAGCACTCCGGCAAGATCGTGTATTACTGCTCTCAGCTTCGCCTCGCGCAGTGATACACGATCTTGCCATCGTGCAATTAACAACAACAAGACTAACTCTTGTTTGGTTTCTCCATATTACTTACACAACATTCTGTGTGATCCTCAACTAAAACCAAACCCCACTACTCCTGACTGCACCCTCCACCTCACTACTTACTGCAAGCTTTCTTCTCTGCTCTTTTCCTCTGAAGAAGGGTGTCCACTAAAACTCCCCGTGGTCTGGCCCCCACTGGCTACTCATTCACCTCAAGGTCTTACGCCAAGGTCACCAAAGTTGACCCCATCGAATGTGCCCTCCCTGTCAATCAAAGAAAGGTCAGTGGTCAAGGTCAAGGTCACCCTCCCCTGTTGTCTCCATCTGTTCCTCATTTGAATTGATTTCGGAGCGTGGCATATATTTATTTACGTATCTACCACCTGATGTTGCATCGTAAATAGATTGTACCATAAGATATACAAATGGATGGATGAGGTTAGCAGTTTTAGTTGACACCAATAACATGTTCCTTGTGGTCTTATTTTCATCTTTCTCCTCTTTTCCCCCATTACGGTAAGATTTGTTCTTCTTTTTCTTTTGCTCCCACAATGACATTTGTGTTTCAGATAAATATGTGTGCATCTTGCTCGCCTATTTGCTCTTTCTTTGTAGGATTATGGCTTTTGCTGCTAAAATGCTTAGGATATTAGTGTTATATGCATTGTATTTCTGGTCTGTAACACCAAGGAATTGGCCAATTTGGTTAAGGTGTATCTATGTCTTTTTAACTCTATAATGTAATGCATGAAAACTTACCAGGTCACAGGAGCCAGATTGAAATAGGTACAAGCTACAAGACTTCTACTTCAAAATGAAAGCTACAAAATACTTAAGAAAAAACTCCCGGTATTACAGAGGGCCCATTATCACAATTTATGTGGCCTCACCTATAATCAAGGTGATTCGCAAATGGGTTCCTGAATGCTTTTCTACAATTTACTTTAATAAAAACAACAATTTGTTGCAGATTCTGGTTACCCAATTGGATGATTTATAACTTCCATTCTTCACAATAACTAATTATAAATACTGCATACTGTCCATACTATCAAGAAACACTAAATTTCACACAATTTCACATTCTCAAAAAAAGAATGGGGGGGGGGGAATCGGAAAAAAAATTGGTGAAGAAAGAAAATGGATCTAGTTTGACCTTTCGATATGGATCATGAACTGATGTATTTTTACTCGCATTTCAGACATCTTTCCTAGCCGATTTTTCCGGGGAATAAATCGGGGGGAATAAAAAAAATCATTGAAAAAAAAGATATACCTTGACCTCTCAATATGGATTATGAACTGATGTATATTTTTACGCGCATTTCATACATCTTTCCCTGCCAATTTCTCTGGAAGAAATCGGGGGGAAGCGGCAAATAAATCGGCGAAAAAATCTTTACTTTGACCTCCCAATATAGATTATGAACTGACATATTTTTACGCGCATTTCAAACATCTTTCCCTGGCGATTTCTCCAAAAAGAATTTGGGGGAATCGGAAAAAAAATTGGCGGAAAAACTTTTTTTACTTTGATCTCTTAATATGGATTATGACCGGATGTATGATTTTACGGGCATTTCAGACATCTTTCCCTGCCGATTTTCCCCAAAAGAAATCGGTGGGAAATCGGTGGGAAAAAAATTGATGTACCTTGACCTCTCGATATGGATTATAAACTGATGTATATTTTTACGCGTATTTCAGACAACTTCGAGCATGTAACTGGTTCCTGACAAGATTCTGTTTCTGCTGTCCCTGTGCCGCTCCACCACCCGACCGCCGCAACGCCGCCTACACAGCAAGCATGACGTGCACCACAATAGGCGATGACGTCAGCATGACATCACGGCAGGAAGTGACGTCAGGGCGGTACGCGCGGGACGCTCTCAACTCTAAAGAGAAGAGCGTCCTACTGCGGAATCTGCAGGAGGAGAAGGGTTGTTAGTGAACGTGAGGAGCTACATTTTTGATGATGATTGTGAACAGTTTTTAGATGTTGTTCAGTGTATCATACCGCGGAATTTACTGCTCAGTAGCGTTGTAACGATAACAGTGAGTGATGGAAATGTGAATCATACGCTTATGTTTCAAAATAAAATGTCGAACGGCGAAAGCTGGAGAAGAGATTTGAATCATATATTTCAAATCTATCTGTGAAAATTAGAACTTAGCTGGCCGTGGAAATAATAATTTGAGAGTAAAAGGATCACAACAGAAGAAAGGCTGTGCTTTTCTTGACCTTCATTCTGTGGATTATCTGTGTATCAAAAAGAGAAGACCCAAATTAACCTCACCAAGCTAAAATAGTTTTATCTCATCCCTGCTGTATTTTTCCCCATAGGCTTAACATTGGGAACTTGTTCAACATGGCCCTAGGAGTGTTGCAGTCTGTTCTCCATGGTCTATATCCTGTGCGTTGTCCATTTTAGTGTGTACATGGGTGAGATAAATAGAGAAAGCAACTCGTTTTGGTCAAAGTCGTTGTTCTCCAACTCGTTTGAATGATAGATGTGATATTCACTTGGCTATTGCCTCGTTCATATCACTCTGCATCAAACTTGTGGAGAATGACGACTTTGACCGAAATTTGTTGGTTTCTTCTTTAGTCCTCTTACTGACCGCAGTCTACTCTGCCCTTTAAAAACCCTGTAGTTCAGTTCAAGTTTGAAGCACCCAATAGAAATGAAGTGGCCTACTTATATAGAACTGTTCTGTATTTATCTCACTCTTTTCAATGAAATTAGATAGCATCACAATACCAGAATAATTGAAACTGCTTAAGCAAATCCATTTAGGAACAAATAAATCTCCATGTTGATGTCTTGTCTACTTTCTCAAAATCATGGCTGCTGATTGGCCAGTTGATTATTTCATCATCTTTCATCGCTCTGCCACAATGATGGCGTAGTATTCAAGTGCAGTTCTGGATTTATCTCACTCCTTTCACTGTTAGGGACGTTTAAATCTCACATCTCGTCTTCTCTCTAAAATCCTGGCCGCTGATTGGTCAATCCCCTATGAAGTCTTCTCAAATTCACTCCGCCATGACCATGGCGTAGTATAATCACTTTACGTGGGTAAACGTTGCATATGATTTTTTAATGTTATTCCTATGGCTAAACTTGTCTCCGGGATGAGATGAAATTGAGACTGGTATTGAGGGACCTCATGGAGTATTTGTTATTGCCACTGTAGGTTAAATTTGTCTGGTGAATTGAGATACCTGTGTGTAATGTAAGTGTAACTTGGATGAGCTGTGATACCTGGCCTAACATGTGAGTGCACACTGGCCACACTCTCCCCCCAGATCCTTCGCGGCACTAGCGCTGGCTTAGTCTCTGCCCCAACCCAGTGACGTCATACACTGGTTCTCAGGCTATCCACTAAGGACTAGGGAACCAGCCAACATTTCGGATTCAAAACAAGGCAACTGTCAAAAGATATACAAGTCAAACAACTCACATAGCATGAGTATAGAATATGGGAATTGTTAAAGGAGCTTCACAGACAATCTGGTTGTTTCTTTTTCATACTTAATCCATTTTCTAATGGGAGTCCACAGTTGATTAGACTGCCCCTTCAGAGGAGCACATGGCATTGTTGACAAAACAAAGCCCTGCAACACATGAGGTGCTTTCCACTGTAGAAAGTAATCCCAGAGACTGTGTCTGGTTTGAATTAGATAATAACAGAAATGAGAGTATTTTATTTACCATATAGATATGTTCATCTCTATTTACAAGTGGAACACAAAATACCCCCAAAAAGCCCTCAGAATTTTGGATTTTTTTAAAACTGGCGTATGGGCCAGATTTGAGCCCAAACAGGCAGGTTGGGGCAGAGATACAAAGCGACCACAGGAAGTGGAGCGCTGGATATCTGCTGGGAGAGTGCACTGGCCAGGCTCTCAAGCTACAGCTGAGACACAAGATGGCCGACAGGAGCACCCACTATACGCCACCTGGTGTTTGGGGCATAATTCTACTTCCGGTTAGATTACATAATGATAAATAGATTGGCAACCAACCCCTGTCTCTGCTGAGCTATTATAGGGGTTGGTCGGGTTAAATCCCCACACGGTTTCCCTACTGTGTTCGCCTCAAACCAGGTACTTTTGTTCTATGTAGGTTCTAAAAGAAATAACTCATAAGACATACTCATAGTGTCACAAATTGATAATGAAGTCTAGATTTATGGTGGTTTTATTGTAAAAAATTA
This sequence comes from Alentia gelatinosa, assembly GCA_950022655.1. Taxonomy (NCBI): domain Eukaryota; kingdom Metazoa; phylum Annelida; class Polychaeta; order Phyllodocida; family Polynoidae; genus Alentia; species Alentia gelatinosa. Next base: position 2,733,118 of record OX465589.1, read on the forward strand.
TACACAAAAGGAAGTAACAAAATAGTAAGTTGGCTTCGAGGTTAATAAATAGTAACTCTCCAAGCAGTACAAAAGGTCTGATAGGAGAGTAACAAACATTTCCAACCCTGTAGTGCGACCAGGATTCACTAGATGGCGTATTCCTGGCTAAAGGTCTAACTACTACACATGTGGGAACCAGCCAAGGGTCAAGGTGGATTTAACCTGACCAGAGCTAACTTTGTTTTGCTCTGGTTGCCAGGGTAAATGATAAAGCACTGACAGGTCACTCCAAGTATACTCTATCCAGTATGGTTGTATTAATATTCTGAAATCCTTGACTTTATCTATCAGGAAAATCCTGATTATGAAAGGTGTAAGTTTCCAAGCAGATTACAATAACTTAATCACAGTATTATTCCAAAAATGTTTATTCAATCGATTGTACATTACAACTCAGTGCTATAAAAATCACTATTTATAGAAAGAAGGCGACAAGTTGGTCATCAGAACTCATAATTACACAAAAATAAAAGGCTTATTTATTTATTATATGCATTCATCGATGATGCATCTCATTTATGCATCTATCATTATTTCCCCATGTATTATTGTCTAATTATATTTATTTGTTTTTTGTTCACTTATATATCAATTCATATATTAAAATCTTAATATCGATTACACTTATTTAACCCTTATATACTGCCCATACTTTTATGGTCATTTTACTGGTTTTAATTTTGATAATACAGTGTAATTGTTGGTGCCAGATCTAGTCTTTATCTCATACCGGTCAGTATTTAAATTATATTCAAAGCTGCTTGAGAAGTGTTTAGTTTTGTACAAAGCGTTTAACCAAGGATGTAAATAATACAAAAAAAACATGTTATCAATTCAACTGATATATATAATCATAAATCATGCTATTTTTTCTTGAAGACTTACAAGAAAACATTAAGTAAACTATATTGATATAGCACCAGAAGGCACTGTAGCGATGTGGTGCTAGTTGTGGGGATTCACTGCAGATTATCTTCAGATTTAAATAAGGCCACTCAAAAAAAAAACTTGTTTCTCATCACCGCGCATCAGATTTTTTTTTTTGAGGGGTAAGATAAGATGAACCTTGATAGAAATTATGAAAGGTATTTGTATTTAGTATCAAATTAAAGCTCCTGATGTTATGGATGCATTAAACGTATAGCCAGTAAAAATCACGAAACCCCGCGTGAGTGGACACCCCATGTAAGCGGACACTTTGACCTGGATCTGAGGGTGTCCGCTTATGCGGGGTTTTACTGTATGTCTGAAGCCCATTTTATGACACTTCAAAAGCTATCTTTGATCTAGCAAAAAAAAAAAAAAAAAAAAGAGCCCTCGTCCGATTTTTCATGGCTTGGTGATGAGAAACAATTTTTTTTTTGGAGTGGCCTAATATTCTGGTCCACAGATCAACACAGTGTAATGGTTTCATCTCGTCCTGATATAGTATCATCTTCCTCTTTCCCACTGAAGTAGCTATAGAGGCCATTCATAAAGTATGTACGCGCTGAGGGGGGTCCAAGATTTTTGCGTATGCTCCCTCTTCATTCTATTGCGTACAAAATCTGCAAGGGGTGGGGATCCAAAATTTTGGAAATTTTGCATATGCTCACTCTTTGTTCTATTGCGTATAAGATTGGGAGGGGAGGTCCAATTTTTTTTTTTTTTTTGGGGGGGGGGGGGGAATTATGTGTATGTCCCCTCTTTGTTATCTTACATACAAAATCGGGAGGGGTCCGATTTTTTTTGGGAAATTTTGCATATGCTCCCTCTTTTTTCTATTGCATACAAAATCGGAAGGGGGTAGGCATCCAAAATTTTGAAGATTTTGCATATGCTCTCTCTTTGTTCTATTGCGTACAAGATCGGGATATGGTGGTGGTCCAAAATTTCAGAAATTATGCGTACATATTTTATGGATGGTCCCCTGCTTTAATGTTCTTATTGGGATAACAGGTAAATTACTAATGATGACGTCGATTGACACTTGAAGGAATACCCGACTTTACCGCCACTGAATGTTATTTGTCATAGTTTTACCTGTTTTTTTTATATTATTGGGACCATACCTAAAGTTTGGCAGGACCTGGTACTTATTGTATGAATTTATTGATGTTTTTGTTTTTATCATCGTGAAAATACTGTGGTAGGTGTTATAGAGGAAACCTATGAAAATTTATAGTCAGAGCTTGTATACCATCTAGTTTGAATGGTATGGTAATTCACAGGGTGAAGTTGTGTGAATTATGTAGTGATTCAATCAAGATGGGATTGAGCTCTGACCGTAAACTTGAATAGGTTTCTGAATTTATCTCACCCCTCACATCGACTAATTGGCTAATATTTGTGACATAATCCCCAATTGAGTATTTTTCCTAAATACTGCATGGGCATTGAGTACAAGTTCCCCATGTTAAGTCTATGGGGAAAAATACCAGGGTTAAGATAAATACATATATTGAAGTAGCGTTGGCTATCAATTGGTTAATTGATCAATTAATGACAGAATTATATGCCTGTAAGTTGATGGATCAGTTTAATATGTTGACTGTAGCGTCGACCAAGATTAAGGGCTATCAGTATTATTAGTGACCACATATAACCTTTAGTCCCAGTGCAAATGCTCAATTCAATTTATGTGACTACAGGCATATAAAACAAACAAATCATTCAGTTAATGAATTCTGCAAGCAATGGTTCTGGGGCCCTATAAAACAAATCATTCAGTAAATATGTCTGCAGGCAAAATATCACAAATAATCCATTTGCAGGTATGTAAAACAAATAAATCTGTAAATAATATATCTGCAGTTGGCATAAAATAAATATGTAATTCATTGAATAATCCAACCTGGAGACTATATCGAGAAAGACAATGTTATCTTTCTACCCATCCCTGACCCCTACCTCCCCTCGACCCCCAAGGGACCGTTGCTCCACGTTTGCGATGGCAGAATAGCGACCCGAAGTCGAAATCATTGCCCAGATTCTTTGTGGATCGTATCATAACTATGTCGCCATCTATATTCAATCAAAAATCTAATGAAGCTTTTACCTACGTCACTGAAAATTTGGTGTTGTTAAAAGTAGCGATACAACGTGAAGATAACTATACCACCCAACACGATCCGATATTACTGGAGCAACACTTTTCCCACATTTCTAGGAGTAACGAACCCCAGGGGAACAATGAACCCCCTAGAGCTATACTCAGTGACCCCAGGAGTTAGTTGAAAACGTTGACATTGTATATATCAATGACGGTATGACTTTTACCGATAACTGCAACTTGAGGAAAATGTGAGGTTCTATGATGGTTGATGTTATTCTCTTGTACACATGTAATTTGTAGAGCAATGGTACGTTTTTAATCTCTCAAATATCTGTAATATAAAATGTTATGTAATTACATTTTGTAAAGTACAACTTGAATATATTATTACGTCAAGGTATTTGATATATTGTTGATATGAAATCCTGCCTTATAACGTACGCATGTAGTCGTTGAAGAGGTGGGAGTCTTGAGACCGTTAGAGCTCTTCAGTTGGATAATAAATCAGCCACCATTAGGTGGGTTAATCAAAGATATGTTGGGAACTCCTTCGAAAAAAAATCAGGTTTAAGATTTTTATAAATCGGGGGCCGATTTTTGTAAATCTAGGGTCCGATTTTTTAAATCTGGGGTCCGATTTTTGTAAATTTGGGGATCGATTTTTGTAAATTTCCCCGAAAAATTTTAATCAATGATGTTAATTTCCCTTGTGATCTGTTGTCCTATATGTGAACGTAGTCGATAAGCGCTGAACTTTGTCATAGCCTGTGAATATGTTATATGACAGATGGGAAAACTACGCACAGTAGAACCCCGTTAAGTGGTGTCCGTTCTGAGTCACCGGGAGCTCCGCTTGGCAGGGTCCTACTGTACTTTGATTGTGCAGATATTTGTGGTTAATAAAAAGATGCAAACGCTTGTGTGGTTTTATTCTTACATTAACCAATGATGCTTTGGATCGTTCGCAGAAAGGTAAAGAAACTGAGAAAAAAATTCCACTGCATTTCCCGTCGTTATTTGGTATATATATAAACGGGGATGAAACGTAAGTAAGTCATTCTAGTAGTATTTCTACTACAAAAACCCCCTCGCTGCGACCTAAGAAAGCATAAACACAAAGAAACATAATCCCATACATGTATTGATAAATAGACAGTACATTTTAATATTTATAGCATCAAGAAAGCCTTATATAAGGGTACAAGAAGGGATTTGGTATTGAACGGGTAGTTCTAGTTTAAAACGTCAGATTCACACATTCTTTAGTAAAGGACGTCCCTTAAGTCCCTTTAGGACGTCCTTTCTTAAGTCCCTTTAGGACGTCCTTTCTTAAGTCCTGCGGTCACTCACGCAGGTTCGAGTCCCAAGTTGTTTCCCCCTAACTTTAAATTTTTCCCCTATGACTATGAGTCAAGTTAAATTGACCCAGTATTCAAATAGTAGTTCCAAGACCTCATACCTCGAGCCTCCTCGGTGGCCTAGTGGTCTAGGTGGTGGAGTAGTCAATAGAGTGATCGGTTGGGGTGTCAGGAGTCGGGCGTTCGATTCCCGGTATGGGCAGTTTGTTGTTTCATGTTTCAAGTTGTTTCCCCCTAACTTTAAATTTTTCCCCTATGACTATGAGTCAAGTTGAATTGACCCAGTATTCAAATAGTAGTTCTAAGACCTCTTATCTCGAGCCTGCTTTGTGGCCTAGTGGTCTAGGTGTCCAGAGTGCTGCGGTCACTCACGCAGGTTCGAGTCCCAAGTTGTTTCCCCCTAACTTTAAATTTTTCCCCTATGACTATGAGTCAAGTTAAATTGACCCAGTATTCAAATAGTAGTTCTAAGACCTCATATCTCGAGCCTGCTCGGTGGCCTAGTGGTCTAGGTGGCCGGAGTGCTGCGGTCACTCACGCAGGTTCGAGTCTGACATGTTTCAAGTTGTTTCCCCTAACTTTAAATTTTTCCCTATGACTATGAGTCAAGTTAAATTGACCCAGTATTCAAATAGTAGTTCTAAGACCTCATATCTCGAGCCTGCTCGGTAGCCTAGTGGTCTAGGTGGCCGGAGCGCTGCGTTCACTCACGCAGGTTCGAGTCCCGACCCCGGGTGTTTTGTACACCCTGTGAGGTGCCTGTCATGGCACCTTGGGCGGGACCTTATAGGAGGGGTCACCGACCCTGGTCCACAGCACAGCTGGGATGCCCTATAAGACAGCCAGGTAGAGAACCCCAAAGGAACTCTCCTGGCAAGTACGAGTTGAGAAATCTCAGCTCGGTTGGGGGACCCCACACGAACCCCAACACAAGATACTAGGGGGTTTTGCCACTGAGTTCCAGTACGTCCTAAAGGACGTGGAAAGCTCTTAAAGGGACGTCCTGAAAGGGACGTCCTGAAAGGGACGTCCTGAAAGGGACGTCCTGAAAGGGACGTCCTGAAAGGGACGTCCTGAAAGGGACGTCCTGAAAGGGACGTCCTGAAAGGGACGTCCTGAAAGGGACGTCCTGAAAGGGACGTCCTGAAAGGGACGTCCTGAAAGGGACGTCCTGAAAGGGACGTCCTGAACGTGCTGAAACTTTCAGGACGTCCCTTTCAGGACGTCCCTTTAAGACTTTCCACGTCCTTTAGGACGTACTGGAACTCAATGGCAAAACCCCCTAGGTCCCGCCCAAGGTGCCATCACAGGGTGTACAAAACACCCGGGGTCGGGAGTCGAACCTGCGTGAGTGAACGCAGCGCTCCGGCCACCTAGACCACTAGGCCACCGAGCAGGCTCGAGATATGAGGTCTTAGAACTACTATTTGAATACTGGGTCAATTTAACTTGACTCATAGTCATAGGGGGAAAATTTAAAGTTAGGGGGAAACAACTTGAAACATGTCAGGACTCGAACCTGCGTGAGTGACCGCAGCACTCTGGACACCTAGACCACTAGGCCACCGCGCAGGCTCGAGATATGAGGTCTTGGAACTACTATTTGAATACTGGGTCAATTTAACTTGACTCATAGTGATAAGGGAAAAATTTAAAGTTAGGGGGAAACAACTCTGGACTCGAACCTGCGTGAGTGACCGCAGCACTCTGGACACCTAGACCACTAGGCCACAGAGCAGGCTCGAGATATGAGGTCTTAGAACTACTATTTGAATACTGGGTCAATTTAACTTGACTCATAGTGATAAGGGAAAAATTTAAAGTTAGGGGGAAACAACTCGGGACTCGAACCTGCGTGAGTGACCGCAGCACTCTGGACACCTAGACCACTAGGCCACAGAGCAGGCTCGAGATATGAGGTCTTAGAACTACTATTTGAATACTGGGTCAATTTAACTTGACTCATAGTGATAAGGGAAAAATTTAAAGTTAGGGGGAAACAACTTGAAACATGTCGGGACTCGAACCTGCGTGAGTGACCGCAGCGCTCCGGACACCTAGACCACTAGGCCACCGCGCAGGCTCGAGATATGAGGTCTTGGAACTACTATTTGAATACTGGGTCAATTTAACTTGACTCATAGTCATAGGGGAAAAATTTAAAGTTAGGGGGAAACAACTCGGGACTCGAACCTGCGTGAGTGACCGCAGCACTCTGGACACCTAGACCACTAGGCCACAGAGCTGGCTCGAGATATGAGGTCTTAGAACTACTATTTGAATACTGGGTCAATTTAACTTGACTCATAGTGATAAGGGAAAAATTTAAAGTTAGGGGGAAACAACTTGAAACATGTCGGGACTCGAACCTGCGTGAGTGACCGCAGCGCTCCGGACACCTAGACCACTAGGCCACCGCGCAGGCTCGAGATATGAGGTCTTGGAGCTACTATTTGAATACTGGGTCAATTTAACTTGACTCATAGTCATAGGGGAAAAATTTAAAGTTAGGGGGAAACAACTCGGGACTCGAACCTGCGTGAGTGACCTCAGCGCTCCGGACACCTAGACCACTAGGCCACCTAGCAGGCTCGAGATATGAGGTCTTAGAACTACTATTTGAATACTGGGTCAATTTAACTTGACTCATAGTGATAAGGGAAAAATTTAAAGTTAGGGGGAAACAACTTGAAACATGAAACAACAAACTGCCCATACCGGGAATTGAACTCCCGACCCCCTACACCCCAACCGATCACTCTACTGACTACTCCACAGAACCAGATGCATGAAAGTGGCCAAATACTTAGGGTGATGGTGCGGTTGGCTGATACCCACCTGCGTCTACGACTTACTAATTCCGCCGAGCCCCCTAGCGGATGACCGGGGAACCAGCGTTATGGTGGGGGAGGGGGTGGAGGGGGGAGGAGGGTCATCAGCGGAGTTTGGAAAGGGCTACCAGCGAAGGTTGAGATCTCATTGGTTTCTCACGAGTAAAGTAGATCAGAAAACTACAATATTAAATTTTGATTTCGGCATGGCTTGAAATGAATCGTAAGAGAAGAAGTTTGTCTGGGTACAGTCCTACAAAAAAAAGAACAGGGGCCTGTTTCAATAGAAAGGGCGTCAATATCCAGTTAGTGACATGATTAGTGACCCCAATAGTGACATGAATAGCAGAAAAAGTTAGGTCTCGTTGCAAAAGGCATGTCACTGTAGGGAGGTGTGTCTTGTCACTGTTGATGACTTGTCCATAGTTAGGAACAGCATAGTGGACAAACACAGCAAAAGTCTAACTATGCCGGCCCCTGTATGTCCCAAAATACACTAACTCACGACTTTTATCGCGGTTTACCTTGTGATTTGGTGGGTTGCTGGGAGAAACAGCACCCTGTGTTGGCATCAACTTTGTTGGCAATCCCCATAACTGCCTCTACACTGGCCTATAGACTGTTCACTGAATATGCAAATGCAAGTTGCTAAAATCGAAAAGTCAATTCATGCAAAGTTGTATAGACTGAGGAAATGTAGGAAATATCTGACTGAGGATGCCTGCATAAGTATAGTAAAGCAAATAGTTCTCCCAGAAATTGAATATTGTGACTTCATATACGATGCATTAAATGAAAATGTTAAAAATAAATTCCAAATATGGTTAAATAGGGCATTACGAACTGCTATCGGTATTAGGTATGTGAGAGATATATCTGTAGAAAATTTATTAACTAGGGCAAAAATGATGCCTCAAAATGTAAGAAGAAAGTTACACCTACTACCTATAATTCATTGGTGGGTACATGTCCAAGGGCAGACTAATATAAAAAAATATGCAGTATAGAACAAGAGAAGCAGATGATATTAAACCAAAAGTTGATAGGCCAAAAAAGGAAATTTTCAAGAAAAGTCCCATTTATAGGGGTGGAGCTTTATGGAATTTATTACCAAAGAAATTGAAACAAATCAGAAATAAAGAACTTTTTAAAATTCAACTGAAGGAATCTGTCATAAAAGGGCAAATTGATTTGATGTAATGAAAAGGCATTTTTGGGGGTTCGGAGGAAGGTAGTGGTCAGTTATTGTGAAATTAAATGCTGAATTGCTGATGAGAGGTTATATGATAAAGAATACCATGTACAGCGAAGCGCTATTGTTGTTATTGTTAGTGTTATTGTAATTGCTTAATGTTGTTTATAAAATTTTGTACGGAAACCAAACTCCTATAAACTGACTAAAATGTGTATGAGATGAATAGAAGATGAGGTCGAACGACCGATTAGAAAACAAACAAACAGACAAAAGACATGATTACGAAGACTTAACAAAGGAAATAATTAAATCAGTAAGTATTGAAGTGTCTTGAATAATGATATATGTAATATAGGAAAAAATTAGGTCGTACGACCCATCGAGGCCTGGCAACGACTATGAGTAGATATAATGAAAAAAGTAAGCAACAAATGGTAAAACCCCAGGACTGAATCGTAAAAATGTGAGACAAGTAAATGGAGGACAGGAAAAATTCCAATTGTCTGGATAGCTGCAGTTTATAATGATTGTATTATAACAAATGTATTGACACTATAGTGTATGCCATGTAATACATGTTGAACGAAAACCTGTACACTGATGCATATGTAACACAGTCGTGTGACTGTTACTTTGAAAAACACCGGACAGGTGAAAGCAATGGTAGAAAAATAAATTTATTAAAAAAAAAAAAAAAAAAAAAAAGAGCAACCGCTTGCTTGTAAGCCTAGTGCCGGGCTGGGTTTGGCCGGGCTTGGCGGGTTTGGCCGGGCCGGGTTTGGCCGGGCCGGGTTTGGCCGGGCCGGGTGCGGCCGGGCCGGGTGCGGCCGGGCCGGGTGCGGCCCGGCCGGGTGCGGCCCGGCCGGGTGCGGCCCGGCCGACTCTGGCGACTCACACCGGGACCCCAGCAAGTCACATCATTATCTGCCAGGCTTTGACGTCTGTGACCAACTGAGACCACAAAAACCCATGTCACACACGTTCAGACAAGCATAAAGAGAGGGTTTTCCCTCTCGCTATTTAGGACGCTACAGTGACCCATACAGTGACTGGACAGCCACTTCTGAAATGGTACATGCCACTATTTGCGCCTGTCTATTTACCCTGTGTCACAGAATGGGTTGAATTACATCTGTGTAGAGAAACAAAAACAAAAATATCAGGATTCAGTTAAGTACTGCATGAGAATCTCAATCATTTTAACTTTAAGTTATCTATTATTCTATTCAGCTCTTGCACATAAGTGTGGCGCTGCTGTAGCAGAGAGAATGTGTTGCGTTGGTTGCATGTGGCTAGCCACCGCTTGCCAGAAAAACCATGGTGTTGTCCCATTACCTTAATTCCATATAAGGGATACAGTAGACCGAGTAGCCAATGACTGCATTCGCAGCAAACCCCGACCTTCACCCTGACCTCCTTACATAATATTTTCTCGCGCCTTGGGACGGCTCTGCAGTCGAGAGTTGACCTCGAATCTTAGGGGCCACAACCACCCTCAAAACCAGCCACACTCTGGCATTCGAAAACGAGGCGAGCCCTCACCTGTATCAGCAGCATGGCTTCAGTCCCATAAGCACAGAGTAACTGTAGAAGTGTAAATCGTTGTTATGTTGTGAATAACAGGCCGATTTTTATAGATAAGATATTGTTAGAAAGCTAAAATTTGGGCTTATTTGTTGGTATGATATCATATATACCTGTGGTATGGCTAAGATTTCCAGTAATAGAGTGAACATCCGGATTAATTAGGTAAAAAAAAGATGTTACCTTCCTGTTTTCACTGTGATTTATTGAAAAATCTATCGCAATGACCTATAGAAATAAACATCCTATCTTTTTAGATATTTCCAGACAATTAAAATGATACTAATATTACCAGGTTGTGATAAATATTTCCTGAGGTAATGGACTATTAAAACGGATGACAAAAAGAGCACTAAAAACATGATTTTCTGATATTTTATAGTTTTAAGACTGAAATAGTAAACCTGTTACAGAACAAAAATTCAAAAAAAGAAATATACAGGGAAATAAATATCGCTCTTGCAAAATATTGCAATCTTTGACAACTTTGTATCAAAGCCAGTATCAGAAGTGCAATGGTATCAGAAAATCTAATTTTTAGTGCTCTTATTGACTCCTTGTCATCTGTCATATAATGCTCTATTATCTCAGGAAATATCCATCACAACATGGTAATATAGGTATCATTTTAATCATATTGAGATGCCTAAAAGGGTAGGATGTTTCTTTCTATATGTCATCGTGATAGATTTTTCATAAAATCGCTGTGAAAACAGGAAAGTAACGTGTTTAATGTCTTTCATTCAAACAATTCCGATTTTCATTCTATGACAGGAAATTTTATCCATAACACAGGTATATGATGTATATCCCAACAGATAGACCTAGGTCTCAGCCTTCTAACAATGTATTGTTTATACAAATCGGCGATAAGTGTAGATGTAAGAGCGATTTCCATCTTTCAAGTCAGAGAAACGCTAGTATTTTTATCATTGCTCAGGACTGAGTGGAGAGGGTTACTGGAGAACTCGACCCGAAACGAACTCGACCCGTAATTGACAGGAGAACTCAACCCGTTTTGGAGAACTCGACCCGCGAACTCGACCCGTAGATCTGGAAAGAGAACTCGACCCGTTTTGGAGAACTCGACCCGTGATTTAGAGCCAGTTATAAATAATGAAAAAATGGAAGGACTAGTTCCTAGGGACAGTGACTGTGTGAGGGTTAGGGTTAGGGATAGGATTAGGGATAGGGATAGGGTCAGGGATAGGGATAGGGTTAGGGATAGGGATAGGGATAGGGTTAGGGATAGGGTTAGGGATAGGGATAGGGTTAGGGTTAGGGATAGGGTTAGGGATAGGGTTAAGGATAGGGATAGGGATAGGGTTAGGGATAGGGTTAGGGATAGGGTTAGGGTTAGGGAAAGGGTTAGGGATAGGGATAGGGTTAGGGATAGGGTTAGGGTAAGGGATAGGGTTAGGGATAGGGATAGGGTTAGGGTTATGGATAGGGATACGGTTAGGGTTAGGGTTAGGGTTAGGGTTAGGCATAGGGTTAGGGATAGGGATAGTGTTAGGCATAGGGCTAGGGATAGGGATAGGGTTAGGGTTAGGGTTAGGGATAGGGTTAGGGTTAGGGATAGGGTTAGGGATAGGGTAAGGGTTAGGGATAGGGTTAGGGTTAGGGTTAGGGTTATATGTATTAAATTTTAGGGTTAGGGTTAGGGATAGGGTTAGGGTTAGGGTTAGGGTTAGGGATACGGTTAGGGTTATATGTATTAAATTTTAGGGTTAGGGTTAGGGATAGGGTTACGGTTAGGGTCAGGGTATGAGATAGGGTTAGGGTAAGGGTTAGGAATAGGGATAAGGTTATGGATAGGGTTAGGGTAAGGGTATGGGATAGGGTTAGGGTTAGGGATGGGGTTAGGGTTATATTTATTAAATTTTAGGGTTAGGGTTAGGGATAGGGATAGGGATAGGGATAGGGTTAGGGATAGGGTTAGGGATAGGGTTAGGGTTAGGGTTAGGGATACGGTTAGGGTTATATGTATTAAATTTTAGGGCTAGGGTTAGGGATAGGGTTAGGGTTAGGGTCAGGGTATGAGATAGGGTTAGGGTAAGGGTTAGGAATAGGGATAAGGTTATGGATAGGGTTAGGGTAAGGGTATGAGATAGGGTTAGCGTAAGGGTTAGGGATGGGGTTAGGGATAGGGTTAGGGTTATATGGATAGGGTTAGGGTTATATGTATTAAATTTTAGGGTTAGGGTTAGGGATAGGGTTAGGGTTAGGGATAGGGATAGGGTTAGGGTTAGGGTTAGGGTTAGGGTTAGGGTTAGGGTTAGGGATAGGGTTAGGGTTAGGGTTAGGGATAGGGTTAGGGTTAGGGTTAGGGTTAGGGTTAGGGTTAGGGTTAGGGTTAGGGTATGAGATAGGTTTAGGGTAAGGGTTAGGGTTAGGAATAGAGACAGGGATAGGGCTAGGGTTAGGGTTAGGGTTAGGGTTAGGGTTAGGGTTAGGGATAGGGTTAGGGTTAGGGTTAGGGTTAGGGTTAGGGTTAGGGTTAGGGATAGGGATAGGGTTAGGGTTTATGTATTAAATTTTAGGGTTAGGGTTAGGGATAGGGTTAGGGTTAGGGATAGGGTTAGGGTTAGGGTCAGGGTATGAGATAGGGTTAGGGTTAGGGTTAGGAATAGGGATCAGGTTATGGATAGGGTTAGGGTTAGGGTCAGGGTTATATGTATTAAATTTTAGGATTAGGGTTAGGGATAGGGTTAGGGTTAGGGATAGGGATAGGGTTAGGGTTAGGGATAGGGTTAGGGTTAGGGTTAGGGTTAGGGTTAGGGTTAGGGTTAGGGTTATATGTATTAAATTTTAGGGTTAGGGTTAGGGATAGGGTTAGGGTTAGGGATAGGGATAAGGATAGGGTTAGGGATAGGGTTAGGGTTATATGTATTAAATTTTAGGGTAAGGGTTAGGGATAGGGTTAGGGTTATATGCATTAAATTTTAGGGTTAGGGTTAGGGATAGGGTTAGGGTTAGGGATAGGGATAGGGTTAGGGTTAGGGTTAGGGATATGGATAGGGTTAGGGTTAGGGTTAGGGTTAGGGTTAGGGATAGGGTTAGGGATAGGGTTAGGGTTAGGGTTAGGGTTAGGGTTATATGTATTAAATTTTAGGATTAGGGTTAGGGATAGGGTTAGGGTTAGGGATAGGGATAAGGATAGGGTTAGGGATAGGGTTAGGGTTATATGTATTAAATTTTAGGGTTAGGGTTAGGGATAGGGTTAGGGTTATATGTATTAAATTTTAGGGTTAGGGTTAGGGATAGGGTTAGGGTTAGGGATAGGGATAGGGTTAGGGTTAGGGTTAGGGTTAGGGTTAGGGTTAGGGTTAGGGTTAGGGATAGGGTTAGGGTTAGGGTTAGGGATAGGGTTAGGGTTAGGGTTAGGGTTAGGGTTAGGGTTAGGGTTAGGGTCAGGGTATGAGATAGGTTTAGGGTAAGGGTTAGGGTTAGGAATAGAGACAGGGATAGGGCTATGGATAGGGTTAGGGTTAGGGTATGGGATAGGGTTAGGGTTAGGGTTGGGGTTATATGTATTAAATTCTAGGGTAAGGGTTAGGGATAGGGTTAGGGTCACGGTATGAGATAGGGTCAGGGTTAGGGTTAGGGTTAGGGTTAGGGTTAGGGATAGGGTTAGGGTTAGGGTTAGGGTTAGGGATAGGTTTAGGGTTAGGGTTAGGGTTAGGGTTATATGTATTAAATTTTAGGGTTAGGGTTAGGGATAGGGTTAGGGTTAGGGATAGGGATAAGGATAGGGTTAGGGATAGGGTTAGGGTTATATGTATTAAATTTTAGGGTTAGGGTTAGGGATAGGGTTAGGGTTATATGCATTAAATTTTAGGGTTAGGGTTAGGGATAGGGTTAGGGTTAGGGATAGGGATAGGGTTAGGGTTAGGGTTAGGGATAGGGATAGGGTTAGGGTTAGGGTTAGGGTTAGGGTTAGGGTTAGGGTTAGGGTTAGGGTTAGGGTTAGGGTTAGGGTTAGGGTTAGGGTTATATGTATTAAATTTTAGGGTTAGGGTTAGGGATAGGGTTAGGGTTAGGGATAGGGATAGGGTTAGGGTTAGGGTTAGGGTTAGGGATAGGGATAGGGTTAGGGTTAGGGTTAGGGTTAGGGTTAGGGTTAGGGTTAGGGTTAGGGTTAGGGTTAGGGTTAGGGTTAGGGATAGGGTTAGGGTTAGGGTTAGGGATAGGGTTAGGGTTAGGGTTAGGGTTAGGGTTAGGGTCAGGGTATTAGATAGGTTTAGGGTAAGGGTTAGGGTTAGGAATAGAGACAGGGATAGGGCTATGGATAGGGTTAGGGTTAGGGTATGGGATAGGGTTAGGGTTAGGGTTAGGGTTGGGGTTATATGTATTAAATTCTAGGGTAAGGGTTAGGGATAGGGTTAGGGTCACGGTATGAGATAGGGTCAGGGTTAGGGTTAGGGTTAGGGTTAGGGTCAGGGATAGGGTTAGGGTTAGGGTTAGGGTTAGGGTTAGGGATAGGGTTAGGGTTAGGGTTAGGGTTAGGGTTATATGTATTAAATTTTAGGGTTAGGGTTAGGGATAGGGTTAGGGTTAGGGATAGGGATAAGGATAGGGTTAGGGATAGGGTTAGGGTTATATGTATTAAATTTTAGGGTTAGGGTTAGGGATAGGGTTAGGGTTATATGCATTAAATTTTAGGGTTAGGGTTAGGGATAGGGTTAGGGTTAGGGATAGGGATAGGGTTAGGGTTAGGGTTAGGGATAGGGATAGGGTTAGGGTTAGGGTTAGGGTTAGGGTTAGGGATAGGGTTAGGGTTAGGGTTAGGGTTAGGGTTATATGTATTAAATTTTAGGGTTAGGGTTAGGGATAGGGTTAGGGTTAGGGATAGGGATAAGGATAGGGTTAGGGATAGGGTTAGGGTTATATGTATTAAATTTTAGGGTTAGGGTTAGGGATAGGGTTAGGGTTATATGTATTAAATTTTAGGGTTAGGGTTAGGGATAGGGTTAGGGATAGGGATAGGGTTAGGGTTAGGGTTAGGGTTAGGGTTAGGGTTAGGGTTAGGGTTAGGGTTAGGGTTAGGGTTAGGGATAGGGTTAGGGTTAGGGTTAGGGATAGGGTTAGGGTTAGGGTTAGGGTTAGGGTTAGGGTCAGGGTATGAGATAGGTTTAGGGTAAGGGTTAGGGTTAGGAATAGAGACAGGGATAGGGCTATGGATAGGGTTAGGGTTAGGGTATAGGATAGGGTTAGGGTTAGGGTTAGGGTTGGGGTTATATGTATTAAATTCTAGGGTAAGGGTTAGGGATAGGGTTAGGGTCACGGTATGAGATAGGGTCAGGGTTAGGGTTAGGGTTAGGGTTAGGGATAGGGATAGGGTTAGGGTTAGGGATAAGGTTAGGGTTAGGGTTAGGGTCAGGGTATGCGATAGGGTTAGGGTTAGGGATAGGGTTAGGGATAGGGTTAGGGTTAGGGTTAGGGTTAGGGTTATTGATAGGGTTAGGTTTAGGGTTAGGGATAGGGATAGGGATAGGGTTAGGGATACGGATAGGGCTAGGGTTAGGGATAGGAATAGGGTTAGGGTTATATGTATTAAATTTTCCAATGAAGCATGTTACATTTATTACCTTGAGATTTGTCAGTGCGGAATGGACATTCAATACTTTTACTATCACTCACATTGTCGGCAAAATTTGAAGCCAAGGTAATATAAATAGTAATGATACCTCCAAAGTATTCTAGTTCATATATATCCATATTTGCATCTATAAGATACTCGAGTTCAGTGCCGGAAAAACGGGTCGAGTTCGTTGCAGGTCGCGTCCCGTTGACGGGTCGAGTTCATTGCGGGTCGAGTTTTTTACGGGTCGAGTTCGTTGCGGGTCGAGTTTTCCAGTATTCGTGGAGAGGGCTCGTCTTGTTTTCGATTGACATACAAAGGCGGCCATTACAAGATGGCGCCAGTGTGAAGAGGGTCTATTGCTACATTAATGGACTTAGACTTAACTTATTTAAGTGTACGGTTGTCTATGCAATGAAATCAGTATTATAATATGCTGAACAGAGACAGGATAAATAAAAGATTAAAAAACTAAATTATCGGTAGTTGTTATTCACTCATAACAGCCCCCCCCCCCCCTCTAATCCCCCCCCCCCCCCCAACAAAAAGAAAAAAGAAGCAGGGTTTCAACTGAGAGTGGTCCCATAAATTCCCCGTAATGTATTTTAGGTATTCAGACAAGGGCAATGACTCTTTTTCATTTTCTCTTTATCTATTTATCTATATTTTTGTATTATATACAAACAGGTCTAACGATCTTCCACTGTAGGACCTTTATATTAGCCCTTAAGAAATTATTTAGTACCGGTACCTAGACTACATATAACTTTCCAATTGAGTGTTCTTGTAGGTCTATTAGTAGAATTGCCCTTAGTGAAATATAGAGTAAAGGTCTATTGTTTAATTATAGAATGTTTTTTTTAAACTGCAACTTCCTGCAAAACCGCAGCCTGGTAGCTATTCACTTCTGTTATCCAAACTAACTTAATCTCAACCATGGACTGTTTATACCCAAAGAAAATAGTTTGTCCACGCCTGCGAATAAACACATTTAAAACCGACATGAACCCAATCCTCACCCAAACCCCACAGGTTGTACGTTCTTGTAGTTTGTTTGGATATCGCCAGGCGGCGCCACATGCGGAACCCGACACCGCGTTTCTCACTCCCTGTAACCATAGATAAATACACAATATAGACTGGTTTCAGATACAAGCGGCGGTATGCTCAGAGGAGTTGACACGTAGTAATATCCGAGCGTATGCGAGGATATTGCGCAGAGTCAACTCCGAGGAGCATACAACCGCTTTTATCTGAAACCAGTCTATATTGTATTTATTATCCACCTTTTCTGGACACGTGGCATGTCAATATTAGTTCGTTTTAGTTATTCACTATTATTCCGTACGCATTATTTTTCCGTATGCGCCACCCGGAGCATACAACATATCCGTATGCGCCGGGTATGTTCATACACACTCCCTATGTGTTTTCTATGGACACTTTGTATTAGGTGGATAATAAAGAAATGTATATCTATTTTGTTACAGACCATCGGATTTATAAGTAGAAATCGGGACAAGATCATCTCTTACGTATTGCGACAACGGAGGTACGATATATTATCTCACCCCAGATATTTTTTCTCCATAGACTTAACATTGGGAACTCGTATCTAACGCCCATGAGATATTTAGGAAAAATATCCAATGGGGTATTAAGTCACAAATGTTAGCCCATTAGTCAATGTATTGGGTGAGATAAATTCAGAAACCCATTCAAGTTTATGGTCAGAGCTCAATCCCATCTCGTTTGAATCGCTACATAATTCACGCAGCTTCGCTTTGTGAATTACTATGCAATTCAAACTCGATGGGATACAAGCTCTGACCCTTAACTTTCATGGGTTTCCTCTATAGTATTTCCGCCTCCCACTCTTTCTGGTTCTTTTGTTACTGGCCCCGGTCCCCAAGACATTTTGAATCTTTTATTTATGTCATTATTTTTATTATTGCTTTTAGTTTTATTTATGTTATCATTTTAATGACTCCTTTTATTCATGATATTATGTTATTGCTATAATATATTATTAGTGAGTCTTTTATTTATATAGTTGAGTCTCTTATTTATATTAGGCCACTCAAAAAATAAACTTGTTTCTCATCACCAAGCCATGAAAAATATGACGAGGGCTTTTTTTTCTGGCTTGGTCAGAGATGACTTTTAAAGTGTCATAAGGCCACTCAAAAAAAAACCTTGTTTCTCATCACCAAGCCATGAAAAATATGATGAGGGTTTTTTGGTTTTTTTTGGCTTGGTCAGAGATGACTTATGAAGTGTCATAATATGGACTTCAGCCAAACTTATTTAGGTCATATCTTGCACTCTCACTGTAAGTTCCTAATATCTCACTCATTTTACTGTGTGTAATTGTCTCTGTATTAGATGGTTATCATAACCCTGTGTAAGCAGCCACCCCGTGTAAGTGCACACCCAGCGTTAATGGACAGTTATTTTGGTACAAAAATCCATCTAACCCTGTGTAAGAGGTCACTTCAGAGGGATACCTTATCCAATATGCCTGGTAGGTTTGGGAACAACACCCCACATTATCTTGATTCTTAGTTTATTGAGTGTAGGCCTATTGCCTGGTTTATGATTTACTAGACACCAGTCTGCTGGACTGCATGGGCTACTGTAGGTGTCTGTGGGTTGTCTGTGTGGTTATAATGTTCAGTTTATCTCACCCCCTGATATTTTTTTCCCCTTAGACTTAACATTGGGAACTCGTATCCAATGCCCATTGAGTATTTAGGAAAAACATCCAATGGGAGATTATGTCACAAATGTTAGCCCATTAGTCAATGTGATTGGTGAGATAAATTCAGAAACCTATTCAAGTTTAGGGTCAGAGCTCGATCCCATCTCATTTGAATCGCTATACAATCCATATGGCTTCGACTTGTGAATTACAATGCAATTCAAACTTGATGGGATAGAAACTCTGGCCTTAAACTTTCATAGGTTTCCTCTACATAGCCTAACCATTGAGAGACTGAAAACTGCATGTAAGCAGACACCCCACTGAAGCGGACACTTTGGTCCAGAACGGAGGGTGTCCACTTACATGGGGACCTACTCTACCTAGATACACATACAGTAAAAACCCGCTTAAGGGGATAGTCTCCATTCCAAGCAAACTGTCCCCTTAAGTGGCTCTTAAGCAGGGTTTTCAGTCCACCAATGGTTAGGCTATGTACCTGCATATAGTCGATACTATGGCATAGAGACACTGTCATAACCACACAGACACCTACCTGACACCTAAGGAGCAAACACAGGCCGTTGCCTAGTGTCTAATTGTCTAGACACGAGTCTACCCACCTCATACACACACCATAAACTTGAATCAAGACCATCTTGAGAGTTGTCCCCACACTGTCCCGTCAGATTTGATAAGGTGTCCCTCCAAAGTATCCCCTTAAGTGGGGTTTAGAAGCATCCTGTACCGAAATGTCCCTTAAGCGAGGTTAAGATCAACTCTTAATCGAGGGAAAAAATCCTGTTCCAAGCAAATTGGCCCCTTAAGCGGGGGGTGTCCCCTTAAGCGGGGGGTGTCCCCTTAAGCGGGGTGTCCCAATTGGTTACATAGACAATAATCGATGGTTTTGTGGACAGGCGGCTGTAAACCACGAGAGGTTGACGCGTAGTAATACACGAGCGCTAGCGAGTGTATTACGAGGTTAACCGCGAGTGGTTTACAGAGCCGCCTGTCCACAAAACCATCGTTTGTTGTATTTATTATCCATCTTTTCGAATAAATCAAACCCAGTAATTGCCATATTGACGGGTATAACAACAGGAACTATTTCTTTGCTCTATAGTAAAAGGGACTATTTTCCCCGTATACCCTGGTTTTGAGGCCGTATACCACAGGTTTGATTCCGTATACCACAGTTATGGTATATATGACAGGTTTTATACAATGGGTCGTGGTTTACTGAGTCCCCGTACATTTTCAATGGGGGCTTTGTATACGATGGATAATAAACTTGATGCATCACTTTTGCCAACCATATAACCACACTGAATGCATTATCGGGACCAGGAGCTTTAATTTGATAGGAAATACTAATATCTTTCATTATTTCTATCAAATGTTCATTTCATTTATGAAAAAAAAAAAAAAATCTAATAATGTTTTTGCTGACGCGCGCGGTGATAAGAAACAAGGTGTGTTCTTTTAGTGGCCTTATTGGTGTATTTGGTCTATCAGTATCATAACACATTGCATGATCAGGTGAACATTGCATTCATTCACTAGTTGAATAGCGCTAGATTTCTAGTTGTAAACTCAACCCGCGTATATTTCCAACTTCATTGATTCACGTGATATGAAACAGTGGAATTTACCCAGAAAACCCATTAGCCTTGGCGGATATATGTTAAGAGTCTATGCCACACTGTGTTTCCAAGAGAAGTTGTATGGACTTGTCGAGTTTTGAGGGGGCGGGGTGGTTGGACAGTGTTTGCAAACATCGAGGAGTTCACTCTCCTAACAGAGATCCTGCGCTTAGTTAGGCTAGCCCCGCGAAAGATCTGCTGGAAGAGCGCGGGGAGTTTGACGTCACAAATAAATTCACGGCTCGCTGTCAGGTGACCGCCTCCATGGCTGTTCCACCCATCGACATCACCCCTCTGCGCTCACTCGCATCTTCCAGGATTTATACCATTTTTCATTCATGAACATCATAATATACACAACTGAGGAACTGAGTATATCTTACCGTTGGAGTACATCTTCGGATTTGAGCTGATATGAGATATTGGTGATAAATATCGGTGTTTTCCTTCGGCTCTTCCTGGGAGTACTCGGCGATAAACATCGTGTTTCAGTAATGGCGTCTTGGAGCAAGCCTCACGGCTTCGGTCTATCTACTTGTACTTCCATTGGAGCATGGTAAGTCGGCTTTATATTGTATCTAATCATTGTCATTATAAAAGTGAACATCTTGTTTTGTTCGCTTGTGTCTTTTTAGCGGCATACACATGGATTTTAACGTCAGGAGGGATGGCAAGTGGTTGACAGGTCGAGGGCTGACCCGACCAATCTCATCACACTGTGCTAAAAGCATGGTTTTCCTTGTGGTCGGGAGTCCGACGTCGGAGAGGCGGGGCTCCCAAAAACATCGACAGCCCTCCCAAATATTCCTGGAATGATGCAAGGATTCCCATCTGCTGTTTAGCCTTACCATGAAGACATATGTATGTTAGATGGAGCATAGTTTCTGGGAGTTTGTGTTTGTGAAGACTGACAGATTGTCAGCTTAGGAGCACCATTTGTGTAGACTGAGAAGCTAAACTGCGTGACCTCAATTTACAAGATTTCATTCTTGCAATTCCGAGGAAGCCTCTGGCTCAGGTGGTTGTATTCTCTGTCTGAAAACACACTGGATGTTATGCTATATAATCTCAGCTGTGTCTTATTAGTACACAAACTGTACATAATTAGTAAAGGATCATCCTACTTCCCTATCATCTTCTTCTAGGGTCAGTGCTTAATTGATTCAGAAGCATTGGGAAAACCAAACATTTGTTTAGTTTAGGTGGAGGTCTGGCCTATGCTATCATGCTATAGCTATAGTCTATAGGCTCTAGTCTTGATGGATAGTCTAGGATACAGTGGCTTCAATAAATTGCACCAGGGCAAGTGACATATATATATACTAGTAAACTATGATATGCGCATGTATATACAGTTGCTGACTTATTAGAAGAAACTAGGAAATGATCCCTCTAGAAGTTAGAACAACTCTAAATTCTAATCCAATGGATATTTTTGAGGTGGGTTCAACCATATGAATTAAACAAAGTGCATTACAGTTTACACTGTGTATTATTTGTTTTGGTAAATAAGGTCCACTGATTGTAAAAAGGTAGCATGCTCATGAACTGGAGACATATCTAATTTTAATAATTATTAGAATTTTTTTTACTGGAGTCATATCTAGAATGGAATTTCCATGATTATAAATAGGATGCAATTCTATGATGATAGAAATGGAGCAAAAAGCTGCTGGTGTCATTTCTAGTAGAAGAATAGTTATATCTATATTCCATGCAGTCTACAGGTCCCTACTGATATGGTAGATTTACTGCTATATCAAAGGCCAGTCCTTCTCATACCATGTCTATGTGGTATGGGGAGTAAAAGAACTCTCACCTTGGTAAATGTGTAGGGGTGAGATTTCTACCTAAATTCATCACATAGATTCGATCACCACCCTTGTAAAGGAACCTTGAGAAAGTCTGATAAGGACCTGTAATGGTTAACTGGACGTTAAATCAAACCAACCAACCAATCCCTACTGATAGTTACAGTAATAATACACCCTAATGGTTATCTAAATTAAAGGCTGACGTATAGGTCAGAGAGTTCACACTAAGTGTGTTGTACCCACATGAATAGCACTCTGCATTGAAGTTATTTGTATTTGACAATGTTTAGCATTATCTTTATTAAAACAGGAGTTGAATGGTTATCATTGCTGTTATCTGTCATTGACGAAAGTATATATCACAAACACAAAGATAACTCAATAGAAAAATGTAAACAACTGCCAACGTGTCTTCTCGATAAGCGTATAACCGTATCTCCACCAAAGCAGAGTTAGATATGGTTATTGAATAGATCTATAGACATAAATAATCTAAGATATATTGAGTGTGACTTAGATCATTGATAAAAGATAGAGCTCATTTCATTGATAGATAGTTGGTGGCCATCCATAAAGTATGTACTCAAAATCTCTGGAATTTTGGACTCCCAAACTTGTATGCAATAGAACAAAGAATGAGCATGTGCAAAATGTTCAATTGCGTTCATACTTTATGTATGGCCCCCTGATCAATTTAAACAAGCAACACTGTATCTTCATATTATAATCAATGCTTTGTGTGTTTTCTCATTCTATAGAGAAACAGGCTTACTGTCTCCGTACGGATAAAATACGCGGTAAAATCGGCGATCAGATCAACCGATGCCGAAGGCAGAGGTTCATCTGATCGCTGATTTTACCAAGTATTTTATCCGTACGGAGACAGTCAGCCTGTTTCTCTATTATTATATACCTTAAAATATCGAATTTTTAACTTTGCTACTGGGGGAATATTTGGATTTTGCCGCCGTACATGCCCCGTACGCCACATACATACCCCGTACGTCACCTAGGTGTCGTACGGGTATAAATACGACATGGGTAGGAGCGGGCAGTATGTGTAGGATATACTACCACAGGTATATAATAATATTGAATATGGATATTTATAGTAAGAAATGTAACACACACACATATATATATATATATATATATATATATATATATATATATATATATATATATATATATATATATACATATTTTTGACTTCGTCATAGTTAAGATTCCCCTGGATCGTTGCCCAGTTGAACTCAAAGCGAGTCCGTGGCTTGGATCAGTCCATAACAACTGTTGGAGTATACGCTTTATTTACACCCCCCCCCCCCCACACACACACACACACACCGTGCCAAACAGTGGTGGCCCAACCCACATACTAGACGTGGTTCACCCGTAGCCTGCAGTGAGAGGGTAGGCCTCTGAAGGTATTGTAACAACTATTATCCTACCCCTAATAAAAAACGCCATAGGCTTAACATGGGATTTGTTTATGTCACGGGTGTGACATAAAGTGTTGTTTATGCCACTACTTTCTAATACCGAAAAAATATGGAAACTGGGTAGGATAAAATCTAGACGCCACTCGTTTGAGTTTGAGTTTATTTATGCCACGCATTTTGTTGGCTCCGTAATGTCACTCGTCTTCGACTCGTGAAATTATGGAGCCAACAAAATGCGTGGCATAAATAATCTCAGACTCAAACTCGTGACGTCTCTTGATACCACAGAAATTCACAGGACTAGAAGTGAGAATTGGGGACACTGACACAGGGTACTTTGTTCATCCGTCAGGTTTATGATATGAAATATTAAATATCTTATATGTTCTTGATATATCAAACTTCCCGAGAGACAAGTAAATTCCGTAGTCCTTAAGTATGATAATTCAGAATAAATATAGAATAACATGCAATGTACAGTGTATTAATATTAGTATTGACCATCTAAACAGGGCAAATTTACATAGACTTAAATGTAACTATTGAAGCGTGAGTATTAAGTCGAGTCGATATAGTTAGAATTGAATCTCAAATCTTAATGGTAAAAGGAAGCTAGGCTGGTTCATCTTCTAAATTAGTGAACGTATGTGTGTAGTTTGTGTGTGGTAGAGGTTTATCGGTATTACATATTGATAGTCTGGACTGCAAATTTACATAGCCATTTGTTTAATTGATATTGAAAACTATTAAAGCGTAAGTTTAAGTTAAGTCTCTTATAGTTTCAATCAAATCTGATCAATCTTAACATAAATATCTAATTATCCAGGCGAATTACTGATATTCAAAATTTAACGGTTTGCATTAATATTGATCCAAAATTTCACAATATCTAGAAATCAGTCGGCGCAAGCCAGATCCAAACTGTTACGATGCAAACGACTGAATAAGTCGAGTCTAACAATTTTATTATAGGAGAATTTATGGAATTTAAAAAAAAAAATTCATAGTTTATAGAAAAGGACACAATCCTTTGAGATTTCTGTGAGAAGGTTGAGGGAAGTAATTAATCACTTAAACTCTGAAATTTTAATGGTAAAAGGAAGCTAGGCCGGTTGATCTCTAACTCAGTGAGCGTGTCAGTACTGTGGGTCTAGGTCGGGTGTGTGTAGCGGGAGGTTAATACGTACTTCTCCTTTGTTGATGACGATCCACTGGAGCAGACGACATTCACAGAGAACGTCACAATGGGAGGCTGATGGCCTGTGTCTATTTATAGCTCTGTTTGTGTGGCGTGTTTTCACCCCGAGATGGGAACATGTGTCTGAAGACGTCCCCATCGACCCCCCCCCCCCCCCCCCCCCACCTGCCCCCTCCCTCCTGCCCCCACCCCCCCCCCCCCCCACACACACACACACATTTATAACCATACCCTGACACCGACTACAGCATTGAGAGTGGAAAGGGACTGCGAGTGAAGCCTTCGTTTAATGTACCAGTGTGGGAGGAATAAAAATCCACACACCTATTTCTGCTAGACTTGAACCCATTCACGCCGGGTAGTGCCTTAAGGCATCCTTTAAAAAGATATTCGTTTTTGTGAATAAAATTGGAAATATTTGCTCAATAAACATGAAATGTTCACAGTTTGTAGGTATAATACCTATATTGATTATTTCTATGCGAAATAGAGAATAATTTTAAGGATCACATGTCATGTCACATGATGCAAAGATGAAATTATCCCAATAAGGCCTCTATATCAGGCCTCTAGCATTGAGAGTGGAAAGGGTCCGCGAGTGAAGCCTTCATTTAATATACCAGTGTGGGAGGAATAAAAATCCACACACCTATTTCTGCTTAGCTTTAAACATTGTTTGTTATAGACCATATTGAGCTATCCCATAATTCCATGCGGGTACAGGCTCCGGTGTTAGCTGGTTCCCGTTGTTGAATGGTAATAGACCCTTGACTCATATCCCACAATTGTTGCATATTATGGTTTTTTATATCCCTACAAATTGGAAATTCGATGACAGAAATGGATATTTCAGGTATTTCTACCCCCTACCGACTCCTGCCTCCCCACCCCTCTCCCCCAACACACACATTTATAACCATACCCTGACACCGACTACAGCATTGAGAGTGGAAAGGGACTGCGAGTGAAGCCTTCATTTAATGTACCAGTGTGGGAGGAATAAAAATTCACACACCTATTTCTGCTAGACTTGAACCCATTCACGCCGGGTGGTGCCTTAAGGCATCAACCAGGGCTGGCCGGGTGATGCCTTAAGGCATTATCCGGGGATCTCAAGGGTTTGTCTCCCTTTTATAAACTTCCTACAAAAAATAGACTTTTTCAGTCGTTTGCATCGTAACATTTTGGATCTGTCTTGGGGTGGCGGACTTGTAGATATTGTGAAATTCGTTTTTGTGAATAAAATTGTAAATATTTGCTCAATAAACATGAAATGTCCACAGTATGTAGGTATAATATCATATTTAATATTTCTATGCAATATAAGGGAATAATATTAAGGATCACATGTCATGTCACGTGATGCAAAGATGAAATTATCCCAATTAAGCCTCTATACCCGGCCTCTAGCGGTATTCACCGGCAATAGTACCCATGGGTACCCGGCGCCATAGGGTTAAATATTGTTTGTTATAGACCATATTGAGGTATCCCATAATTCCATGCGGGTACAGGGTCCGGTGTTAGCTGGATCCCGTTGTTGAATGGTAATAGACCTATATCCCACGATTGTAGCTTATTAGGTTTTTTTTATATCCCTTCAAATTGTAAATTCGATGACAGAAATGGATATTTCAGGTATTTCTACCCCCTACCGACTCCTGCCTCCCCCCCCCCCCCCAAACACACACATTTATAACCATACCCTGACACCGACTACAGCATTGAGAGTGGAAAGGGACTGCGAGTGAAGCCTTCATTTAATGTACCAGTGTGGGAGGAATATAAATCCACACACCTATTTCTGCTTGGCTTTAAACATTGTTTGTTATAGATTATATTGAGTTATCCCATAATTCCATGCGGGTATAGGGTCCGGTGTTAGCTGGTTCCCGTTGTTGAATGGTAATAGACCCTTGACCCATATCCCATAATTATTGCGTATTAATCTTTTTTTTATATCCCTTCAAATTGGAAATTCGATGACAGAAATGGAAATGTCAGGTATTTCTCTATCTACATGCCAAATTATATTCAGTTTCTCCAGTTAGGAAAATAGGAAAACGGTGGTCCGGCCAGTGAGTTGGGACTGGATCTTTTAGGTACCCTGGGCGATAGCAGACAGATTTGGAGGGCATATAATACACTAGTCCGAGATGCTCTGACTGTTTATTATCCATCTAATACAAAGTGTCCATAGAAAACACATAGGGAGTTTGTATGGACATACCCGGAGCATACAGATATGTTGTATGCTCCGGGTGGCGCTTACGGAAAAATAGTGCGTACGAAAACATAGTGCATAACTAAAATGGACTGATTTCGACATGCCACTTGCCCAGAAAAGGTGGATAATAAATACAATATAGACTGGTTTCAGATAAAAGTGGTTGTATGCTCCTCGGAGTTGACTCTACACAATATCCTCGCATACGCTCAGATATTACTTCGGAGCATACGGCCGCTTGTATCTGAAACCAGTCAATATTGTGTATTTAGCGGTGCGGCGGACAGTCAGAGATCACATCCATAGAGCTCTATACAAACTGGTCGACCAGATTGGTACATCCTCAGAGCAGGAGGCGTTTTGCATATAAATAGTGGTAGAATCTTTATAATTTTGTGGTAGACAGCTTCCTGAGGAAAAATGCAGTAAAATGACAGTTATTTCCTACCTTTGCATTAGTTCTAAATGATAGAACAGCCAATGTTTGTAAAAATCCATGTCAAGGCATTCTGCAGGCGGGAGAATTTACAAAGAGTTGGTACCAAATACGAATCTATGATCCCACACAGGGGTTTGCCAGGAACCAGTTTATCCAATATGGCCGACATGAGGTAGAAGTAGTGAAATGTGGTCAAATGAGTTGTAGAAAAAGGCTCCAAAAAGCCACACAAGAAACAAAAAAGGAGTTTTTATCATCAAAAAGGATTTACTATACACCTCTGAAGGTAAGGACGCAGAAACATGCACTGACATTGACAGGAATACTCAGAACCAAGGAAGTGGTTTTCTCTACTATAGGAATAAGCTGTTGTGCTCTCTGACTGTCCGCAGCACCGCTAAACAGTCATAGCCTCTCAGACTAATAATACACCCATCCACATACTTCTTACAGTTATGTACCACTGCTCTTTATACGTAGATATGAGCTAGGGCCGCTTCGAGCCTATAGGCTTGTATGTCTATTTACGGTAGAATGTTATTATCGGGGATATAATTCACACAGGATAGCTTTCGATATACTGTAGTGGTGACAGAACCCAATACAATTTACGGAAATACGTCCCTTGACCTGATGGTTCTTATAAGGAAACTCATTTCGTGAATTATTCCTTGACCAGTCTCTCTGGAGAACGCACCAAGTTATTTTCATCGAGTGGGTTTCTGATTTTATTGATTGATACAATAAGCGCAGATTCCACCAACACACAAGATGTAGCAAGATTAGTCCCGATTTGGTTGTCTTGCTTAATCGGGCTAGGATTGAATAATCGCGTGCCTATTTGTCGCGATATGTCTTGAGGTGTCGTGGTGGTGGACCACCAAAACATACACACGACATCGTGCGGCTACATTTTGTGACATAGGAGATACGACACAACCCGCCCTGTAAGATGTAACAAGATACATCAAGACATACGACGGCAAATACATATTGTTGGTGGAATCAGCCCTTAAGTCTCCCAATTAGCCATTGAGTATTGGGTACACTACCTTCACGGCCGTGGAGTATGAGTTCCAAACGTTAAGCCTGTGGAGAAAAATACCAGCCTGAGATAATGTATAGAACAACAGGTAATTAGGAGAAACCAAACGAGAGTTAGTCGTGTTGTTGTTTATCGCACGACGGCAATGTTATGTATTACTGCTCGAGGTGAAGCCGAGTACAGTGATACACGACTTTGCCAGAGTGCGATATACAACACAAGTAACTCGAGTTTGGTTTAGAATTTATCCTACCCTGTCTGAATTACTTCAGCAAAATAAGAAATAACATATTACTATACACCTATGGGCGAACACGTATGAAATACTGCCCGCTGCTGGGGGTGTAGTATAAATAATGTTCGCGCCCGCTGTGGCAGCGGGCCGTAGTGAATAGCAGTGGTCTTTTGAGGTGCAGAAAAGTTAATAAAAACATATTTTTCAACGAGTAGGAGGTGTATAGTAATAAGAAAACGTAGTGACTGAGCCCGTGCGGTGTCCGTTCTCGGTCATTTGATGAAAAAATACGGCCCTCTAGCCTGCGGCATCGGGCCGTATTTTTTCATCAAATGACCTTGAATAGCCACCTGTACGGGCTCAGTAACCACGTTTTCTCATAAAACTCACCGACAATCAGTGATAATCATTGGTCGCTTTTCAAATGACGTCATTTGATAACTGTATCCCACTAGAGTGATAAATTTCATTTTCCTGCACCTTAGACCAAATACAGTCCGCTAATGTTAAGCCTATGGAGTTTTTTATTAGGGGTAGGATAAAGGATACCCTGTGTAAGCGACCACCCCGCGTTAACGGACACTTTAGCTGGAAAGGGTCCCACCTATTAGATCTATTCACACATGTATATGTAAAATGACCGATATCAACACCCGCTCCGGTGTGTGTGTGTACAATATGGGAGGGACGCAGGAGGGACGCTGGGTAGACGCGCGTGGCTTGGTGACGCGTTCATTGATTAGAGTTATTAATAGCCCGACCCCGAGCCCGCCTACACCCACGTGAGTCGCTCTCCTTGACGACGTACCGCATGGAGCGTCACCGCGTATGACAATATACGTCTATAGTTAGACCTCGGCACTGGCCACGTGCCAACACCACGGGCTCCAAAACGGCCATCCTAAACAAGGGTTTATCCTACCCCTAATATAAAATCCCACAGGCTTAAGTTTGAGTTTCCGTATGCCACATTGACTGGCATACAGAGTTTTATATGCCACTAGTGGCACACAGAATTGTTATCACATAATATTCCAAAATTGAGGAGACAGGGTAGGATAAAATTAAAACCTGATTCGTTCTAATCTTGGCCACCGCATGCCACAACTGGAGTTTGGCATAGTCACTTCATGAGGCGAAGTCGAACTCCTGGAGTTTTGGCTCCGGACTTCACTCGGCTTCGCCTCATGAAGTGACTATGCCAAACTCCAGTCATGGCATACGGTGGCCAAGATTAAAACCCATCCAGTTTTACGATAATATGTAGGACGGGAATCGGCCTGAAATTCTAAAGCCGATACGATATCAACACTTAATCTGGTTCTCACCAATCAGGTTAGCGGAATGAATTGGTAACAATTGGTGTTGATGAATGACACCCACGTATAGGGCACATAGCTATTGTGCTATGGCGGCAGCTATGCTCACTGACCGTCATTTTTGGATGTGTATTTTCGTATCCATGAGCAGGTGATAATTACCTACTATATCTAAAACGGTAGAATTCCGTCGAATCCGCTTGAAGTTGCTCCCGTACATAGAGACATAGTGAACCAGACCTAGGCATGGAGAGTGAAGAGCCACGAGAGTGAGATTCTCGTGCAGTGAAAAACTCGAACCTTTTCTTCTTTTTTGTAGGACTATACCCAGACAACCTTCTTCTCTTATGATTCATTTCGAGCCATTCCGAAATCAAAGTTTAATATTGTAGTTTTCTCATCTACTTTTCTCGTGAGAAACCAATGAGGATCGCAAGATTTTGCTGGTACCCCTTTCAAAACTCCACTGATTCCCCCACCCACCAATAGCCTAAGTATTTGACAGCATCTATCCTTGTGGAGCAGTCAGCAGAATCTTCGGCTATGAATGCGAACGTCGGAAGTTCGAACCCCGCTATCGGCAGTCTGTTATTTCACTTTTCTATATTTTTTCGGACTCGACGAAGTCGCTAGTTGTTAGATAAACACCAAGTCAATTTTCCTGATATTATACTTCAACTGTTATAAATTCATTAGAAATTACCTTTTATTGACATTTGAAGTCCAATTTGGGCACTCCAACCTGGGGCCTGTTTGATAATCTAGGCTCGTACATGAAGACCCCTTTTCTATTCCTCGCACAAGGGTTATCGTTTAATAATATTTAGGGTATTTTAGAAATTAAAAAAAGGTCAAATCATATTGAAGTTCGTTCTATAAGGTCGTCGATAAGTGTTAGATAAAGTTGTTCCTGGGTCGCTATGGCATCCAAGCACAGATTATCGAGTGGGCAATTTATGCGATATACGAAGCATCTGGAAGGATCGCCAATTCTGTAATAAGCGCACGACCACAGGTTTCTCATAAGTCTGTTTAATTTCCCGGCTAACCGCCGCTTATATCTTCTTCTACAGGTACAGCTTAATTCTCATTGGTCCAGATAAGATACAAGCACTTGTCAATCATACATGGGTTATCAGTCACGTGGTGTGGTCAGGGCAACCCCACCACGCCCTCTAGTCTAGTAGCATACGGCTCATATACATCCACACAATACTACACAATAACTATTCTATAATTGAACACACTACAATCTGTCACATACGACAGAATGAAATAGAAGCAATAAAAGAAAAAGTAAGGTAGGCATAAGAACGGAGTAATAAAAAATGAACAACAAAAAAGGGTAGGGATAAGAACGGTGTGCACAGGTGTAAAATAACAATCCTTCCTCCCTGCCTCGCCCCCCCCCCCCCCCCGCCAGAAAACCAACCTTCCCTAAACCCCCCGCCTTCCCCCCCCTCCCGCCCCACACCATAGATAAGGATCGTTGGATCTGTTAGGAGCCATCCATAGAAAATGTAAGCACTGAGGGTGTGTGTATATGTGTGTTGGGTAAATAATATCTGAAATTTTGCGTATGTTCCATCTTTGTTCTATTGCGTACAAAATTTGGAGGGGGAGGGGGGTCTAAAAAATTTCCAAAATTTTAAGTATACGCGCCTTCATTCTTCTATTGTGTAAAGGATCTGGAGGTGTGGGTTTTTTTTGGTTTTTTTTTTTTGGGGGGGGGGGGGGGGGGGGGTTACCGAAATTTCAGAAATTCAAATTCTGCGTAGGTACTTAATGGATGGCCCCTTATGAGACAAACAAACGAGAACAGTGCATTGCGTAATGGTTAAAATTAAAACTTGTTATGATAAGGTGTTTTTCTGCCTCCTCGCGTAGCGGTGTGTCCACACTGAGAGATCTGGCGCCGTACAAGGCACGTCTCACCGCCCAGTTATGAAGCGGCCCCAGTCGTAGACTTGCTCAAGTCCTTGATTATGAACATTCATTAAATGATTAAACACAATCAGAATAAAGTCCAGGGATGACAGTTTTCCACTTTTCCATGGAAATCCACTTTTTTTAATTACCAGTTTAAGAATTCATTTTCCTTGTATTTTAAATCGAGGAAAGTGTAACTTTCACCTCATTCATGCCAATACAACAATGTCTAAACCTCTCCACAGACCCTCAGCCCATTCCTTGGCAATAGTGATGTATTTTCCATGTCTTTTTTTAGTCTACTCTAAGGCAGCAAATTCCACATAAAAAATATTTCCACTTTTATTTCTGACCCCAACTGACATCCCTGGAAAGTTCATTAAAGTATGTATCCTTGTCTTACTGGCCCATGAATCAAAGACTTGTCCATTATGAACAGAATCTCCTGTTTTTGGCCCCAAGCCGCTTCCCCTTCCCCTTCCCCTTTCATCCTCCAATTTCCCAGTCACCTGTGTTGTCATAGCAATAAATTTTGCCTGCTCCTAACTGTGACCTGATTGAAATAAAAGTGAGAGGGTATCAATCTCCCAGCAGATATCCTGACCAGGGTATCTGTATGGAAAGTATTGGAAATACTGGAGCTAAACAATGCCATAGGATGCAGGGACTGGAGCCAGTATCCCAGCGAGGATGGTATCACAGTGAGGAAAGTAGCCATAGGACGCAGGGACTGTATCACAGTGAGGAAAGTAGCCATAGGACGCAGGGACTGTATCACAGTGAGGAAAGTAGCCATAGGATGCAGGGACTGTATCACAGTGAGGAAAGTAGCCATAGGACGCAGGGACTGTATCACAGTGAGGAAAGTAGCCATAGGATGCAGGGACTGTATCACAGTGAGGAAAGTAGCCATAGGATGCAGGGACTGTATCACAGTGAGGAGGGTAGCCATAGGATGGAGGGACTGTATCACAGTGAGGAAAGTAGCCATAGGACGCAGGGACTGTATCACAGTGAGGAAAGTAGCCATAGGATGCAGGGACTGTTTCACAGCGAGGAGGGTAGCCATAGTATGCAGGGACTGTATCACAGCGAGGAGGGTAGCCATAGGATGCAGGGACTGTATCACAGCGAGGAGGGTAGCCATAGGACGCAGGGACTGTATCCCAGCGAGGAAAGTAGCCATAGGACGCAGGGACTGTATCACAGTGAGGAAAGTAGCCATAGGATGCAGGGACTGTTTCACAGCGAGGAGGGTAGCCATAGTATGCAGGGACTGTATCCCAGCAAGGAGTGTAGCCATAGCACGCAGGGACTGGAGCCAGTCTACACCAGTCTCTACAAATGTCGTCTGCGGGTCCTGAAGGTGACACAAGGCGTGAGTCACTCCGTCTTCACAGGCTTTAGTTTTACCGCGCTTTTTTTTCTCCATTTTTTTTATTTTTTTATTTTTTTGTTGACTCTCAGCACGTGGTACTTTGATGGCGAGGCGAGGCACGTGGTTCTCTCCCAAATCTGAAATCTGAAAAACCAGAGATGAAATCATTGCCACAGATAACTCCTGTCCGTTCTACGGCAGGTCATATTAGGTGAAAGTTGACAAATCACCAGAGTTACTCTTCTCCCCCTTATTAGTGCATTCGCAGGTAGATTGACCTGCTCCCGTTTTTGATAGGATTTGCCAGTAATTAATATCAGGGATGCCAGTTTTCAATGTTTCCATTGAAATTCATGTTTTCGTTTTCAAAATGAAAAATAAATTCCACGTGTAATAATGATATACAAACTGCTAAATTACCAAATTCACCCACAGCCCATGATCCCCAACTGAACCTCCCCACTGACCCATGTAAAAACTTGAGCTTTCCCTTGATTCCTACTGTAATGCATATGTAATGCATATGTAATGCGTAAAACCTGTATTTAAATAAAAAATATTTCAATGTTTTCCTCTGACCCCAGCTGGCAACCCTGAATTATTGGATGGCAATTTTCCACTTTTACATGAAAATCATTGTTATCATTTCCAGTTTATCCAATTGTTTTTCCTGTTACTAGGCTAAGCTGAATGTGTAAACTGTTTATGCAACATAAGGCAACGATTGCACTGAAGTGATGAATACATTTTCTTTGCTATAAAAAGAAATTAAGATGTTGTGTTGCTAAACACCAACCACAAAATGGGAGTCTTAGTTTTATTGACCCTTTATACAGGGATGCAAGTTTTCCGAGAAATGACGGAAATCCGAAATTTCATATTCACCGGAACACTAGAATATATATCGATTCATAGCTATTCTGTTCCAAGATAATGTTATACATGATTCTTTTTTATAAGTGTTTTAAATTTCCGATTTTTTCCTTAGTCTCAACTTTCATCCCTGTTTATATAATGGTACAATGTTTTAGGACTTTTTGGCTAGCTTTGTGGCTACGTTTCGGTGCCGGGTGGCACCTTCTTCAAGGCCAGCTAGTGAGACAATAAAAAAAAATCAAGAATTTAGTACTGAGTTTTGTGCACCTGTGTGAACTCCATGGGCAGATTTAGAGAATCCCACATGACAGTGGCACATCACGAGGCGATGATCGGGTCCTAACGGGAATCTAACAGCACACAGAGAAGAGAAAAATACTTTCTCATCCAAATTTCCCTCAGGTAGACGAGATTGACGTCAACGGGACGAGGAAGTCACGAAGAAAAATGATTTCTCGTGGCCGAATGTCGGGCTTTGGAGGTGAGGGACCCTCACTGGGAGTCTCACACCCGAAATCCGTTATCTTATGCATTTATTTCTGTTTCATTTTTTTTTTCGTTTTTATTATTTATCATACATTTAACTATCCATATTTTCAATTCTGATGGTCGTTAGTCTAAGCTATTCCTATATACCTATGGCTGTACACCCTATGCTTACACCACGTTCTGGGGGGTGGAGTAACTTATGGATACTACCCAAGGTTGCCGTATACTACCCAAGGTTGACATTTAGACCAATCAGATTGTCTCTTACAAAATTCATATGAAAAGCGCAGTGGGGAGTAAACATAAAGTGTCAAGTTACTCAAGGTTGGATCTGGCTTCAGGTTTGATGGTGGATGAACAAATAACGCTAATTATCATTATTAAACCACATTTGAAGGTATATAGGAATAGGGAAACCAAGTACCAGTGAAAGGAAGTCAAAATTACTCGGTAAGGCTTGGAAAAATTACTGCCCGCGGCCAAGGCCTTGGGCAGTAATTTGTCCAAGCCTTACCTCGTAACTTTGACTTCCTTTCACCGGAACATAGTTTCCCTCTATTCTACGCCTAGCAGTGGGAGGTAACCAATGAATGTTCAGTTATAGGTATACGATACTAGGAGTCATACAGAGAGTGAAGGTATACATACACAATAATGACTGGTTTTGTGTACGAGTGGCCGTAATCTCCGAGTAGTTGACGCGTAGTAATATCCGAGCGATTAGCGAGGATATTATGTCGTCAACTACGAGGAGATTATGGTCATTCGTATACAAAACCAGTTGTTATTGTATTTATTACCCACCTGATACGGAGCCTATGGAGATTACAGATCGCTACTGAGGAGGATACGGAGCTCCGTACCCTCCTAGGAGGATACAGATTTTTGAGATGAAAGTAGTCCCAAACACAACTTCTTAATTACGTTGAAAAGTTTTCTAACGATCATATTTATTGCTTAAATCTAAAAATAAGTGAGTAATAAATACAACATTACCATAATCTGGATCCGCGTGGTTGTATCCTCCTCGTAGATGACGCTACGCATTACTACGCGTCAACTACTCGGAGGATACAACAATGCAGATCCAAATCATAGTAATATTGTGTATTTATTACCCACCTACAAGATTGATAACAAATCTATTGCAATTAAACAGTTTCTGTAGGCCATTTCGTTCCAGACACCACAGAACTGTCAAGCGTGGCAGTAATTCGCTGTAGACTTACAACAATAATATAGTTCCCCATTAACCTGTGATTTTAGCATGTAAAACGTTTTATGACAGTGAGATCTGATGGTTAATTAGATGTCTAGGACTAATTGTAAATAATTTATATTGAATGAATATCCATGAAACTTGTTTCGAAGTAAATGATGATTTGACTTGATCATGGATGAGACTTTTTTCCCGGAATCTCCTGGTAGCTGTTTCCAGGTGCTCTATGTATTTCCTATGGAGACTACGTATTTGGTGGGAGATAATATGGAGAAACCAAACAAGAGTTGGTCTTGTTGTTGTTTATTGCACGACGGCAATATCGCATATTACTGCGCGAGGCGAAGCCGAGAGCAGTAATACGCGATCTTGCCGGAGTGCGATGAACAATAACACGACTAACTCGAGTTTGGTTTAGAATTTATCCTACCCCGCCCGTCTAAATTACTTCTACATTAACAAATGACGTCATTTGTCAAGTGTATCCCACTAGGGCGATATTTTTCATTTTTCTGAACTCCAGACCGAATACAGTGTCCCAATGTTAAGCCTATGGAGTTTTTTATTAGGGGTAGGATAAATACCTGTACAGTGTACGATAGACTTCACAGACAGAGGCCTAGACACAGACATACCTATATACACAAAAACAGACCTAGACACAGACCTGTACATGCATAGACCCAGACAAGTATACAGAGACAGACTGTACAGAGACAGACCTGTACACTGACAGACCTGTCCACACACACTCACACAGACCTGTACACAGGGGATGAGTCACGGCCACACATTACCTTGACAACATATCGCCGTGGTCACCATGGCGCCACTCCTAACCAGGTTACCATGACGACAGGTCCCGCTGAGGGGAAGTCCCGAGCAGTGTCTGGAGCGCTGCAGTCCCCCGTCACACCCCCCACACCCCCCACACCCCTCTCACACCCCCAACACCCCTCTCACTCCCCCAACACCCCCATCACTGCTTTCCATTTACCCTACATATTGTGAGATTTATTCTCACGTAACATATTTTACACAGTATGTGGAAACTTACCGAATCATGCACACAGACATATATGAGAAAATTCTCGCAGACACATGAAACATGGTACGAGAAAACCCCCGCAGTATGCACACAGACACAGAAACCATGGTATAAGAAAACTCCCGCAACATGCACACAGACAGACACATAAAACATGGTATGAGAAAACTCCCGCAATATGCACACAGACACATAAAACATGGTATGAGAAAACTCCCGCAGTATACACACAGACGCATAAAACATGGTCTGAGAAAACTCCCGCAGTATGCACACAGACACGTAAAACATGGTATGAGAAAACTCCCGCACCATGCATACAGAGGCATAAAACATGGTTTGAGAAAACTCCCTCAGTATGCACACAGACACATAAAACATGGTATGAGAAAACTCTCGCAGTATGCACACAGACACATAAAACATGGTATGAGAAAACTCCCGCAGTATGCACACAGACACGTAAAACATGGTATGAGAAAACTCCCGCAGTATGCACGCAGACACATAAAACATGGTATGAGAAAACTCCCGCACCATGCATACAGAGGCATAAAACATGGTTTGAGAAAACTCCCTTAGTATGCACACAGACACATAAAACATGGTATGAGAAAACTCCCGCAGTATGCACACAGACACATAAAATATGGTACGAGAAAACTCCCGCAACATACACGCATAAAACATGGTACGAGAAAACTCCCGCAGCATGCACACAGACGCATAAAACATGGTATGAGAGCAAATATCTCACGATATTCAGTAAATGAAAAACAGTAATTATTAAATGGGGACAGCTAGTATGGGGGAACAGGAAAATTATCTGTGTACATGAGACTAAAAAAGAAACCAACAAGTTTTGGTCAAAGTCGTCTTCTCTACGAGTTTGATGCAGAGTGATATGAATGAGGTGACAGCCAAGTGAATATCACAGCATTCAAAGAGTTGGAGAACAAAGAGAAGAACGAGTTGCTTTCTGTATTTATCTTACCTCTATATTATGTACACACTAAAGGAACGGACAACACACAGGATATAGACCATGGGGAACAGGCTCCAATACTCATAGCGGCATGGAGAACGAGTTCCCAATGTTAAGCCTATGGGACAAACATACCAGGGGTGATATAAAGGGAGTATTTTCACCATTTTATGTCTGTGTATGTATTTTCTGCCCCCATATCTCCACGTCCACCAATGCACGAACCCGTCACGGTGCTTAACCTTTATCACCGTAGAGACCCACCAGGGGGCGTCGTGGTCGACCCGTTCCGCGCATGCGCCCGGGGTGGGTGTGTTTTACGGCGTTCGGGGAGGGAGTGGTGTACGTGTTTGTACTGTGTATGAGACCTCGGCCCGTCCACCTGCCAAGACGGTCAGTGGCCGGGCCCCAACACGCCAACTCCGTGTTAGGACGGTGTTATGTACAGAGAGGCTACAGTTTACTGTAATAACGTCAGGAGTGGGTACTTACACAATACTGACTGGTTTCAGATACAAGCGGAGGTATGCGCCGAGGAGTTGACGCGTAGTAATATCTGAAAGACGCACAATATTGACTGGTTTCAGATACAAGCGGAGGTATGTGCCGAGGAGTTGACGCGTTGAGTAATATCTGAGCTAATGCAAGGATATTGCGCAGAGGCAACTCCGAGGAGCATACATACACAATACTGACTGGTTTCAGATACAAGCGGAGGTATGCGCCGAGGAGTTGACGCGTTGAGTAATATCTGAGCTAATGCAAGGATATTGCGCAGAGTCAACTCCGAGGAGCATACATACACAATACTGACTGGTTTCAAATACAAGCGGAGGTATGCTCTGAAGAGTTGACGCGTAAAGTAATATCTGAGCTAATGCGAGGATATTGCGCAGAGGCACACAATATTGACTGGGTTCGGATAGATGCGGCTGTATGTTCCGAAGAGTTGATGCATAGGGTAATATCCGAGCGCATTCGAGGATATTGTGCAGAGGCAACTCCGATGAGCATAGATACACAATACTGACTGGTTTCAGATAGAAGTAGCCGTATGCTCTGAGGAGTTGACGCGAAGAGTAATATCTGAGAGCATGCGAGGATATTGTGCAAAGGCGACTCCGAGGAGCATACAGTTGCTTTCATGTGAAACCAGTCTATATCATATTTATTTTCTACCTTTTCGGGGAGGGAGTGGTGTACGTGTTTGTACTGTGTATGAGACCTCGGCCCGTCCACCTGCCAAGACGGTCAGTGGCCGGGCCCCAACACGCCAACTCCGTGTTAGGACAGTGTTATGTACAGAGAGGCTACAGTTTACTGTAATAACGTCAGGAGTGGGTACTTACACAATACTGACTGGTTTCAGATACAAGCGGAGGTATGCTCCGAGGAGTTGACGCGTAGTAATATCCAAGCTAATGCGAGGATATTTAAGAGTGAGTCTTTAGCAGTCTGATGCTGGGTGGAGAATCGTCTATAGGGCACATAGACATTGTGCTATGGAAGCAGCCATCTTGCCCCCTATGCCATCTAAAACACTAGGTGGCGGGACCAATTGTCAATAGATTCTTTTCGGAAATAGTTTTTGTGGCTTGCCATGGAAGAATTTGAGCCTGGTCTCAATATTATCTATAGGTTATAACAACAGTGGTTGACCCCCGACTAGAGTGGCGCCATCTTACAATTTCATGGTGGATGATGGCAGAACTAGCGATCACTCTGTGCCCTACATTTATGGTGCAGGTGAATGCTACCTGAGAGAGAGCTCTCTTTGTTTATACTACTCACGGCCATCTGACCTGCCTCAGTACAGTCTACAGCTACCTCCACAACCTCCAGCATGTGGGATAGAATGGTGAACATTATATAAAGTATAAGTACAGAGGGCATTATATTAGGTATAGGTTTTGTTATATTAGGGATGCCAGTTTTCAATGTTTCAATTCAAGTTTCAGGTTTTCAATTTCATGATAAAAAATAGTTTGTGTTATATACAAATGTATATATATACCAACTGCTAAATTACCCAATTCAACAACAGCCTATGATCCCCCATCGAACGTCCTCACTGACCCATGTAAAAACTTTGATTCCCTTGAAAAAAAAATCCCCTTAAATTCCCCACTGTAATGTGTTTACCCTGTATTGCAATAATAAATATTTTAATATTTGTTTCTGACCCCAACTGGCAACCCTGATATTTGCATCGCAAGTAACATAGCGGTATTTTAAGGGATTTCTCATATATATAGATA
This sequence comes from Alentia gelatinosa, assembly GCA_950022655.1. Lineage (NCBI taxonomy): Eukaryota > Metazoa > Annelida > Polychaeta > Phyllodocida > Polynoidae > Alentia > Alentia gelatinosa. Next base: position 2,772,991 of record OX465589.1, read on the forward strand.
GAGAGTATCATAGAGTAATATATATATATATATATATACATATATATATATATATATACATATATATATATACATATATATATATATATATATATATATATATATATATATATATATATATATATATACATATATATATATATATATATATATATATATATATATATATATATATATATATATATATATATTTATATAGTAACATATTGTGATAAAGGTACAGGGTACGGTAACACATATACGTCAATACTGTGCAAGATACATTTTTGCACTATCATGCATGATTAGTTCAAATGGAATGAGATGGGATTAGAATAATATGAGGGTGAGACCAGGCATTTTTTCCCAACGTCAACCTATTCAGGTTATACGTACGAAAGAATTTTACACTGGGATAAGAATACTATTCCACATTTCACACCTTATTATAACAGCGCAAGATTTACGGTACTTCCAAGTGAGGGAGTTGCTGTCAATTACCACCAATACGGTAGCGGTAGCAGCTTTTAGCACGAGTGGGTCAAACGATCTGTGACAAACCAGTACTGCTTAGTGTTAACGTACGACACTGAATACCGAGATTTACTCGTCACTCCATGACTTTTTTTATTCGCCTCTTTTAGTCATGTAGAGAAGGAATATTCGTAAAGGGGACAGAAAAAGATACTTAGCTTCCTCTGGAGGGGGTTCCCCGCTGGCCGTGAGACTGGCATGGCTGGCATCTTGATGGCGATGGGGGGAGGGGAGCGGGGGGTACAAGTAGGGGGGGAGGGGTTGTGGCAGGGGGAGGGGAAAGATGGGGTAAGGGATTGGGGTGGGAGGGGGTGACCGGATTATCTTGAGGGGAGTGGGGGAAGATGTCAACGGAAGTTTAAAGTTATCTCCCCGCTGGGAGATGCCTTCAGGGAACGGGGAAACCCCTCTTTTAATGATAAACGTGGGTTTGCACTGATTGACCCCAAACCCTCTCCCCACCCCCCGTATCTCAAGATCCAGGCCTCTACGCATGCGTAAGCTTCCCTGTGTGTGTGGGGGGGGGGGGGGGGGGGGGAGAGAGAAAGGCCGCCAATGACTTTAGAAATCACCAAAGTTTGGACACTACAATACCTGCTACTTACTGAAAGTGAGGGAAGTGGTGAAAGTTAAGCTTTAATTCAATTAAGTAAGGTTAATTTGGTAGATTTGGTATTCGTGGCTGTGTCCTGGTTAAGGCCTGGTGTGGCTGGCTCTGTCCCTCTGAGGTATCGCCCGTGAGGTTACTGGGACTACATACGAGCGTACTTAGCCACCCCCACCACTACACGGACTGCCACCAGTACTTATATAGAACGTCCTGACCATGCTGTACAAGTCACAGAACGAGATGCTAATTTACCGTTTATACGGACCGAGGCATTTATGCCGAGTTCCGTACAAACGGTAAATTAGCATCGAGTTATGTGACTTGTACAAGCATGGTTGGACGTTATATATTTACTATATACCCGAAATTTAAAAAAAAATCAATTTCATTTGACTTAACAAACAATTTTTTAATAAATGTGTATGGCAAGGTGGTCCGTATTTTAGTGTACGGACCGGCGGTCCGTACAGTATTTTTACGTCATATGCCGAAACGGTGCATATTTACAGTATATACGGCATGGGTATATAGTAAACCACCTGACTGACCTCTTAAGCCTATAAGACATCGACATTTCCCCCCCCCCCCCCCCGATTCATCCCGACCATCGGCTCGGTGAGAGTCAAACCGTATATGTATGTTTATCAATGGAAGACCATGTACTCTGACCCACGGGAGTGGAATCTGGACGGAAGGAAGACAGGCCTTTGAGCCTATGAAGTCCAGGGTAAATAAATGAATAAAAAAAAGAAAAGAAGTCTGGAATAAAATGTCGGTGTCTTATACCTAGAAGACACCGACATGATGACTCTTCCCGACGACACCTCCTAAAAAAGCACTTGTCTTATATAAATGATATTAAGACAAGTGCTTTTAGATTTTTTTCGTTCCTCCGGCCTCCCGCGGGCTGCCTTGGTTGGAAACTTTTTTTAAAATTCAATATTGAGACGAAGCTAAAATTCCTGCATGGCAAGTCCCAAAAAACCATACTTCTGATAAGATCCATTGATAATTGACCCGGCCATCTAGTGTTTTTGATGGCGTCAGGAGGCAAGATGGCCGCTTCCATAGCACAATAGCTATGTGCCCTATACAGTAAAACCCCGCTTAAGTGGACACCCCGTTTAAGGGACACTTTGTTTGGAACAGAAATTTTTATTTCGTTTATTCTAACCCCGCGTAAGGGGACACCTCGCTTAAGGGGTCACTTTGCTCGGAACGGAGGGTGGCCCCTTAAGCAGTGTTTCACTGTAGATTATATTATTCATAATATTGTCCATATACATATATTTGATTACTACTTATATAGAACGTCCTGACCATGCTGTACAATTCATGGAACGAGATGGTAATTTACGGTTTGTACGGACCGAGGCATTTATGCTGAGTTCCGTACAAACGGTAAATCATCATCGAGTTCCGTGAATTGTACAAGCATGGTTGGACGTTATATATTTTCTAGATACCCAAAATTAAAAAAAAAAAAATCGATTTCATTTGGCTTAACAACCAATTTTTTAGTAAACATGTATGGCAAGGTGGTCCGTATTTTAGTGTACCGACCAGCGGTCTGTACAGTATTTTTATGTCATATGCCGAAACGGTGCGTATTTACAGTATATACGGCATGGGTATATAGTAAAAATAATAAACATTTACTAGTTAAGACAAGATGGGTACTTTACACTCAGATCTGATTGTTAATTTTATATTTTTGCAGAAGATGGACATCGCCAGTGAGCGCATCAGACCCGGCATACTCAGTGGTGCCAGACGACCTTCACCTTCACCCCGCGCGTGACCCCGCTCCAACCCGTTACAACGCCGCCACACCGACCGCAGCGCCGCCTACAGACGCGCACACAGACACACAGACAGACAACGCCACTACCTCAGCTGGATTTAGGATTAATTCATTAATCTCGTTGATCTACATTCCCGGATCGGTTATAAGTTACCCGACGACAGGACGCGGCAGGTCGCCGCTCGACAAACACTCCCCCACTACCTCTTTGTTAAGGTAAGCGAGTCTTTATTGATTACTCTACAGTGGGGTACGCGCCGGGAACGAGTGGGCGTTGCTGGTGCGCGGCAGCACTTGGGGTTATGGTGTGTGATGGTGGGTACAAGCAGTAGCAGACGACATTTTATAGCCTGGAAGTCTGGTCTCACTCATATTATAGGCCAGGTAACGCCCGCCATTTCTTGATGTATTATGGGTAACGCCCGCTATTTTTTGGTGCATTATGGGTAACGCCCGCCATTTTGGGTGCATTATGGGTAACGCCCGCCATTTTTTTATGCATTATGGGTAACGCCCGCCATTTTTTGGTGCATTATGGGTAACGCCCGCCATATTTTGGTGCATTATGGGTAACGCCCGCCATTTTTTGGTGCATTATGGGTAACGCCCGCCATATTTCGGTGCATTATGGGTAACGCCCACAATTTTTTGGTGCATTATGGGTAACGCCTCCATTTGATGCTGGTTTACCCGCTCACTAGCTGGGCGTTACCTGTCCCACATTTCATTGGGGCATGGAACCAGTCTAGAGATTTGACAAGAGATATCTGCTGGTTCCCGGTGTGAGTGTAGCAGACGACAACAGATATCTGCTGGTTCCCGGTGTGAGTGTAGCAGATGACAACAGATATCTGCTGGTTCCCGGTGTGAGTGTAGCAGACGACAACAGATATCTGCTGGTTTCCGGTGTGAGTGTAGCAGATGACAACAGATATCTGCTGGTTCCCGGTGTGAGTGTAGCAGATGACAACAGATATCTGCTGGTTCCCGGTGTGAGTGTAGCAGACGACAACAGATATCTGCTGGTTCCTGGTGTGAGTGTAGCAGACGACAACAGATATCTGCTGGTTCCCAGTGTGAGTGTAGCAGACGACAACAGATATCTGCTGGTTCCCGGTGTGAGTGTAGCAGACGACAACAGATATCTGCTGGTTCCTGTTGTAAATGTAGCAGACATTTCACAGAACAAATCTCCTCCTTATGTCATATCCATCCAGCATGGCTTAGCCAGTGTTTGACCTTCATCACAGACAGTTGATAATCTAAGAAGTGAATCAGGGATCCTCATTTTTATGCTGTACAAAATTGTCATCATTAAGAACCTTTTTTTGTAGTTTTTTCTCCATTACGCGGAAGTAATTATTAGAACTAGATCGAGCCTCGTTCTAATAATATAAAGATAAATAGTTGAGATAAGGCCACTCAAAAAAACAACCTGTTTCTCATCACCGTGCGCATCAGAAAAAAACGATTTTAGAAATTATGAAAGTTATGTGTATTTAGTATCAAATTAAAGCTCCTGATGTCAGGGTTACATTAAATGTATAGCCAGTAAAAATCTGGAAACCCCGCGTAAGCAGACACCCCGCGTAAGCAGCCACTTTGCCCAGATCAGAGGGTGTCCGCTTATTCGGGGTTTTACTGTATGTCTGCCATCTTTGATATAGCAAAAAAAAAAAAAAAAATGCGCCCTCATCATATTTTTCATGGCTTGGTGATGAGAAACAAGTTTGTTTTTTTAGTGGCCTAAGCAGAAATAGCCCTATAAGGAAGGCCGCCTCTGACAGGACTACACACTTAGGGATAACAACTACTGACTGTATCGTTCTAGGGGACGCGGGCATTGTCCTCTGTACTCAGAATTCGAAGGTTTATCACGTGATGTAATAGGTAATCCTTAATATTTTCATCTTTATTATTTAGAATCAATAAATTTTTTTTTTAAATTTCAAGTTCATTGTTTAAATATTTCCTTTTGAAAAAAACAATTTCATAAATATCCAGCAAATAATGCCTTGAGGCATCATTCCCCTTGGCTGGTTGATGCTCTTAAAGGGTTAAGCAATTTCCTGGCTTTATTTCTAGACCTGACTTGTGTAACTGACCGTGGGAATCTGGGATGAGAGCGACCACAAACTCTGTGGTAAAATTCATCAGGCACTAATGAGTTACGTAATAAATATCACATCAGTCACCACCTGACACCACCTCTAAATAAGACTGGGGAACCATGGAAAGGCCAACCATCTATCCCTGATACAAGTCTAAATAGGGGGTGGAGACTTAGCTCAGTTGTTAGGGCACCAGACTTGTAACCCCAAGGTTATATGACTTTGTGGGTTTGAGTCCCACTGCAGCCACTTTTCTCCTTCATCCACAGTGGTAAATTTACTGCTGAATCAAAGGCCAGTCCTTCTCATACCATGTCTATGTAGTGTGGTGTACAGCCACCTTTCTCCTTCACCCCCAGCAGTGGTAGACTTACTGCTATATCAAAGACCAGTCCTTCTCATACCCTGTCTATGTGGTGTGGTGTACAGCCACCTTTCTCCTTCACCCCCAGCAGTGGTAGATTTACTGCTGAATCAAAGGCCAGTCCTTCTCATACCCTGTCTATGTGGTGTGGTGTACAGCCACCTTTCTCCTTCACCCCCAGCAGTGGTAGACTAACTGCTATATCAAAGACCAGTCCTTCTCATACCCTGTCTATGTGGTGTGGTGTACAGCCACCTTTCTCCTTCACCCCCAGCAGTGGTAGACTTACTGCTATATCAAAGGCCAGTCCTTCTCATACTATGTCTGTGTGGTGTGGTGTACAGCCACCTTTCTCCTTCACCCCCAGCAATGGTAGATTTACTGCTATATCAAAGGCCAGTCCTTCTCATACCATATCTATGTGGTGCGGGAAGTAAAAGAACTCTCACCTGGTAAATGTGTAGGGGTGAGATTTCTACCTGAATTCATCACATAGAATTGATCACCACCCTCGTGGTGTAAAAGAACCTTGAGAAAGTCTGGTAAGAACCTATAATGGTTAACTGGATGTTAAATTAAACCAAACAAACAAACAAACAAACCTGTAAATAAGACCAGGCAAGGCGAACCATCTTTTCCTGATACAAGTCTAGACCAGGGAGCATCACTCGCTGGTGCCTATTGATTTATTTAGATGTACACTAGGGAGCGGGGAACCAGTGGGTGTAGGTGCTTTGAAGCTGTGAGTGTTCGGTGCTGTGAGTGTTGAGTGCTGTGAGTGTTGAGTGCTGTGAGTGTTGAGTGCTGTGAGTGTTGAGTGCTGTGAGTGTTGAGTGCTGTGAGTGTTGAGTGCTGTGAGTGTTGAGTGCTGTGAGTGCTGTGGGTGTTCGGTGCTGTGAGTGTTCGGTGCTGTGAGTGTTGAGTGCTGTGAGTGTTGAGTGCTGTGAGTGTTGAGTGCTGTGAGTGTTGAGTGCTGTGAGTGTTGAGTGCTGTGAGTGTTGAGTGCTGTGAGTGTTGAGTGCTGTGAGTGTAGAGTGTTGTGAGTGTTGAGTGCTGTGGGTGTTGAGTGTTGAGTGCTGTGAGTGTTGAGTGCTGTGAGTGTTGAGTGCTGTGAGTGTTGAGTGCTGTGAGTGTAGAGTGTTGTGAGTGTTGAGTGCTGTGGGTGTTGAGTGTTGAGTGCTGTGAGTGTTGAGTGCTGTGAGTGTTGAGTGCTGTGGGTGTTGAGTGCTGTGAGTGTTGAGTGCTGTGAGTGCTGTGAGTGTTGAGTGCTGTGTGTGTTCGGTGCTGCAAGCGTCATTCACGAGAGTCAATAGTTCACTTTATCTCACTCCTGGTGTTTTATTTCTCCATAGAATTAACATTGGGAACTCGTATCCAACACCCGTTGAGTATTTAGGAAAAATATACTTAATGGGGGATTATGTCAGAAATTTTAGCCCTCTAGTCAATGTGAAGGGTGAGATAAATACACAATATTACCATGATTTGGATCCGCATGGTTGTATTCTCCGCGTAGTTGACGCGTAGTAATGCGTAGCGTCAACTACGAGGAGGATACAACCACGCTACTTTCATCTCAAAAATCCGTGTCCTCCTAGGAGGGTACGGAGCTCCGTATCCTCCTCAGTAGCGATCTGTAATCTCCATAGGCTTAGTATGGAGACTCCGTATCAGGTGGGTAATAAATTCAGAAACTTTTTCAAATTTAGTGTCAGAGCTCGATCCCGTCTTATTTGAATCGCTACTGCATTGCTTTGTGAATTACTACATGATTCAAACTCAATGAGAAACGAGCTCTGACCCTAAACTTGAATAGGTTTCCTCGATAGCATCTATCAGTATTTAGTGTGGAGGGTGTCACCCATGAACGTTGATAGCTCACGGTATTCTCACCCCAAATAAATACCAAGGTGAGAGTTCTTATACTTCCCACACAACATAGACATGGTATGATGACCTTTGATATTGCAGTAAGTCATAGAGCTAACTCCCAACCCCTACCAACCAACCAAGTGCAGAGGTTATCATCCATGTGGGTCGATAGCTTAACAAATCTTATCCCTGCTCACTTGTTTTGGTTTAACCGAACTGCATTTCGAAAATGAAATGATAATTTGACACTGAAAATGGGTCCGTATTTCAGTGATGATTTCTGGATGGTGTGAGCGTTTGACACAGAAAAAGACCTCTTTCCGTTGAGAAGTGCCAACATAATCTGCTGAATATGACAGTGAATAGTTGACATCCTGTCGACATCAGCAGGGAACCTACACCTCAGGCTGACCTCACCCACACACAGGATGTGTGTTTAACAGATTGAGGCAAACTTCAAATAGTCCTCTCCCCTCTCACACCACCTGAATGCCCGCCTAAACCAGGCCTACCACCCAGGCCTAACTTCCAAGGAAATCCTTGTTTCAATTTTCATTTTTTTAGGACAGCGCATTCAAGCGGTAGCTGCACTTGAAGCAATACATGCCATTCCTATTTGAGTTTTTGTTTACTTTCATTTTCAGATTATAAAATTCATTTTTCTCGTCTAAAACAAGAGATAATAAAGCGGGACAAGTTGATAGCAGTAAAACCTCCCCATACACACCAGAGGCCCAGTTCATGGCCGATCACGATGTGTTTTCCATGTTTTCTCAGTCACTCTGAGGCAGTAAATTCCACATGAAAATAGTCCCTCATGTTTTTAATGACCCCAACTGACATCTGTCTATATTACTTAATTATCTCACCCCGGTATTTTTGTCCATAGGCTTAACGTTAGGAACTCATACTCCACGGCCGTGAAAGTATTGTACCCAATATTCAATGGCTAATTGGGTGGGTTATTTCATCAGTAAATGATGTTATACGGGGTGAGGTAAAATCAGAAACCCACTCGATGAAAATAATTTGGTCTGAACTGCACCTCGTTTGACCACAGAGTAATTCACTCAGAATTACTCCACATTCAATCTCGGTGGCGTACAGACCAAGTTATTCTCATCTCATGAGTTTCCTTCTAATCATACCACCTGTTCCACCAACCCACCCTACCAACATTAGTAGAAGAGTAGAAAGAACGTTTCAAAATTCGCCGAGGGCACTGCCCCACGACAAAGTGTTGCATACATTGAATACAGTTCCCTGAGGGAATTCCCTGGCCGTACTCTTACTGTGTCTCAGCGTGTGTTTGTTCAGGTGGGATGTTTGCTCCTCTCTGTGGGTGCCTGAGACGCCCTACGTCTGTGCACGTCAACTTGACAACCGCCCCACAGTGAAGGGTAGAGCAAAGGATAGAGCTGTCAGCATTTTATTATCCATCGTATACTAAGACCCCATTGAAAATATACTGGGACTCAGTAAACCACAGCCCATTGTATAAAACATGTCTGATACCATAACTGTGGTATACGTATTCAAAACCGTGGTATACGGCCTCAAAACCATGGTACACAGGGAAAAGTAGTCCCTTTTGCTATAGAGCAAAGAAATAGTCCCTATTGTTATACCCTTTAATGTTGCAATTACTGGGTTTGATTTATTCGAAAACATGGTTAATAAATACAACAAACGATGATTTTGTGGCCTCAAAACCATGGTATACGGAAAATAAGTCTAATAGAACATATTGGATGTTCAACTACCCAAAGGAAGTATACAGGCAAATAGTCCCTTTGTGCTATAGAGCAAAAAATAGTCCCTGTTATACCCTTTGATATGGCAATTACTTGGTTTAATTCATTCAAGAAGATGGATAATGAATACAACAAACGATGGTTATGTGGACAGGCAGCTCTGTAAACCACTCGAGGTTACATCGTAATAGACTCGCTAATGCTCGTATATTACTACACGTCAACCCCTCGTGGTTTACGACCGCCTGTCCACAAAACCATCGTTTATTGTCTAAGTGCACGTCAACTTGCCGACTGCCCCACAATTTGAGCAGGGCAAAGGGCAGTTCTGTCAGCATCTATATATAACCCTAAGGCGGGGAAGTCCCAGGTGGAAATCTGAGAACCACACAAGGATGTTTAATAGCGACCCCTTTCACTGTTAGCGGGAAGTGACATCACGTGCTCTATGTCACACTCCACTTGTTAGATACTGTTTTATTTTGATAAAAATCTCTCTTCAACAATATCTAGGCTTTAACTGGGATGCAGGAAATGAGGTTCATTGATTGGAGATGAATTGAGAAACACCTTATGGTAAGCCTTTTACGAAGATATTGCCCAAATCAAAGTTACAGTGGATTGGATTCTAGATACATGTATTTTGTAATCGATTCAAGATAAAACGGCTTGCCATTCGTAAACATGTCTATAACACTACTGGTGTTTGGTGAGATAGAACGGCTTGCCATGCATGACATTTATGTGATAATAGCGGTGTTTCACAGTGATATAGTAGAACGGCTTGCCATACGCCACATTTATTTGATACTAGCGGTGTTTCAGTGATATAGGAGAACGGCTTGCCATACGCTACATCTCTATAATACCAGCGGTGTTTGGTGAGAGATCTAAGGCGGGACTTTCCTTTCTGCAGTCTCACAGAACAGCTTGCCATACATGACATGTCTTTAATACTAGCAGTGTTTCACAGTGATATAGGTAGAACGGCTTGCCATACGCTACATCTCTATAATACCAGTGGTGTTTGGTGAGAGATCTAAGGCGGGACTTTCCTTTCTGCAGTCTCACAGAACAGCTTGCCATACATGACATGTCTTTAATACTAGCAGTGTTTCACAGTGATATAGGTAGAATGGCTTGCCATACGCTACATCTCTATAATACCAATGGTGTTTGGTGAGAGATCTAAGGCGGGACTTTCCTTTCTGCAGTGTCGTCTGCTCAGTCAGAGATGGCGTCGTTCATCAGGTTTAAAGTGTCAGTCGGTGTGAGGCTCCCGCCTTAGGACCTCCACCCACGAACTGCCCTCCTTGTAAAGCCCTTCTCCGTGCGTGGGCGTAAACCCCCTTCCTTCCTCCCTCCCTCCCCCCTCCCCTCAACCCCTGACGTAAACCCGTTGCTATGGTTACAAGCCAGCCCCCAGTGCAATGCAAAGAGCAGGTTGCCATGGTAACCACCTGTGGAAGTCGTCTGCTTTGCTCGTCACGTGACAACAGGCGATTCCCGCTAAGCCCCGCCCCCCGCCGTCACGTGATCGATAAGGCCGCCGCTGATTGGCTCTTTGCCCACGATCGATGCACCGCCAAGTGGGACGCAGGGACACTTACCATATATGGTGGTGAGCGCCTGTCGTGACTACGCTGCGTGGTTAAAGGAGGATAGAGTAGGCAGTGGTGTCCAGCGTATGTTTGTGAAGAGGAGTTGGGGCTACGACAGCTATTTACCGTGCTAAACGAGATTACACGAGATGTCCTTCTCCAAGCAGAGTCTTCACTGGCGTATTGCATGATATGTCGCTATAAGTCAGTGTGTTATGCAGGACAACTGTACCTTACCGTTTGGGGGTATTTATAGATTTATAGACTTGGGAACCATAGTTCTCTTGTTGTTTTGTCCTTGCCATAAAATATTTGTTATAAAAGTGTGTCGCTGAGTGGGATCAGACATTTTATCTCATCCCTGGTATTTTTTCCCCATAGACTTTAAATAACATTGGAAACTCATATCCAACCGCTATTGAGTATTTAGAAAAAAATAGGGGATTATGTCACAAATGATAGCCCATTAGTCAATGTAAAGGGTGAGATGAATTCAGAAACCCATTCAAGTTTAGCGTCCGCGCTTGATCCCATTTCGTTTGAATCGCAATGTAATTCACACGGCTTCGCTTTGTGACTTAATACACGATTCAGACTTGATGGGATACAAGCTCTGACCATAAACTTTCATAGGTTTCCTCTATAGTCATCTAAGTATAATAAGTCTCTTTTTTCTGGCATTACAGAGTCAAGGTTAGTGTTGAAACCTCTCTTGTGGGATGGTCTATCGAGCTCACGTTCCTATTTTTTACATTTTTTCACAATAAAAAATCACAGACAATACAGTCAGATCAGGAAGTCCTATTTGACCATCATCAGGCTATGTTTTAATACTATACAAACATTTATGTGATGTCATACCCTCTTTAATACAACCTTGAACTTGACTTGGTTCACACTTTCCATATACTACTACCCACTCACCTCATATACCACTCACCAGGCAGACCTCGCCTACACCGACCACCACTTGTCTGCTGATAAACTGCCATTTCGTGACCCACTTTCGCCACCAATAAATTTGTCGGTGACCATAGCCTGATTTCGATATTTATACAAAAAAAAAAAATTTTTTTTCTTTTTTTTTTCTATGATTTCGATATTTATGGCACTTTCTCCAGATAATATTATATATCTGTGGCCGTTGAAGTTTGTCCAATTGAAGCCTGAAATCTACTACTGCTGTGTTTTATAAAGTGAAGCATAACTACAAGGAAATTCACGAGATGAAAATGACCACCGAGTGTTACTGCGGAGCTGAGTGAATTACTCCGCAGTCAAACCTGGTGGAGTGCGGACCAAGTTATTTTTTAATCGAGTGGGTTTCTGATTTCATCTCACCCCGTATACAAGACCAGGAACATTATTATATTCAATGAAATAACTCACCTAATTAGCCATTTGGTATTGGGTACACTACCTTCATGGTCGTGGAGTATTTATATAGAACTGCATCGAGAATCGTATAAATAGACAATACTCCACGAGTTTGGCTGTGCCGCAATCGTCATCGAGGCGAAGCCGAGTGACGATTATGGCACAGCCAAACGAGTGGAGTATCGTCTATTTATACGATTCGAGTGCGGTTCTGGATTTATCTTACCCCTTTCTATCGTTTAAATAACATCACAACTCCAGAATAATCGGAATATACTTAGCAAATCCACTACGCCACGGCCGTGGCGTAGTATTGTAACTTTACCAGGGTGAGCGTTGAGTATATTTTTCTAATGTTATTCCTATGGCTAAACTTGTACCAGGGGTGAGATAAGAGTTCCTAACTCTAAGCATATGGAGAAAAATACCGGGGTGAGATGATATGTGATACACGATGTTTACAGTGGCTCTACCCGTGTTGGTGCAGTCCACAGAACTAGATTTACTCAGTGACTGAGGTGTGGAGGGGGGGGGGGGGGGGAGGTGTAGATGGCAACCAACCTCTATCTACACTGAGCCACGATATAGGGGTTGGTCGGGTTAAATAACACACGTTATCCCACCCCTAATATAAAATCCCATAGGCTTAACATTGTGTTTCCGTATGCCACGCTGACTGGCATACAGAGTTTTATATGCCACTAGTGGCATACAGAATTGTTATCACGTAATATTCCAAAATATAGGAGATGGGGTAGGATAAAATTAAAACCTGATTTCCAGTTTTAAGATAGCATTCCTCTATGTGCGCCTCAAACCTGGTATTTCTGTATTAGGTTCTATAAGCAGAAATACCTATAATGAAAAATTCATAGAACATACATTGATACTGAAACCTAGCTTTATGTTCCTTGTATTTTCAAATACTAAACACCAAAGAATGTAAGAAAATTGAAAAATGGCTTCTAGGTTATGACAGAACCCACTCTCCAAGCAGTACGAAAGATCTGGTAGGAGAGTAACACATTGTTCCCGCTACTGGGTCAAGATACGTTAGCTCGTTTTGAGAAGATGATCTCACAGTGAGACAAAACTGAAACCTGGAGCTTCACTAAATGATGAGTGTTGGTTCAGTGAGTGTTCACTAATTAACTCACTAATTAACTCTGGGGTAATGAAGCACGCTCTATCCACCCACCTCTCTCTCCGGGGTTACTCTTCTTGTACTGAATCAGAAATCTCCCACGATGATCCGAGACCAGATTCACGACACCATGGTGGATAGATTTAAGTAGGTCACCGCCATAGTTCAGTATCCATCTATATAGATCAGAAATCTCACACGATAAACCGAGACCAGATTCATAACACCAGGGTGGGTAGATTTAAGTGGGTCACCGCCATAGTTCAGTATCCATCTATATAGATCAGAAATCTCACACGATAAACCGAGACCAGATTCACGATACCAGGGTGGATAGATTTAAGTAGGTCACCGCCATAGTTCAGTATCCATCTATACAGATCAGAAATCTCACACGATAAACCGAGACCAGATTCACGATACCAGGGTGGATAGATTTAAGTGGGTCACCGCCATAGTTCAGTATCCATCTATATAGATCAGAAATCTCCCACGATGATCTGAGACCAGATTCATAACACCAGGGTGGATAGATTTAAGTAGGTCACCGCCATAGTTCTGTATCCATCTATACAGATCAGAAATCTCACACGATAAACCGAGACCAGATTCACGATACCAGGGTGGATAGATTTAAGTAGGTCACCGCCATAGTTCAGTATCCATCTATACAGATCAGAAATCTCACACGATAAACCGAGACCAGATTCACGATACCAGGGTGGATAGATTTAAGTAGGTCACCGCCATAGTTCAGTATCCATCTATACAGATCAGAAATCTCACACGATAAACCGAGACCAGATTCACGATACCAGGGTGGATAGATTTAAGTGGGTCACCGCCATAGTTCAGTATCCATCTATATAGATCAGAAATCTCCCACGATGATCTGAGACCAGATTCATAACACCAGGGTGGATAGATTTAAGTAGGTCACCGCCATAGTTCTGTATCCATCTATATAGATCAGAAATCTCCCACGATGATCCGAGACCAGATTCACGATACCAGGGTGGATAGATTTAAGTAGGTCACCGCCACAGTTCAGTATCCATCAATATAGATCAGAAATCTCACATTTTATAGGGCCTCAAACCCATTTCTTATGGCCTCAAACCCATTGATTATGGCCGCAAACCCATTGATTAAGGCTCAAACCCATTTTTAGGGCCTAAAAACCTATTTTATGGCCTCAAACCCATTTATCACGGCCTCAAAGCAATTGATTAGGGTATAGTATTAACCCTTTCAGGACGAGTGTCTGTGGCTGAGCTACCCCCATAGGGACTGATAATAGTGTTAGTGTACACTAGAGGACGAACACATTAGTGGCTAAGGTCATAACTCGATGGTTTCATCACGTGTTATGATGGGTAATCTATAACATCTTGCATGATTTTGCTACATTCTCTGAAAATTTCTTGTTTATTTCTGAATTAATTCATTTTAAAAATAAAAATGTTAAATATCAGAGAAATGAAGCCTTGGGGCATCATTCTGCCTTAAATGGCTAATAATACGACTTTCCCATTCAACCTGCATTGTTTTGTTTACATTCGGAGCTTCATACAAACTTCACTTTTTAGACATACATGTATATATATACACACCTACGTACACATCAAATAGGGATATTACATGTACACACAAATATACGTACACATGTTTAAATGCCACCCTTTCACCTTCAACCACCCACCCACACACCCACCCAAACACCCACCCACCCATCCACGTACAGAGGCCAGTTGGAGTCTAAAAATAGCCCACATACAGCTCGTAGCGGCCCCTGGCGGAGATCTGGGTGGACACTGCGCATAGTTCTCACCAATAACCAAAGGCAGCAGGTGTTCCGACCTACACTGGGGCCCGGAGCTGTGAGTTGTGACTAGACTGTGTGGTAGCAGGGTAGTGACAGGCGGCCGTGTGGGGGGACAGCTGGTGAGGTGTGTGTGTGTAGGGGGGGGGGGGGGGTGTTAAGGCCACTAAAAAAAAAACCTTGTTTCTCATCACCAAGCCATGAAAAATATGATGAGGACGCTTTTTTTTCTTTCTTTTGAAGTGTCATAAAATTGGCTTCAGACATACAGTAAAGTTCCACATAAGCACACACCCTCCGACCCAGGCCAAAGTGTTCGCTTACGCAGGGTGTCCGCTTACGCAGGGTTTCCAGATTTTTACTGGTTATACGTTTGATGCATACCTGACATCAGGAGCTTTAATTTGATACTAAATACACATACCTTTCATAATTTCTATCATCTTATTTATGAAAAAAAAGTTTTTTCTGATGCGCACGGTGATGAGAAACAGGTTTTTTTTAGTGGCCTTAGAGGGTGTGGCTGTTGCATTTCGTCATATCATGCACGGCTTACTCAGCTCACGAGCCACTCTTCTCGTGCACATGCGTGTGCTGTGTAGGTGTCATGTCGCCGACATTTACCATTAAAGAAGAAAACAACAAGTTTTGGACAAAGTCGTCATTCTCCACGAGTTTGGTGCAGTGTGATATGAACGAGGCGACAGCCGAGTAAATATCACGTAGCATTTAAATGAGTTGGAGAACAACGACTTTGACCAAAACTAGTTGCTTTCTGTATTTATCTCACCCCTGAACACACTAAAAGAATGGACGACACGTAAGATTTAGACCATGGAGAACGGACTGCAGTACTCGTAGGGGCATGAAGAAAGAGTTTCCAATGTTTAGCCTATGGGACAAAAATACCAGGGGTGAGATAATGAAGTCTACAGATATCTTGTATGCTCCGGGTAGCAAAAGCTGGCACATACAGAAAACAGTGTGTATAAAAAAATAGTGTGTACCTAAATGAACTAATATCAGTACGTCACTTATCAGGAAAAGGTGGATGATAAATACAATATACACTGGTTTCAGATATAAGCGGTTGTATACTCATTGGAGTTGATTCTGCGCAATATCCTCGCATGCGCTTGGATATTACCACGCGTCAACTCCTCGGAGCATACTACCGCTTGTATCTGAAACCAGTCAATATTGTGTATTTATTTCTTTATTTATTTATTTATTCATGTACTGTCATTGGATACCGTGACTTAATGTGGAGTAACTACATGTAATTATTACCTTTAAAAGAATCATTACCTACTCCTACATTAGAACTGATTCAGAGCAGGGACTTAACTCACAGAATGACACACACATAAATACAGCCCTCATCACTTAATACCACAAACCTATACGGGCCTGATCCGTGTCACGGGTACACTGTCCCCACTCTACACCCAGTCAGTGATGTACACTCTATCATAAAATTGGATGAGTTTTAATCTTGGCCACTGTATGCCACGACTATAGTTTGGCATAGTGACTTCATGAGGCGAAGCCGAGTGAAGTCCGGAGCCAAAACTCCAGGAGTGGCATGCGGTGGCCAAGATTAAAACGAATCAGGTTTTCATTTTATCCTACCCTGTCTCCTCGATTTTGGAATATTACATGATAACAATTCTGTATGCCACTAGTGGCATATAAAACTCTGTATGCCAGTCAGCGTGGCATACGTAAACTCAATGTTAAGCCTATGGGATTTTATATTAGGGGTGGGATAATGTGTATCATGTATGGGCCACTAATCAATCTGTGTATCATTTATTATCTATCATATACAAAGCCCCCTAGCATATTACGACGTCAACCTTCAGTGGTTTACAGAGCCGCCTGTCCTCAAAACCATCGGTGGTTGTATTTATTATCCATCTTTGCGAATGAATTAAAGAATTGCCACATTAAAGAATATAACAATAGGGACTATTTCTTTGATCTATAAAACAAAGGGACTATTTTCCTGTATACCACAACTTTGAGGCCGTATACCACAGCTGGAAAGGACCTGTAACGGTTGACTGGATGTTAAATCAAACCAAAGAAACAAAGTATACCACAGGTTTGAATCCGTATACCACAGTTATGGTATCTGACAGGTTTTATACAATGGGTCGTGGTTTACTGAGTCCCAATACATGTATATCTGACAGGTTCTATACAATGGGTCGTGGTTTACTGAGTCCCAATACATGTATATCTGACAGGTTCTATACAATGGGTCGTGGTTTACTGAGTCCCAATACATGTATATCTGACAGGTTCTATACAATGGGTCGTGGTTTACTGAGTCCCAATACATGTATATCTGACAGGTTCTATACAATGGGTCGTGGTTTACTGAGTCCCAATACATGTATATCTGACAGGTTCTATACAATGGGTCGTGGTTTACTGAGTCCCAATACATGTATATCTGACAGGTTCTATACAATGGGTCGTGGTTTACTGAGTCCCAATACATGTATATCTGACAGGTTCTATACAATGGGTCGTGGTTTACTGAGTCCCAATACATGTATATCTGACAGGTTCTATACAATGGGTCGTGGTTTACTGAGTCCCAATACATGTATATCTGACAGGTTCTATACAATGGGTCGTGGTTTACTGAGTCCCAATACATGTATATCTGACAGGTTCTATACAATGGGTCGTGGTTTACTGAGTCCCAATACATGTATATCTGACAGGTTCTATACAATGGGTCGTGGTTTACTGAGTCCCAATACATGTATATCTGACAGGTTCTATACAATGGGTCGTGGTTTACTGAGTCCCAATACATGTATATCTGACAGGTTCTATACAATGGGTCGTGGTTTACTGAGTCCCAATACATGTATATCTGACAGGTTCTATACAATGGGTCGTGGTTTACTGAGTCCCAATACATGTATATCTGACAGGTTCTATACAATGGGTCGTGGTTTACTGAGTCCCCGTACATATCTGATAGGTTCTATACAATGGGTCGTGGTTTACTGAGTCCCAATACATGTATATCTGACAGGTTCTATACAATGGGTCGTGGTTTACTGAGTCCCAATACATGTATATCTGACAGGTTCTATACAATGGGTCGTGGTTTACTGAGTCCCAATACATGTATATCTGACAGGTTCTATACAATGGGTCATGGTTTACTGAGTCCCAATACATGTATATCTGACAGGTTCTATACAATGGGTCGTGGTTTACTGAGTCCCAATACATGTATATCTGACAGGTTCTATACAATGGGTCGTGGTTTACTGAGTCCCCATACATATCTGATAGGTTCTATACAATGGGTCGTGGTTTACTGAGTCCCCATACATATCTGATAGGTTCTATACAATGGGTCGTGGTTTACTGAGTCCCCATACATATCTGACAGGTTCTATACAATGGGTCGTGGTTTACTGAGTCCCCATACATATCTGATAGGTTCTATACAATGGGTCGTGGTTTACTGAGTCCCCATACATATCTGATAGGTTCTATACAATGGGTCGTGGTTTACTGAGTCCCCATACATATCTGATAGGTTCTATACAATGGGTCGTGGTTTACTGAGTCCCCATACATATCTGATAGGTTCTATACAATGGGTCGTGGTTTACTGAGTCCCCATACATATCTGATAGGTTCTATACAATGGGTCGTGGTTTACTGAGTCCCCATACATATCTGATAGGTTCTATACAATGGGTCGTGGTTTACTGAGTCCCCGTACATATCTGATAGGTTCTATACAATGGGTCGTGGTTTACTGAGTCTCCATACATATCTGACAGGTTTTATACAATGGGTCGTGGTTTACTGAGTCCCCATACATATCTGACAGGTTCTATACAATGGGTCGTGGTTTACTGAGTCCCCATACATATCTGATAGGTTCTATACAATGGGTCGTGGTTTACTGAGTCCCCATACATATCTGATAGGTTCTATACAATGGGTCGTGGTTTACTGAGTCCCCATACATATCTGATAGGTTCTATACAATGGGTCGTGGTTTACTGAGTCCCCATACATATCTGACAGGTTCTATACAATGGGTCGTGGTTTACTGAGTCCCCATACATATCTGATAGGTTCTATACAATGGGTCGTGGTTTACTGAGTCCCCATACATATCTGACAGGTTCTATACAATGGGTCGTGGTTTACTGAGTCCCCATACATATCTGATAGGTTCTATACAA
The DNA here is from genome assembly GCA_950022655.1 of Alentia gelatinosa. Classification (NCBI taxonomy): domain Eukaryota; kingdom Metazoa; phylum Annelida; class Polychaeta; order Phyllodocida; family Polynoidae; genus Alentia; species Alentia gelatinosa. Next base: position 2,792,198 of record OX465589.1, read on the forward strand.
TGGGTCGTGGTTTACTGAGTCCCCATACATATCTGATAGGTTCTATACAATGGGTCGTGGTTTACAAAGTCCCCATACATATCTGACAGGTTCTATACAATGGGTCGTGGTTTACAAAGTCCCCATACATATCTGACAGGTTCTATACAATGGGTCGTGGTTTACTGAGTCCCCATACATATCTGATAGGTTCTATACAATGGGTCATGGTTTACTGAGTCCCAATACATGTATATCTGACAGGTTTTATATAATGGGTCGTGGTTTACAAAGTCCCCATACATATCTGATAGGTTCTATACAATGGGTCGTGGTTTACTGAGTCCCCATACATATCTGATAGGTTCTATACAATAGGTCGTGGTTTACTGAGTCCCCATACATATCTGATAGGTTCTATACAATGGGTCGTGGTTTACTGAGTCCCCATACATATCTGATAGGTTCTATACAATAGGTCGTGGTTTACTGAGTCCCCATACATATCTGATAGGTTCTATACAATGGGTCGTGGTATACAAAGTCCCCATACATATCTGACAGGTTCTATACAATGGGTCGTGGTTTACTGAGTCCCCATACATATCTGATAGGTTTTATACAATGGGTCGTGGTTTACTGAGTCCCCATACATATCTGATAGGTTCTATACAATGGGTCGTGGTATACAAAGTCCCCATACATATCTGACAGGTTCTATACAATGGGTCGTGGTTTACTGAGTCCCCATACATATCTGATAGGTTCTATACAATGGGTCGTGGTTTACTGAGTCCCCATACATATCTGATAGGTTTTATACAATGGGTCGTGGTTTACTGAGTCCCCATACATATCTGACAGGTTCTATACAATGGGTCGTGGTTTACTGAGTCCCCATACATATCTGATAGGTTCTATACAATGGGTCGTGGTTTACTGAGTCCCCATACACTGTCAATGGGGTCTTTGTATACGATGGATAATAAAGATCTCCCGACAACATGCTCTGCTAACCTCACACCAGATGGCGATACCCTCGACTTGCGGGAAGCCTGGGGCAGACTGGGAGCTTCCTGTACTAATATTCCACAGAAAACAATGCACAGTTAGATTAATTAAGACGGCAAATTGCTTTCCAACCTACTCCGGCCGCTGTGTCTACTTTAGTTGTGAATACAATGCCGTTATTAGATTCGTCATTCTAGACTTGTTCACGTCTCTGATTAAGACCATTTATTAAATTGATGAATTATGTTAGCTTCCTCTGAGAGGCCCGGGAATCAAAGATGGAGTAGGAGAAATGGCAGAACAAAGGCAAGCCTTTGTTTATGAAGTAATTTGATAAAGTAAATCTGGGGGAAATACTTGACATTCCTGCATAGAGTTGTCCCTCTGCCTTCACTGCCATATAAGGAATATAGTAGACCCAGCAGCCAATGACTGCATTCACAGCAAACCACGACCTTCACCCAGATCTCTTTACATAGCGTTAATAGCGCATTGAGACGGTTCTACAGTCTATACTTGACCTGAATATAGTGGGCCAAAGCCACCATCCTGCATGTTACCTTCCTGTGACAGGCCCAGGAACCTTGTGTTTGGGCAAAGGTGGAGTGGATAGGGAGGGGAAGGGGAAGGGAGGGCCAAGAGAAGGGGTCATATTGTAGGGGGAAGGGAGAGTTTCGAAAGAGAGTTAAGGGGAGGGCAAAGAGAGATGTCAGGGTAAAATCATGGGGACACAAGGCGGTAAGCAGTTTGCAATGTTTATTGTCAGCCTCGTGTTGTTTTGTCCTACCCGTCAAATGACCTTGCCCTGTGTTGTTTAATGACCTTGCCCCGTGATGTTTTGTCCTAATAACCTTGCCCCATGTTGTTTTGACCTACCCATCTAATGACCTTGCCCCGTGTTGTATTGTCCTACCTGTCAAATGACCTTGCCCCGTCTTGTTTTGTCCTACCCGTCAAATGACCTTGCCCCGTCTTGTTTTGTCCTAATGACCTTGCCTCATATTGTTTTGTCCTAATGACCTTGCCCCGTCTTGGTTTGTCCTAATGACCTTGCCTCATATTGTTTTGTCCTAATGACCTTGCCCATGTTGTTTTGTCCTAATGACCTTGCCCCGTGTTGTTTTGTCCTAATGACCTTGCCCCATGTTGTTCTGTCCTAATGACCTTGCCCCATGTTGTTTTGTCCTAATGACCTTGCCCCTTGTTGTTTTGTCCTAATGACCTTGCCCCTTGTTGTTTTGTCCTAATGACCTTGCCCCTTGTTGTTCTGTCCTAATGACCTTGCCCCATGTTGTTTTGTCCTAATGACCTTGCCTCATGTTGTTTTGTCCTGCCCGTCAAATGACCTTGCCTCATGTTGTTTTGTCCTACCCGTCAAATGACCTTGCCTCATGTTGTTTTGTCCTACCTGTCAAATGACCTTGCCTCATGTTGTTTTGTCCTACCTGTCTAAAGATGGTGCCTCAGCGTCAGCGATCACTGACTGGCACCTGGAAGTCTGCCAATCTGACCTTTCCTGAATGCTCCGGCCGCCGTTTTTTAGCCGCCAGCCTCAACCCCTAGCATGTCGATTCATTCATTTTATTTTTCTGATTTTTGATATAATTTTTTTTATCATATCCACTCGGGTTTGTAGCACGACAAAGTAACGAGAGACAAAACACAATGAGGGAAGATTACTAATGTACACAGGGAACTGCAGCCGTGCTCTGCCAATTTAATTTCGTCATCAATTTATTATTAACACTAAACAGAGTTGTTATCACATTCATCCCGATAACAAAAGATAACGCTCAGAGGACCCAGGAGTTCGTGTGAAGGTCATAGGAGACAAAAATGGATATTTTAAATGTGTTATGAAGGATCAAGGACTCGTATTACGCACACCGTGAAAATAAATAACCACGAAAATATCCTGACCTTGTTCGCGTGCGAGCCTGGTTGTGAGGGGAGGGAGGGGGGGGGGGACGGGGAATCCCCAGACTGAGTCATAGCGAGGCCGGGCTAGACGGGCCACCACACCGCCACCGTATTATTTATTTACACCCTAACAAGGTGACCTAAATACAAGCTGCCACTCAGATTGACGACTAAAAAACCGGTGATTGTTGTAACTAAGTGCCGGCCGCCCGTCTGACATGCTGGCTTTGTTTTTCTCTCTGTGGAGGGTTTAGCGGGTTTTTAATAGAGTGGATATTGATTTTGTGTTTTTACGAGGATTGGATTCATGTTTAAAGGCATAAAGGACAGTTTCCGATGGCGCCACCTCGTGATTTTTAAATATTGTCAATTATTATTCAATGTTTTGTCCATTATTTTCAATTTTAACTGGTATTATAGGGTAATTTACATTTGCTTAAATTACATAGGAGATGTACTGAAAAATATGGATTCCTAAAAAACAAGAACGGTGACATATAGTTTTTAAAACTAAGATGTGTAGTACTATACATGTACTATATTCTGTGTAAATGTGAGGAAAATGGGTTTTACGATATGAAAAACAACTTCTTAGAATCTCTATATATTCTTTTATCAAATTGTCATAATATTGAGCTCTAAATCAAAAACTAGCACGGTGACCCCCAAATTTTAAGTTAGATATGTATACTAGAACACTTGGAGATCAGCATATTCAAATTTCAGGAAAATGACATGGGTTTTGATTTTCAGACCAAATTGTCCGATATGCCTTTAAAGCTTTAAGTGACGATGCCCGTCTCCCTCAATGATGCTACCTTGAATGACAGTTTTTAGAACTGTCCCTAACCACCGTAACCATAGTGCACTGACAGCCGTGACATCATAGTGTCAATGACTGTCTCCCTGGAGTCTCTACAGAGATCTGTGGAGGTTATAAATCAGTATTATACTGTTGTTAAAAGTGAATAAAGGTAGGAGAATCATAGAATCCTCCCAAGTGGGATAATTATCAAGGTTTCGACGTAGCGGGCTCATCAGGCATCTTAGTAAGCTTTGTGGGTGTCAAGGTGATCAGAAAAAAATAAGTAGTGTTACAGTCTGAGCTCAGATATTCAACATTAGGTATTATCCTACGCCTAATATAAAGTCCAATAGGATTAACATTGAGTTTCCGTATGCCACGCTGACTGGCATACAGGGTTTTGTATGCCACTAGTGGCATACAGAATTGTTATCACGTAATATTCCAAAATCGAGGAGACGGGGTAGGATAAAATCAAAACCTGATTCGTTTTAATCTTGGCCACTGTATGCCACGACTGGAGTTTGGCATAGTGATGTCACGAGGCGAAGCCGAGTGAAGTCCGGAGCCAAAACTCCAGGAGTGAAATGCAGTGGCCAAAATTAAAACTCATCCAGTTTTACGATTGTATAATAGTTTGAGGGGAAGAAAGCCCTATTATACTACTGTTTGGGAATGTCGGTACTGTGAGGAGGTTACAAAAAAAAATAAAATAAAATGTGTAAGTGGGATGGGTCACGTCTACTGAGGTTAGCTGATAACACGGCTGATCCTACCCAGGGCCGCGTGTATTATAACCAGAGATTTGATACAACACAGACCAGACCGATAAAGATACTGATCAAATTCATAAAAAGTGGGTTAAATGGCGGGGAACCTATTGACCGGCGTATTATAATGGTGATGAAGTGAGAGTGGTCGCAGTCAGTCAGCGATAACTATGTGTACAGACCTAGTCTTACAAGGGACTTGTATGAATTAGTGTGTGCTACCAGGAGAGCCGTACTAAATACTTGTGTGATACCAGGAGAGCCGTACTAAATACTTGTGTGATACCAGGAGAGCCGTACTAAATACTTGTGTGCTACCAGGAGAGCCGTACTAGGAGAAAACGCCCTAACTGTGGCCAAACTATGTCTTAGTTCGAGGTCACCTATCGTCGACGTTCGCCCCGACGGGTATATTTTGGTGCTCCATCACCACAACACCTCACGATCTATTGTCGGCATACGGAAATCTATCACAGCAAGAACACGGCGAAGGTGCTTAACCAGACCGATGCATCATGGCAAATATTCAAAACCTAGCAAGATTTAACAAGACAACCAAATCGTGACAAATCTTGCTATATCTTGTGTGCTGGTGGAAGAGCCCCTTTACTCCTCAATTGATTTCTTCAGAGGGTCTCTTCAGATGAAGCAGCAGAAGTGTGTCGTCAGGTGAATGTGCCTGGAGGTAAATGCTGTTCACGCTTTTCACAGAATACACAAGTTCACGGTTCACTTCCCCATTCCAAACGTGTTAAATGCTTCTGTATCATAATATACGATACGAAGCGCCATGATGTACGATACAAAGCACAATAACCTTTCAAGTCAATAATCCCTAATGAGAGATTGGAGTTTGCTACACAGCAGTGGACCACTCAGCGAAGCAGAACATCGTCCTTTGAAATGCAATCCCCAATTTCAGGTTGACGGCTTTATTCCGTTTGGCCAAATTTGGCGCTGGTCGCCACTCAGTCCTTAATCGGGCTGCTTTAGCCCTGATCCGAATAGGAACCGAAAATGACCCGAGCAAGATTGGGACATAGTTCACACTATGTCAATTACCCAGCGGCCACGTTTCAGGGCTCTGTGGACGAAACGTGACGAAACGTGACGAAACGTGACACAACTCAGGGGGACGGGACGGACAAACGTGACAGACCCTTATCACCGTGGCCACTATGGCACAATAAGGAACCGTCACAAATTTGACCACAGCGGCACTGGGGTGAAATAATAAGAAGGTTCTTCAGACAGTCTTAGGGCAGGTCTCGTTTAAATAACGTTCAATTCGTACACCCAAAATAGTTGTAGGATATGAGAGCCAGAAAAGGGCGAGGTCTCTTTTGATAAAAGTTAAGACACCTCGTTGGTGGGCGATCCTATCGTCCAGCCTTAAACTCGTTGGGAGATTATTAAACAGGCCCCTTCACCTTCCTCCAAGGTCAGCAGAGCGTGCAGCGCGGCCAGGCCTGCAATCAACCGTGACGACCACACACTGGTGCACACGTTAGTGTGACGTCAGACGTATTGACGTACCCACGAGTCGTGACGGAGTTCTCTGCCTGGTCTAACGCTGCTGGCTTCCAGGAGTGTTTTATATTTACTGTGAATGGTATCTGCGTATTCCATCAAACTTGTAGGGAGCAGTCTGGTGAATCAGTGATTTGACAGGAACCTACATAAAGGAGAATATCTCTCAACTGTATGGTCCGTGTGGTGCAGGCCAGATATGCATGCAAGCATAACTAAAGTGACCAGGATGGGGGGTTAGCTCAGTGGTAATCCCAAAGTTGTCAGACTTTGTTGATTTGAGTCCCACTGCTGCCACCTTTCTCCTTCACTCCCAGCAGTGGTAGATTTACTGCTATATCAGAGGACAGTCCTTCTCATACCATGTTTGTGTGGTGTGGTGTACAGCCACTTTTCTCCTTCACTCCCAGCAGTGGTAGATTTACTGCTATATCAAAGACCAGTCCTTCTCATACCATATCTGTGTGGTGTGGTGTACAGCCACCTTTCTCCTTCATCCCCAGCAGTAGTAGACTTACTGCTATATCAAAGACCAGTCCTTCTCATACCATGTCTATATGCTGTGGGAAGTAAAAGAACTTTCACCTCGGTAAATGTGTAGGGGTGAGATTTCTACCTAAATGTATCTCATAGATTCGGTCAAAGTAAGTCTAATAGAACATATTGAACGTTAAATTACCAAAACAACCAACAACAGAGATGTATAATAAGTATACAAGCAAGCAGACACGATACACATTATGTCTGGGGTGTTTGTCTACACCCCCCCCCCCCCGCCCCCCCCCCCCCCACACACACATACACTGAGCCCGGTGCTGGAGTACAGCGCGCTGGTTACTGCTAAATCAATAGCCGTCTGCACTGGTAGGCGGAGAACCAGCGGGGCTGCTGGTTGCCGGTACGCGGCTGTCTGTAGCTACAGGTGGTGCCGGGCGTGCGGGGGTTAAACGCGGCGTCCCGGCGCGACCACGTGACCTGTACGGACGCCGCTCACTGCGAGCCTCGATCTGACAACCGGAGAGCGGATCAGTCTATGTGGAAAAAGCAGACGACATTTTACAGATGTCGTGTTTTTTTGGGGTTTTTTTTTCTTCCTCAGGGGGTGGGGAGTTAGCTCAGTGGTTAGAGCACCGGACTTGTAACCCCAAGGTTGTAGGACTTTGTGGGTTCGAGTCCCACCCCCAGCAGTGGTAGATTTACTGCTATACCAAAGGCCATCCTTCTCATACCATGTCTATGGGGTGCGGGAAGTAAAATAACTCTCACCTCGGTAAATGTGAAGGGGTGAGATTTTACCTGAATTCATCACATAGATTCGATCACCACCCTAGTGGTGTAAAAGAACCTTGAGAAAGTCTGGAAAGGACCTATAATGGTTGACTGGACGTAAAATCAAACCGACAAACAAACAAACAAACAATTTTTTCCTCCACAGGGGACCATGATAATAACAAAAAAAACCCACAATTTTCTCACACCAAATATGGGAGGTTACTTCAATCTTCAATTTCATTGTCATCAGATGTGATATCGGAGAGTATATTGTATTTGGGTCAATTTTATACAACACCTATGGATAACCTTATGGACGGCTAATACTGTCTTAGCCAACAGACTTAGATATCATTAAACGATAACCCCTGCACGAGTTACAGAAAAGGGTGTTCATGTATGATGCTAGGAGAGTGCTATATACTGACTGTTTTAGGAGAGTGATAGATACGGGAGTAGAACGACTGAGTGTTCAGACACCGACCTGATTTACAGAGCAACTCTGCTCTTCACTAGACTGTGGACCTGGGGCCTGTTTAATAATCGCGGACCTGATTTACACGAGCAACTCATATACTACTCACAAAAACCACAGCTGCTCTATATTTTTTTGTGTTTGGAAAAAGAAGTGTATCTTTTAACAGATTGTTTTTCGATTTTCGGTATGAGTAGCAAATCTTTCACTTGGCAATAAGAGTTTAAACGTGGTTAAACTGAGAAGTGGTTGAGGACAGTGATATTCATGTCTGTTTTGCTCGGTTTCGCCAAATCGTTGGTTTCACTGCTTGCCCTCACCACATTGTAATTAGCTCGGCTGTTGATGTGGTATAAAACTTGACCTGTTCCACTAAGCTAGTCTCAGAGTCGCAGCTAGTCTCAAAGTCGCAGCTAGTCTCAGAGTCGCAGCTAGTCGCAGAGTCGCAGCTAGTCTCAGAGTCACAGCTAGTCTCAGAGTCGCAGCTAGTCTCAAAGTCACAGCTAGTCCCAGAGTCACAGCTAGTCGCAGACGACATTTTATGTATAGACCCTATTGGGGTATCCCATAATTCAGTCTGTTTACAGGATCCGGTGTTCGCTGGTTGACATCGTTGTATGGTGATAGACCCTTGACCCATATCCCACAATTATTGCAGTTTAACACCTTTTATAAATCTTCAAATTGGAAATCCCATGCCAGAAATGGAAATATCAGTTATTTCTACATACATCCCAAATTATATTCGGTTTCTCCCGTTAGAAATAAAAAATATGATTGTTCATCGGAAGACAGGCGGCCGAGGTGTGGCCAGCCAGTCGGGAGCGGATCCTGTACTTATCCGGGGCGATATTAGGGAGTTTAGTAACCTCTGGAGGGTCTATGTAGACTGCGGACCTGGGGCCCGTTTAATAATAGTCTAGTTCAGACACGAACGACGCCAACCTGATTTACACGAGCAATTCATGTACTACTCACAAAAACACAGCTGCTCAGGGCTTTTTAATGGGGGGAAAAAGGAAGTATTATTTTGATAACAGATTTTTTTCTCGATTTTAAGTGGTTAAAATGAGAAGTGGTTGACCTCAGTCCAAATTATGTCTGTTTTGCTTGGTTTCACATTGTAATTAGCTCGGCTATTGCTGTGCTATAGGACATGACTATAGCTAGTCACACGGCCGCAGCTAGTCTCAGATAGTCGCAGGTTGTAGTGTGAACAGTCACAACAAAATTACCAATGACCGTCATCTCAGGGTGGGAACAATAAACAAAGTTTGCACCGCTTGAAAATAGTCAAGAATCGGTTTAGATTTGTGAAAGCCCAACCCAGTTTTAGTGGATAGTCTGTGAAATAACTGTTTTTATTAGACTTGTTTTAGCCCAGTTTTATTCTCCAGAGGTATGCTACATAATTAGTAGAAACCTAACACCTCGTGTAGTAATACACGACCTGCCCATCGTGGCATAAACATTGACAAGTCTAACTCTCGTTCGGTTTCGTATTTATCCTACCCCGTCTATGCTTTTGTATTACTAAAAGATAAATATTGACTCAATGACCAACAGAACTTTTTTCATAGTAGCTGACATCCTGCTCTCTGATTGGTCAATATTGTTATTACTCTAGTGGCATAAAAAACACTTTATGTCACGGCCTGCCACATAAAATTTTCCTATGTTAAATCTATGGCGGTTTTTTATTAGGGGTAGGATAATATAGATATACCTGCATGTAGATTTCATACTATATTTCATTCAACAGTCAATTACAGATTTTGGAAACCTGAGACTAAATTAAACTCAAGAAAAACGGGGAATTGTCATTGATAGTTGCCATTGTAAAACTAGTTTTACGAACAAAACATAATAAAAGCACATAGAAAAGAAGATGAGACAAGATCTGCACCCTACCCTGATGCTACACTGAGTGACAGTTTAAGAACTGTACCTAATATCCGTAAAAAGCCATTAAAAATCATGTACGCAGAATATCCGAAATCTTTACCTCCCCCACCTCCAACTTAAGCCGATGCTACCTTCAATATAAACAGGATTTCCCCGTTACGTAGTATCATTTTTTGTGTGTTAAGAGTTTAAACAGGACATTATTTCATGTATTACAACAGGAGTTTAAACAGGATATTATTTCATGTATCAACAGGAGTTTAAACAGGATATTATTATTTCATGTATTACAATATGAGTTTAAACAGGACATTATTATGTGTATTATCAGGAGTTTAAACAGGACTTTGTCTGATGTATAAACAGGAATTCCCCTTGATATAGTAATACTTCATGTATTAACAGGAGTTTAAACAGGATACTATTTCCTGTATCAACAGGAGTTTAAACAGGATATTATCTCTTATATATAAATGAGATCTCCACGTAGTATTATATTCTTGTGCATTAACAGGAGTTTTAACAGGATATTGTTACATGTATTAACAGGAGTTTAAACAGGATATTATCTTTGATATATAAATGAGATCTCCCCTTGACATAGTATCATCCCTGACCTTGAGTGACAGTTTAAGAACTGCACCTAACCATGTACACTGGTGGGTCTGAGGAAAAGAAGAAAAAAAGCAGACGACAAACGCACTGAGGGGAGTGGCCTCGTTTTGGCGGGAAGATGAGAGAGAGGTGTACAAGACACATTCCGTACCCCGCCTTGGCACCAGTGTGTGTGACCTCCTTAAGCGGTATGTACATGTATTATGTATGTCTGTCACCACACACTGCCCCCGAGTACTGTATAACAAGAAGCCTACTTAATACGGCCGTGTTTAACACTAATCTCACAATCAGCGGTGACCTCTCACCTTCACCTTTAACCCTGCCCTTAACAATGATGCCTCAAGTCACTCCCGTGGCTAGAGCAAATGATGCCTCAAGGCACTCCCGTGGCTAGAGCAAATGATGCCTCAAGGCACTCCCGTGGCTAGAGCAAATGATGCCTCAGGGCACTCCCGTGGCTAGAGCAAATGATGCCTCAAGGCACTCCCATGGCTAGAGCAAATGATGCCTCAAGGCACTCCCGTGGCTAGCTAGTGCAAATGATGCATCAAGGCATCCTTTTCTATTTTTCGTTAAAATGTCATTTATCTCAGCTGATTCAATACAATTCTTGATAATATTTTCAGAGATTATGTAGATGCCTTTATAGTGATAGTTGATAAATGATTTTTATAGTTATCACCAATGAAACATTGACAGACAACTTTGAATAGGGTGGAAAAGATTCAATTTTCTCAACAGTTGTAACATAGTCCTGCACTACAGAGGTGGTCCGGTGTCAGGCATGCTGCGTTTATAGATGTGCACCTGTGACCAGGTCCGGTAAGGAAAGGGTTAAATGTAAAGATGACCTTTAAAGGGCAGCTCCAGAGGTCACCCCAGGACCCTGGTGTTAATTATTCACCAGGTTGTGTCTCCGACAAACCACTGAGAATTAAACCAGTCTAAACCAGTCTAAACCAGTCTCAGACTATGAGACGGGAGTCCATGGCACGGCAGTATGTTTGGACGATTGAGAATTAAACAAGTCTCAGACTATATGGTGTCTATGGCAGGTAGTATGTTGAGACAATTGACACATAATCATCATCTCACCCATTATCCCACATATGAGTGATGATCTATGGCGATGACAGGGCAATAAAATCGGGTTGGTGTGTACATCAAAAAGAATGTCACTGATCAGACAATTCCTCTGATGGGAGAATATCGGCATGTCAATGTTTTATAGACTTCGTTATCTCACCCCTGGTATTTTTGTCGCATAGACTTTATATTGGGAACCCGTTCTCCATGCCCCAACGAGTATTGCATTCCGTTCTCCATGGTCTATAACCTCTGTATCGTCCATTCTTTTAGTGTGTACAGGGGTGAGATAAATACAGAAAGCAACTCGTTTTGGTCAAAGAAGTCATTCTCCAACTCGTTTGAACGCTACAATATATTCACTCAACTGCCGCCTTGTTAATATCACTCCGCATCAAAATTGGGGCGAATGACGACTTTGACCAAAACTTGTTTGGTTTCTTGTATGATACTTATATGTCAGAGATGCCACAAACGTCTGAGGGTTGAACACCTAATGCTCCATTGTCAGGTAAAAAAGAAATACAGAGATAAATTCCTAAAGAAACTTCCATTGAAACTCATGTTTTCATTTTCAATTATTTTTATTTGTGTAATATTGGCATTGCAAATGCTAAATTACCCAATTCGGCCAAAGTTTATCACCCCCCACTAAGCCTCCTCACTGACTCGATTAAGAAATTTAAAGCTGACCGGACGCAAATAAAACAGAACCAAATGAGAATTCCGCCAGTCCCCCAGGCCTGGCCGTGAGAGGGGACGTGTTGAGGTGGAGATTGCTGGGTGGCAGGGTGGCGTGTTGAGGTGGAGATTGCTGGGTGGGATCCAGGTGAACGCGCCCTGAAGATCTCCTTCTGAGAACGCCGTGAATGGACGCTGTACCTGTCTACGTCACACGGGCCTCGTTTCCGGTACCGCTATTGTCCAGCAGGGTTACGACTGGTACAGTAGACTCTAGTACAGTCTATTATCGCCAGGGCCAGGGCACACAGGCTCAAACTAAGACTGTTAAGGGGTGCCATTTTGAGTCAGGAATTCCTGCCTCCGCTGGTACTAAGCTGCCCTGATTGAACTGCCAGTAACCAGTGTGTTACTCTTCAAGCATAGGTCCTAGAGTAGCTTTTACTGGGCATGTACTAAATAAATCAGCTTGGAGAGTTATAATGATCCCAGAATGGGCCAGAATTATGATATTCTCAGGCTTGAGTTTGCATTAAAATTAGAACGGCCAATCAAGAAATTCCTTTCTCCCATCAGGCAGAGGGAACAGACAAATGGGAGCTATGCTCTGTTAGACCCTTACAGACTGTAAACCTTAGGCGGCGCGGTCTGTAAACGGACTACAGGTACAGTGATCATAAACCAGTCTTATATGAGTTTGGATCAATGAGAGTCTAAGACAGTGCTCTATGGTGAAGTGGGTTTGAGCTCAATGAGAGTCTAAGACAGTGCTCTATGGTGAAGTGAGTTTGAGCTCAATGAGAGTCTTAGACAGTGCTCTATGGTGAAGTGGGTTTGAGCTCAATGAGAGTCTAAGACAGTGCTCTATGGTGAAGTGGGTTTGAACTCAATGAGAGTCTTAGACAGTGCTCTATGGTGAAGTGGGTTTGAGCTCAATGAGAGTCTAAGACAGTGCTCTATGGTGAAGTGAGTTTGAGCTCAATGAGAGTCTTAGACAGTGCTCTATGGTGAAGTGGGTTTGAGCTCAATGAGAGTCTAAGACAGTGCTCTATGATGAAGTGAGTTTGAGCTCAATGAGAGTCTAAGGCAGTGCTCTATGAGTCTAAGACAGTGCACTATGGTGAAGTGGGTTTGAGCTCAATGAGAGTCTAAGACAGTGCTCTATGGTGAAGTGAGTTTGAGCTCAATGAGAGTCTAAGACAGTGCTCTATGAGTCTAAGACAGTGCTCTATGGTGAAGTGAGTTTGAGCTCAATGAGAGTCTAAGACAGTGCTCTATGGTGAAGTGAGTTTGAGCTCAATGAGAGTCTAAGACAGTGCTCTATGGTGAAGTGGGTTTGAGCTCAATGAGAGTCTAAGACAGTGCTCTATGAGTCTAAGACAGTGCTCTATCATGAAGTGAGTTTGAACTCAGTGAGAGTCTAAGACAGTGCTCTATGGTGAAGTGGGTTTGAGCTCAATGAGTCTTAGACAGTGCTCTATGGTGAAGTGGGTTTGAACTCAATGAGAGTCTTAGACAGTGCTCTATGGTGAAGTGGGTTTGAGCTCAATGAGAGTCTAAGACAGTGCTCTATGGTGAAGTGGGTTTGAGCTCAATGAGAGTCTTAGACAGTGCTCTATGATGAAGTGAGTTTGAACTCAATGAGTGTCTAAGACAGTGGTCTATGAGTCTAAGACAGTGCTCTATGAGTCTAAGACAGTGGTCTATGGTGAAGTGAGTTTGAGCTCAATGAGAGTCTAAGACAGTGCTCTATGGTGAAGTGAGTTTGAGCTCAATGAGAGTCTAAGACAGTGCTCTATGAGTCTAAGACAGTGCTCTATGGTGAAGTGAGTTTGAGCTCAATGAGAGTCTAAGACAGTGCTCTATGGTGAAGTGGGTTTGAACTCAATGAGAGTCTAAGACAGTGCTCTATGGTGAAGTGAGTTTGAGCTCAATGAGAGTCTAAGACAGTGCTCTATGGTGAAGTGGGTTTGAACTCAATGAGAGTCTTAGACAGTGCTCTATGGTGAAGAGAGTTTTTAAAGTCTTAGACACACCAAGCGAAAAACTCAGCGATTTCTGTAATCGCCAAAAAAAAATAGCGTGTATGTGAGCTATCATTTCATAGCAATATCTCCAACCGATAAGTTATTGTCTCAGAACCAATAGTCAGCTGAAATATGAAATATTGGCTCACACATATACACTTTTTTGTGTTGGCGATTCCGGAAATCGCTGCGTTTCTCGCTTGGTGTGTCTGGATTTAAAGAAACTAGATTCAATAAAACAGCCTTCCATAGTATAATAGGCACGAACTGATTGGCTCAAAGAACTGCCAGGCAGGACCTGGCAGGTAGGAACTAATCAATAAGGGATAGTGGCACCATGTGATCAGGTACACCTATAAAGATTGAGCTTCGTTAAAGGTTGCGGCCCCCACCTGCGAACGGAGGGGAGCGTGGAAAGAGCTCTAGTCACATTCCCGTGGTAACTCACAATGTAGATCTTCTAGACACCTGTTAGCACCAACCTCTCTTAATATGTCTCACTGCCCAGTTTTTTTGGTAAAAGGAAATCTTCTTTCCAGTTTATCATCAACGCCTCTTCATATGTTTCAGAAATGGGTTTTTTTTTTTTTTAAAGGAAATCCTTGTTTTCATTTGCAGTGTTTTTTTGGGTGTAAAAACAAAAAATAACAAATTGGACCTCATTTACACCATAAACAGTAGCTCAAACCTCGACAAACACCTCAGCCCCATTCCATGGCCAATAACGATGTGTTTTCCACGTTATCCCAGTCTCTCTGAGGCAGTGAATCCCACATAAAAATATTTCCTGATGGTTTAAAGCAAATACAACTCAACAACTTCCCAAATTGATTCTGTTGATTGGCTTTTATTATAACAATACTTCCTGTTTTTTTCCATGACCTCCACTGACATCCCTGCCCATTAATAATCCTGCACCATAAGCACATGTCCTTACTGGCTGTGTACTGTAATTCTAACTCGCATTAGGGACCACTTTCTTCGATTACCTATCAGAATACTGCGGGGGAGGAGGGCAGGCTTTTACCTGTAGCTGTCATTAATCTCCTTGTTTGTGAGATTTGAACCACAGACCAGGGAAGGCTGCTGTGGCTTCCTTAATCAACGTTCATAACAATGGCCAGGTAATCCAACGGAGCTTTCATTATTTATGGGTGGGGAGCGTGGGGTTAACTTTTTTTGGGTATTCAAAAGGGGACAACCTTTTTTTCGATATTCCAATTTTAGGGGGGGGGGGGGGGGACTTTTTTTTTTTTTTTTTTTAGGGGGGAGGGGGGTATTCTAATGGGGGGGGGGGCAATATTTTTATTTATCGATTGACTGTGCCCCCCCCCCCAGCCAGTAATAATGAATGCCCCCTAAAAGCCGCATTTTAGTGGCTCTAGGATGGTTAATAAGGGGTAGGAGGGTTTCATGGCTAAACTCAGGTTCAGTCTTTGAGACAGAGGTCAGCAGCTTCCAATAAAGCTCTCATCTCAGGATTCATGGCGGTTTCTGTGGTGAATCTTGCTGCACTGTTCACTGTGGCCCCAGTAAGACGGGACACAGCTGAGATGCCTCCTGATCGTAGACTCGTCATGACGCTCAGCGCTGAACGGACGCTGAGGGGACGCTGGGGAGACGCTGGAGAGACGCTGGGGAGACGCTGCGTGGGCGGACGCGGAGAAATGAGTTCACAGCGCCGAGCGTCCCCCGAGACGCGGCGACCTTCACCAGTCTGTGTCCCCCTCCTCACCTCCTCCTCCTCCTCACCTCCTCCTCCTCCTCACCTCCTCCTCCTGCCCCTCCCCACCTCCTTCTCCTCACCTCCTCCTCCTCCTCACCTCCTCTTCCACCTCACCTCCTCCTCCTCGCCCTCCTCCTTCTCCTCCTCCTCCTCTTCTCCTCCTCCTCCTCCTCTCCTCCTCCTCCTCCTCCTCCTCCCCCCTCCCCTCCTCCTCCTCCCCCTCCTCCTCCTCCTCACTTGCTTCTCCTCCTCCTCCTCCTCCTCCCCTCCTCCCCTCCTCCTCCTCACCTCCTCTTCCACCTCCCCCCCTCCCCCTTCTCCTCACCTCCTCCCCTCCCCCTCCTCCTCCCCCTCCTCCTCCTCCTCCTCCTCACTTGCTTCTCCTCCTCCTCCTCCTCCCCTCCTACTCCCTTCCTCCTCCTCCTCCCACTCCTCACCTCCTCTTCCTCCTCCTCCTCACCTCCTCCTCCTCCTCCTCCTCCCCATCGCCACCTTGACACGGTTCCCTATTGCATGCAGTGCCTCAGTTAAGGGCTGGTTCCAATAGCACAGTGGAATTGCCATGTTATATCCTGGTATATCTTGTTATATCTTATTTAGGCACCACGCCTACAACACGTGCCATAGGGGGTGGGGAGTTAGCTCAGTGGTTAAGGCACTGGACTTGTAATACA
The DNA here is from genome assembly GCA_950022655.1 of Alentia gelatinosa. NCBI lineage: Eukaryota > Metazoa > Annelida > Polychaeta > Phyllodocida > Polynoidae > Alentia > Alentia gelatinosa. The sequence continues at coordinate 2,808,677 of OX465589.1, forward strand.
GAGGTTGTGGGTTTGAGTCCCACTGCAGCCACTCTTCACCTTCATCCCCAGCAGTGGTAGATTTACTGCTATATCAAAGACCAGTCCTTTTCATACCATGTCTGTGTGGTGTGCTGTACAGCCACATTTTTACTTCATCCCCAGCAGTGGTAGGGCCTACACTTACTATTAATATTATATCAAACTTTTCAAAGGCCAGTCATACCAGAAAGCAAAAGCATCATCTTCACTGCTGAGGCTAATGCTATTTTGGTTGCCTTGACTTGGATGGAAATGTCAGAACACAAGAATTTTACATTCTTCTCATACTCTAAATCTTGTCTACAAGCCATTAGGCAGCAGCATCCAAAGAGAACTCTCATCAGAGAGATTAAACAGTCACGAAGGGAGAACATGTCAAAGACTTTGAAAGAGGTAACTATGTGTTGTAATTGTACCGGGTAATTTACTTTATACGGATCTATAGGGTACATGCTTTTAGGCTATAAAACTTTCAATTCACAGGAACAAAACTCTTTACAGTCATACGAGTTTCAATAACAACAAAATTAATGATGTATGTGTTATCGCAGACCTCTATACCCGGTCCATGGTGTCACAACCTGTTGGTTGACTTCACACACCCTCCACTGGGCTTAATCATAATGTCAATACTGACACTACAACCATGGGCCTGGGGCTACCCCCTGCCTCCACCCCCTCTCCTGCCTCCGCCCCCTCCCCCAACACCCACCCCTGCCTGCAATAACCTCTGCCTGTCTCCCTCAGCACGAAAGTCCATCTCTGTTTGGTGACTCAGCAATTTTTCCCATCAACGACTGTTGTTACGTACATCACGGAGGCTTCGACAAGTTCGAGGAATCCCATATCTCTGTTCACTCTCCATTCCCATACCCAGCCCTGCCGTCTGCGCTAGAGCTCCTCCTGGTATCTGTTAGAAGAGCAGTTCCATCAGCCTCGCTCTCTGGGCTGATACTTAGTAGTGTATTTCGGTAGGAGCGCGACAAGATATCCGCTTGGAGATTGTAGCGCGCGGCTTATGACGTGGCGGGCGCTGATTGGTGGACGGCGGGGGAATCCCGGGGTTTTCCCTGTGACGTCTGTGGATGGCGGCCGGCGTCGGCCGGAGGGCAGGGAGAGAGCAGATTGTTATTGTTATTCGCTGCTGTTAGGCGCGGCCGCCTATTCCATCCACGGTTTGAGTTGCTTCATGTTTTCTGTGTTGCAAGCAGCCCCAGTATTACCATAAGGCCACATCCAAGCACGTTTAACCAACCACACAGTAAGGATTTACACACCCAAACCCACTCAGTATTCATCGAATGATTCGCAAACCACCCAGCATTAATTAATGAACTGTTGACATCCGCCCAACCGAGTCCTGACCTATTTAGTCTCAGTGACAGAGAAGAGTTTCCAGTTTCCGTTCTTCAGTAGCGGTGCCAGTGTCAGTGCTGGTGGTGGTAAAGCTTATCAAAGGATCCACGCACTGTACAGTATTGATCAGTTTCTGGCACGCCCTATCTCTATACAGAGAGCTGGATTGGTGCCAACCCTGCCCCCACTCTCACCTCCACTATTACCTGTTACAGAGAGAACTCAGGGAGATACCTCAGCCCTATCTTGCCGCTCTATAAAACGCAATCTGTATATAGATTACAGTTCAGTATTACTGCCATCCCAAAACTCGGGCCACTATTCACAACGGATTATATTTTTTTCTGGTTTATTATTGTGCCCTGTTGTTCAACTTCAAGTAAGGCAGCCTGGAATGTGGATCGTTTGGGCTGGGAACTGTCCATGGAGTCTTTGAGTGTTTGTGATTTGTTATTTATAAAACCCAAACTGGACTGAAGATGCTACATATATATTCACACAACATACACACTGGATGTTACTGATACCAGGCTGACTGGATCTACTGGTGTTGACTGCCTGTGAATATTTATTTGAGTGACATTGGGTGCAGTATTGTTTTGAATACACCTCATGTTGGAGTATATATCACAGAAGATACTTATCGCCGTATTACATAGGAGTGGCGTATTGTTTCTTTAGTACAACTTAATATATACCACAAAGAATACGTATCGCCGTATTACACGTGAGTTGCGTATTGTTTTTAATGCACCTCATCATACCCAGGGACCTCACGTTGGATCATATATCACAGGGAATACTTATCGCCGTATTACATGTGAGTGAAGTATTTATCGGCGTATTACACGTGTTTTGACACTTGTCAGGTGTGAAAAACGCGGCCTGTTCTCACCGTTATCAGCCGCGGGCTCGGTCACGCACCTGCCAGCCGTCCACTGGACTAAGTAGAGGCTTCTGGCCAGTGATCAGTGACAGTCAGTGACACTGACACCACACAGTGACACTGACACCTCGCCCTGACACCACACAGTGACACCACACAGTGACACTGACACCTCGCCCTGACACCACACACTGACACTGACACCACACACGGAGTACAGTGTGGGGAATGTGAGCTATGCTCAATTCTCTACGGATCTGAGGAGTAAACAGCATTAGGTAAGAGATAACCCAAGATCTGTTTCTAGAATGCATAGACTATAGGGGACAGAGCCATTGTTAGTTCATGAAGCAGTCACTAGGTGGCTAGCAGTATGGCAGGTCCCTTGGGGGGACAGATCTATATTCTGGCTCTTTGTTCTTACGAAATTCAACTACCTTTCAATGTTTCACCATGGTTCCCTTGACTCTCTACACCCATCCCAGAGCAGGATACGATTATGATTAAACCCAGGACATAATGTTCTTCAAATAGAACACAATATGTACACATGGGAGCAAGGCTATAGTTGTGACTTTTCCCAATCATCACATCCCTTTTGCACCTCCATTAGTGAAGAACACCTATTCTTTCACCTCCATTAGTGAAGAACACCCACTCGGGGGGCGTCATGGCAGCCTCCAAGGCTCATAGGCTAAATGCCCTATAACGAGAATTTCCCTACGAGTATCATTTATCTTATTGGATAGGGGCCATCCATAGAGTATGTACCTGGAATTTCCGAATTCTGTTTTACCTCCCCCCACCCCCTTCAGATCTTGTACGCAATAGTACAAGAAGGAGATTACTGAAAATTTCTGAAGATTTCTACCCTACTCCCACACCCTACCCCATCAGTGCGCACAAACATAATGAATGGCCCCTAGACTTGCTCAAGTCCACGATTATCACCATAAATGAATGTGTAATTCAGTCAGGCAGAGAGGGGAGTGTAGTTGGGTGAGTTAGGTATAATAAATTCACGCCCCCATCTCCATTGAGGACAGGGCTGGGTACATTGGCTAGCGGAGGGGTAGAGGTGGGAAGGACACAGTGACCGAGGCCAGTCTACAACGTTCCATTGGTATTATGAGTTGGTGATATTTAACAACGTGTTTAGAATTGATTACTGTGTAGTATCGTAATGGACAGATTTTCGGTCCACTGCTACTCGTCGACTGATCGTTATCTGCACAACACGATTCCAGGGACGTCCCCCGACCCCCGGATAAGATAAAGGTTTGATTTCCTTAGCAACTTCATGACCCAAGGCACACTTTATATGAGAATCCAATCAAACCTTATGGAAAATGCTGGTTTGATTCACGCTGTTTTTAACATGCTCTCAGATATTAACACGTTTGAGAAGAACCTTATTAGGCGTTTTTTAAACAGTAATTGACCCACAATACGAGACAGTAATCTCAGTGGTAAAGAGCACTGGACTTGTAATCTCAAGGTTGTCAGACTTTGTTGATTCGGGTCCCACTGCAGTAACTTTTCTCCTGGTGTAAGAGAATCTTGAGAAAGTCTGGTGAGAACCTACAATGGTTGCCTCGACGTTAAATCAAACCAAACAACCAAGTCAAGACAGAGTTACGTGATTTCAAAGTGTTACCATGTGATATGTTATGTCATATCATGAATGCCACAGGGCCGGTAGTGTGCAGACACTAGATGGCTGTTTGTACAATTATTTTTGTAATTACCAAATGGATGTTCACTGTTCGTTGTTTACTTAACGAGGCTTACTAAAGCTGGTAGCAGAAAGACCCTGCCATGAATTGAGATCACACTCGCTGTCAACTGTCACTGTCACCACGGTACACTAAGAGATGATGTCATCACTACTTTTATCTCAACCCTGCTACAAGTTTAGCCATAGGAATGATGTTAAAAAGTTATACACAAAGATCACCCATGTAAAGGGACAATACTACGCCATGGTCGTGGCAGAGTGGTGTGAGATGATGTCATAATTGACTGACCAATCAGCAGCCAGGATTTCAGAGAGGAGACAAGACATCAACATGGAGATTTAAACGTTCCTTACTGGATTTGCGAAGTAATTTGAATTATTATGATATTGCAATGCTATTCTAATGTCCATGAAAGGGGTGAGATAAATCTAGAGCAGGACTCAAATCATAGAATAAACAATACTCCACTCGTTTGGGTTTGCCATAATCGTCACTTGGCTTTGCCTCGATGACGATTGCGATTCATCAAAACTCATGGAGTATTGTCTATATGTACGATTTAAGTTGCAGTTCTATATAAGTGTACATCTCTAGTATAACTCAAGAGACTGGGTCACTACAGTGAATGTCAACACATTGACTCTCTACTGTGTTTTATCCTACCCCTGATAAAATACTCCATAGGCTTAACATTGGGTCACTGTATTCGGTCTAGAGTTCAGAAAAATGAAAAATACTGCTCTAGTGGGATACACTTGACAAATGACGTCATCTGTTAATGTAGAAGTAATTTAGACAAGCAGGTTAGGAAAAATTCTAAACCAAACTTGAGTTAGTCGTGTTATTGTTCATCGCACGCCGGCAAGATCGCGTATTACTGCTCTCGGCTTCGCCTCGCGTAGTAATACGCAATCTTGCCGGCGTGCGATAAACAACAACACGGCTAACTCTTGTTTGGTTTCTCCATAGTATCCTTTTGGACCTGTGTGATAGATTCATGAGTGGGGAGTTTACTGTGTAACAGCTTATTCGGCATCAAAAGAAAAAAACGTGCATCAGAATTCCATATACAGAAGTTGAAGGCTTTGCGCGTACAGTGCTGACGTAGGTAACTGTGTGAGTTAGGAGGGGGGCAGTAGTCACCTGAGAGGGATTTCCCAGGTATAGGCATTCCATTACACTGATACAAACATATATATATACAGCTAGTAACCATGATAAAGGCCACTTAGCCTTAGGCCGAAACTAGGTTCCACTAAAAGCTACTCATGAAGGGAATTGGACGCCTTGGGCCTTTTACTGTTTGAGCCTCCTGTCAGCGCGAAAATGTGGACGCCTTGAGCCTACCCCGTGGACGCCTTGAGCCCACCCCGTGGACACCTTGAGCCCATCCCCTGGACGCCTTGAGCCTACCTCATTTTAGTTCCGATTAGCGGGTAAGGGTTAGGGTTGAGTATATTTGACTATAAACCAGTATAAGTACACTTTTCAAAGTTTTTTACATCTAGATGCTTAAGGAAACCAAAATGGGGTAGGCTCAAGGCGTCCACAGAAAGGCTCAAGGCGTCCAGGGCTCGAATCGTCTCGGGCTCAAGGCGTCCATGAACCCTCATGAACAACTGGAAACTGAATTTACGGAAATGGATGTTTATTAAAGTCTGATAGAACATATTGTACGTTAAACTAGGTTCATGGACGCCTTGAGCCCGGGACGATACGAGCCCTGGACGCCTTGAGCCTTTCTGTGGACGCCTTGAGCCTACCCTGTGGACGCCTTGAGCCTACCCCATTTTTGTTTCCTTGAGCATCTAGATGTAAACACTTTTAAAAGTGTACTTATACTGGTTTATAGTCATATATACTCAACCCTAACCCTTAACCAACCCTTTTCTAACCCTAACCCGCTAATTGGAACTAAAATGGAGTAGGCTCAAGGCGTCCACGGGGTAGGCTCAAGGCGTCCACGTTTTCGCGCTGACAGGAGGCTCAAACGGTAAAAGGCTCAAGGCGTCCAATTCCCGTTAAACTACCCAAACAAACAATATGCCCATGCCATATATACTGTAAATTTATACACACCGTTTTGCCAAATAACGTAAAAATACCGTACGGAACAGTGTTCCGTACGACAAAATACGGAACACTTCCCCATACTCGTTGACTAAAATATTAATTGTTAGGTTAAATTAGATTAATAATTTTTATCAATTTCGGGTATATAGTAAATATAGAACGACCTACCATGCTTTTTCAAGCCACAAAACTCGATAACAATTTACGGTTTGTACGGAACTTGGTGTAAACGCCTCGTTCCGTATAAACCATAAAATATCTTCTCGTTTTGTAGGTTGTACAGCATGGTCAGGACTTTCTATATAAAGACAATAAATGATAGTTATGTGGACAGGTGGCTGTTTACCACGAGAGGTTGACGCATCGTAATACATGAGCGCTAGCGATTGTATTAGGACATACCCCATTAGGACATACCCCATTAGGGCCCGAGTGGGAGAACGGCCATATAGCCGAATTCGGTGATTGTGTAACACAATATTCCCTTAAAAATTGCAAAAAAAAACAAAACAAAAAAAACCCCCTCGATTCTTAGCACAATCCGCGACGCACTTATGGTTTGTGGTCTGCTCACCAAACATATCTATAAATTATGCCTGTTAACAGTTCTACTTGGGTTTATCTGGCGGTATCGTCGTGTTTTGACATGAGGTCGTAAATCGTGAACGTCCCTGGCACTATGTCACCGGGTGTGTCTTTTATGTTGGTCCTGCTCGTGTTTATTTGTGTACATCCAGGATACTTTAAACCCGGTCGTTTCTAACTACGTAGATCAGTTGTTGCCATCAACTACACCCGTGACATAAAAATCACGTTTTAGGTCCGGATTCTCTGAATGTTCTCTATAGGTTCACACAGATTTCTCTCCTTTTACTGGAAGGAGAATTGTGTTAGTCAGCTATTTGGGAGTTTATGTGGTTAGCATTCTAAATTTTTTTTCATTTTTTTTTTTTCATCGGCTGTGGTTAGAAGTGTATATGCCACGTATCATTAAAGCATTCTAAATTTCGGTGTTAAGTCACGAAAATCCTGTTTCATAATGTTTTCTGATATCAGGTTACATGATGTGCCACAATTCCCTTCATCGCAAATGATGGATCTCACTCTCTCATGACCCTGACCGTTTACCATCTTTTGATGGTTGATGGTGGTACAAACTTCATAAAATCCTCTTTTATTTCTCATGCTTGCAAAATCAATCATTCTCAAGGCATCTAGCATAGCAGGAAATTCATGCAAGAATGCCTCAGAACTTAGCTAGATGCATATTTGCACCAGATGTGCCACAGTTGTATAACTTTTCAATAGTAATTACTAGTGGATTTCACTGGAATGACAGAATATAGGGCACATAGCTATTGTGTTATGGAAGAGGCCTTTTCTTCTTTTTTTTAAATTTAGAAAAATACGTCTCTCAGTCCGGCTGAGTTTTTCGGACGCTTTGTCGGCATCCTACTTGTACATGGTTCCTAGCTCATAATTACCTACATCGAGATCATAAAGTTTACATGGCTAAAATACCAGTTAGGAAAAGAGATGATGTGATAAATAAATGTGACATGAAGTGATAAATAAATGAATAAGAAAGTCTTATATTTGTCACCACTGAAAAGTTCAAATATGCTTTAGAAATTGGCGCTTATAGATAATAATTCTACAAAGCGGGATCAAAGAGACGGAGATAATTCCAGGGGCGTCGTGTGACATCTCTGGGTGGCGGTTTGGTCGAGGCTGACTTGTTGTCTAATAATAGTGTCACACGGAGACACAGGTTCTGATAACGTCTGGTATTCACTGTCAACAAACACCTCACTCACTGAAGGAGTTCTTCCCTCACCGGGGATAAAGTCCGGTATATACATGTAACTATGACCAAACGTCCATAATGTACGAAGAGAAAACTTGGTTAGTCCGGTATATACATATAGCTATGACCAAACGTCCATAATGTACGAAGAGAAAACTTGGTTAGTCCGGTATATACATGTAACTATGACCAAACGTCCATAATGTACGAAGAGAAAACTTGGTTAGTCCGGTATATACATATAGCTATGACCAAACGTCGATAATGTACGAAGAGAAAACTTGGTTAGTCCGGTATATACATGTAACTATGACCAAACGTCCATAATGTACGAAGAGAAAACTTGGTTAGTCTGGTATATACATATGGCTATGACCAAACGTCCATAATGTACGAAGAGAAAACTTGGTTAGTCCGGTATATACATATAACTATGACCAAACGTCCATAATGTAGTCCGGTATATACATGTAACTATGACCAAACGTCCATAATATACGAAGAGAAAACATGGTTAGTCGGGTATATACATATAACTATGACCAAACGTCCATAATGTAGTCCGGTATATACATATAACTATGACCAAACGTCCATAATGTACGAAGAGAAAACTTAGTTGGTTTGGTATATACATATAACTATGACCAAACGTCCATAATGTATGAAGAGAAAACTTGGTTAGTCCGGTATATACATGTAACTATGACCAAACGTCCATAATGTACGAAGAGAAAACTTAGTTGGTTCGGTATATACATATAACTATGACCAAACGTCCACAATGTACGAAGAGAAAACTTGGTTAGTCTGGTATATACATGTAACTATGACCAAACGTCCATAATGTACGAAGAGAAAGCTTGGTTAGTCCGGTATATACATGTAACTATGACCAAACGTCCATAATGTACGAAGAGAAAGCTTGGTTAGTCCGGTATATACATGTAACTATGACCAAACGTCCATAATGTACGAAGAGAAAACTTGGTTACTGAGCCCCAATGGATGTCCGTTCGAGGCACGTATCTATGGCATCAAAAGGCAGAAAGTGGCATCCCTACAGGCTCAGGAAATACGTTTTCTTATTATTACATACCTAAATATCTAGAAAAACGCCATTTTATGAACTTATTTTATGTACCTATTGGCCCGAGACATTCACTATGGGCACAGTGCGCCCGAATATTCACTACGGGCTCAGTGCGCCCGAACATTATTTATACTGAACCCCTAGTAGCGTGTAGTATTTCATAGACGTTCGGCCATAGGTATGTAATAATACCTGCTGCCCGGGGTGCAGTATTAATGATGTTCTGAACCCGTAGTGAATGTTCAGGCGCACTATGCACGTATTCCACTCCGGAAGTACACACAATTTTTTTTCTCATGATATTTAGGTATATAATTCACATTAAGCTTAATAATTCACAAGTCGAAGCCGCGTGAATTACGTAGCGATTCAAACATAATCCCGCATTGGATATTTTCCCTAAATATCTCATGGGCGTTTAATACGAGCTCCTATTACTAAGTCTATGGAAAAGAAATTCCCGGGGTGAGATAAATATCTATACCCTGTAGAGGGGGCTGTCATCGCGGATATTAAAAGACCTCCAGAGAGACCCAAAACACACCTGCCATTTAATACCCAATACGGCGGGTATTTTGTCGCTGATGCAGCACCCTCGGTACAGTCATCAGCAACAAGTGTACCAACCCCCGGCTGTGTCTTGGAGAATTCACTGGTGATAAAAAGGCACGCTTGACGTAGAGGAACATCCCGGTGGGTGTGAAATGTGCTTTCCGGAGTGATTGACCACGCTACAGATGGCTGCACGCCGCGCCGTTCTCTGGAGGCCGGGGGGGGGAGAGTGAGTGGGGTTAATGAGTACTTCTATTATCAGTGTAGATTATAGGCAGTGCACTTAGTATGAGGACTGTCTCCAAAGTAGAGAGACTTTGATTAGTAAATGCAGGGATTGTGTTGGATGGGTACAGAGATTGTGTTGGGAGAGTACAGATACTATGTTAGGAGAGTACAGAGACTATGTTAGGTGAGTACAGAGACCGTTGGGTGAATACACAGACTGTGTTGGGAGAGTACAGAGACTATGTTAGGAGAGTACAGAGACTATGTTAGGAGAATACAGAGGCTATGTTGGGTGAGCGTACAGAGACTGTGAAGGGTGAGTACAGAGATTGTGCTGGGAGAGTGTACAGAGACTATGTTGGGTGAGTACAGAGACTATGTTAGGTGAGTGAACAGAGACTATGTTGGGTGAATACAGAGACTATGTTGGATGAATACAGAGATTGTGTTGGGAAAGCACAGAGACTGTGTTGGGTGAATACAGAGATTGTGTTGGGAGAGCACAGGGACTATGTTAGGAGAGTACAGAAACTATGTTAGGAGAATACAGAGACTATGTTTGGTGAGTACAGAGACTGTTTGATGAGTGTAGAGACTGTGGTGGGTGAGTACAGAGACTGTGTTTTGTGAGTGTAGGATCAGATCAAACTTTATATATATATATATATATATATATATATATATATATATATATATATATATATATATATATATATATATATATATATATATATATATATATATATACAGCTTTATTTCTTTGGATAACGCGAGTTTGACCAAGTTGATGAATTCTCAAGAACCAATCTGCATATATTTCTGTTACATGTGTACCCGGTGTACCCGAACAAAGGACACCTGTTCAACACTATTCCCAGTATGATCTGTCTTATCTTATCTATGGGCATTAATCTCCCAGGGACATTCCTAAGATGCCTCCTTAGATTAGCTTTATCCTTAAAGGAGTAGATTTGTAAGCCACTTCCCGGCAACACGTTCTAACCTGTTTACTGTACTCAACCTCCTTAATAGGCATTACCTCAGCGGGTTGCATTTAACCCTTACCTTACCGGACCTGGTCACAGGTGCACGTCTTCAAATGCCTGACACCGGACCACCTCTGTAGTGCAGGCCTATGTTACAATTTGTTGAGAAAATGTATTACTTTCCACCGTATTTAAAGTCGCCTTTTAATGTTTCTACGGTGATAACTATTGATTTATTTAGTTATCATCACAATAAAGGTATTTTTCGCTCAGAAACGATGATTAAGAGCTATGTAGAATCAGCTGAGATAAATGAGTTTTTAACAAGAAAAAGGAAAATGATGTCTTGAGGGCACCCAAACTCCAGCGGATCGGCTACAGTGGAGCACGGCCTTAAAAGAACTCTCACCTTGATAAATGTATAGGGGAAAGATTTCCATCTAAATTCGTCACATAGATTCGATCACCACCAAACCCAAAGTATTATCAATGACTAGTAGAACTTATTGGACGTTAAACCAACCAAACAAACAATGATGTGCAAACTATTGGGTGCAAGGCCGATTGTCACCAATCTCTTAGATTTATTGGCCAGAAGTGTCTCAGAGAATATCGGTTGATGCCTCACAGGCTTGTAGAGGCAGGAGGAGGGGTTGCCTTTTGGGGCAGTCAGTCCATGGGAGTTTGTGTCAACATGGCAGTCACATTCAGAATCAAAGACATCTGCTGGAGATGGTCTCCCTGACAGCGACCTCTGCTTGGAGATGGTGGTAAATGTTTGCTGGTTTCGGCGTGATGCACTGGGATGCAGTGGATGCCTCCAGTGACCAGCAGAAGACAGACCACGTGTTGACAATGGCTGACGTCACACGAGACGCCGGATACGTCACGTGTCACTCAAAAAACCCAATTTTCTCCTTCATCCCCAGCAGTGGTAGATTTACTGCTATATCAAAGGCCAGTCCTCCTCATACCATGTTTATGTGGTGTGGTGTACAGCCACCTTTCTCCTTCACTCCCAGCAGTGGTAGACTTACTGCTATATCAAAGACCGGTCCTTCTCCTACCATGTCTATGTGGTGTGGTATACAGCCACCTTTCTCCTTCATCCCCAGCAGTGGTAGACTTACTGCTATATCAAAGGCCAATCCTTCTCATACCATGTCTGTGTGGTGTGGGAAGTAAAAGAACTCTCACCTCGGTAATTGTGTAGGGTGAGATTTCTACCTGAATTCATTAACATAGATTCGGTCAAATCCAAAGTAAGTCTAATTGAACAAATTGGATGTTAAACTACCCAAACACACTCCAAGCGGATCCGACCAGAATCGTAGTCTTTTTAGATATGGTAGGTAATAAGTAGGATTAGGTACAATCATCACCAATAGATGCTCTTCCTTGAACTGATCCAAAACAACATAAGGTGTATACACGCACTAACACAGTTGACACAGTGCTGCTCAAGATACGCAAAAATGTTTACTTCTATATAATAGTTCATGTCTTTATAATGCATCTCCGTGTAGGGCATTTTATAAATTCACAGATTCCACGTCTTGGACTACAGAAATTAATTGAATTTAACTGAAAGTTACAAGTTCAGTATCGGAATGGGTTAAAATGCTATATCTGTGAATTGTAGGGCTTTGAACGGGTAGCTGTTCTCTCAATCAGTTTGTTTCTGTCTTCCTATTTGACCCATCTACGTGGATTGCATCAGCCAGTCCCATAGTGTTCATGACCTCGCCCCTGGTACAAGTTTAGTCATAGGTAGAACGTAAACTAGGAACAAACAGAATGTTCATCATTGATGAATGAGCGTGCAATTATAAATGAAGAACATCTAAAAAGTTTGGGTTACATTCAGTGTATGGGTCGTTTTCTGTGCACCCAATAAACTTGCTATTTCTCAAACTGCCTGAGACTATCTATAGGATCTAAACATATCAAACTCCAGTAGGTCAATGAGGTATTTCGGTCTTGAGTGATTGGTCATGGTCAGCTGGGCATGCCTCTAAGACCTTCAGACACTGACCCCCTGCTCCTTATCCAATAGCACAGCAAATAGCACGCAGATAGTGAAGGGAGAGATTTTTCTCAGCAGGCTGAAAGTGTATGTGACCACTCTAACCTTTTATAGGCAACGTATATAGGACGTGGGGAACGTGCTAATAAGTACATGCAACGTTCACCATGTAAAGTCACAATAATACGCCATGGTCGTGGCGTATTATTGTGACATCATTAGCGACTGGCCAATCAGTGCGCAGTGTGAAGACAACATGGAGATTTCAACTTTTTTTTTAATTAGATTTTTATACTGATTTAAAAAAAAAAAAATTATTCTGGAGGATCTCTACTAGGGTATTTCAGTAGGCCCCAGGGCCAGTAAAACGTTCATAAGTCAGGATATATTTTATAAAAACGGATGTAGATGGATTAACAGCAAGTTAACCATGAGATTATCCCATTACCTGCTAACTAGATTTGCATAAGGAATTCAAATTATCAATTGTTCTGATGCTATTCCAATATCTGTGAAAGAGGTTAGATAAATCCAGAACCGTACTAAAATCGTAAAATAGACAATACTCTACTCATTTAGATGCACCGTAATCGTCACTCGACTTAACCTTAATGACGAGATTACAGTGCATCCAACCTCGTGGAGTATTGTTTATTTGTATGATTCAATTCTAATTGAACAAACTGTACATTAAACTACAAAAACAAACAAATTGTATGATTTTCGATCCAGTTCTATATAATCATTATTTTGAGTAAATACGAAAATTTCATGAACAGAAATGCCATTAGGAATGATGACCTAAGTGATGATAACAAAAAAAAAAAAAAAAAAAAAAAAAAAGGGATGATAACAACAACATCCTTTATTATGATACAATGGCGATATTTATTTTCGTTTTTCTGCGGAGCTCCCGTGTGCGTCATATGAGCATGGTTAATGTGGTGTTTGGCGGAGTGTCAACTCTTCTCCTCATCATGTGGCACTATAAATAGAGCTCGTTCTCCATGCATCATTTAACATGCACCGCTTTAAACACGCCACTCATATTGATGTTTCAATGAGAACTACAACCCGACGGAGAGCTACTATAGGGCACAGAGCGATTGCTAGTTCCGCCATCATCTGCCAGGATATTGTAAGATCGCGCCACTGTAGTCGCGGACATCTTCTGTTAACAGTTGTTATAATCTATAGAAGATAACAACTATTTTCTGCTGTTATAATCTATAGATAATCATGAGACGAGAGCTGCTATAGATCCTATCGGGGTATCCCATAATTCAGTCTGTTTACAGGGTCCGGTGTTTGCTGGTTGCCGTCGTTGTATGGTGATAGACCCTTGACCCATAACCCGCAATTATTGCAGTTTAACGGTTTTTATAAAACTTCAAATTGGAAATCCGATGGCAGAAATGGAAATTTCAGTTATTTTCTATACATACATTTCAAATTATATTTGGTTTCTCTGGCTATAAATCAGTAAATGATTGTTCATCAGGAGACAGGCGGCCGAGGTGCGGCCAGCCAGTCAGGAGCGGATCCTGTACTTATCCAGGCGATATTAGGGAGTTTAGTAACCTCTGGAGGGTCTATAGGGCACAGAGCGATTGCTAGTTCCACCATGCATCATCTGCCAGGAAATTGTAAGATAGCACCACTGTAGTCAGGGGACAACTACTATTTTCTGCCGTCAAAATCTACGAGTCCAAAACCCTTTTATAGCAAACCAAAAAAAAATCTTTTAAATAAAAATCCATTGATAACTGGACCCCAGACTGGACCCGCCACCTGGTGTTTTGTTAAGCATCGGGCGGCAAGATGGCCACGTCCATAGCACAATAGCTATGTGCCCTGTACATCCCTCATTCCTCACTCACCACCCTACGTTAACTATTTACCAGCTACAGTCGCCACTAGACAGAACAGGCGCCAGCACCGACTGCATGTTTTATACTCGTACTGCTAATTGAGATGGGGTGCAGTGAGCTAAAACTACGTTGTGAGAGCGTGTGTTTGTGTGTGTGTGTGGAGAGTGTAGGATCAGGATGCAGTGAGCTAAAACTCGGCTGTGAGTATGTGTGTATGTGTGTGGAGAGTGTAGCAGGGATGCAAGTTCGCCGACAATCGACGGAAATCCGAAAATTCTGCATCTTGAAATATGATCTTTAATAAAGTATGAAAATCATGAAATAAAACAAAATTCCAAGTAGATCTAGTATTCACACAGTAAAAGACAAATGCTGAAATGGCAGTGCTGGGCCCTATCAATACCGTTGTTGGCGGCGCCCAGCAGCAGGCTCTCACCAACACGCCTCCACAGGCAGTTAGCATTGACACACGCTGGGGAAACGGGCAGAGTACTTTGGCGGCAGTAAAACGCCCCAAGGGCCGTTGACACTGCCGTCAGAGTTCCGTCAGGTGCCGAAATTATGTTTGACGGAATGGGGGGGGGGGGGCGTCCCCCCCCCCCCCCCCAGAATTTTTTTTTTTGTGTTTTTGTTTCCTGGTGTAGGATCAGGATGCAGTGAGCTAAAACTCGGCTGTGAGTATGTGAGTGTGTGTGGAGAGTGTAGGATCAGGATGCAGTGAGCTAAAACTCGGCTGTGAGTATGTGAGTGTGTGTGGAGAGTGTAGGATCAGGATGCAGTGAGCTAAAACTCGGCTGTGAGTATGTGAGTGTGTGTGGAGAGTGTAGGATCAGGATGCAGTGAGCTAAAACTCGGCTGTGAGTATGTGTGTATGTGTGTGGAGAGTGTAGGATCAGGATGCAGTGAGCTAAAACTCGGCTGTGAGTATGTGAGTGTGTGTGGAGAGTGTAGGATCAGGATGCAGTGAACTAAGACTCGGCTGTGAGTATGTGTGTGTGTGTGGAGAGTGTAGGATCAGGATGCAGTGAACTAAGACTCGGCTGTGAGTATGTGTGTGTGTGTGGAGAGTGTAGGATCAAGATGCAGTGAGCTAAAACTCGGCTGTGAGTATGTGAGTGTGTGTGGAGAGTGTAGGATCAGGATGCAGTGAGCTAAAACTCGGCTGTGAGTATGTGTGTATGTGTGTGGAGAGTGTAGGATCAGGATGCAGTGAGCTAAAACTCGGCTGTGAGTATGTGTGTATGTGTGTGGAGAGTGTAGGATCAGGATGCAGTGAGCTAAAACTCGGCTGTGAGTATGTGTGTATGTGTGTGGAGAGTGTAGGATCAGGATGCAGTGAGCTAAAACTCGGCTGTGAGTATGTGAGTGTGTGTGGAGAGTGTAGGATCAGGATGCAGTGAGCTAAAACTCGGCTGTGAGTATGTGAGTGTGTGTGGAGAGTGTAGGATCAGGATGCAGTGAACTAAGACTCGGCTGTGAGTATGTGTGTGTGTGTGGAGAGTGTAGGATCAGGATGCAGTGAACTAAGACTCGGCTGTGAGTATGTGTGTGTATGTGTGTGGAGAGTGTAGGATCGGGGATGCAGTTTGTCCGTTTACAGACCGCGCCTCCTTAGGCTTACAGTTTGTAAGGGTCTAACAGGGCAAGGCTCCCATTTGCTAGTTCCCTCTGGATGATAGGATTAAGGAATATCGTGATTGGCTGTTCTATTTTAAGACCTATGCATGATGAGTAATACACTGGTTACTGGCAAATTACTCAGGTCAGCTTAGTACCAGTGGAGGCAGGAATTCCTGCCTGAAAATGGCACATAACAGTCTTTTAAACCGTAGGCCAAATACAGACCGCTAATGTTAAGTCTATGGAGTTTTTCATTAGGGGTAGGATAAAGTGAGCTAAAACTCGGCTGTGAGAGTGCGTGTGTGTGGAGAGTGTAGGATCAGGATGCAGTGAACTAAGACTCGGCTGTGAGAGTGCGTATATGTGTGTGGAGAGTGCAGGACCCTGGAGATGTGAGTTTGACCTACACAGGATGACAATGGGCGACATGTATACAGGCATGGCGGTGTATTGATTCAGGGCCGACACATGTGTTCTAGTGTTCCGTCCAACAGACCTTGTAGTAACAGAATATTATCCCACCCCTGGTGTTTTTGTCCCATAGGCTTAACATTGAGAACTCTTACTCTATGCCCCTACGAGTATCGCAGTCCGTTCTCCACGGTCTATATCTTGTGTGTTGTCCATTCTTTTAGTGTTTACAGGGGTGAGATGAATACAGAAAGCAACTCATTTTGGTCAAAGAAGTCATTCTACAACTCATTTGAATGCTATGTGATATTCACTCGACTGTGCCTTGTTCATATCACTCTGCATCAAACTTGTAGAGAAAATGACTTTGATCAAAACTTGTTGGTTTCTCCTTCAGTATCTTGTCCTTTTTCATGTATAAAACATTATATATATTTGCCCACCTACACATTGACTGTGGTGAAGGGTGTGTGTTGACTGGGTTACCTTATTGGTTTCTTCTTTAGTCTTTTTTCCCCTTTTTTTTTTTTCTTATTTTATACACATACAGTTCTAACACGGAGGTTAGGTCTTCCACTGTAAGATGAAACTACATCAAAGCAGACGATATCCTCTAACATAGAGCAAATAAATAGTGGTAGTAGATAAATAAATATATGTTAAGTACTTATATAGAACGACCTGACCATGCTGTACAGGCTACAAAACAGGATGATGATTTATGGTTTGTTTCGGAAATTTTGCGTATGCTCCTTCTTTGTTCTATTTAACGTACAAGAACGGGAGGAAGTGAAGTAAAAAAAAATCAGAAATTCTGGGTACGTACTTTATGGATGACCCCTAACGTGCAAGAACGGGAGGAGGTGAGATCAAAGATTTCTGTAATTCTGGGTACATACTTTATGGATGACTTCTACTCGTTGTTCTTACCATGACTCGCCATATGACCTTGACCTTCACTCGATCAGTAGAGCTAATAAATGTCTACGTAAGACCGGGACAACAGTAATTTACGCAGTATTCAGCGGAGTGACCTTGTTACAGACACGTAAATAGATCGCTCGTAAACGAACGAGTTTCCCACGTAAACCACCAATCACATTCACCAGTCCTTCAATACCGAGATTCATATCAGCGATGACGAAACCTCCGCCCGGAGAGTGTAGTCTTCTTCATTGATCGCCCAGCGTCTCAGCGGGTACTGGAGAACTCGACCCGAAACGAACTCGACCCGTAGTTGTCAGGAGAACTCGACCCGTTTTGGAGAACTCGACCCGAAACGAACTCGACCCGTAGTTGTCAGGAGAATTCGACCCGTTTTGGAGAACTCAACCCGAAAAGAACTCGACCTGTAGTTGTCAGGAGAATTCGACCCGTTTTGGAGAACTCGACCCGAAAAGAACTCGACCCGTAGTTGTCAAGAGAACTCGACCCGTTTTGGAGAATCCGACCGGAGAACTCGACCCGTTTTGGGTACTTATGAATAACACATTTTCAAACAGAAGTAAAGGTTTGACTAGTTAGCTTTTAGACCAATAAACTAGCGGATATTGAAAGTTAGGGATAGGGATAGGGAAAGGCTTAGGGGAAGGGTTTTCTGTTTGTTTTCTTCCCCAGAAAGGATCAAAATTGAACCCAAGATTACATATTTACTACTAAATAAAGTATTTATCCACAGTTGTAATTACTTGAGCTGGGTATATTCAAAACAGGTTGAGTTTGTTACGGGTCGATTTTTATACGGGTCGTCTTTGTTATGGGTCAAGTTTGCTACAGGTCCAGTTTTTCACAGGTCAAGTTCATTACGGGTCGAGTTTTTATGGGTCGAGTTCTTAAAACGTGACGAGTTCGTTACGGGTCGAGTTAATAAAACGGGACAAATTCGTTACAGGTTGAGTTTGTTACGGGTCCAGTTTTTACGGGTCGATTTCTTAAAACGGGTCGAGTTCTCAGATCGTTATGGGTCGAGTTCTCAAATATTCGTCTCAGCCCGGCAGAGCCCTCTGGTGAAGGTTAAAAGACCCGTGGACCCGGGACTGAGGCCCTGTGTTTGTACTACTCTGTTTACCCCCACACCGGCCCCGTTACCATGGTAACGAGCAGTCCCGGGCTCGCCGGTCACGCCCGCCGCTGATCCCCGGTCCGTGCCCGTCTTATTGAGCAGGGAACGACGGCAACCAGCGAACCGCCACCAAACTGAGCGACATCATTAGCGGGCGTCGGACCGCGAAAAAAAAACACGAAAAGAAATAATAAAAAATAAATAGAAAATACATTAATACTGCAGATATAAAATAAACGAAAAAAAAAGTTTATATGGTTGTCAAGCCGGTGCTCGAGTGTATTCAGCCACTTGTTGTTTCTAAAAACTTTTTCCCACTCTCTCCCTTTGGGGAGAAATAGAGAAATTAAATTGAACCCTAACCATGGGATATTAGGCTTAATATTGTTGGGAAAAAATCCTCTGGTTCAGCGTATATTCATTGTGAGAGTGATGAAGTCTTCACTGGTCACCTCAAATTGGACGAAGGAAGACGCGAATTCCGGCCGACATATAAACATTCATATGAAATGTTATTTTTATATTTTTTTCTCCGTTCCGTTGAAGTTGATTCTTCTGGGTTGGAAAAGAAAAAAAAAATTCATATGACATGTTTTTACGTTTCTTGATAACATGATGCCTTCAGGAACTACTGATATCAGATGTCAGATAATTGAGATAATTAGAGCACAACTACCAGCCCTAATTGACCACGACTGTAGATAGATTACAGTTGATTAGATTCAATTCGGTTGTAATTGCCACAACATCCTAATTGACACACCCAAAATACAGATTTCATGAGGTCAGGTTTTATCAGTCACCAGTTTATGAATGAAATGTGTTAATATTCAGGGAGTTGTTAAGATTAGGGACGTCAATATTTTAATGAAATACGGATATCAGAAATGTTGAGGATGTATTATGGTCAACATTTCAGAAGACCTACTATCCCAGCTCTACCGCAGAGGTACTATGATTTATCTCACCCCAGATATTTTTTCTCCATAGACATTGGGAACTCGTATCTAATGCCCATGAGATATTTAGGAAAAATATCCAATGGGGGATTATGTCACAAACGTTAGCCCATTAGTCAATGTAAAGGGTGAGATAAATTCAGAAAAAAAAAAAAAAAATAAATAAATAAATAAATTCAGAAACCCATTCAAGTTTAGGGGCAGAGCTCAGTCCCATCTCATTTGAATCGCTACATACTTCGCCTTGTGAAATACTACACGATTCAAACTCGATGGGATACAAGCTCTGACCCTAAACTTTCATGGGTTTCCTCTATAATAATATATGATAGTCCCAGACTATGATATCTAAAAGAATAATATATTCCCTTTAAACCGAACTAGACTATTCTTCTAAATAGAGTAATAAAGAGGCATTTGAGTCTGGTGTAAAAAAAAAAACACCAAAAAACTCTAGCAGTACGACATGTGTGGAATCTTTCACTTCATAAGTCCCATTCCATTGGCCGACGAAAACGGTGTAGATTTTTTTCAGATCTCCTAATAGCCTATTTCCATTTTGTGTGCAGTGCTAAAAGTTCGTCAGTGGTTCCTAACTGTTTATCGGGGACGGAAATGGGATTTTAGGAGAACTCAGATAATCTACACCGTTTTCATCGGCTATTGGAAACGGACGGCATTTGTATTAAATTCTTTTTTTTTTTTTTTTTTTTTTTTTTTCAAGGTAGCATCGGTTGGGGTCAGAAGTGTTATTAGCCACGTTTTCTAAATCTTTGTATTAAATTCAGGGATGTCAGTTTTCCTTGTTTCCGCGGAAATCCGTGTTTTCATTTTTGAAATGTAAAATCCCTTTTCTTGTGAAAAATGAACATATAACAACACAGAGTAGAGAGATATAACTGCTATATTACCCATATCAGTAACAAGCCTTGATCCCCAACTCTACCTACCCACAGAATCTTCAAAGAAGCATATATGTTTAGTAATAATAACATTACTTATATCCATTTCTGGTGTTTTTGGTGTATACATGTGAGGTTTACACCCTGAATTGTCATGGGAAATATTTCCTTGTTTTTTTCTGACCCCAACTGACATCCCTGATTAATAGAATATCCGAGCTACACTAGAGGCATTAGACTTCGGTGTAAACAGAAATTTACATAAATTCTCAAGCTGCATCACATACGTGAAACCTTTCTCTTCATAGCTGTATGGCATTTGTGTGAAACCTTTCTCTTCATAGAGTATCTACACCACACTCACTCTCCATATCGGAGGTTTAGTAACGATTAGATCAGAGACTCTGTGTGGAGAGTGGAGAAACTGCGCAGTGGTTAAGGTCACGTGGGTAGTCACGTGGTACGGAGTGGTGCTGTGTCGGGCAGAGTGGAGAGATGCAGAAAACAGACGTACGTGAATAGTGTGCGGGGAAAACCCGAGTGGGGGATGCGTAGTTCAGCCGTCTGCCGCATGGGGGCAGGCCAGTACAGACTCATAGAGAACTCGGTGGAAAAGTCCCGAGGTTCAGTGAAGAGGGCTCAAGTCGGAGACACACAAGGCGAAATATGCAGTTATTTCAGGAATTGCCAATAAAAAATGGTGTAGATCTGAGCTATTATTTCATATTTCACCTGATTATTGCTTCCAAGGTGCTAAATAATGGGTGGGAGATATTACTATGAAATGATATCTCACATACACGCCAATTTGTGTTGGTGATTGTGGAAATCGCTGCGTTTCTCGCTTGTTGTGTCTCCGGCTTAAACCTAGATCGGGAACTTTATTATATCAAGGTAGAATGGGATCACGCTTTGGTTGTAGATGTTGTTTCCATCATAACCAACTCTGTGGAGATATCCGAGGTTCAGTGAAGAGGGCGAACGCAGATCTGTCACTTCATGGTGTCAAGGGATAATGGCATCACGCTTTGATGGTAATTGTAGGTTATATTATGATTTAATTTAGAATACGAGGCAGGAACACTTCTACACGCAGCCGATGCTACTCTTGTTGTTTTTGTTGTTGTTGTTCTTGTTTTTTGGGGTGTTTTTGGGGGGGAGGGAGGTTGTTGGTTTTTTTTTTGGGGGGGGGGGGGTATTCCGAGGGAGGCAACTTTTTTTTGTATTCCAAGGGGTGGGAGACGTCTTGTGGCTACTGTATATGTCCATTTCCCCATAGAATCTTGAGCCTCACCCGATGAAATTAGAGCGTTTAGATTCTGTGGGGCCGTGCCGAAATTGTATTTCATTGTACAGTTAAACACTCCTTATGCATGTTGGGAAGTTTATCAAGAGGCCTTTATGAACGTACAGCCCTTTGAGTGAATGAATTTCCCACCAGTGTGAACTGACTTGACTTAAAAAAGAAGACGCCCTGAAAGATAGTACGCGGTCCGTAGTTCCGCCGTCAGACACCAGGTGGCGACACGACGCAGCTGAGCAGTTAATTACGAGCAGCTCACAGTAGAGGGCGCTTCTGTATCAGTGTGCTTACTCCCACATTAAACCATAGACGAGTGGTTAATGCATGAGCCTGGCCAGATCTGTTGTCATACAATGTGTTAAGGTTCATTGAGGTAGACGTAACTTCAAACGATCCTTCACATTTCACTCTCACGACCACATTGAGAGGATAGGGGTGGTGCGCCGTTTTATTGTTCCTGCCATCTATCCCTGAGAAATTGTTTTCCAATAACGTGAGACAGACCGGCTCTGACTCTAGTCTAAACGAAAAAAGAAGGATAATGTACTTGCGGGGTGTGATAATCTCTCTCGAGTTTGATACAGGGATGCCATGTTTCAATGTTTTCATTGAAAAGCAGTGGTAGATTTACTGTTATATCAAAGGCCAATCCTTCACATACCATGTCTATGTGGTGTGGTGTACAGCCACCTTTCTCCTTCATCCCCAGCAGTGGTAGATTTACTGCTATATCAAAGGCCAAACCTTCTCATACCATGTTTATGTGGTGTTGGAAGTAAAATAACTCTCACCTCGGTAAATGTGTAGGGGTGGGATTTCTACCTACATTCATCTCATAGATTCAGTCAATTCCAAAGTAAGTCTAATTGAACAAATTGGACGTTAAACTACAGAAACAAACAAATTTCATTGAAATTCATGTGTTTATATTCAGAATAGATGATATTTTTGATTATGTAATATTGCCAAACTAAGTACCAGCCACAACCATTGACCTCCCGATGAACCTTCCCACTGACTCATGTACAAACTTGAGCCTCCCCTTGACCCCTTGATTCCCCACTGTAATGCGTATGTAATGCATTAACCATGTATTGCAATGAAAAATATTTCAGTGTCTTTTTTTCTGGCCCCCAACTGACATCCCTGTCTACAATGATAAAAGAAATACAGAGGACAATAGCATAATATGTGCTGTTCTGCAGCACCATGTGTTGTCATGTAACATGTATTACTTAAATAACCTCATTTTACATGATAAGTGATTCTTGCAGAATGACCAAGTAAAAATACTATCTTAGATATATGACGGTTTATTGATTCACGCAGGCATTATAATCAGAGATATAACACATTGATTCATGAAAACTGACTTAGAACACTTGTCAGAGATATAAGACCGTTTTTGATTGTCGTAGACTGACCGAGGACTATTGTCAGAGATATTAGACCGTTTATTGATAATTTGCAGACTGACCGAAGACTATAGTCAGAGATATAAGACTGTTTATTGATTCTCATAAACTGTCCGATAATTATTGTCAGAGATTTAAGACTGTTCATTGATCATCGGGTAATTAACTATTATCGAAGATATAAGACTGTTTATTTATTATTGGGTAATTAACTATTGTCAGAGATGTGAGACTATTTATTGACTTTTTGCAGACTGACCGAGGACTATTATCTGAAATATAAAACTGTTTATTGACAACTTGAGAACTGTTGTCAGATATATTACACTGTTTATTGATTATCAGAGATATAAGACTGTTTATTGACTATTTGCAGATTGACCGAGGACTATTATCAGAGATATAATACTGTTTATTGATTATCAGGTAATTAACTTTTGTCAGAGATATAAGACTGTTTATTGATTATCAGAGATCTAAGCCTCCTGTTTATTGGTTATTTGCAGACTGACGCAGCATTACGATATTCCACATGACGCTGGAGCGGCCCAAGCCCCGGCCGTCTGAAGTGTCGGTGAACCCGGACGGCACGACGACCACATCTTTAGAGGTGCCCAAAGATGAACCATTCCACAGCCGCAACAGCCCGACCACCCTCAACATCCTCACGTGTAGCACGGACAATGAGGACTTTAACAACAGGTGAGTCTTATTCGTATATAGGTGGCGGTAATAGTCATGTATGGCATATAGGCTTACCCCACCCCGGAAGTGTTTATAATTCATATATAGGTGGCGCTAATAGTCATGTATGGCATACAGGCTTACCCCACCCTGAAAGTATTTATGATATGTATATAGGTGGCGCTAATATTCATGTATGGCACATAGGCTTACTCCACCCCAGAAGTGTTATAATTCATATATAGGTGGCGCTAACAGTCATGTATGGCATACAGGCTTACACCACCCAGGAAGTGTTAATAATTCGTATATAGGTAGCGTTAATAGTCATGTATCTCATACAGGCTTACCCCACCCCGGAAGTGTTTATAATTCATATATAGGTGGCGCTAATAGTCATGTATGGCATACAGGCTTACCCCACCCCGGAAGTGTTTATAATTTGTATAAAGGTGGCGCTAATAGTCATGTATGGCATACAGGCTTACCCTACCCCGGAAGTGTTTATAATTCATATATAGGTGGCGCTAATAGTCATGTATGGCATACAGGCTTACCCCACCCCGGAAGTGTTCATGATATGTATATAGGTGGCGCTAATAGTCATGTATGGCATATAGGTTTACATCACCATGGAAGTGTTTATAATCCGCATATAGAAAAGTAGACAAGGCAATGTCTGTTCCCCAGGCTGATGCTACCTGGAGTGACAGTTTAAGAACTGTATCTGACCACCATAACCATGTACACACAATTTGTATATAGGTGGCGCTACCAGTCATGTTTGGCATATAGGCCTATACTACCCTTAAAATATGTATAACCATGCATAGATGGTGCCAGTGGTCATGTTGGTTATATCAGCTTACAACACCCCCGAAGTTTGTATAATTCATGTATAGATGACACAAATAGTAAAGTCTGTCATATAAGCTTACGACAGTCCTGAATTGTATATAATTCAAATAGAGATGGCACCACTAGTCTTGTCAGTTGTATCAGCCTACGACACACCAGAAGTTTTTATAACTCGCTTATTGATGGTACTAATAGTAAAGTCTGTCGTATAAGCTTACGCCACCCTGGAAGTGTGTATAATTCACATAGAGATGGCGCCACTGGTCTTGTCAGTTATATTGCCTCACGACACCCCGGAAGTGTAAGTCAGTGATTGTGGTAACAGAGATAACCCTCTCACCTACCACCTCCATGACTTATACCCGCCGACACTAGACGGGCCTCAGTCCCTGTGTCCTACCCCGCCACCCCTTCTGAGTGACACGGGGACTGGTCTCATCCGTAATCGGCCATGTAGACTGGCGTGATTTTGCACCACACTCCCCAAGCAGAGGTCTGGCTACTGGTCAGGATATCTGCTGGGAGATTGATACCCTCTCACTTTGATCTCAATCGAGACATAGTTAGGAATAGGCAAAATATATTGCTATGACAACACAGGCGGCCAGGTAACTGGAGGAGGGGAGGGGGGAGGGGTAGAGGGAGGTTTACATGGAGTGGCTTGGGGTCATAAACAGGAGATTCTGGTCAGAGTGGACAAGTCTTTGATTCATGGGCCAGTCAGAGAAGGATACATGCTATAATGAATTGTATTCTGATTCTCTTTAATCATTTAATGAATGTTCATAATCAAAGACTTGAGCAAGTCTACCGCCGACACCTACACTCACCGCAACCTAGATTACCTACCCACCCGCCAGCCACCAGCGCCCGCTCCGCCAACCGGAAGTGACGTGCGCGCCTCACCTGGCGCCCTCTGGTGGTTGTTGGGTAATACGCGGTGTCCGGGGGCTGAGTCATCTCCAGGGTTTAGGGTTCAAGGTCGCGGGGCCTGGATTCACGAAGCAACTGTCGTATTCTCACTGCACTCTATGGGAGAAGAATTCTTAAGAAACTAGGCTTGAAGCCTTGAGAATCCACTGGCACACTGCATTCTCGCTAGGTGGCATCATTGAGATTATGGGAATCTTTGAGTTGCATTGATGTAGTCTTTAGCACGGGAGGCAGGCCTGTGGATTCTCAAGGCTCTAAGCCTAGTTCGTTAAGAATTCTTCTCCATAGAGCCTAGTCAGAGTACAGAATACGACTTAGAGAGTATGAGATCTTATCAGAGGGGTGCTCAGGCTGGACCTGTGAGATATACACGATATTGACTGGTTTCAGATACAAGCGGTCGTAGGCTCCAAGGAGTTGATGTGTAGGAATATCCGAGCGCATGTGAGGATATTGCGTAGGGTCTAGGAGCAAATAGAATATTCATCAAGCCCAATACACATCTACTGATTTCGAAACATTGATGTATCTTTGTTTGCGTCAAAGGAACGGTAATTTGTCTCAGGCGAGGCACAAGCGCTTGTATGTTCTGAGGAGTAGACCTGTAGTAATATCGGACCGCATGCGAGGATATTGCGCAGAGGCAACTCCGAGGAGCATACAACTGCTTTTATCTGAAACCAGTCTATATTGTATTTATTATCCACTTTTATCCAACTGGTGGCGTATCGATGTTGAGACAATTTGGAAAGGGCCTGTCATAGTTGAGTGGACATGTTAGAAATCTAACAAACAAAAACATATCCTGGTCAGATTATCAATTGATAACAAAACTAGAAACCCTCTGGATCTAAGATAAGCGCACGAGTTTTAAGTAGCAGTCATAATCCCATCAGTGGACTTGGTGTCCCTACAGAGAACTTATCATGTAGACAACTAGTGAACACGCCGCGTACATGCGCCGGGCACATGACCAGCGAACCAGGGGCCCGTTTAATAATCTAGGCCCGTACATGAAGACCCTTTTCTGTACGCCATAGAGACCCAGGGACGATGTGGGTCAACTTCATTCAACACTTATGGACGACCTTATTAGGAGGGTTACGGCACAGTATCCTGAAGGGCTGGTTCCACCAACATAATGGATTTGCTGAGTTATATCTTGTTATATCTTACAGTGTCGCGATATGTCTGACCTCCTTTGTCACAATATGTAGCGCGCGATGATGAGTATTTTTTTGCGATGTTGTATGTATATTTTTGTGCTCCACCACCATGATACCTTGCGATATATTGCCGACATATGGCAGCATACCACAGCATACTGCGACAAGATCGTGGCAAAGATGCCGAACCAGACCGATGCATTGAGGCAAAAATGCACATGATTATTCAAAACCTAGCAAGATTTTTTAGCAAGACAACCAAATCGTAACAAATCTCGCTATATCTTGTGCGTTGGTGGAACCAGCCCTTAAAATATCGTTAAACGATAACCCTTGTACGAGGTACAGAAAAGGGTCTTCATGTGCGATTGAAGATTATTAAACAGGCCCCTGGGTTCTGTTCCTGCACATGCGCACTGACCGTCACATAACCATCACGTGACTAGCCTCGTAGTGGGACGGACTTTCTCCCAAGTTAGTAACACCGTCACTCGCCCATCACAGTCTTAACCTCTGACCCCGCTCTGCTGGCAGGGTGCCCCCATAAAGTATCCGCCTGGAGAGTGAATCCTTACGGAAGGCATGACTCAGCAGTTTTTGAAGAGCGCTGCTGGTGCCTCGCGTGTGTGTAGTTACGTCAGGTGTTCTGCCGGCCACTCTACCCTGGCCCTGGTCGTGAACCTAAATGTGGTTTAAGTACAGATATATGTGTCTGAATGGTAGGGTTCCATTTCCCTGAGACAAGTATTTTCCTCTGCAATTGTTGGCGACAATTACCCCTAACAAGGAACAGAATCCCATGAGATTTTGATTTTAAACAGGTTTAAAATTCATAGGGTCATTTCGGTTAGACAAATGGACCTGCTGCGACTATGCACCTGCCTTAGCCAATAGGAGGTTAGCAAGCATGATTACATGTTTGTCACACCCCTCAGCTACAGGGTACTTGAGTCCCAGGGTGATTGTTCAATGTGACTATGTCTGAGATTATGTACCAGGTGTGTCCTCCCATGTGAATCAAATTCGCCATTTTTCCTTGAGACTAATAAAAGCACTTTGCCATGAGAACTTTGTACCAATTGAGAATTGTCTGAGACTAGGAGAAAGGTGTGAAGTACACCCATCTCAGGTACACTAGTCTCTACGTGTGAATCCCGCATTAGACTAGGGGAAAGGTGTGAAGTACACCCATCTCAGGTACGCTAGTCTCTACGTGTGAATCCCGCATTAGACTAGGGGAAAGGTGGGAAGTACACCCGTCTCAGGTACATTAGTCTCTACGTGTGAATCACACTTTAGACTAGGGGAAAGGTGTGAAGTACACCCGTCTCACGTACATTAGTCTCTATATGTGAATCCCGCTTTAGACTAGAGGAAAGGTGTGAAGTACACCCGTCTCAGGTACATTAGTCTCTACGTGTGAATCCTGTTTTAGACTACGGGAAAGGTGTGAAGTACACCCGTCTCAGGTACATTAGTCTCTACGTGTGAATCCCGCTTTAGACTAGGGGAAAGGTGTGAAGTACACTAGTCTCAGGTTCATTTGTTTTTACATGTGAATCCCGCTTTAGACTAGGGGATAGGTGTGAAGTACACTAGTCTCAGGTATGTGAGTCTCTATGTGTGAATCCCGCATTAGACTAGGGGAAAGGTGTGAAGTACACTAGTCTCAGGTACATTAGTCTTTATGTGTGAATCCTGCTTTAGACTACGGGAAAGGTGTGAAGTACACCCGTCTCAGGAACATTAGTCTCAATGTGTGAATCCTGCTTTAGACTAGGGGAAAGGTGTGAAGTACACTAGTCTCAGGTACATTAGTCTTTATGTGTGAATCCTGCTTTAGACTAGGGGAAAGGTGTGAAGTACACCCGTCTCAGGTACATTAGTCTCTACGTGTGAATCCCGCTCGAGTCTAGAGGTGGTGTGGAGGTAGAAGTGTGGATTTAGGATGTGGTCGCTGAGACTAATTTTACAGCTGACTTGTAACTCTGGAGTCAGCACTTAGACCTGGTGTACTCAGATAAATAAACTCGTGTAGCGGTAACTTCCTGATAATAAATAGCCACAACTGACCGCAGCACCATCCAACACTGTTTGATTTGGAGGCATTCCAAAAAGAGATATCATCAGCCTTTTTTTTAAAGAGATATATTTCTTTGGATGTTAATGGAATATTAAAAAACATTGAAAAGAATTGACTGAAATAATAACATTGGGAACTCATACTCCACGACCATGAAGGTATTGTACCCAATAGTCAATGGCTACTTGGGTGAGGTTTTTTTGCTGATTAATAATGGTCTTGATCATGTATACGGGGTGAGATAAAATCTGAAACCCACTTGATGGAAATAACTTGATAGCACTCCACCTCGTTTGACCGCTGTGTAATTCACTCAGCTACTCTTTGTAAATTACACGGTGGTTAAACTCGATGGAAAACGGATCAAGTTATTTTCATCTCATGAGTTTCCTTCTAATCAAATAAGTGAGAAATTCGTGACAACTTCAATTCATTTTTGCAGGTACCAGATTTTTCTCTGGTTTCTCTCTCTAATGTCAGAGAGACATTACTTCATGTTGGAGATGTACAGTAGAACCCTGTCAAACAGACCACTCTCTGTTCTAGACGTCCCTGGTCCGTGTTAAGTGGTGATTCCACCAACACACAAGATAGAGCGAGATTAGTCACGATTTGGTTGTCTTGCTAAATCTTGCTAGGTTTTGAATAAACGTGTGCATATTTGCCGTGATGTATCTTGAGGTGTCACGGTGGTGGAGCACCAAATAGACACACAACATTACGTGCTACATATCGCGACAACGGAGGTACTTATCGCGACACTATAAGATATAACAAGATATATCAAGATGTACCACAGCAAATCCATCGTGTTGGTGATATGTATCGTGACAATTGAGGTACAATATATCACAACACTGTAAGATATAACAAGATATATCAAGATATACCACGGCAAATCCATCGTGTCAGTGGAACCAGCCTTTGATATCGGGTAAAATAATACATGAAATGGGGAAATTCGTTCTGGGTGAAAGTGCTTCAAGTCACGGACTGTAACTTCTCTACATCTAAAGAAAAAATATAAAGAAATGTCCATACCTCTACTGTAGATGAAAGCCACGCCACGGGCAATAACCCTTACCACCACTTAACAACATAAGCGGCCACGGGCCCCCAACCACACGTAAAATACGGCACGCCGCCTAGCGGGAAGGAGGCACACCTGTGACACGTCGCGCGAGACTTGGTCGTGAAATGTTCACCTTTGAGTGGAACTCTCTGATGTGGGAGGCGGGAAAAGTGAACCTCAGCCTAAGTCAGGAGATCAAAGAGAGGAGACTGAGGCTTATCCAGGCCTAATCTGAGGCCTGTATCAACCCAGCTGTTACTACGGAACCAAACCCGCAAACCTGTAAAGATCCAAGCTGAAATGGCGCTTATCTTATCTAGGAGTTGATGGTGTGAGCTTCAACTGGAAGTCGTTATACGGGATGGTCAGAGAATAAAAGATAAAATTACAAAAATTACAAAAAGATAGAATTACAAATTACAAAAAGATAGAATTACAAAAATTACAAAAAGATAAAATTACAGAAAGATAGAATTACAAAAATTACAAAAAGATAAAATTACAGAAAGATAAAATTACAAAAATTACAAAAAGATAAAATTACAAATTGGAAAAGGAAACAGAGGAAGTATCAAGTGCTGGTTCCACCTACACACAAGATATAGTGAAATTCGTCATGATATGGTTGTCTTGCTAAATCATGCGAGGTTTCGAGTAATTGTGTGCATTTTTGCCAGAACCATCATTTTGGTTAAGCACCTTAGCCATCCTCTTGCTACGATAGATAGATCGTGATATGTCGGCAATAGATCGCAAGGTGTCACTGTGGTGAAACACCAAAATAGACATAAATCATCGCGTAAAACTACACAAACCATTGCGCGCAACATGTCTCAGTAAAGGAGGTAAGACATATCACGATACTGTAAGATATAACAAGATATAACATCCATCGTGTTGGTGGAACCAGCCCTTCAGGATACTGTCCCGTAACCCTCCTAATTAGGGCGCATGCGCATGTTGCTGGACATGCCGTCTGCGCATGTCTCTGCGCATGTTAGCTGGTTCCCAGTTGTTAAGATCCGCCTCATTGCCATCTCAACATGACATCTTTTCAGAAAACCACTAAATGTCTGTGTGTGGTTGTGTTGGTTCATCACTAGGTGGCGTTTCACCCACCAGGGGGCGCTCTTTGATCACGTGTCCTGAGACAAGATGGCGGCGCCGCGTGACCTTGACGCAGGGTAATGACCTTGAGACTTTGATCTGGCTGAGTTCCCCGCTGGGTCGCCGTGGTGCGGTGTGTGGCGTGTGGGTCGCTGTCAAATCATCTCTTATAATGTCGGGGAAGTTCTCCACACTTTTCATCTGGATGTAGTTCTTCACCCAAACATCGTTCCTTGTTTGTTGTGTGCCAGAACCGCCCGCTATTATTAAATGTCAGAGCTATAGTACGTCCACCACGAGCTGTGCAGACCTTGTGGGTTCGAGTCTACAGCCACCTTTCTCCTTCATCCCCAGCAGTGGTAGATTTACTGCTATATCAAAGACCAGTCCTTCCCATACCATGTCCATGTGGTGTGAAGTACAGCCACCCTTCTCCTTCATCCCCAGCAGTGGTAGATTTACTGCTTTATCAAAGACCAGTCCTTCTCATACCATGTATGTGTGGTGTGGTGTACAGCCACCTTTCTCCTTCACCCCCAGCAGCGGTAGACTTACTGCTATATCAAAGACCAGTCCATCTCATACCATGTCTATGTGGTGTGGTGTGCAGCCACCTTTCTCCTTCATCCCCAGCAGTGGTAGACTTACTGCTATATCAAAGGACAATCCGTCTCATATCATGCCTGTATGGTGTGGGAACTAAAAGAACTCTCACCTCGGTAAATGTGTAGGGGTGAGATTTCCACCTAAATTCATTACATACATTCAATCACCACCCTCGTGGTGTAAAAGAACCTTGAGAAAGTTTGGTAAAGACTTATAACGGACTGGACGGTTGACTGGACGTTAAATCAAACCACCAAATCCCCTCCTACCTCCACCAACCAGTGCAGCTGTGGTCAGCCATTAAATAAAACTTCTCTCGCTGGCATACTGGTGACTGGGTGTGAACCAGTGGGTGGTGGACACACTATAGTCAGGTGCTGATGTGGTTTGGCAGTGGGGACAAACTGGTCGGAGAAGGATGAAGATGCCAGCGTTAGGTTCAGGTGTGGGCGGCTGTTTTTACCGTCACACTTATTCCACGAGAATGAGTTTAACGGCATCTAAATGTTCTCGTCTCATGAGAATAATGCGTGGCGTATCATCTCATTACCAGATTGAGTCTAGGAGATGAACATGACAGAGTTATATAGCCTATGATCCATGGGCACTGCCATGACGCCCCCCCAAGTAGGTGTTCTTCACTAATAGAGGTGAAAAAGTAGGTGTTCTTCATTAATGGAGGTGAAAAAGTAGGTGTTCTTCATTAATGGAGGTGCAAAAGAAGTGAGTGATAATTGGGAAATGCCACGACTCTAGCCTTGCTCACATGTGTATATAAAGTGTTCCATGTGAAAAAACATGTCCTAGGTTTAATCATTATGTCATCCTGCTCTTGGATGGGTGTAGAGGGTCAAGGGAACCATGGTAAAACATTGAAAGGCAGTTGAATTTTGTAAGAATAAAGAGCCAGAATACAGGTTCTGTCCTCTGACCACCTAATGACTGCTTCAGGAACTAACAATGGCTCTGTCCCCTATAGAACTGGATTGAGAATTGTATAATTAAACAATACTCCAGGAGTTTGGATGCGCTGCATTGGTCATTGAGGCAAAGCCGAGTGACGATTACTGCACATCCAAATGTTAAAATTTGTATCCTACCCTGTCACATGTTTTTAACTGAATTTGTCAAGTGTGGCATTTACATATTTTATGGCATAACCGTGGCATACAGTCACACCATGTGAAGTCTATGGAGATTTATATGAGGGGTAGGATAATAACCGTGGCATACAGGTCCACCATGTTAAGTCTATGGAGATTTATATGAGGTGTAGGATGATAACAGTAGCATACAGTCACACCATGTTAAGTCTATGGAGATTTCTTAGGGGTAGAGGTAATGTTAAGCCTATAGAAATCTATACGAGGGGTAGGATAAATTCACAAAGGTGTTGTGGTGAACTGCCTGCAGTTTGCACACTGTGGCTGTATGAGAGTCGAGACAGGGACTCTTTTTCCCGCGGCAGGAGATGGGGTTGAGGAAGTAAAGGGTGGTTCTGATCAGGTACCCCGGGCTGGGCGATAAAAAGGGTATTTTTCTCACGGCGGTAGACGGGCGGCGGGTGAGATGTGGGTTTGTAAACATGCGGCCTGCCTCGACGGCTCCACGCCCCACAACATGCTCTGTGTGTGTCTGTGTGTGTCTGTGTGTGTCGGAGGGAACTGCGGCAGTGTGACTTCAGGTGTGTTTTAAAAAAAATTGTTTTTTTTCTTAAATACAGAATTCAAATTCAGCGCCGCCTAACGGCCCACTGTCTCGTTACGCGGCCGCTCGGACAAACCCGGCCGAGTCCGGCGGTATTCATATAGAAACATACAGCAATCACACCTAGAGTGTGAACGGTGGGTGTGATTGCAGGAGTGTTGTCTTTTGACAAATTAAACTGTTTGTGCAAACTAGGGTATTGTATCAGTGAGACTGAGCTCCTAACTTTAAAGCTAACGAGAAAAATAGCGCGGTGAGATGATATGTGTGGGTATCATCAACTGAGCTGGTCACTACCGACTTCTCTACGCACTGTTCACTACTCTGAAAAGTTGTGACTTGTGATCGCGCCACCTGCTTCAGCAAAACAAGCCATCTCTGATTTGAGGAAACAAAGTCCCTCTCTATCTACCAGTGGAAATGACCCAGCGTGGAATCTAATCTCCTCCGATGTGATCCTCACACGGGTTTCTCTTCACCGAGATTTTATTGTCTGTCAAGATTTGGGACTGTCCCCCGCCACCGTCCTAAACCAACACACCCCAAAAAAATGATAAATAATTCAACATTATCTTCACGGTGTAAAAACACGGCGAGTGAAGAAACACACTGAGTGATGAGGGAGGGGAGGTGTGAGGATTAGGGCCATGTGTCTGGTGGGCGGGGGGGAGCGGGGGAGGGGATGGGGGTGTCACTTTTATTATCCATCGTACACAAAGCCCCCACTGAAAATGTATGGGGATTCAGTAAACCACTACCCATCATATAAAACCTGTCAGATACCATAACTGTGGTATACGGATTCACAGCTGTGGTATACGGCCTCAAAACCATGGTATACGGGAAAAATAGTCCCTCTTTGCTATAGAGCAAAGAAATAGTCCCTATTGTTATACCCTTTAATATGGTAATTACTGGGTTTAATTTATTCGAAAAGATGGATAATAAATACAACAAACGATGGATATGTGGATAGGCAGCTCTGTAAACCACTCGAGGTTGACGTCGTAATACACTCGCTAGCACTCGTGTATTACTACGCGTCAACTTCTCATGGTTTACAGCCGCCTATCCACAAAACCATCGATTATTGTCTATTTATTACCCACCTAGTACGGAGTCTCCATGCTAATCTTAGGGAGCTTACAGATCGCTGCTGAGTAGAATATGGACCTCCGGAATCTCCTAGGAGAATACAGCTTTTTTGGCCACCTGACGGGCATTATAGGAACTAATTCTTATAAACAAAGCATGGCGCTTGGGTCGAATTTCTAATAATATACTAGATTTTTTTCCTGGTAATTACTCGAAAGGTGAGTAATAAATACAACATTACCATGATCTCGATCTGTGTGGCCGTATTTGTGAATCGCTATCGCTCGGAGTATTATTATTGGCCAGTGGGTGGGGCAGGGGCAGGGGATGGGGGGGGGGGGGGGTGTCACACCTGTACTCACACAGAAAACACTTCACTCTGGTGTGTCGTGATTAGAGTTAGAAGGAAACCCACCAGATGAAAATAACTTGGCACGATAAAAACAAAATGTTTTGCCAAGCCCCATCGAATACAGTCACTCAATGTTAAACCTCTGGTGTTTTTAATAGGGGTAACCTTCCACTGGGAGGTCTGAGGTGGGGAGTTAGCTCAGTGGTTAGAGCACCGGACTTGTAACCCCAAGGTTGTAAGACTTTGTGGGTTCGAGTCCCACCCCTAGCAGTGGTAGATTTACTGCTGTATCAAAGGCCATTCCTTCTCATACCATGTCTATGTGGTGTGGGAAGTAAAAGAACTCTCACCTCGGTAAATGTGTAGGGGTGAGATTTCTACCTGAATTCATCTCCTAGATTCGATCACCACCCTAGTGGTGTAAAAGAACCTTGAGAAAGTCTGGTAAGGACCTATATTGGTTAACTGGACGTAAAGTCAAACCAAACAAACAAACAAAACTGGGAGGTCCATGAATCTGTCACCCGTGAGGTGAGTGGAGGTAGAGGGGAGTGAGGAGTGTGAGGGGTGTGAGAGGTAGGGTGGAGGCAGACAGGGAGGGAAGCAGGTAAAGAGGTACAACACGGGCACTTCCTGGTCTCAGAGTGGAGGTAGAGGGATGTGAGGGGAGTGGAGGTAGAGGGGAGTGAGGGGTGTGAGGGGTAGGGTGGAGGCAGACAGGGAGGGAAGCAGGTAAAGAGGTACAACACGGGCACTTCCTGGTCTCTCGGAGTGGAGGTAGAGGGATGTGAGGGGAGTGGAGGTAGAGGGGAGTGAGGAGTGTGAGGGGTGTGAGGGGTAGGTTGAAGGCAAACAGGGAGGGAAGCAGGTAAAGAGGTACAACACGGGCACTTCCTGGTCTCAGAGTGGAGGTAGAGGGGAGTGAGGAGTGTGAGGGGTGTGAGGGGTAGGGTGAAGGCAG
The DNA here is from genome assembly GCA_950022655.1 of Alentia gelatinosa. Taxonomy (NCBI): domain Eukaryota; kingdom Metazoa; phylum Annelida; class Polychaeta; order Phyllodocida; family Polynoidae; genus Alentia; species Alentia gelatinosa. Next base: position 2,844,611 of record OX465589.1, read on the forward strand.
ACAGGGAGGGAAGCAGGTAAAGAGGTACAACACGGGCACTTCCTGGTCTCTCAGAGTGGAGGTAGAGGGATGTGAGGGGAGTGGAGGTAGAGGGGAGTGAGGGGTGTGAGGGGTAGGGTGAAGGCAGACAGGGAGGGAAGAAGGTAAAGAGGTACAACACGGGCACTTCCTGGTCTCAGAGTGGAGGTAGAGGGGTGTGAGGAGTGTGAGGGGTAGGGTGGAGGCAGACAGGGAGGTAGGCAGGTAAAGAGGTACAACACGGCACTTCCTGGTCTCTCGGAGTGGAGGTAGAGGGGAGTGAGGAGTGTGAGGGGTGTGAGGGGTAGGTTGAAGGCAAACAGGGAGGGAAGCAGGTAAAGAGGTACAACACGGGCACTTCCTGGTCTCAGAGTGGAGGTAGAGGGGAGTGAGGAGTGTGAGGGGTGTGAGGGGTAGGGTGGAGGCAGACAGGGAGGTAGGCAGGTAAAGAGGTACAACACGGGCACTTCCTGGTCTCTCGGAGTGGAGGTAGAGGGGAGTGAGGAGTGTGAGGGGTGTGAGGGGTAGGTTGAAGGCAAACAGGGAGGGAAGCAGGTAAAGAGGTACAACACGGGCACTTCCTGGTCTCTCGGAGTGGAGGTAGAGTGGAGGTAGAGGGGTGTGAGGGGTAGGGTGAAGGCAGACAGGGAGGGAAGCAGGTAAAGAGGTACAACACGGGCCCTTCCTGGTCTCTCGGAGGAGTCTGTCTTCACTGTCTGGTCTCAGCCCTCACCTGCTGCTCACAAACCCCGTGAGTTACAGGGAAGGCCAATTGTTCAGTTAGATCAGATCCTAGTCGGGGCTCAGACAAAGATAAGTTTACCAAGGGAGGGAGTATTGCAATGAATGCGTGGCAGGGTGGTGCAGGGCAGGGCGGGGCAGGGGGTGGCAGAGTGGGGCGGGGGGTGGCAGAGTGGGGCAGGGTGGGGCAGGGCAGGGCAGGGCGGGGTGGGGCAGGGCAGGTAGGGGTGGGGCAGGGGGTAGCAGGGCGGGGTGGGGCAGGGCAGGACGGGGTAGGGGGTGGCAGAGTGGGGCAGGGCAGGGGGTGGCAGAGTGGGGCAGGGCAGGGCGGGGCAGGGCAGGACGGGGCAGGGGGGCGTGTAGTTGTGTGGAGATTGCTGTTTAATGGTGAGTTTACTGCAGTACACTACTACTGGGCGGGGCGGGGCGGGGCGGGGCGTATAGTTGTGTGGAGATCCCTGTTTAATGGTGAATGTTGGTGCAGTACACTACTACTGGGCGGGGCGGGGCGGGGCGTGTAGTTGTGTGGGTATCCCTGTTTAATGGTGAGTGTTGGTGCCGTACACTACTACTGGGCGGGGCGGGGCGGGGCGGGGCGGGGCGTGTAGTTGTGTGGGTATCCCTGTTTAATGGTGAGTGTTGGTGCCGTACACTACTACTGGGCGGGGCGGGGCGTGTAGTTGTGTGGTTTCCCTGTTTAATGGTGAGTGTTGGTGCCGTACACTACTACAGGGCGGGGCGGGGCGTATACTTGTGTGGAGATCCCTGTTTAATGGTGAGTGTCGGTGCCATACACTACTACTGGGGGGGCGGGGCGTGTAGTTGTGTGGAGGTCCCTGTTTAATGGTGAGTGTGGGTGCCGTACACTACTCTTGGGCGGGGCGGGGCGGGGCGGGGCGTGTAGTTGTGTGGAGATCCCTGTTTAATGGTGAGTGTTGGTGCCGTACACTACTACTGTTTAATGGTGAGTTTACTGCAGTACACTACTACTGGGCGGGGCGGGGCGGGGCGGGGCGGGGCGTGTAGTTGTGTGGAGATCCCTGTTTAATGGTGAGTGTTGGTGCCGTACACTACTACTGTTTAATGGTGAGTTTACTGCAGTACACTACTACTGGGCGGGGCGGGGCGGGGCGGGTAGTTGTGTGGAGATCCCTGTTTAATGGTGAGTGTTGGTGCCGTGCACTACTACTGGGTGGGGCGGGGCGGGGCGTGTAGTTGTGTGGAGGTCCCTGTTTAATGGTGTCAGTGCCGTACACTACTACTGGGCGGGGCGGGGCGTGTAGTTGTGTGGAGATCCCTGTTTAATGTTGAGTGTGGGTGCCGTACACTACTACTGGGCGGGGCGGGGCGGGGCGTGTAGTTGTGTGGAGATCCCTGTTTAATGTTGAGTGTCGGTGCCGTACACTACTACTGTTTAATGGTGAGTTTACTGCAGTACACTACCACTGGGCGGGGCGGGGCGGGGCGTGTAGTTGTGTGGGTATCCCTGTTTAATGGTGAGTGTTGGTGCCGTGCACTACTACTGGGCGGGGCGGGGCGGGGCGGGGCGGGTAGTTGTGTGGAGGTCCCTGTTTAATGGTGGGTGTGGGTGCCGTACACTACTACAGGGCGGGGCGGGGCGTATAGTTGTGTGGAGGTCCCTGTTTAATGGTGAGTGTTGGTGCCGTGCACTACTACTGGGCGGGGCGGGGCGTGTAGTTGTGTGGTTTCCCTGTTTAATGGTGAGTGTTGGTGCCGTACACTACTACTGGGTGGGGCGGGGCGGGGCGTGTAGTTGTGTGGAGATCCCTGTTTAATGGTGAGTGTTGGTGCCGTACACTACTACTGGGCGGGGCGGGGCGGGGCGGGGCGTGTAGTTGTGTGGAGATCCCTGTTTAATGGTGAGTGTTGGTGCCGACACTACTACTGGGCGGGGCGGGGCGTGTAGTTGTGTGGTTTCTCTGTTTAATGTTGAGTGTTGGTGCCGTACACTACTACTGTTTAATGGTGGGTGTGGGTGCCGTACACTACTACTGGGCGGGGCGGGGCGGGGCGTGTAGTTGTGTGGAGGTCCCTGTTTAATGGTGTCAGTGCCGTACACTACTACTGTTTAATGGTGGGTGTGGGTGCCGTACACTACTACTGTTTAATGGTGAGTTTACTGCAGTAGACTACCACTGGGCGGGGCAGACTGGTTTATTTGTGTATATAACACAGAGGACCCCGCGCTCTCCTGTCTTCCCGCCCGCCTCTACACATTAGTCACTTTAATCTACGACTCCCGCGTCAGCGTTTTACTGACCTACTCACATCCATCACCAAGCACAGGCCTCGTCCTGCACACAGCACCCCTGTATGCACCGAATCTCTGCTAGGAGAGCGACCATCTCCAAGCAGATTCAATCTATACACCTGGACGTACGATATATCCGCTTGGAGAGCATCATGGTCCATCCAGGTATTGTTAGGTGTGCGCTCTCCAAGCAGCTACTCTCATTTCTACCGCACTGTGCTTTTACATAGATAACAACAAAAAGTGTGCTGGGAGTGTGAACCCAGTGCTGCTGTACCCGGCCTCCCTCTCCCAACACATCTCCTGTTACATACACACATAATACAGGTGGAGAACTCGGCTTGGAGACCGAGCTGCTCACCTGGCAGACGACGGGCGGTTAGTTCCGTCGGCCGCCGCCGGGGCGCGCTGACTGGACGCCACCTGGTGAGTCAGGCGTGAGTCAGGGACGCGGCACGCGCGTTCACCGCAAGGGGCGCTCATCTACGCCGCAGAATTAAAGATGGCCGACTTCTGGAGCTCCATACGTTCTCCTTACTGTCCTGTGTGTGGGTTTTCAGTGGAGAGGTGTGATTTGTGAGGGTTGTGTGACAGGTTGAGTGACAGCTGAGTGACAGTGGGCGGGGCTTGTTTAGACCACGCCCACACGGTGTTGACAGTTGACACCTGACACTTGACACCACTCAGACAGTGCTGAGTTGACAGCATAGAGTTACGGCTACATGCATGTACACATAACAACACAGACAGTAAATATTTGTGGACAGATGGCTTAAACCGCGAGAGATTGACGCTAACGCTCGTGTATTACGACGTCAACCTCGAGTAGTTTACAGAGCCGCCTGTCCACATAACCATCATTTGTTGCATTCATTATCCATCTTCTCGAAAATATTAAACCCAGTAATTGCCGTATTAAAAGGTAGGGACTATTACTTTGCTCTATACCATAAAGGGACTTTTTTTTACGTATACCATGGTTTTGAGGCCGTATACCACAGGTTTGAATCCGTATACCACAGTTATGGTATCTGACATGTTTTATGTAATGGGTCGTGGTTTACTGAGTCCCCATACATTCTCAATGGGTATTGTATACGATGGATAATAAATCACAGGGTTACTGGTACATTGATTTACATGTAGACATAACAACACAGGGAGGTACACAGGGAGGTGGGGTGTGTAGGTAAACTGTCTCCTCGGTCGTTGTTGTTGAGCAGCTCACTAAACTGACCAGACACTGAGTCTCTCAACAACTCTCTGTCAAGTGATACTGCAGTTAGAAAGAGGAGCTAGAGATCTACAGTGGTAGGGGGAAGAGGTAAAATAACAATACAAAAAACTGAAAAATTGGGGGGGTTCTTAACATTATCAGTAAAAACTGAAAAAATAATTTGAAAAAATAAAAGAAGAAGACAGAATTATGTGGAAAGCAGTAGGAGAGTTTTGATGATTCGAGGCGAAAGCTGAATACTTTTTTAAGAGAGGTATTAAAAACTGTGATTTAAACTGGAGAATAGCCTGCATGGCCATTCTGTGTTCTGGAACTGTGATTGGTAAAGGATACATCAGCATATACAAGAGTATCAGTATTTACATCTTGTAGAAGGGAAATTAGTGCTCATATTCAAAGACAAGAAATGTAGTGTGATTGAGATGGATCGATGATACTGTGTGACATTATAGAAGAAAAAAAAAGAAGGAAAAAAAAGGACATCATAGAAAAGAGGAAGGTACGAGAGATAGGAGTCCACTTGATTACCGGTCTATGCTTTGGAGCAATGCATAATAAAGATATTATATTGTAGCAGGCAGAATGAGACCTAAGAGAGGGAAAGAACAACTGTGGCAAATATCTGTACAGGGTCAAAAGAATCTGTATAATCAGCAGCGATGGAACACTGATGGCGGCTTTTCACTTTCCCAAGGAAATCCATTTTTTATTTTTATTTTATAAATTCCCTCTTCCTTGTATACATGAGGCAAAGATGATATAAATTTTGCCGGGTTCATGCCAATGAAATAGTGATTTGAACCTTCACATCCGCTGTGGCTGATATCGATGTGTTTTCCATGTTTTCTCAGTCTCTATCCCTGATGGAGAAACAGATCACAAAACAAATTAGCCCAAGCCTGGGAAGGAGAAATGAGAAGGAGACAGACATGAACAGAGGCCCGTTTTTAGACGAGATAATCGTTCATAGCGACCGTTTTAAGACTATAGTCTAATTATCATACCTTCATCGAACCCTTGGGACCAATGGTTGTTGAATTTATCTTGAAACCCGTCTTGAATGTTAGATAAGTCTAAAAAAGGTCCCAGGATTACATATATCTCTTTTTTATAAACGTGAAATTGTTGCTCATATTCGACACTGCAATAGAATTGGGATGGAGTGGCAATACTGGACTTGTAATTCCATGGTTGTCTAACTTTGTGGGTTTGAGTCCCACTGCAGCCAATTTTCTCTTTCATCCCCAGCAGTGGTAGATTTACTGCTATATCAAAGGCCAGTCCTTCTCATACCATGTCTGTGTGGTGTGGTGTACAGCCACCTTTCTCCTTCATCCCCAGCAGTGGTAGATTTACTGCTATATCAAAGACCAGTCCTTCTCATACCATGTCTATGTAGTGTGGTGTACAGCCACCTATTCCTTCACCCCCAGCAGTGGTAGACTTACTGCTATATCAAAGGCCAGTCCTTCTCATACCATATCTATGTGGTGTGATGTACAGCCATCTTTCTCCTACATCCCCAGCAGTGGTAGACTTAGTGCTATATCAAATGTCAATCCTTCTCATACCATGTCTGTGTAACAGTGAGATTTCTACCTACATTCATCTCATAGATTCGGTCAAATCAAAGGTTAGTCTAATTGAACAACTTGGACGTTAAACTGCCAAACCAAACCAAACCCTTGTGATGTAAAACCAGTGAGAAAGGCTATACTTTGAGAAGGTCTGCGAAAGATTTGGTCCAACCGAAAGTAAGTCTATTAGAACATATTGGCCGTTGAACTAAAACAAAACAAACACTACTGTAGACAGCAGAGAGTGTATAAGAACCCCGGCCGTTCTCCCGGGCTGTCTGTCTGTGGTGGCGGGGTGGTGGCGGGGCGGGGGGGGGGGAGGGGAATTCCCCCGGATCCTCCCGATCCCGGGCCTGGAGTCGCTCCTCCAGGGTGGACTCAACCACTCTCACCAAGAGGGGTGGAAGGCAGGTATCTACGGAGACTCCACAAAGAGACCATGCCCCACCCAAACAAGTGGAGAATTAGCCTCAGTTACCTGATAAAACGGCAGGAGCACCAAGGATAAAACAGTGATAATAGAGCAGTCTTCTCTTTAATAGTGGGTCATCAAAGGTAGCATGCTCGTTGTGGTGCCTATGGCGCATGTATTTCGTTCAATATATACATGATATACGTTTACCCTGAGCTCCCTAATATTGAGCTGTCATTGCTTCTCACTGTGCGATGTGTAAAGGTGTGTGGTCTCTACAGTCTCTTTCCTCGTTGAAGATGAACTCTTATGAGGTTTGCATCCTTTGTCCTTTAGCTACCCCTGATATTTTTTCTCCATTGGGAACTCGTTTCTTATGCCCATGAGATATTTAGGATTAATATCCAATGGGGGATTATGTCACAAATGTTAGCTCATTAGTCAATGTGAAGGGTGAGATAAATTCAGAAACCTATTCAAGTTTATGGTGAGAGCTCGATCCTATTTCATTTGAATCGCTACGTAATTCATGTGGCTTCGCCTTGTGTATAACTACGCATTCAAACTCGATGGGATACAAACTCTCACCACAAACCTCCCCTTGTGAATTACTACGTGATTCAAACTCGATTGGGATACAAACTCTGACCATAAACTTTCATAGGTTTCCTCTATACCCCCAGTTCACACCTCCTCCCTCCTCCCACCCCTCCCGTGAGAGTGGACCGGCCCGCCTGCCCTACACCCTCGGCCCGCCACCTCCACTCCGCAGAGCTAACACCAGCCTCATCACAAGCACACCGCTTGAAGGCCTTTTCGGCTTTTTCGGTCGTTTTCGACCCCCACCCTTTTTTTTTCGACTTTTCGCCCGACCGTGACAGGCGTGGCTGCGGTGCCCCAGGCTCGGACCAGGGAGAGGCGACAACTCGGACTCACTCCTGTGTGAATTAAGTAGATTTTAGTAAGTACCTGAAGTCCCTGAGGTGAAGATTCCCCGCCGACAAACATGCCGGCCGTGACGTTCTTCATCAACAAACTCAGACACGCTGTCACCAGGTAAGATGTGAGGAGAGAGGGGCTCGTCCGAACCCAAGTACCCATAGCTGTCAATATCCCCATACCGCATAGCTGTCAACATAACAGGACCCTGTAACCTCAACTGTTAACATAACAGTACCCCATACCCATAACTTTCAACGTAGCAGTACCCCATACCCACAACTGTCAACACCCTCACCGGCTTTGATGTTCTTCATCAACAAACTCAGACACGCTGTCACCAGGTAAGATGCGACCAGAGGGGCTCGTCCGAACCCGAGTACCCATAGCTGTCAATATTCCCATATCCCATAACTGTCAATATAGCAGTACCCCATACCCATAACTGTCAACATAACAGTACCCTATACCTCATAGCTGTCAACATAACAGTACCCCATACCCATAACTGTCAACACTCCCATGCCCATAGCTGTCAACATAGCAGTACCCCACACCCGTAAGTCTCAACGTAGCAGTACCCCATACCCAAAACTATCAACACCCTCCTACCCATAGCTGTCAATCTTGCTGCACCCCATACCCATAAGGATCTCAAACCCATAGCTGTCAATACCTGCATACCCATAGCTGTCATCATAGCAGTACCCCATACTCATAGCTGTCAACATAGCAGTACCCCATACCCATAACTGTCAACATAGCAGTACCCCATACCCATAACTGTCAACATAGCAGTACCCCATACCCATAGCTGTCGACATAACAGGTTCCCATACCCATAGCTGTCAACATCCTCATGCCCATAGCTCTCAATAACCCCACACCCATAACTGTCAACCTAACAGTAGCTCATTTCCAAAGCTGTAGACACTCTCATACCCATAGCTGTCAATACCCCATACCCATAGCTCTCAACATAACATTACCTCATACCCATAGCTGTCAATATAACAGGACCACATACTTATAGATGTCGACATGATATAACCTCATACCAATACATTTCCACATTGTAGAACCCTACCCTCCAAGCTGTTTATCAGACAGACCCACATGCCCACAGTTGTTTACTGAGACAATGTGCACCATATGTATATCAAATATCACCCACCAAGAGAAAAGGATGGGGCAAGAGGATCTTAATAATTCCTGACCCTATTCCTGATTCACAGGGAATTTAAGCAGATAGATATGAATAAATCCAATTGTATGTTGGTAATGACATCAAGTTCCCAACATGTTGCCTGGCCAGTAAGCCATTTGATGGTACGACTCTTTAAATGTCGAGAATTATCGTCGTTAAAACTAGACTTACCCTGCAGGGATCGTCTTTTCACAGAGCGGCTGAGACTGGCACATGGCCGGGGTGTGCGGATCGTCGAGGCCTCTCACTGATAACGTGACCCCGCGCTACACATAAACCTCCCTCTCAGGCCTCTCTGTAAGTGGAGCAGCTCATAGTGGGGAAAAAACCACAGAGCAGCTCACAGATAGGCTTATAGTACAGTTCTCAATCCAAAACTCAGAGGAGCTCACAGATAGGCTTATAGTACAGTTCTCAACCCAAAACTCACAGAGCAGCTCAGAGTAGGGAAAAAACCCACAGAGCAGCTCACAGATAGGCTTACAGTACAGTTCTCAACACAAAACTCACAGAGCAGCTCACAGATAGGCTTATAGTACAGTTCTCAACCAAAAACCCACAGAGCAGCTCACAGATAGGCTTATAGTACAGTTCTCAACACAAAACCCACAGAGCAGCTCACAGATAGGCTTACAGTACAGTTCTCAACACAAAACTCACAGAGCAGCTCACAGAGCAGCTCACAGAGCATCTTACAATACAGCTTATAGTACAGCCCTCAACCCAAAACCTACAGAGCAGCTCACAGAGCATCTTACAATACAGCTTATAGTACAGCCCTCAACCCAAAACTCACAGCACAGCTCACAGAGCAGCTCACAGAGCATCTTACAATACAGCTTATAGTACAGCCCTCAACCCAAAACCTACAGAGCAGCTCACAGAGCATCTTACAATACAGCTTATAGTACAGTTCTCAACCCAAAACTCACAGCACAGCTCACAGAGCAGCTCACAGAGCATCTTACAATACAGCTTATAGTACAGCCCTCAACCCAAAACTCACAGAGCAGCTCACAGTGGGGAAAAAACTCACAGAGCAGCTCACAGATAGGCTTATAGTACAGTTCTCAACCCAAAACTCACAGAGCAGCTCACAGTGGGGAAAAACTCACAGAGCAGCTCACAGATAGGCTTATAGTACAGTTCTCAACCCAAGACTCACAAGAGCAGCTCAGAGTGGGGGAAAACTCACAGAGCAGCTCACAGATAGGCTTACAGTACAGTTCTCAACACAAAACTCACAGAGCAGCTCACAGTGGGGAAAAACTCACAGAACAGCTCACAGAACAGCTCACAGAGCAGTTCACAGTATACCTCACAGTGCAGCTCACAGTACACCTCACAACTCTAGGCTAGCAGCTTACAGTACATATTACAGAGTTTACAGTACACCTTACAGAGCAGCTCACAGTACAGCTCACAACTCACAATACACTTCACAATACAGCTCACAGTACAGCTCACAGAGTAGCTCAGAGAGAAGTTCTCTTCTGGGCGGCAGTTTGGAGCCACCGTTTGGCGGTGAGAAGTCACCTGGCTGGCTGCTGCCCCGTGTAGCCCCGTGCGGGCGGGCGGGCGGGCGGGCGGGCGGGCGGGCGGGCGGGCGGGCAGAGAGAGAGAGTAGGTCAGGCGCACGGCTTCCGAGAAGAGGCCCGGCTTCTAGGAAGTGCTGCTGTGCTGGTGATGGTGGTGTTGTGGTGGTGATGGTGGTGGTGTTGTGGTGGTGCGGTTCTAGAGGAGGGCGCTCACCGCAGCATCGACAAAGCCTGCCAGATGGAAGTGTGCAGCTAAGTCAATAGTGGAGGTGTACCTGTGTACAATACACCACCCAGACAGCTCCTACCACCCCCTACCCCCACCACCACCACCCCTCACCACACACCACACACCACACCTTCATAACACAGAAGGTGTTTCCCCCTTAATACTGCCTTGCCATGGCTTTCATACCGATGGCTTACCAAGTCCTCGTCGGAAACATATGGGGCTACTGCAAATCATTGTTTATTGGTGGTTGTAAATGACACCCATGGTTTACGGCCTTTCCAATCCAATGGTTATTAATGACCATGGGTAAGAAATATGACAAATAGATTGACGACACTATACACTCGCTATCACTCATGTATTACTACACGTCAGCCACTTGTGGTTTACGGTTGCCTGTCCATAAAACTTCATAGATTATTGTCTATGTATCTGGGGGTACAGATTATCGTTAAACCAGTCAGAGATATCTAATTCAAAGAAGGACGGTCCGACATAAAAGGTATTTACCAACAGATATCATTCAAAATGTCACATTCATGTGTCTCCAGATCTTGCTCAGTGCGAGTCACACCCAATACGAGGCCGTCATGGGGTATCAACCGTCATGTGTCACTTTGTGGTGTCTAAGTCAAAACAAGAGTAAACCCCACCCTTACCCCCCCAAGAAAAACGGAAAAGAAAAAAATATACACCTGAGAAGATTGAATGTAAAGATGTGGGGGCACTGTCGAAACCGCAGTGTTTAGAGCTGTCGGAGGCAGTTTTAGGAGGAGCGTGTATCGTTCACCGATGAGCTCAGTCGAGACGGAGGACTCGGTGGACTGGACCTCCGGTCTCCTGACTCAATCACAGCGTACACATTATTAACGAAGAAACCAACAAGTTTTGGTCAAAGTTTTCGTTTTCCACAAGTTTCATGCTGAATGATATGAATCAGGCACAACCGAGTGAATATTACATAGCATTCAAACGAGTAGGAGAACAATGACATTGACCAAAACGAGTTGCTTTCTGTATTTTTCTCACCCCTGTACACATTAAAAGAATGGTCAACACACAGAATATAGACCATGGAGAATGGACTGCAATACTCGTAGGAGCATGGAGAACGAGTTCCCGGGGGTGGGGAGTTAGCGCACCGGAATTGTAACCCCAAGGTTGTACGACTACCCCCAGCAGTTGTAGATTTACTGCTATACCAAAGGCCAATCTTTCCCTAGTGGTGTAAAAGAACCCTGAGAAAGTCTGGAAAGGACCAATAATGGCCACGTCCATAGCATAATGGCTATGTTCCCTATATGAGTATATATACAGGGTGTCATTATTTCCGGTCAACGAGTTACTTATCATAAACCACTCGAGGTTGACGTTGTAGTACACTCGCTATCGCTTGTGTATTACTACGCGTCAACCTATCGTGGTTTACGGCCGCCTGTCCACATAACCATCGATTATTGTCTATATACACAGGGAATTGGTTGTTTCCGGTCTATGAGTTACTTGTCGTAACCTCATGCCGGTTTGTGGTAAATAACGACATTGAACCAAAACAACTCAGACAACTCTACTCTGTAAGAACCCGAGTAAATGAACAAGTGTGTCCTGACAGTTTAATTAGAAAACCAATCGTGTGTCACATAGTTTTGCCTATATATATATATTTATTATCCACCTGATACAAAGTGTCCATAGAAAACACATAGGGAGTTTGTATGAACATATCCGGCGCATACGGATATGTTGTATGCTCCGGGTGGCGCATACGGAAAAGTAGTGTGTACGGAAAAATAGTGCATAACTAATATGAACTGATATCGACATGCCACTTGCCCAGAAAAGGTGGATGATAAATACAATATAGACTTGTTTCAGATAAAAGCGGTTGTATGCTCCTCGGAGTTGACTCCGCGCAATATCCTCGCATACGCTCAGATATTACTACTCGGAGCACACTGCCGCTTGTATCTGATACCAGTCAATATTGTGTGTATATATATATTTATCCTACCCCTCATATAAATCTCCATAGACTTAACATGGTGTAACTGTATGCCACGGTTATGGCATAAAATATTTATATGCCACTGGTGACATATGAGGTTAAAAACATCTGACAGAGTAGGATAAAATCTAAACCTCACTCAATTTCATATAATTGTTTATATGCCATTCATTGTCTTCTGCTACAGATACCACTCATACGTGATACGTGATATCATGCCGCGAAGACAACTCATGCCATATGAACAATCATATGAAATTTCGTGATGTTTCATGATAATATACATATTAGAAAACCAATTGTGTGTCACATATATGTGCCTATATCGTATATGTTTCTGTATACATATCTATATATCATATATATTCATATATCTGTGGACATACTTTGTAGACATATCCGTTCTATGAATAGTCGCCTGAAATGAGCACAAACAAGAGACAGGTGTGATTTACCTCCCAGCACGTTGCTTTAATTATGTTTCTTCCAAGAAACTGAGAGCGCTCAAAAAAGCCCACCTCCATTTCATCGAGAGAATAACATCATTTTGCCGAGATGCCGAGCGCTGTGACAAGTTCCAACACCTCTGTCCTTCCCTCATCTCAGCAGCGGTGGTATTTTATAGACATTCACTCACAGGTATACATACACAATATTGACTGGTTTCAGATACAAGCGGCCGTATGCTCCGAGGAGTTGACGCCTAGTAATATCCGAGCGTTTTGCGCAGAGACAACTCCGAGGAGCATACAACCGCTTTTATCTGAAACCAGTCTATCCTGTATTTATTATCAACCTTTTTCCTGACAAGTGAGATCCCCATATTTGTTCATTTTAGGTACTCACTATTTTTTCATACGCACTATTTTTCCGTATGCGCCGGGTTTTGCAGCCCGGATTCGTTTTAATCGTGGCCACTGGATTCCACTCTTGTAGTTTTGGCTCCGGACTTCACTCAGCTTCGCCTCATGAAGTCACTTTGTCAAACTCCAGTCGTGGAATACGGTGGCCAAGATTAAAACTCATCTAGTTTTACGATAGTATGTGTTTTCTATAGACACTTCGTATTAGGTGGATATATCTGAATGCTCCGGGTATGGTGATACACACTCCCTATGTGTTTTCTATGGACACTTTGTATTAGGTGGATATATCTGTATGCTCCGGGTATGGTGATACACACTCCCTATGTGTTTTCTATGGACACTTTGTATTAGGTGGCTATATCTGTATGCTCTGGGTATGGTGATACACACTCCCTATGTGTTTTCTATGGACACTTTGTATTAGGTGGCTATATCTGTATGCTCCGGGTATGTCCATACACACTCCCTGTGTTTTCTATGGACACTTGTATTAGGTGGATATATCTGCATGCTCCGGGTATGGTGATGCACACTCCCTATGTGTTTTCTACGGACACTTTGCATTAGGTGGATATATCTGTATGCTCTAGGTATGTCCATACACACTCCCTATGTGTTTTCTATGGACACTTTATATTAGGTGGATATATCTGTATGCTCTGGGTATGGTGATACACACTCGCTATGTGTTTTCTATGGTCACTTTGTATTAGGTGGATATATCTGTATGCTCTGGGTATGGTGATACACACTCCCTATGTGTTTTCTTTGGACACTTTGCGTTAGGTGGATATATCTGTATGCTCCGGGTATGGTGATACACACTCCCTATGTGTTTTCTACGGACACTTTGTATTAGGTGGATATATCTGTATGCTCTGGGTATGGTGATACACACTCCCTATGTGTTTTCTATCGACACTTTGTATTAGGTGGATATATCTGTATGCTCTGGGTATGGTGATACACACTCCCTATGTGTTTTCTTTGGACACTTTGCGTTAGGTGGATATATCTGTATGCTCCGGGTATGGTGATACACACTCCCTATGTGTTTTCTACGGACACTTTGTATTAGGTGGATATATCTGTATGCTCTGGGTATGGTGATACACACTCCCTATGTGTTTTCTATGGACACTTTGTATTAGGTGGATATATCTGTATGCTCTGGGTATGGTGATACACACTCCCTATGTGTTTTCTACAGACACTTTGTATTAGGTGGATGATAAATATCTATATGCTCTTGGTATGTAGATACATGTTCTGTATGTGTTTTCTACAGACACTTTGTATCAGGTGGATAATAAGGTGGTACATGTTCTGTATATGTTTTCTACGGACACTTCTATGGTGGATATATCTGTATGCTCCGGGTATGTCCATACATACTCTCTATGTGTTTTCTACGGACACTTTGTATTAGGTGGATATATCCGTATTCTCCGGGTATGGTGATACATGTTCTGTATGTGTTTTTTACGGACACTTTGTATGAGGTGGATATATCCGTATTCTCTTGGTATGTACATACATGCTCTGTATGTGTTTTCTACGGACACTTTGTATGAGGTGGATATATCCGTATTCTCTTGGTATGTACATACATGCTCTGTATGTGTTTTCTACGGACACTTTGTATTAGGTGGTTAACAACAAAAACTAACCCCTCCGTCCTCGTCTCGTTTCAGCATGCTATGTCTGGAGCAGGAGATAGAGCGTGTCCAGTTGTCGCCGACCCGGTCCCCGGGGACGGCCCGCCCGCCGCCCGCCCCGGTGCCGCCCGCCGTGCCCACCTCCACCAAGTCGGCGCCCGCCTCGCCCGCCCGCCAGCTGCACGACAGCGCCGTCACCGCCAGCGTCGACGTCAGTTACCGCGACGGCACCGGCCAGCAGCGCGGCTTCTTCGAGGGCCTGCTGGGCTGTCTGCGGCCCGTGTGGACCATCATCGGCAAGGCCACTACTGCTGAGCTCAAACAGCAAGGTATACGTAAGCACCGACCTATGTTCCTACTTACTGAGGTATACGTAAGCACTGACCTATGTTCCTACTTACTGAGGTGTCGTAAGCATCGTCCTATGTTCCTACTTACTGAGGTATACGTAAGCATCGACCTATGTCCCTACTTACTGAGGTATACGTAAGCATTGATCTAATGTTCCTACTTACTGAGGTATACGTAAGCACCGACCTATGTTCCTACTTACTGAGGTATACGTAAGCATTGATCTAATGTTCCTACTTACTGAGGTATACGTAAGCACCGACCTATGTTCCTACTTACTGAGGTGTACGTAAGCATCGTCCTATGTCCCTACTTACTGAGGTATACGTAAGCACCGACCTATGTTCCTACTTACTGAGGTATACGTAAGCATCGTCCTATGTCCCTACTTACTGAGGTATACGTAAGCATTGATCTAATGTTCCTACTTACTGAGGTATACGTAAGCACCGACCTATGTTCCTACTTACTGAGGTATACGTAAGCATCGTCCTATGTCCCTACTTACTGAGGTATACGTAAGCACCGACCTATGTTCCTACTTACTGAGGTATACGTAAGCATCGTCCTATGTCCCTACTTACTGAGGTATACGTAAGCATTGATCTAATGTTCCTACTTACTGAGGTATACGTAAGCACCGACCTATGTTCCTACTTACTGAGGTATACGTAAGCATCGTCCTATGTCCCTACTTACTGAGGTATACGTAAGCATCGCCTAATGTTCCTACTTACTGAGGTGTACGTAAGCACCAATCTATGTTCCTACTTACTGAGGTGTACGTAAGCACTGATCTATGTTCCTACTTACTGAGGTATACGTAAGCATCGCCTAATGTTCCTACTTACTGAGGTATACGTAAGCACCGACCTATGTTCCTACTTAATAAGGTATACGTAAGCATCGCCTAATGTTCCTACTTACTGAGGTATACGTAAGCACCGATCTATGTTCCTACTTAATAAGGTATACGTAAGCATCGCCTAATGTTCCTACTTACTGAGGTGTACGTAAGCACCGATCTATGTTCCTACTTACTGAGGTATACGTGAGCACCGATCTATGTTCCTACTTACTGAGGTATACGTAAGCATCGTCTAATGTTCCTACTTACTGAGGTATATGTAAGCACCAATCTATGTTCCTACTTACTGAGGTATACGTAAGCATCGCCTAATGTTCCTACTTACTGAGGTATACGTAAGCATCGTCTAATGTTCCTACTTACTGAGGTATATGTAAGCACCAATCTATGTTCCTACTTACTGAGGTATACGTAAGCACCGATCTATGTTCCTACTTACTGAGGTATATGTAAGCACCGACCTATGTTCCTACTTAATAAGGTATACGTAAGGATCGTCCTATGTCCCTACTTACTGAGGTATACGTAAGCACCGACCTATGTTCCTACTTAATAAGGTATACGTGAGCATTGATCTAATGTTCCTACTTACTGAGGTGTATGTAAGCACCGACCTATGTTCCTACTTACTGAGGTATACGTGAGCACCGACCTATGTTCCTACTTACTGAGGTATACGTAAGCATCGTCCTATGTCCCTACTTACTGAGGTATACGTAAGCATTGATCTAATGTTCCTACTTACTGAGGTGTATGTAAGCACCGATCTATGTTCCTACTTACTGAGGTGTACGTAAGCACCGACCTATGTTCCTACTTACTGAGGTATACGTGAGCACCGACCTATGTTCCTACTTACTGAGGTATACGTGAGCACCGATCTAATGTTCCTACATTAGAAGATTCACCGAGCAAAACCCACCCCCTCCGCCATAAATAATGAACACTCCCTATTACCTCGAGTACTAGCTCCCAACAAACTGTTCTCTATGTATCTGCTGTGAGGTTCATTTAATTGGACCCAGCAGAAAGTCACCACTAGCCCTGACAGGTTTAATGAACCCCATTCCCTGATGATGATGGTTTTCTCAATCACATATCGAAGCACTGGTTCTCACTCTCAGTGGATATTATTGGTGGTCGTGTTGTTTCCATGGCAACTTGCCCCACACTGATGCGGGTCTGGTCTGGAGGTGACAGTCAGAGGCCATGCACACCTCCGATAATTAAAACCTCACCTGTGGAGAAATTCACAGCTGGTTGAGGAGTCAGTCGAGCAGACACTTCAGAACATTCCGGGGAGAACTGTCACAGGGAAAGAGAGGATGTTCTGTTACCTTCATGTGGAACTAACTGTTGATAGAGGCCGGCTGTGTTGAGACGCTGTGGTCCCACATTCACACACGGGGATAGAAGCCGGCAGTGTTGAGACGCTGTGGTCCCACATTGACACACAGGGATAGAAGCCGGCAGTGTTGAGACGCTGTGGTCCCACATTCACACACGGGGATAGAAGCCAGCTGTGTTGAGACGCTGTGGTCCCACATTCACACACGGGGATAGACTCCGGCTGTGTTGAGACGCTGTGGTCCCACATTCACAGACGGGGATAGAAGCCGGCAGTGTTGAGACGCTGTGGTCCCACATTCACACACGGGGATAGACTCCGGCTGTGTTGAGACGCTGTGGTCCCACATTCACACACAGGGATAGAAGCCGGCAGTGTTGAGACGCTGTGGTCCCACATTGAAACACAGGGATAGAAGCCGGCTGTGTTGAGACGCTGTGTTTACTTCACCCAATCACACACTGGGATTAGAGAAGAAACCAACAAGTTTTGGTCAAAGTCTTCGTTCTCTACGAGTTTGATGCGGAGTGATATGAACAAGGCGACAGCCGAGTAAATATCAGGTAGCATTTAAACGAGTTGGAGAACGGCTTCTTTAACCAAAACGAGTTGCTTTCTGTATTTATCTCACCCCTGTTCACACTAAAAGAATGGACGACACACAGAATATAGACCATGGAGAACAGACTGTAATACTCGTAGGGGCATGGAGAATGAGTTCCCAATGTTAAGCCTATGGGACAAAGATACCAGGGCTGAGATAAAGAGGGACACAGACTGACTGTCCTGACGTCAGAGCCGGGTTTTGTCCTGTAGTCAAGGTCAAGGTCAGAAGTCACGTGGGTATCCTTACACGTGTGCTGGTTACCAGCGATCCGGTGAGCTACTCGTGTGTTGAGGAGGTAACCAGCGCGTGATGGGAGCTGCTCTGTCAGACTCAGCGTCTCTATGTCACAAGAAGGAGAGGTCGCGCCTCGCTTTGAGTTTCGATGAAGGTCACTGTGGAGGTAAAGGCCATGAGGGCGTAATGTTAAATATGTATTATTATATACCTACCTGGCACTACCTACCATGGTGTAGTATGATCACTTTACGGTTAATGTTATTCCTATGGCTAACCTTGTACCAGGGGTGAGATAATTACATGGGGGTGGGGAGTTAGTTAGGGCACCAGACTTGTAACCCCAAGGTTGTAGGACTTTATGGGTTTGAGTCCCACCTCCAGCAGTGGTGGATTTAGTCCTTCTCATACCATGTCTATGTGGTCTGGTGTACATCCACCTTTCTCCTTCACCCCTGGCAATGGTAGATCTACTGCTATATCAAAGGCCAGTCCTTCTCATACCATGTCTATGTGGTGTGGGAAGTAAAAGAACTCTCACCTCGGTAAATGTGTAGGGGTGAGATTTCTACCTGAATTCATCACATAGATTCGATCAACACCCTTGTGGTTTAAAAGAACCTCGAGAAAGTCTGGTGAGAACCTGTAATGGTTGAGATAGTTACATCTTTAATTGCTGGTTTACAGATGACTGGGAGATTCCCTTTGAGAACATGTCGGACCTGCAGTAGTATTGTCACTTTACGGGGGTGATCGTGGAGTAAAGTTCTTAACGTTGAGATAGTTACATGTTTAATTGCTGGTTACAGATGACTGGGAGATTCCCTTTGAGAACATCTCGGACCTGCAGTAGTATAGTCACTTTACGGGGGTGATCGTGGAGTATAGTTCTTAACGTTGAGATAGTTACATCTTTAATTGCTGGTTTACAGATGACTGGGAGATTCCCTTTGAGAACATCTCGGACCTGCAGTAGTATAGTCACTTTACGGGGGTGATCGTGGAGTATAGTTCTTAACGTTGAGATAATTACATTTTTAGTTGCTGGTTTACAGATGACTGGGAGATTCCCTTTGAGAACATCTCGGACCTGCAGTAGTATTGTCACTTTACGGGGGTGATCGTGGAGTATAGTTCTTAACGTTGAGATAGTTACATGTTTAATTGCTGGTTTACAGATGACTGGGAGATTCCCTTCGAGAACATCTCGGACCTGCAGTAGTATTGTCACTTTACGGGGTGATCGTGGAGTATAGTTCTTAACGTTGAGATAGTTACATGTTTAATTGCTGGTTACAGATGACTGGGAGATTCCCTTTGAGAACATCTCGGACCTGCAGTGGCTGGGCTCGGGTGCGCAGGGCGCAGTGTTCCTCGGTCGTCTCACTGCTGAGCAGGTGGCCGTCAAGAAAGTACGCGACGTCAAGGAGACCGACATACGACACCTGCGGAAACTCAACCACCCCAACATTATCACCTTCAAGTGAGTCTTTTACCCGTCAGCAAAACTAACCAGATTTACTCAATATAATGCACAAGTTTCACTTGAAACATCTGTACAATTGTAGCATTGAAATCAGACTTAAATACTGAAACATCTATTTTCGCATAGAAAAGTGACTTGAATACCTCTGCTTGGGTGAAGTATACCATCCATATTGCTTTTTGTTATAAATTTGTGGCATGTTTGTAAAGAGAGAAAGGTACCCATTTATAACAGGACGCAAGTATTTCTTTTGTGTTTAATAAGGAGCTAGGGATAAGTTTACATCACAGCACTGACTACATGACCATTATTTTTATTTTTTATGTGTGTATGGGGGGCATGTGACTGAATTATCATTATTTTCTCTTGTGTCATAAAGTGTGATACTAGATTATCGTTATTTTTCTCCATATATAGGCCTTACTGACTCGTTATTTCTCTCTGTATATAGGCTGTCTGACTGATTTACCATTATTTCTCTCTGTATATAGGCTGTCTGACTAGATTATCGTTATTTCTCTCTGTATATAGGCTGTCTGACTGATTTACCGTTATTTCTCTCTGTATATAGGCTGTCTGACTAGATTATCGTTATTTCTCTCTGTATATAGGCTGTCTGACTAGATTATCGTTATTTCTCTCTGTATATAGGCTGTCTGACTAGATTATCGTTATTTCTCTCTGTATATAGGCTGTCTGACTGATTTATCGTTATTTCTCTCTGTATATAGGCTGTCTGTCTGATTTATCGTTATTTCTCTCTGTACAGCCTGTCTGACTGATTTATCGTTATTTCTCTCTGTATATAGGCTGTCTGACTAGATTATCGTTATTTCTCTCTGTATAGGCTGTCTGACTGATTTATCGTTATTTCTCTCTGTATATAGGCTGTGACTGAGTTATCGTTATTTCTCTCTGTATATAGGGCTGTCTTACTGATTTATCGTTATTTCTCTCTGTATATAGGCTGTCTGACTGATTTACCGTTATTTCTCTCTGTATATAGGGCTGTCTGACTGATTTATCGTTATTTCTCTCTGTATATAGGCTGTCTGACTGAGTTATCGTTATTCATCTCTGTATATAGGCTGTCTGACTAAATTATCGTTATTTCTCTCTGTATATAGGGCTGTCTGACTGAGTTATCGTTATTTCTCTCTGTATATAGGCTGTCTGTCTGAGTTATCGTTATTTCTCTCTGTATATAGGCTGTGACTGATTTATCGTTATTTCTCTCTGTATATAGGCTGTCTGACTGAGTTATCGTTATTTATCTCTGTATATAGGCTGTCTGACTGATTTACCGTTATTTCTCTCTGTATATAGGGCTGTCTGACTGATTTATCGTTATTTCTCTCTGTATATAGGCTGTCTGACTGATTTATCGTTATTTCTCTCTGTATATAGGCTGTTTGACTGATTTACCGTTATTTCTCTCTGTATATAGGCTGTCTGACTGATTTACCGTTATTTCTCTCTGTATATAGGCTGTCTGACTGAGTTATCGTTATTTCTCTCTGTATATAGGCTGTCTGACTGATTTATCGTTATTTCTCTCTGTATATAGGCTGTGACTGATTTATCGTTATTTCTCTCTGTATATAGGCTGTCTGACTGATTTATCGTTATTTCTCTCTGTATATAGGCTGTGACTGATTTATCGTTATTTCTCTCTGTATATAGGCTGTCTGACTGATTTATTGTTATTTCTCTCTGTATATAGGCTATCTGACTAGATTATCGTTATTTCTCTCTGTATATAGGCTGTCTGACTGAGTTATCGTTATTTATCTCTGTATATAGGCTGTGACTGATTTATCGTTATTTTCTCTCTCGCTATAGGGGTGTGTGCACGCAGGCGCCATGTTACTGCATCATCATGGAGTACTGCCCATACGGACAGCTCTACGAGGTACTGCGGGACGGGAAGGAGATCCCGCCCTCGCTGCTGCTCGACTGGGCCAAACAGATCACCTCCGGCATGAACTACCTGCACTCCCACAAGATCATCCACCGCGACCTCAAGTCACCCAAGTACGTATTTACCTCAAAAATCACTTCTTTTGTCTGAAAAAAGATCACTTAAAGGCATATATTGAATAATATTTTTAATTTTTCTTTGCATCGGCTTGCCATAGAGGTGTTATTTCCATGTTCTGTTAATTTAAAGGCATATTGGACAGTTTGCCTCGATGATAGAAAACCCATGACAATTTCTCCTGGGAATTGCGTATAATGAACTTCAAGTGTTATAGAACCCATGGCTAGTTTTAAAAACGGGGGTCTCCATGTTAGTTTTTTTATTTAGAGATGAAAATGGTGACAATAGTATGATAGAATATATATAGAAATTTTTAAAAGTTATTTTTCAGATAGGAAAACCCATGTCATTCTCTTCCAAACTTTCACGGATCATAGCAAATCTATAGTTCTTATCATTTAATTTTTGAAATATCATAGGTTACTGTCCTTAGCTAAAATTTCTCCATTTTTGGTATATGATAATACGAAAACGGGCTGACTGTCTTAGTACGTCAAAATACTTGGTAAAAGTATTAATCATGTATCTGATCAACAATTTTGCCAGATATATATATATATTATGTACAAAGATAGTAAGCCAGTTTCCGTATAATATCGGAGTTCTATCAAACAAGGGTTTTATTTTTAAATGATCCGTTTTTCTTCTTTCAGTGTGCTGATCGCAAAAAGTGACGTGATCAAGATTTCTGACTTCGGCACGAGTCGCGAGATGAACGAGAAGAGCACTAAGATGTCGTTCGCGGGCACTGTGGCCTGGATGGCTCCTGAGGTCATCCGCAACGAGCCCTGCTCCGAAAAAGTCGACATCTGGTGAGTCGGTCGTCTGCCAGCACCTGTAAAGCCTATAAGACACCAAAATTTGTTCCCGATCCATCCCGACCATCGGCTCGGTGAGAGTCGGGAATAAAATTTCGGTGTCTTATACCTATAAGACACCGATATGTAGACTCTTCCCGACGACACCTCCTCCTTTTATAACCTCGTAAATTACCCGGGTTAAGACCAAAGAGAGCCGTCGGGAGCCGAGCCGTGGTGAGCCACGGGTGGCTGGTGTGGAATCATAGAAATTGATTCAAAGTTTAATAACTTCGGATCCAATTAAGATATCGGGAAACGGTTTCAGGTTTATAATCGCCTCTGTCACCCCTACAAATCGGTATAAGGAACTTTTAAATCAGACTAGGGGATAGGTAGCATCGCCATTCAAATGGCCCACTCAGAATCGGTAACAATCGGTGAAAGTGCGTACATCGAAATCTTAAGGTCGGGGACAGTCGGTCATATCTGACATGGTAGTAATGCCCGACGCGTCGGGGAAAGCAATAAAATCGGGTCGGTGAAGTGCATACACAGACCCGATTGATGCAGATTGTCACAGACCCGACGGATCCGTCGGGGAAAGGTAGAATCGGGCACAGGCGTCGGGTCAGTGTCTTATTGGCTTAACAATCTGCCTCTCCCGCAGCCATGTATTTGTTATATCCACCTTAGATAACCAAGCTCGGTCGCTAAGTGGTAGGGGTGTTCGCCACGAGCATGGGAGGTCGTGGGTTCAAACCCCGGTCGGGTCATACCAAAGACTTACACAAAAATGGTACCCACTGCCCATTTAGCTGAACACCCGCCATTAGAATGAGGAGTAGGGGGCTAGGGCCAAGGTGGAAGAACGGCTGTATCTGACAGTTTGATTACAATGGGTAGTGGTTTAACCATCCTCATACATTCTCAATGAGTGCTTTATATACCATGGATAATATAATAGTGTACGGCCTAGGGTGCCTTATATGATATTTACGCTATATGATGACTGTTTATTATCTGTGGCAGGTCACAGTATTAATTATATGATATTTATGCTATATGTTAACTGTTTATTATCTGTGGCAGGTCACAGTATTATTTATATGATATTTACGCTATATGTTGACTGTTTATTATCTGTGGCAGGTCACAGTATTAATTATATGATATTTACACGTTACATTGACTGTGTGTACATTATCTGCGGCAGCTCACAGTATTAATTATATGATATTTACACGTTATGTCGACTATGCGTACATTATCTGTGGCAGCTCACAGTATTAATTATATGATATTCACACGTTATGTCGACTATGCGTACATTATCTGTGGCAGGTCACAGTATTAATTATATGATATTCACACGTTATGTCGACTATGCGTACATTATCTGTGGCAGCTCACAGTATTAATTATATGATATTTACACGTCGTTGACTGTTAATTATCTGTGGCAGCTCACAGTATTAATTATATGATATTTACACGTTACATTGACTGTGTGTACATTATCTGTGGCAGGTCACTGTATTAATTATTTGATATTTACACATTATGTTGACTGTTAATTATCTGTGGCAGGTCACAGTATTAATTATATGATTTTTACACGTTATGTTGACTTTATGTGCATTATCTGTGGCAGGTCACAGTATTAATTATATGATATTTACACGTTGTCGACTGTTAATTATCTGTGGCAGCTCACAGTATTAATTATATGATATTTACACGTTATGTCGACTTTATGTGCATTATCTGTGGCAGGTCACAGTATTAATTATATGATATTTACGCTATATGTTAACTGTTTATTATCTGTGGCAGCTCACAGTATTAATTATATGATATTTACACGTTGTTGACTGTTAATTATCTGTGGCAGGTCACAGTATTAATTATATGATATTTACACGTTGTTAACTGTTTATTATCTGTGGCAGCTCACAGTATTAATTATATGATATTTACACGTTGTTGACTGTTAATTATCTGCGGCAGGTCGTTCGGCGTGGTGCTGTGGGAGCTGCTCACGGGAGAGATCCCTTACAAGGACGTGGACTCGTCGGCCATCATCTGGGGAGTGGGCAGTAACAGTCTGCACCTGCCCGTCCCCTCCACCTGCCCCGATGGCTTCAAACTCCTCATGAGACAGTGCTGGTACGTACAAGTTTCCACAGATCACCTAAGGGGCTGGTTCCACCAACAATGGACTTGCCGTGTTATATCTTGTTATATCTTACAGTATCGCTATATGTCTTACCTCCTTTGTCACCACATGTCGTGTACAATGGTTTGTGTATTTTTACGCTATGATGTATGTCTATTTTGGTGCTCCACCACTGTAACACCTCACAATCACAATCAACATATCATGGCATATCGCGATCTATCGCAGCAAGAGCATGGCAAAGGTGCTTAACCAAACCAGCCCAGCTCATTTTTTAAGATTGAACTTCCCTAATAGAGACCAGGGACCTGTTTTTTAGACGTGATAATCGTTAATAGCGACAGTTTTGTAAATATCATACATTTGGCGATAATTGAATCATTGGGGCCAATGGTCGTTGTATTTATCTTGAAAACTCATCGCGTCTAAAAATCAGGTATTTATCTTGAAAACTCAAGATATCTTTAATAATCGCTAATAACGATCATCATCTCTAAAAATCAGGTATTTATCCTGAAAACTCAAGATATCTTTAATAATCGCTAATAATGATCATCGTGTCTAAAAATCAGGTATTTATCCTGAAAACTAAAGATATCTTTATTAATCGCTAATATCGATCATCGCGTCTAAAAATCAGGTATTTATCTTGAAAACTCAAGATATCTTTAATAATCGCTAATAACGATCATCGTCTCTAAAAATCAGGTATTTATCCTGAAAACTCAAGATATCTTTAATAATCGCTAATAATGATCATCGTGTCTAAAAATCAGGTATTTATCCTGAAAACTAAAGATATCTTTATTAATCGCTAATATCGATCATCGCATCTAAAAATCAGGTATTTATCTTGAAAACTCAAGATATCTTTACTCATCGCTAATAACGATCATCGCGTCTAAAAATCAGGTATTTATCTTGAAAACTCAAGATATCTTTACTAATCGCTAATAACGATCATCGCGTCTAAAAATCAGGTATTTATCTTGAAAACTCAAGATATCTTTAATAATCGCTAATAACGATCATCATGTCTAAAAATCAGGTATTTATCTTGAAAACTCAAGATATCTTTACTAATCGCTAATAACGATCATCGCGTCTATAAATCAGGTATTTATCTTGAAAACTCAAGATATCTTTAAAAATCGCTAATAACGATCATCGCGTCTAAAAATCGGGTATTTATCTTAAAAACTCAAGATATCTTTACTCATCGCTAATAACGATCATCGTGTCTAAGTAACGGGTCTCTGTTCCCCCTGTCGTGGCTGAGCCTGCCCTCGTGTTGTTCCTCATGTTCCACCTCGTGTTCCCACAGGGCGGCCAAACCGCGGAACCGGCCGACGTTCAGACAGATCCTGATGCACCTGGAGATCGCCAGCCCCGACCTGCTCAACATCCCCAAGGAGGAGTACTTCCAGTACCAGGTGAGCACCTCTATAGGGGACAGAGCCATTGTTAGTTCATGAAACAGTCACTAGGTGGTTGGGGGACAAAACCTGTATTCTGGCTCTTTGTTCTTACGAAATTCAACTGCCTTTCAATGTTTTACCAAGGCTCCTTTGACTCTTTACACCGATCCCAGAGCAGGAAGATATAATGCTAAAACCCAGGACATGATGTTTTTTACATGGAACACTTTATTTACATATGTGAGCAAGGCAAGAAAACTGACATTTCCCAATTATCACTCACTTCTTTTGCACCTCCATTAGTGAAGAACAGCTACTTTTTCACCACCTTTATTGAAGAACACCTACTCGGGGGGGGGGGGGGGGGGGGTGTCATGGCGGCGCCCATGGATCATAGGCTATATGCCGTAAAACTCTGTTAACACAAGGACACCTACAGGGAGGTCGTAGTTGTAGCTTGTTCCGTGAATTTAGTATAATTCTGTAGTTATATTGTGGTACAGTAAAACCCCGCTTAAGGGAATACCCTCCGTTCTGAGGAAAGTGTCCCTTTAAGCGGGGTGCTCTCCTTAAGTGGGGTTAAAATAAACTAAATTAAAAAGAAATTCCCACGCAAATTGCTCCCTTAAGCGAGGTGTCCCAGAAACGGTTTTTTTTTGTAATCAGCAATTTTGTGATAACATCACTGGTTTGGGTGCATGCGGAAGGGCTGAGCATCACTTTAATGACAGGAGCTCTCAATGACCTAGATAATCGTAGGTTTATTCAACAACACAGGAAGCCGTCCTGACTCAAGGCACAGTCTCTGGGTAAACTCCTGAGACATGTCCTAATGTGTGGTCCGGGTCAAGTCTACTATATACAGTAAAACCCACTTCTGGAACACCTCGCTTAAGGGGACACCCCCGCTTAATGGGACACCCCTGCTTAATGGGACAATTTGCTTGGAACAGAAATTATTATTTAGTTTATTTTAACCCTGCTTAAGGAGACACTTCGCTCAGAATTGAGGATGCCCCCTTATGCGGGGTTCCGCTGTACCTATTTATGAGTGACTGACGTTTCATGTTTATATGGGTTACAGTGTATAGGATTCATCGATGACTTATGTTTTATGTTTACGAGAGTTAGTGTATAAGATTTATCAGTGACTGACGTTTTATGTTTATGTGGGTTACACTATATAGGGAGCCAAAGTGAACCCACTGAAACCACAGATACCCGTTTACAAAATCCCATTTCCGGTGGCCAGTAAGAACGAGGCTTAGTGCTAAACCTATGGGGGTTTGAGGCTAGACTTTTGTTTTTGGTCGCTTTTGTTACTTTTGGAGTGTAGTTTATTACTATCATCTCTGAATAACTCTGTCTCGAAGCTATGATGACAGTTGATCAGTTTAGCAAAAATATGGATCTAAAAGATTGGAGAATTTCGAACCTACATAGTCAAAGTACTGAGCGCCTATATCCGGAAATGGTATTTTGTGACTGGCTATCTGTGGTTGAAGCGGGTTCACTTTGGCTCCCAATAGGTTTTATGAGAGACTGACGTTTCATGTTTACGTGCTTACAGTTGGAGTGGCAGGAGGAGATTAAGGAACAACTCCAGAAGATTAAGAGCGAAGGTTCGCACATGCCGCAACTTGAAGAAGAGCTCATCCGGCGGCGACGAGAGGAATTACGGTAAGCACGCAGTGTATACTCACTACCGTAAATACGGTGATGACGGTTGACCTCATTGATTTGTACTCATTGTCGCCCCAGTCCTATTTGTTCACCTATTTCTCTTTAACAACTCTATGCCTCCATTGGAAGTGTCAATCATAAAATAAGCCACGCCCTCTCTGAGAACTGTCAATCATGATATAAGCCACGCCCTCTCTGAGAACTGTCAATTATGATATAAGCCACGCCCTCTCTGAGAACTGTCAATTATGATATAAGCCACGCCCTCTCTGAGAACTGTCAATTATGATATAAGCCACGCCTCCTCTGAGAACTGTCAATCATGATATAAGCCACGCCCCAACTTAAAACTGCCAATCATGATATAGGCCACGCCCCCTTCTTCCTCATAGACTGGGTATGACGAATATGAGCACCTGAAACCTTGAGCCAGGTGTATAGTTTACTAGATAAAGTTGTCTTCTCTCCATTTATGTATAAAATGAGAAAAATAACATGGTAAATAAGTTTTTATTATATCCCCCCTTGGGGGGGAAAGTAAATAGATTTAGCCAAGGTATTGTGTATTCCGGAGGGGGGGTGAACTAAGGTTGAGAACTAATTAAAACTGAAGTTTTGAATGTTAATTTAGGGTTGAGAACTAATTGAAATTGAAGTTTTTGACATGTTTTTATTGATTTCTTCAGACATGCGCAGGATGTACGTGAACACTATGAACGTAAACTGGAGCGCGCCAACAACCTGTACATGGAGCTGACGGCCTGCATGCTGCAGCTGGAGAAACGCGAACGAGAGCTCATCAAGTGAGTGCAGGATACTTTATTATCCGCCTAATACGCAATAAGCCTGTAGAAACCCTGTATGGACATATATGGTGCATTCAGACATCTATTATCCGCCTAATACGTAATAAGCCTGTAGAAACCCTGTATGGACATATATGGTGCATTCAGACATCTATTATCCGCCTATTACGTAATAAACCTATAGAAACCCTGTATGGACATATATGGCGCATTCAGACATCTATTATCCGCCTAATACATAATAAGCCTGTAGAAACCCTGTATGGACATGTGGTGCATTCAGACATCTATTATCCGCCTAATACGTAATAAGCCTGTAGAAACCCTGTATGGACATATACGGCGCATTCAGACATCTATTATCCGCCTAATACGTAATAAGCCTGTAGAAACCCTGTATGGACATATATGGTGCATTCAGACATCTATTATCCACCTAATAAGTAATAAACCTGTAGAAACCCTGTATGGACATATATGGCGCATTCAGACATCTATTATCCACCTAATAAGTAATAAACCTGTAGAAACCCTGTATGGACATATATGGCGCATTCAGACATCTATTATCCACCTAATAAGTAATAAACCTGTAGAAACCCTGTATGGACATATACGGTGCATTCAGACATCTATTATCCGCCTATTACGTAATAAACCTATAGAAACCCTGTATGGACATATGTGGCGCATTCAGACATCTATTATCCGCCTAATACGTAATAAGCCTATAGAAACCCTGTATGGACATATATGGTGCATTCAGACATCTATTATCCGCCTAATACGTAATAAGCCTATAGAAACTCTGTATGGACATATACGGCGCATTCAGACATCTATTATCCGCCTAATACATAATAAACCTGTAGAAACTCTGTATTGACATATACGGCGCATATAGATAGGTTATTATCCACAGTAAACCTATAGGAACTCTGTATCGACCTACCTGGAGTATACAGATTTTGTTATGTTCCAAAATATTAGTATGTGAAACATACAGGCTCTATCCCTTGGCCTAACTGACCAAGCTGGCTCTATGTAACATGCCGCGACCTCTTGGTTTCGATCAACACGGTTGGCCCCCACGCGGTAAACACGGAGCCAGCATATAATCCTGGTCTTGATGTATTCTCATCAGTCCGACTAGTGTAGCGCATTGCAGTAACACCAGCAAAAAAGCTTGTATTTTTTTTGAATTAGAGAAAAAATGTGGATGTTATTTCCAAGTTTTTCCTCATCATGTCTCTTGTGTACTGAACCTTCTCACTTCGCTGGTTTCCAGGCGGGAACAGGCGCTGCAGTCCTACACAAAGCGACGAGCGAAGAGCATCCTGCGCCCCGTCATCAAGGCACAGGAGCGCATCGAGCGCTTCAGTAAGCGCAAGGCCCACAAGTGCGTCTCCGACCCAGGCACAAGGTGATTTAAAGCGTTTGTTTCTGTCGCTATATCTTATTAGTAAGCGGGAGGCCCACAAGTGTGTCTCCGACCCAGTCACAAGGTGATTTAAAATATTTGTTTTTGTCGCTATTTCTTATTAGTAAGCGCGAGGCCCACAAGTGCGTCTCCGACCCAGGCACAAAGTGATTTAAAACGTTTGTTTCTGTCGCTATATCTTATTAGTAAGCGCGAGGCCCACAAGTGTGTCTCCGAACCAAGCACATTGTGATTTAAAGCGTTTGTTTCTGTCGCTATATCTTATTAGTAAGCGCGAGGCCCACAAGTGTGTCTCCAACCTAGGCACAAGGTGATTTAAAGCGTTTGTTTCTGTCGCTATTATTATTAGTAAGCGCAAGGCCCACAAGTGTGTCTGCGACCCAGGCACATTGTGATTTAAAGCGTTTGTTTCTGTCGCTATTTCTTATTAGTAAGCGCGAGGCCCACAAGTGTGTCTCCAACCCAGGCACAAGGTGATTTAAAGCGTTTGTTTCTGTCGCTATATCTTATTAGTAAGCGCGAGGCCCACAAGTGTGTCTCCGAACCAAGCACATTGTGATTTAAAGCGTTTGTTTCTGTCGCTATATCTTATTAGTAAGCGCGAGGCCCACAAGTGTGTCTCCAACCTAGGCACAAGGTGATTTAAAGCGTTTGTTTCTGTCGCTATTATTATTAGTAAGCGCAAGGCCCACAAGTGTGTCTGCGACCCAGGCACATTGTGATTTAAAGCGTTTGTTTCTGTCGCTATTTCTTATTAGTAAGCGCGAGGCCCACAAGTGTGTCTCCAACCCAGGCACAAGGTGATTTAAAGCGTTTGTTTCTGTCGCTAGGCCCACAAGTGCGTCTCCGAACCAAGCACATTGTGATTTAAAGCGTTTCTGTTGCTATTTCTGAGATGTCAGTTTTCCATTTTTCTGTGGAAATCCATTTGATCAAATTCAGTATATGTAATTACTATTCTTTGTGTCAAACAAAGATAATATTAATTTAGCCTCATTTACTCTGACAAAACAATGCTTTGAACCTCCCCACAAACCCTCAGCCCCTTTCCATGGCCGACAAGGATATATTATCCAAGTTTTCCCTGATTTCTTATGAATCAATTGTATTTCTCATTAACGTTCAGCTGTTATACAACCACTGATTTCTGTAGGAAAATATGCTCGTTGTCGCCCTAAAATATGGTGTAATATTTGACACTGGTCCTTCTTTATGATTATCCAAGGAGAGGCAAGTCATAATCGATATGACAGATACCTTCATAAAAGTTCATTTTAAACAGAACATTTTTTTAATTAGGTTTTCGTTATATTAAATTGGGAGATTGTTCAATTATTTCCTACTACCATTCTCTTTAAAGGAATAATCTAAACGCTTAAATTTTCTGCAGGAGAAAAAATTATAAGAAGACATTCAACACAATGACTGTTGAGGGTTTGTCCCTTTGCTCATGAGTTCCTACGTTTAGATTCCCTTTTCAGACATGCATTTTTATTATCAGTTTCTGAACTAGACCAAGTTTTATATTTGATGAATCACAGCTATGTCCTATTTGTGATTTTGTTAATTTATGAATACAAAACTGGTATTTGCAGTTGAGTAACAAATGTATAATCAGAGAAGGCAGTTTTCCTATTTTACAAGGAAATCCTTTGTTTTACATAAGAAAAAAGAATTTTATGAACTAAACAATTTTCTGTTCGTCTCCGTCATAAAGAATGAAACCCGTATTTTCAGAGAGAATTTTCAGTTTAAAAAAAAGTTTTTGTGTAGAATTAAGAGAGAATAAATTGGGCGTCATTCACACCAAAAAATAGTAGTTTAAACCTCCCTACACACCCCAGCTCCATTCCATGGCCAGTAACGATGTGTTTTCGATGTTTTCACAGTCTCTCTGAGGCAGTAAATTATACATAAAAAATAGTTCCTCATGTCTTTTTCATGACCTCAACTGACATTGTGTATATTGTTTGACCTTGCAGTCCGGAGGTGAATCATGTGAACTCACACGTGCCGCCTCTCGGGGAGGAGACCGTACACGGATCACCCAACAGGGGCCGGCTGCGCAAGTCGCGGCACCGGCGACAGAACAGTCGTGGCAACAACTCCTTCGCGACCACGACGAGCCCAGTGAAGTCACCCACTAAGGAGGCGCTCCACCATGAGCTGACGTCCAAGACGGCGGCCATACAACATCAGGACGGCACGCACGTCAGCCCCAGCGAGCTCAAGACACTTTCCTCCAATGGCGGTCGTTGTGAGGAGTGTCAGCGACTGGGGCGCAATACAAAGGACAATATACGCGAGTGTTCGCACCAGCGAGCCAACACGCGGAACCTCAACGATGTCTGTTTTGGGTGTGACGGCGGGTGTAGTGACGTCACTTGCAGCAGCAAACGCTCAAGTCGCGTAAGTGCTGACGTCGAGAGCAACAACTGCACACCGTGCACCAGCCCCTCTGTGGGACTGGATTCCTCCTGTGAGATGTCACGTGACCTCCGACCGCTCTCCTACAAAGGAGGTCAAGGTCACCACAATAAGCGCATCATCGAGGATGACAGCGCCAACATGAACATTTACAAACAAGAGACTGCAGAAACGATCGAAAATGTCGAAAAGGAACCCGAAAATGGCAACAGCCAGTCTGATTCCCCGAAACGGGAACCGTCCCGATCCCCCAAGTCGCCACGTTCTTGGGGTGGAAGCAAGCGGTGTAAGCGTGCACGTAGCATGGGGGACGGACAGGAGGATGGCCCCAACAAGGTGGCCGCCAACAGCAACTCGCGAGGCGAGATCGTCTCGCCGAGTGGAAGCTGGAGACGACATGCCGAATCCTGCTCCGACAACGAGGTGGAGGAGAGCGAGGAGGACCGCAGGTAGGAACATTAATACATGCCTCTTATATCGCAGTACTTGTAGTATTAATACTCATCAGAACCCATGTCACCTCATGGCTCATTTATTTATTTATCTGTAAATCAGTAGTTGTTCAATAATCTATAAAGATCTTACTGTGGATGTCACTACGTGTTGATATTGTGGCTTCACATGGCAGGCGCGTGTTGCGGTATATAAATGTGACTGGATGTTACTAGATGTACACATTGCGGCTTCACGTTGTAGGCGCGTGGTGCTCCGTATAAATATTACTGTGACTTTCACTATATGTCAACATTGCAGCTTAACGTTGTAGGCAGTTGGTGCTGCATATAAATGTTACTGTGAATGTTATTATATGTTGATATTTCGGCTTAATGTGGTAGGCGGTTGGTGCGGTGTATAAATCTTTCTGTGAATGTCACTACATGTGCACATTGTGGCTTGTCGTTGCAGGCATGTGGTGCAGTGTGTAAATGTCACGGTGAATGTCACTAGTGTATGGATGTTAATGTGAATGTAAGCCTAATTGAACAAATTGGACGTTAAACTACCCAAACAAACAAACTGTGTATGTACACATCACGGCTTGTCGTTGCAAGCAAGGGTGCTATGTATAAATGTTTCTGTGGATGTCACTAAATGCACACATTGCTGTTTCACGTAGCAGGCATGTTGTACGGTGTATAAATGTTACTGTGAGTGCACATGACAGCTTGTTGTAGGCACGCGGTGCTATGTATAAATGTTACTGTGAATTCACTACATGTACATATTGTGGCTTTTCGTTGTAGGAGCATGGTGCTATGTATGAATGTAACTGTGAATGTCACTACATGTACATATTGCGGCTTTTCGTTGTAGGCACGTGGTGCTATGTATAAATGTTACTGTGAATTCACTACATGTACATATTGTGGCTTTTCGTTGTAGGAGCATGGTGCTATGTATGAATGTAACTGTGAATGTCACTACATGTACATATTGCGGCTTTTCGTTGTAGGCGCGTAGTGCTATGTATGAATGTAACTGTGAATGTCACTACATGTACATATTGCAGCTTTTTGTCGTAGGCACGCGGTGCTATGTATGAATGTAACTGTGAATGTCACTACATGTACATATTGCGGCTTTTCCTTGTAGGCGCGTGGTGCTATGTATGAATGTAACTGTGAATGTCACTAAATGCACACATTGCGGCTTTTTGTCGTAGGCGCGTGGTGCTATGTATGAATGTAACTGTGAATGTCACTACATGTACATATTGCGGCTTTTTGTTGTAGGCACGCGGTGCTATGTATGAATGTAACTGTGAATGTCACTACATGTACATATTGCGGCTTTTTGTCGTAGGCGCGTCGTGCTATGTATGAATGTAACTGTGAATGTCACTACATGTACATATTGCGGCTTTTTGTCGTAGGCACGTGGTGCTATGTATGAATGTAACTGTGAATGTCACTACATGTACATATTGCGGCTTTTTGTCGTAGGCACGTGGTGCTATGTATGAATGTAACTGTGAATGTCACTAAATGCGCACATTGCGGTTTTTCGTTGCAGACGTGTGGTCCTGCCCGTGAAGACGGTCCGCCCGCTCTACCACGCCACCATCAGCTCGGAGGGCATCTCGGAGGAGGAGAACACGAGCGAGCGCGAGCGGCGTCTGACGCCTGACGTCATGCTGTCGTCACTGTCGACGGAGAACCTACAGCTGGAGCTGGTTACCTCGTGTCACTCGGACGGGCTGTCTGACAAGGAGAACACGGTGCGCCGTATGAAGCACCAGGCCAAGCGCTCCCCCGAACGAGCCCTGCCTGTAAGTATGTGTGGCGCTAGACTGGGTCGCCGCATTCACCATGGTGTTGTCCCATTACCTTTATTCCATATAAGGAATACAGTAGACCGAGTAGCCAATGACTGCATTCGCAGCAAACCCCGACCTTCACCCTGACCTCCTTCCATAATATTTTCGCGCGCCTTGGGACGGCTCTGCAGTCGAGAGTTGACCTCGAATCTTAGGGGCCACAACCACCCTCCATTACACAATAAAATGCCTCACTGATGAATTGTGGATATCTGTAATTTCATGATTTTTATATATAATTTTTCCCTTGAGATTTTTTTCCCTTTTTCCATGTTTTCTTAGTCTCCCAAAGGCAGTAGATTCCACATGAAAAATAGTTCATTTTTGTATGACCCCAACTGACATCTCTGTATATAATAATGATACAATCCTTTATCTTATTTGATGACATCCATAGCTGTAGTCACTGTATATTTTTAAAAACAATTTTAATGGCATTTTGTATTCGATAGGTGGCAATAGATATCTCTAAATGAAGGCGATGCTTAAAAAAAATGGCATTTTGATTCAGAATTGATTGAAATCTTAATGTAGCCTTTGGTCTGTCGCACATGCCATAAGGACCGCTCATGTCACTAACAACTCAGGTGTCATGTCAGAGCGCCCTGCCCCCATGTGGCCAGACCAGGAACTAGAGCGAGTGATAATGAGGGTAAACATGTTATTCATTACATGGCTGCCGTACAGTCAACATCAAGACAGGGAGGAGCAACTACAAAATGGTGACTGTCTTAATGCAGTCATTTTGGTTAGTGATAAATATGGGCAATTTAGATGACTAATCTCTTCACATAGAAACCGATATAATCGATCACGCTAGGGATATAGATACCAGAACTTGATACTATGTTGCTGACATGGCATAAAATCACCATCTCTTATTTACGTTTGATGTGTTTTACATTTAACAGAACATCCAGGACACGTCCGACTCGAGTGACTCGGACGAGTGTTCGGACATCACCGTCTCCACCATCAAGACACAGCCTGCGGGCACCAAGGTGTGGTGATCAGCGACAAGCTACGGCCACGGCCAACGGCCACACGGCCACAGCCACACGGCCACAGCCACACGGCCACCACACGGCCACCACACGGCCACACGCCACGGCCACACCAGCCGGCCGCAGGAACCCAGCTTCTCCTCCGCCACTCACTCTCAACCACACCTCTCTCTGCATTCATATGCAAACATGGCAACTAATTTCCACAGAAGGACGTAACGAGCTTGTACATAGTGCGATCACTGGTCTTGTGTTTTGATGATAATAAGGGCAGGCAGAGTGTAGTGAGGATCTAGAGTCACGATGTGTACATGTCCGGGCAGCTTTGTGAGAGGGACAGGATTCTGATGGGAACTCTGTGAGTGTTTCAGTAAGAGATGACTACAGGAGACACTGGTAGATGCTCACCAACCTCTCCCATGTTCATACACAACAAAAAAAATATACACAATTTAATCTCAGCCAAATTAGTCCATCCTGACCCTGTTAAAATAACAGGCCCACATGGAAAACTCATGTTATTATTACACGAATCGGCTTTTAGTGAAATTGAAGTTTAAGAATC
Organism: Alentia gelatinosa; assembly: GCA_950022655.1. Lineage (NCBI taxonomy): Eukaryota > Metazoa > Annelida > Polychaeta > Phyllodocida > Polynoidae > Alentia > Alentia gelatinosa. The sequence continues at coordinate 2,880,885 of OX465589.1, forward strand.
CCTACGATGACTGGTATGAAATAGTTTGAGAATAATTTGATTTGAGATGAGAGATCTCGATCTGCCTCAACTCTTCCACACGGTGACTCTCTTTTCCATGTTGCTCACGTTCGCTTCGTAGCCTGATGATGTATCAGCGCAAACAGTCACAGCCGCGTGAACTAAAGGGCTGGTTCCACCAACACGATGGATTTGCCGTGGTATATCTTGTTATATCTTACAGTGTCCTGATATGTCGTACCTCCTTTGTCGCGACAAGTCGCGCGCAATGGAATTCATACTTTTTCACGAAACTGTGTATACTTTGGTGATCCACTGTGACACCTCAAGATGCATCACGGCAAATATGCACATGATTAATCATAACCTAGCAAGATTTAGCAAGACGCCCAAATCATGACTAATCTCGCTATATCGTGTGTGTTGGTGGAATCAGCACTTAAACCCGATATCAAAACTTGAATCTGGTCAGACATTCAAAAGATACTGTTTTTTAACTCCTCAATGTTGTCAAACTCCCGTTGGAGAAGCTTCAGAAGTGACATTTCTACTCGACAGACGAACTAGATTTTTTTTGTCAATAGATGTACAGCTCTCAGCAAGACAATTATTCAGGTTTGGAGTGAGTATGGTGGCTAGGCATCACTACAGAAACCTGGACTTGATAACTTTTTAGTCTTAACCAGCAATGTTGTAAGCTGTGAGGCATAGTGTACATAGCTTTAAGCAGTCAGCTAGTTGTAGAGAACTACATCTAGTTACCTGAAACCAAACCCAAAGCCAGGTTGGACAGAGTAAAAAAAAAACTCCCTGCCCAGGCTATCCTCCAACTAGATAGAGCCACTGTAAACGGCAGCATTGAAGCGAGAGTAACAGTGGCTGAACCAGTTCTTCTCACCACAGATTATCCACAGCAGATTATAAGATAATCCCTGTACTTGTAACCATGTGACATCATCATCTACAGCGTTAATCTTACTCCAGTTTTGTAGGCACGCCTGTCTTTTCTGAGTGGTTGTATGATACCCGTTTTTCATCAGATGATATTGCAGTGAGGAGCTAATATGCAAATTTGTTACGCGACTCTGTACTGTTGAAAGGTGAACAGTACTGAATGTTTCAGGTTAACAGTTTTCTGTCTATTCACCTTGATAATGCCCCTCCTCGTACCTCCTCACAGGGTTATACGCAATCCCTGACCGTTACAATTTCAAATACTTCTCCTTTCTGTTCACTGGAAATGTCCTACTTTGAACTGGATGATGACATCAAGATCTTATAGCTGATTAATTAGTGTCTATATGAATGGCAGGTTGGCCGTTTTGTAGGCAGTTACCAGAGTGTGCGAGGAATATGTCAGGAGGTTTTAGCAACGTGTTGCACATTGTTTCTGCTATGAAATGCAAGGAAGATGTACTTTGGGTGATATTCTCGGTGAATTGCCTGTTCTCTATGCTGGAGACGTTTCTACTTTCATTCGCTTTATGTTCACCGGTGATGTTCTGGGCATTGCCAGTAGTATCAGGGTAACATGAATTCTTTGTTCTCTGCAGCATTTGTATGTTTTGGCAGAGGTTTGTGTTGGAGGGAAGAGAGAGTGGGAGTTAGCGCTGAGAGGATGTTGATAAACTAAAAACAGCCTTCCAGCTTCTTTTGCAATTCTCTTGACCTGACTTATGTCACACAGAACAGCTGAAATGATGACGTCAGTGCTGTAAATATTATCAAGCCTATATTTGAAAAAAAGTAAAAAGAAAAAGAAAAAAAAATGGAAAAAATTTAGAAAATATAAAAATATACACAAATGACGTTTACACTAACGCAGCATTTTCTTAGTGGGACACTGAGAGGTCCCAGGATTATTTGCAGTACATTCCAGAAAACAGTTGCATTTCAAATGACGTTTTCAGTTGTAATATAATTGTGGTGTCTAAGTCAAAACAAGAGTAAACCCCACCCTTACCCCCCCAAGAAAAACTGAAAAGAAAAAAATATACACCTGAGAAGATTGAATGTAAAAATGTGGGGCACTGTCGAAACCGCAGTGTTTAGAGCTGTCGGTGGCAGTTTTAGGAGGAGCGTGTATCGTTCACCGATGAGCTCAGTCGAGACGGAGGACTCGGTGGACTGGACCTCCCGTCTCCTGACTCAATCACAGCATACACATTATTAACGGAGAAACCAACAAGTTTTAGTCAAAGTCCTCATTCTCCATGAGTTTGCTGCAAAGTGATATGAACAAGGCGACAGCCGAGTGAATGTCTTGTAGCATTCAAACGAGTTGGAAAACTGCTTCTTTGACCAAAACGAGTTGCTTTCTGTATTTATCTCACCCCTGTACACATTAAAAGACTGGACAACACACAGAATATAGACCATGGAGAATGGACTCTTATACTCGTAGCGGCATGGAGAACGAGTTCCCAATGTTAAGCCTACGGGACACAAATACCAGGGGTGAGATAAAGCCCGAGTCTCCTCGATGTACACAGAGATTACAAGTGGAGGGAGTTTCGACTCTCTCCGCTTGTCTTTTGTTTTTACGATACTCTATACTGACAATCACCCATATAACGCAGCCCTAGTCTGACGCACAAGTAATGGGCTTATATCAAGACAACACGACCGAGACCCATGGGAAAAAAACCTATAAAAAAAAACTGAAAAGAATGAAAAGACGTAAGTAAAGCAAGGGAATGCACCACACTTTATTTTCCTTGGTATATTAATTTCATTGTTCTCTTTTATGTTTTTAAAAACAGGAATGGCTCGATTTTTTTTTTATTATCAATTATTATTGAAATTGACTGGAATCGATATATGTTAAAACGAAAGAATGGAAATTCTTTCGAATTCGAAACCAAAGCTGGACTTGGGTTCCTAGAGATTTACCTCAGTGGTATAGATACTTACCATGTCGATTGTGGACGAGATTATGACAACAAAAGAGAACTGTCACAGTGGAACAACTTTTTTGCAATTTTTTGTAATGATCATGTCTTAGTGATATTATAATGCGCCACTGATGAAAAGAAAAAAAAAAGAAAACCATGAAGTGATTAATTTATTTACTCACCAGAGGGCCTTTGATGCAGTGCATTCTGGGTAGCCTCATTGTGAAGCTACAGAAGAAGGGAGTTGGCCAGCAAGCCAGTAGCTCTGGCAGCCCCCATGTGTTGACTGGTTCGTTGGTCACCTTCATTCTTGTCGTGAAGCTACGAGAGACGTTGAAGTGGGAATCGAACCCTCACACCCCGACAGGGATAACATTCTGGTGAGGTGCGTCTGAGCTTCACCAAGACAGACAGATCCCATTGTAATTGTATGTATGAATAAAGATGGTGTCAGTATTGCAAATCAAATTCTCCGCGTTATTTTTTACCTAAATTTTCATTTTTTTTTTTTTTTTTTTTTTTTTTAATTAATTTTTTTCTATGCCCTACCACATCGACCTAGCCACGTATAGAACAATTTTTATTTTTTATTATATCAGCTTGAAATAGAGTAGAACCCCACCTAACGAACACCCAGCGTAAGCGAACACCCCGCGTTAACGGACACTGTTGCTAAGGACCGATCCCTCTATTAGATGTTTATTTTGACCCCACGTAAGCAGCACCCCGCATAAGCAGACACCTTAGCCCGGAACGGAGGGTGTCCACTTATGCGGGGTACTACTGTGCTCTATTAAATGCCATCAATATCTATAAGATTGGTCACAAGAGTAGTTCTAGTGGTACTAAATTGGGGAACTTAAGGGGCTCTTTTACCAGCACACAAGATATAGCAAGGTTTGTCACGATTTGGTTGACTTGCTAAATCTTACTAGGTTTTGAGTAATTGCATTCATTTTTGTCACAAAGCATCGGGTCGGTTAAGCACCTTCGTAATTCTTGCTGTGATAGATCATGGTATGCTAAGATTTATCAGGCAATAGCTTGTAAGTTGTAGCAGTGGTGGAACATCAAAATATACAGACATCATTGTCCAGACCGTATTGTGGCAAAGGAGGTAAGACACGACAATACTGTAAGATATATCAAGACATACAAAGATATAACATTTTAAATCCATGGTTCTAATAGAACAAGCCCTTTAGAGAGACGTTGTTGACAACAATTTCAGTTTTAAAATGTTTATTAGGTTATAGTGGACAGGATAAAACTGATGCCAATAGGTCATGAAAGACATGGAGGGAGTGAAAGAGAGACCATGTAAATAATATTTTGACACCCGTTTTAATCATACTGAAAAGTAAGGGAAGGAAAAGGGTCAATCTCTATAGGAAACGCGTCGTGGTAGTTTAGGTGTAAACCGCAATCAACAAACCAATCTAGTAACAGGTGGTTTTGCCCCCAGGCAAGTACCACTCAAAAGTGTATTCCTACGACTGGTGAAGCAGAACTACAGTTCCGGTCAGTTCGCACGGAGCTACGGCCGAGGAAGGACGCAAGACAGAACGGAGACACTTTGAGATACGCACAAACCTGTCTTGACTTCAGTGCTCATGTATCAAGGTTCTTACAAACCAGCCAGCAATGGACAAGAGCAGCGAAACTGTAAACACCCTCCCAGCAGTGAAAGGTAAGTCTTACATTCCTAGAAACCCCTATTTTCGCTCAGTCGCAATCGAGATTTAACTGGTCTTTAGAGGAGTGGGAGACTTGTGAACGGCTGGGAGACCTTCCAATGTCGATTTTAGTGGAGTCTAAAATGTTTTTGTGACCATTGAAGTGATTTGAAAGGTTTAGACACTTTAAACATGGTTTATTTACATCTTCAGCGAGCCTCGTATTTGTTAGTTCCTAATTTCGCCACCACACTACCTGTCAATGTGTAAATACAGTTAGTGTCTTGCACACATTTAAGTATGATTTGCGTTAGCAGAATACCACCTTTTATCTCACATTACCTTTCATTAAACCATAACAACAATCCTTGAAGTTAGGATGCTAGGAACAGCTATAAACAACACCAACTTCTGGAGCCGATTTGAGACCAAACAAGTCGTTTAAGGTGCTGCCACCTAGTGTATAGCAGCAGTACCTCTCTTAGTCCGTATTCTCGACTTTGTTGGGTTTCATTTTTCAAAATGTTTGAGTTAGATTTAAGTAGATTTTTTGTTAATCATCATGTATGAGACACACACATGGTCGTAGCCTTGTAGTAGTAGAAGTTATATTAGTTAGTTTGATTCACTGCAGTTAAAGGATAGACTAGTATTTAAGTTTACTACCAGATGGCAGCACCTAGTATTACAAAGTCGCCAGTTTTAACCCCAATCCATAAACTGGCTTCAGTACTTGTATCCCTCCATTTACCCTACTGCGATTCCTGGGCCAGTCAGAGGGTTTATCCGTATACTGATTATGTAAATTCACTTAATGATTCAACAAAGAATAGAGCAATTCTACCCAATCCACGGCCTTGTTGAACGAGTGAATTCGGTGAGAGGGAAAAGGGGGCGGGGCTTAGAATCAACTGAATGAATAACATCGAAATAGGAATATGCCGATTTACACTACTTGAAATTTGTTACCGTCTTGAGGGAAAATAAAAAATATAACAAGATAAATTTGATAGATATCGAGCTTAATGACCGCAAGTAAAATGCTATTGATTTGTTTGTGATTTAAACGTCCCAGGGGCCCCTGAGAGTATACAGGAAAATACTATAGAGAAACAGGCTTACTGTTTCCGTACAGATAAAATATGTAAAATATATACCTTAAAATATCCAATTTTTAATCTTGCTTCTGGGGGAGTTTTTGGATTTCGCCGCCTTACATGCCCCGTACGCCACATCCATACCCCGTACATCACCTTGGTGTCGTACGGATATAAATACAACATGGGTAGGAGCGGGCCGTATGTCTAGAATATACTACCACAGGTATATAATATTATGGAGAAACAGGCTTACTGTCTTCGTACGGGTAAAATACATGGTGAAATTTGAAATCAGATTCACCGATGCCGAAGGCAGAGGTGAATCTGATTTCAAATTTCACCAAGTATTTTACCCAAACGAAGACAGTCAGCCTGTTTCTCTATTATTATATACCTTAATTTAGCCATTTTGATACTTACAATTTGTTACTTTTGTTGTACTTCGCCACCACGTCTAGGACGTACGTCTCCTGACACTAACATACCAGTTGCCGTCCACGTTTAAAAGGTCGAATCTGATTGGTCGAGACCGTTTAGCCTCATCCAATCAGAGAGCGCCTTTTAAATCTACACTCCCATGCGGAGTTTCCGTTTTCAAATCGAGCAAGGCAAGGATCAATCTAGCGGTCTGTTCCGATGAATCTTCTTTACATAAGTACTCCATTTACATTTTATTCTCAACATATTTCAAGTTTAGCCCTTGTATCAAGAAATCATGATGTTATTTACGGTATTACTTCTTATTTCCGCACTTTGAGTCGACTCGTCGATTCGACAGTAGCGGCGGCCATCTTAAATATCTCGTTCCGTAATATGTGCGTGGAGAGTGATTAGCGGTAGGACGTTCCGTGTGTACGACCATCGTTACGGTCACGTGATAACGTTACATACACCATGTAGGTGTCGTACGGGTATAAATACGACATGAGTAGGAGAGGGCGGTATGTGTAGCTTATACTAACAAAGGTATATAATAATATCCTACCCCTAATATAAAATCCCATAGGCTTAACATTGGGTTTCTGTATGCCACGCCGACTGGCATACAGAGTTTTATATGCCACTAGTGGCATACAGCATTGTTATCACATAATATTCCAAAATCGAGGATATAGGGTAGGATAAAATCAAAACCTGATTCGTTTTAATCGTGGCCACCGCATTACACTCCTGAAGTTTGGGCTTCGGACTTCACTCGGCTTCGCCTCATGAAGTCACTTTGCCAAACTCCAGTCGTGGAATATGGTGGCCAAGATTAAAACTCATACAGTTTTACGATAATATTGTCTTTGAGAAAAGGGTCGAGTCCCCAGGGAGAGAGAACCTAAAGCAGCTGACTTGGTGTGTAGGGAAGTAGTCAGTGAGGGTAGTTAGCAGATAAAGTAGGAAATCCTCGTATATTTCACAAAATTTTACTCCTGTATGACGAGATAGATACCATAAAAAATACATATTTGAGGAAGACCTTGTATTTAATCCTTACACAAATAATTCTGAGATATAACACATTTGAGGCAAAATTGAGGGGAAACCTGTAGTTTATTTCACTACAGGCATAGTAAGAGATGATTATCCTGAGGCTAATGAATATATATCTAAGTATATAAGGGGGTACACAGAGAATGAGACACAGGAGCATTGGGTTACTGAGGCTTGTTCCTATACCCAGAATAAATTTTATTAATAAACAAACAATAATTATAAATAAGATTTAAAAAAAATATATATATAAGAAAATAGACTGTGTAAGGAAGTAAGTATACGGCATATAGCCTATGATCTATGGGCGCCGCCATGACGCCCCCGCGTAGGTGTTCTTCACTAATGGAGGTGAAAAAGTAGGTGTTCTTCACTAATGGAGGTGGAAAAGAAGTGAGTGATAATTGGGATGTGTCACAACTCTATTCACATATGTATATAAAGTGGTCCTTTTGGAAAATATCATGTCTTTGGTTTAATTATTATGTCATCCTGCTCTAGGTTGGGTGTAGAGAGTCAAAGGAACAATGGTAAATATTGAAAGGCAGTTGAATTTCGTAACAACAAAGAGCCAGAATACAGGTTCTGTCCCCTGACCACCTAGTGACTGCTTCATGAACTAACAATGGCTCTGTCCCCTATAGATTGAGTCTGAGTGAAAACTGATCCCTGGTAGTAACAGTCTGTGATTGGATACTGTTTGGATTGTTGAATAAACACATCTTGATAAAACAATAATAATATGGCAGGTACCTGATAAATTGGCTGCTATCCCTGTCCCCTCTCTGTAGCCTCACTCTGGCGCCCAGTGTAGGTAGCTGGTAGTTCCCATCAAGAACTCTAGGGGGCGGTAGTGGTTATTAGTAGTTCCGAAAGGTTCCCCCAGGGGGAAGCACCAGGTGGGAGCCTCTGGCGTTGTATCGTATCCACAGGGGAAGTATCCAGAGATTCTCGGGAGCAGAACGTTTAGTTTCTTTCACGGCCGCTAGGGGCAAAGGGTATTGCCAGTTTTGATCACCCTAGCTTTCTGTTATTATCGCTCGATCGACAAAACGTAAATCGATGTTTGAACTCACTTTACATGATTAATATACATAATTTAAGTTATTTTGATGTGTTTCTAACAAGATATATCAATAAACATTGTGGGATACAAGTTTTAATGTTTGAATCTGAAAATTTATGTAATTTTGAGCAAGTTTTTATTTTGACATTTGTAGCAGCCTGGCATCGGGAATTTCGGCAGTTTGCTGGAGAAAATACCAAATAAAACAATCTTTGAAAAACGAATTAATATAAAGTAATCCAAAAAAATCTTCCCCTGATCCTCATCTACATGCCATTTTTTGTTTGATGCCTCTATCTTGGATATTGACTGAGATATTACCAGAGATAAACAGTAAATTTAACATTGGTTTCAATGGGGTGAAAAGTTGTTTAACCCTTCGTGCGTACGAAAGTACACTGCACCGCTTTCGGGAAAATAAACTGCAGAGCGAGAAAATCGAGCAACGCAGTGTATCTTTGTGACGTCAGCACCGCTCCCGAGAATATCAGTTGGGGGTCAAGAGAAAAAGTGGAAATATTTTCCATGTGGGATTTACTGCCTCAGAGAGAGTGAGAAAACAGGGAAAACTCACTGGTGTTCAGGGTTGCCAGTTGGGGTCAGAAAAAAACATTGAAATATTTTTCATTGCAATACAGGGTTTTTGCACTACTTACGCATTACAGTGGAGAATCAAAGGAAAGCCCAAATTTACATTGGTTAGTGGGGGGGGGGGGGGGGGGGGTCAGTGGGGGATCATGTGCTGTGGTTGAATTGGGTATTTTAATAGTTGGTATATCAATATTACATGAGGAATTATTTTGTTATTCTGAATATGAAAACATGAATTTCAATGGAAACATTGAAAACTGGCATCCCTGGTTTATGGGGAGGTAGCTAAGTGGTAGGGGTGTTAACCTCAAGCATGGGAGGTCGTGGGTTCAAACCCCAGTCAGGTCATACCAAAGACTTACACAAAAATGGTACCCACTGCCCATTCGGCTTAACACCCGCCTTTAGAATGAGGAGTAGGGGCTAGGGCCAAAGTGGAAGAACGGCTCTATAGCCGAATTCGGTGATTGTGAAACACAAATATTCCCTAATAAAAATTGCCCCCCCCCCCTCAAAAAAATAAAAAGGTTCACACCAATGTTTTATTGGCATGAACGAAGCTTTATTTATGCTATGGTTGTTTTACACAAGGAAATAGATTTTATATACAGAAATTGAAATTGAGAATTTTCATTGAAAAGTGGAAAACTGCCATCCCTGATTATAGGCGACTCTGTCTGTTAACTGAGTTTATCAGATATAGAGTTAAATATTTGTGGGAGGACCCGTCGTCTTTCAGATATTTTTTACTTGTTCTCGCGTAGTTGTGTATAGGTATTGTACATTATCCTACCCCTAATATATACACAATATTACCATGATTTCGATCTGAGTGGCCGTATTCTCCGCGTAGTTGACGCGTAGTAATACTCTGAGCGATAGCGAGGAGTATTGCGTAGCGTCAACTACAAGGAGAATACGGCTACACAGATCGAAATTATGGTAATGTTGTATTTATTACTCACTTATTTTTAGATTTAAGCAATAAATATGATCGTTAGAAAACTTTTCAACGTAATTAAGAAGTTATGTTTGGGACTACTTTCATCTCAAAAATCCATATCCTCCTAGGAGGGTACGGAGCTCCGTATCCTCCTCAGTAGCGATCTGTTATCTCCATAGGCTTAGTATGGACACTCCGTATCAGGTGGGTAATAAAAAATCCCAGACTTAACATTGAGTTTCCGCATGCCATGCTGACTGGCATATGGAGTTTTATATGCCACTAGTGGCATACAGAATTGTTATCATATAATATTCCAAAATCGAGGAGACAGGATAGGATAAAATCAAAACTTGATTCGTTTTAATCCGTAATCGTGGCCATCGCATGCCACTCCTGGAGTTTTGGCTCCACTCTTCACGAGGCTTCACCTTGTGAAGTCACTATGCCAAACTCTGGTCGTGGCATATGGTGGCCAAGATTAAAACTCACCCAGTTTTACGATATTACAGATTGTGTGCTCCTTAACAAAGTTCTGTCTACATAATTCTCATCAATCATTATCTTACTATCTTGAAATATTTTGCTGTTTAACTTTTTGACTTGTAAATCTATAATGTACAACTATATTCATTTGCTACAACCAAACAATCTGAAAAACTCATGCTTTTTGTGAGATATACTTTGAACTAATAAAAGATAAAATAAAAATAGTGTCCCATAAATACACAGGCTGAACTGGGACATGAAATGACATTAATTCTTCAGCACTAATACCCGGTTAGGTTCATGTATCTCAAATCTACAATCTCATCTCATTCCCTTCTATTTCAAACTTTATTCAAAATAAGATGCTTTAGGATTAAAATACCCATGTTTACAAATTAGACGGCAATAAATCGTTGTTTTGTTAAAGTTACTATTTTTGTGATGATCTTGATTCAAAATATTCTTGAGATTAACGAGACGTGGCAATAACACTCCCTAAGTATGCCCCCCCCCCCCCCCGCCCCCAAAAAAATCTTGATAATAGAGGAATCTTTCTTTACGAGATAAATTATTACCCGTCTGAATAATAATAATGGCGATTTTACATTTATTCTTATTGAAAAATCTAAAATGAGTTTCTCGATCACTGAGCTCAATATAATTATCAACTTCATTAATTGTACTTTGCTATTTCGATATATGAATACACATATTAAAATAATAATTAAACCACAGACTCTAAAAAACATCGGATAAGAAAAGCATTATTCTGTATCATATTTGTCATTTATTTCATGTTTCTGTTTAATTTGTTACAAGTTCATGATGATGAAAAGCATTTTTTTCTGAATTTCTGAATTTTCTGCTGCCTTTTTAAATGTCATGTCGGTTACAAAGCCAAGAATCTTGGCAAAAAGCTGCTAAAAGCAAGGGTCGGAAGGCCTTCTGTGGAGTGGAGAAATTACAGATCTAACATCACTGGATTATACAAACAACCCCTGTAGGATTAGGGTAGGATTAATTTTCAAAACTATTCTACATAACATTCTGTGGGCAACAAAGTGAACATAGCTATTGTCATTTCCAATCTAGATTTGTATAATTCACTGAATTCATTTGCTTTTATCTAATGATGTCGAATTTGCATATTTAATAACCGCCGCATTGCTTCTTTTAAAATCGTAAAATAGACGGAAAAACAGCAGTTAAAAGACAATGATGTTTGTATGAGGCGATGCTGGCATTTCCTTACAACATAAATTACTGGATAGTTTCACCAATTTATCGGTGAAACGCAATATATTTAACAAATATGTTATAATTACAAACATCTCAAATTATACGATCGATTTTCCTGTTCTTTCTTCACTTGCATTGAATAAATAAAAGTTTGTGTTTGAAACACAATACAAAAACAAATATGGGGAGCATGTGTGGATGGGGATTCTGTAACGTCGGTTTGTCATCCTTGAGGATGGCTTCAGTAACATTTACAATATGCAAGTCGTGGAGGATATAAAAAGAATTCTAAACAGATATTTTACACAACGATTAGTCATTCCTGTACATTTACGTCAGTGTTAGATTATTTAGAGTGGACTCTTTGTTACTCATACCTGACGTTTACTTAAAATTCTAGATAAAATGTTCAGTGATTAAAAACCTAATCTCATAGGACCTGACAAATTCATTTTACTTTTGGTAGATAGAAAAATATAACCAATTTTTTGTTCTCCTTACGTTGACAAATTGGCCAATCTGAAACATTTGATGAGTAAAGATGCTTCTATACAAACAGGGTGATGCCTCACCCTGTGCAACAAATAACAAATAGCGACTGGCCCTAATCTGTTGATTCGTACAGCGAATGGTTTCGTCTTTTGAATTTTTTTTGCTTCGTTTCGGTTGCTCCTGTTTGCGATCCACCTTTCGGGGAGTTCAGAGTCTGCGCTGATTCTGGGTCTGCGTCCAGTGAGCGTTTGGGACTTACGCCATCTTTTGTCGGTGCTAAGCTGAGATTACAATTTGAGTCTTTGTCGGAGTAGGAGAGTTGCTCCTCACCAGATGTTGGTGGGGGAGAGAGCATGCCCTCCGGTGGAGATGAGTCACAATCGTCCTGCGACAGATTCTCTGAGGTCTCACTCATCTCCGACACACCGTTCAGCCGGCTAAAGTCTTGACTGATATCAGATAGACTCTCGACCGCTGTCACAAACTTCTCGTCTAGTGACTCGCTGAGTTTGAAAGAGGACTCGAGTTGTGACAACTCCAGAGATGACGCTTCGCGCGACACAATAAATGAGTCATATGAAGGTGTCGTGTCTCCATTTGTCTCAACATCACTACTGCTGCTACTCGAACCACTGTCTTTATCTGTTGACTCCACCTCACCGTTGCTGTATTTGGGGAGGCTAAGTACAGGTTTTTCATTCGTGAAGTGGGTATTGGGGTCAGTTATCCCTAGCATCTCACACAAAAGTGTCGTCTGCTGGTTGATGTATATGCGAGGCGCTGGTGCCTGGTTGGACCGGGCCGGCCCCTGTGAGGCGTGGTAGGTACTCGCTGTACACTTAAAGTTTTTCGGGATGGACAGCTCTCCAGCAAAATCTTCCTTAAGGTCACTGATATCGTCGTCACTGACAGTAAAGTCATACCTGGAGATAGTAAAGTTTTCCGTGAAGTATTGTTTACATTTGGTTAGAACAACAACGGCCTGTGTTCCTCGTTGGGGTTGGTTGTCACATTGAAGACATTCAGCCGAAGTTGCCCATAACCCAGCAGGGTGCATGCACCAAAAACAAAATTCAACTCTAAATTCAAACCCCGATAACTGTGTCAAATCCCACCACCCTCCTTATTTCCACCAGTGCCTTTGTGAACTAGTATGACTCCTTTAATTTGAATGTATAAACGCTGACCCAAACAATGTAAAATGGATGAGAATATGAAAACTATAGTTAACTTTACGGAACAAGCCAAAGCACCTCCCGTCCTTCCCTGATGCTACATTGAAATTGGAACAATTGTTGATATGGTAATATTGGCACTGGTAGAAGTATGTATAACTTAGCGAGCAAAACAAAATAAGTCTTAGAGTCAATGTGGTGTGAGCTGAGTTAAGAACGAGTCGCTGCTCGGGGTACTTACTTCTCCTTGGAGCCGGGTCCGGGCATGTACACGCTGCCCTGACTCATCTTCATCAGGTGATTCGTCGATTTCAGGATACAAAGCCATTCGGGATCCAACTCAAGTTTCAACACCTTTGATGTGTCGTGTGGCACATCGAGCAACTGAAACATAAATAAACACATAGATATAGGAAGAAATCAGTGCCTGGTAGTATTCCACTTGATTAATATTGTATTTCTTGAAGAGGTTGGGTTGAATCTATGAGATAGTTTTAGCTTCAAATCTCACCCCTACACATTTACCAAGGTGAAAGTGAGAGTTCTTTTACTTCCCACACCACATAGACATGGTATGAGAAGGATTGGCCTTTGATATAGCAGTAAATCTACCACTGGTGGGGGTGAAGGAGAAGAGTGGCTGCAGTTGGACAAAAACAAGTCCAGTGCTCTTTTTTAATCATATGAAGAAATGCTCATTCAACTCACCTGTAGAAACCTCCTCTTTGGGAGACATTTATCCAGTGCAAGAAATCTGGTCTCCAGCTTTTTACAGTTTGGTGACTGAAATGAGTAATGGAGCAATATAGTAAAATCATGACTGATTGACCAATCCAAGAAACAAAGCCTTTTTTGGGTTGCTAACCTTAAAATGATAATCAAGACCAAAAGCAAACACAATATATATTTCCTGATGACGATTGATCATTAATCTAGGCTCATATATGAGGATCCTTTTCTGTATGCCAAGAGACCCATGGATGATGTGGGAAAACTTAATTCAACACTTATGGATGGCCTTATGGACAGCTAATACTGTCTTAGCGAACACACTTAAAAAATTATTAGACGATAACCCTTGTACGAGGTACAGAAAAGGGTCTTCATGTACGATCCTAGATTTTTCAACGGGCCTCAGAAGTGTACTTCGTCTCATCCGGATATAAGAGATAAATGAGATAACGTACCTCGTGTTGGACGAGTGCTGCGAACTTTGCATGGAGATGAGCGGAGAACCAGTAACGAGGCTTCAACTCGTGAAGAAGCTCAGAAGCTGGCGGGCTTCCCAGCGTGCCTTGCGCCATCTCCTCGGCGAAGAAGGGTTTGAAGCGCGCCAGCTGCTGGTAGTTACCATGATTGTAGACGCCGGCCGGCCAGTCGTGACTCAGCATGATGTCCACGGGGCGACTAATCTGAAAAGGGGATCACCGAACAGTCACACACTGAGAGGTGGACAGGGAAGGGCATAGATTTACAGCGAAAGGGACTGATCGTGGAACAGTCACCAACTGACAGGTGCCCAGGGAAGGGTGTAGATTTACAGCGAAAGGGACTGATCGGAAAACTGCGATCATGGAACAGTCACCAACTGACAGGTGCCCAGGGAAGGGTGTAGATTTACAGCGAAAGGGACTGATCGGAAAACTGCGATCATGGAACAGTCACCAACTGACAGGTGCCCAGGGAAGGGTGAAGATTTACAGCGAAAGGGACTGATCGGAAAACTGCGATCATGGAACAGTCACCAACTGACAGGTGCCCAGGGAAGGGTGTAGATTTACAGCGAGCGAGGGAAGAAATCTTCACATTGTGTATTACACAAAGAAAGAGAATCTTAAATAATTCAATTTTAGTTTACAGTGTAAAACTATAACTATATTACTTGGGCCTCACAGACCCTCAGTCACATATACATGGCTGACACCAATATATTTTCCACGTTTTCTTAGTCTGTCTTAGACAACAAATTCCACATATTTAAGGTGGATTCTACATATATACGTGGCATCCTGACCCCAACTAATATCCCTGCAGATGAATAGACTAATATGAAGAAAACGTATGATTATCAGTGATGACTATATATCTGGAAATATTACACTTGCTATATAGTTTTTAAGAGGGCTGTGATGTAGAACGTTACCTGTTTCAACCTAAAAACGTCGACGTTTCGGATGTGGTAGACACTTCGCTTGGACTTTTCGTCGTATGGCACATGTTCAAATCTCCCTGGAATCAAAGCATCAACAATGTTGTATTTGTTGTTGGTGAAATCTCGCCATTCACTATGGTAGTGTACATGTTGGTTGGTTTGATTTAACATCCAGTCAACCATTATAGGTTCTTACCAGACTCTCTCAAGGTTATTTTACCCCACAAGGGTGGTGGTCGAATCTATGTAATGAATTTAGGTAGAAATCTCACCCCTACACATTTACTGAGGTGAGAGTTTTTTTACTTCCCACACCACATAGCATGAGAAGGATTGGCCTTTGGTAGTCTACATGTTTTTATATCGTTTAGTTATAGGAGATAAACCTGCTTCAATATACATGCTCAGGGCCACTCTGTAAATGCATACAGAACTAGACATGGATAGAGAATTAGTTTGGTTTTTTTTGTTGTTGGTTTTTTTTTTGCCCCTATTACCTCGGTACCTGTGGTCAGAAGTGTTCCCGCCTCGTATTTTAAATTGGTTAGAGAATTAGATGAAGCTTACCTCGCAGGTAGTCGTGGCCTTTGTAGATTCCGGAGAGTCCCCCAATCCGTATTCCGCCGATCTGCACAACTCCCGCGTACCCTGAACAACGAAAACAATTCAGTCAACATCACACGTTTACAGGTTTTTTGGGTTGTTTTTTTTTAGTAAGGCAGCCACTTCTGCCTCAGGGCAGTTCTTCCACTGGTGTTGCAGTAATACATCGTGGTGTACAATTTTTCAATCAAGAGAATTAAGAGAAGTTAGAGAATTATTGTTCACGTGGCTTCTTCAAGGGCAATTATATCTAACGAAGCATCAGTGTTTTCCTGTTACCGAATCTCATGTCGTTCAAAACAACAGTTCTTACCATACGCTTTCATAAACTGTTTCTTCTTTTTTAGAGAAAGCACTTAGCCTCGTTCTAAACAACTGTTAATATATATGATATGAGAATGAATATCCTCTCTATTTTAAAAAATATATATTCTGATCAGTTTAAAAAAAACCCTGATGAAGCTGGTTCAACACTAGCGAAACGTCGGGAATCTAATCTTAATACACCGAATGTAACACCGAATATACTGATTTATAGACGATATGGCACAAGGGCGATATGGCACGGGTGCGTTATGGCACAACCCTAGACGATATGGCATAGAAAAGGAGCCATTAGGCATAGGTTGGACCATTTGGCACACTTTCTGTTTTAGTCATATCACAGGTTTTGGAGAACGTTATTTTATGTTTTGATGATTTTCCTAGTCCGGAACCACAAAATACTTTGGAAAAGTGACAAGAGTAGTTGAAGTGTCACTTTCCAAAACTGTAATAGGTTGCATCCGGGAACGGGGCAGGGGGATCCTGGCAGTCACGGCCACCTGCACCTGGTCTCCACTCCCGTGCATATGTTAGTGAGTTTCTGTGTGTTCAGGTTTGATGTAGTTTCTATATGTAGATCCGTGAATAATGAATATATGCACAGAATATAAAATAAATGTAAATGAAGAATTCAATTCCCCTTATAAAGATAGTGTAGATATTTAGTAGAATATTGAAATAAAAAGTATGCCAAATCGTCTAAGCGAGTGTGCCATATCGTCCATGCCATAACGCTCCTGTGCCATATCGTCCATACACCAATATACTAATGGTTTAAATAATAACATACAAAAGAAAATGACTGGTTTTTGTTGTTGTTGTGATTTTCCACTCTGAATTCTAAAAAAAATTATTCTGATGAGATTAGGGGCCATCCATAAAGTACGTACGCACCGAGGGGGGGGGGGTGGGGGGGGGTCAGAAATTTTGGAAAATCTGCGTATGCTCCCTCTTTGTTCTATTGCGTACAAGATTGGGAGAGGGGGTGCGGGGGTCCTAAATTTCAGAAATTCTGCGTATGTACTTTATGGACGGCCCCTTACTAAATACACAGTAGATTGACCTGTCTGCTGTGACACAGGACGTTTAGTAAGGCGGACTTACCGAGGTAATAGATATTCGGAGCGACCCAACCACCGTAAGCCAACTCCTGAAGGTAGTTGGAGGCTTCGTGGTTTCCTCCGATGAATATCGTCAAGATGGGCGCCTTCTTCTCCCCGGAGTAATACCTGGAGAAACGACCAAAACACAGGAATAATATAAATAACCTTATCAATAAAATAACTAATCTGTTGGAGAAGAAATCGCAAACCGACCAAACGTCCAGTAACACAGGAATAATATAAATAACCTTATTATTATAAGAAATTTTCAATCAAAAGATTCACATAACCAACAAACATCAGCTTGAAATTTTAGGTTTGTAGATGTGTTCCATTTTACTTTGTATTATAACAAGTTTGTAAGTTTTTTACGACACAACGTTTCGGCCTATAGCTTTATGGCCATCCTCAGGTGTTCGTAAGACTATTACATCTCTTTTAAAGTACTAAAATTGAGAAATGTACTACTGGTACTGCTGTTTATCTCATCCCTGGTACAAGTTTAGCCATAGGAATTACATTAGAAAAAATACCCAACGATCACCCCGGTAAAGTGACAATACAACGCCACAGCCATGGCGTAGTGAATTTGTGATGACGTCATATGGATTTCCTATGTCTATTCTAGTTATTGTGAAATTTTGATATTTATTGTCATGAAAGAGGTGAGATAAATCCAGAACCGTACTCGAATCGTAAAATACACCTCGCCTCGATGACGATTATGACCCATCCAAACTCGTGGAGTATTGTCTATTTATACGATTCTCGATGCAGTTCTATATAAATATTTCCTATATAAACAAGAGAAAGTAATAAGTTTATCCCACTCGATTCATATCAAGATTCGTCGCATTTCTCTACAAAGTAGATCGTTTTTTTCATCTTGTTCTCACGCTTAGTTTCGGCAGACTTTATTTTACGATGACTTACTTGTAGAAGGTGTTCATCTTCTGGTATTTGGGAGGCACTGCCATACAGCCCATGTCCGTGGGGTTTCTCACCGCCTGAAAATCGCCGCAACATAGCAGAAGGTCCACCTGAAAATCACAGGAGGCACAGTTTAGTTACGATACATGTTTATCTCAAGTTTTAAATCGTCATTAATTTGAGTGATTTACGGGGTATAGTCATGACACAGAACTTACCTTAACACCTTCTTTTTTCTCCAGAAAGGCTATAGTTTCGTAAATTTTGTCCAATTCCCCATGACAACATCCCTCTACGGCAATCTTCATTTTCTGAAAACAACAGCAATAAATATATCGTTTTGTACGGCATATTCTTTCAAATGAGAGTGCACAGTGAAAAAATTCACAATTAAGTCTAGAAAATAGTATACTGAGAAAAACTGTTTTTAAAGTATTTTAGATCTAAATATTACTTCAATCGAACAAGCATGGCAAAAATCGAAGTCAAGAACCTGAAAAATGTCTTTATATTCATGTGAAATAGTAAATTAGATCCAGCAAGGTTATTACTTTCAAAACGGAAGTTATGGGGAAAATGCAGGTAGCCCAGTTTTGTACACTACATTGAATTGAAGATCTATTCTCGCTATGTATACAAAAGAAATCCTACGCTGTAAGAGTGGTTGTGGTATGAATCAATCAAATTTGTTTTCTAATCGATAGATTTTATCAGTATAGAGATATTTGCATAGAGCAAGGTTGCTTTATATATGGCTATCACATTGAAGACATTCTGCCGAAGTTGCCCATAACCCTAACATTGTGTGTGAACCAACCAAAAAATTCAACTCTAAATTCAAACCCCAATAACTGTGTCAAATCCCACCACCCTCCTAGTAGTACGACTCCTTTAATTTGAATGTATAAACGCTGACCCAAATAATGTGGATGGGAATATAACCCTGTAACGGTATGCAAGGAAGCTTCGGATTGGTAACACATTGAGCCTAAATTTACTTTTTCTATAGATGCACTGCTAATAGTTGTGAGGTTTTTCAATGCTTCTAGATTTCTAAAAACTAGTAAGCTATAAAACCATGGCAATTAGAACCAGTTACCAATGTCTGCATTATATGTTCTTGATTTTTCGTCTGAGATTAAAAATTCAGATAGTAAACTTAAGAATACCGATGAAAGAATTAGAGTTTAACAGTGACATCGTAGAGTATCAAAGAGCCTGGGTCGATTATGGACTGTATCGATGGTGTAGGCTGCAGTACAATGATTATTGTTGTCGTTAATTAATCCCATAATTCGCCATATGGGCGGTCTCCATTATATATGGGGAAATGATACAATACACTGTTATTATATTCATTCAGCATAACTACAATATCAAATAAACTTTATACAGGCATATATAATACCATATCATGGGCGTCTATCGAGATGTCAGACACTTTAAATTCAGCACTGGCATATATAGATTCCAATTAACTGTACAATATACTATCTACATGAACAAGACATTGGCAAATGTAATAACTCGAATGTAATATCCCTGTATATTCAGCCTAGGTAGCATGCTGTTGAAATTTCATATTAAGTCTGGTATAGATAGTCTACTTACGACGATGTTCTAAGGATTCTGACATAGGTTTCTAAACAATAACGATGGTACATGGACAGGTCAAGACTTCAAATGTTGTACAACTTGTAGGGTACTGTAGCGATCTGTGGCGTTCTACCCAAGATTGGCGCCAGGTGTTATTTATTGTAGGTTTATATTGTTCTCCAGCCCGTTATGGCATGGTAAGCGTGAGTTATAACACCTGTAGCTCTGGGTAAGGTGTGACAATCACAAGCATTTCCACCGGTAAATTGGGGAAACCACACTCAAGGTGTGAATGCCTCGGCATCGGCAAAGCTTCGACTTTCGAGTTTCAACTGCCAACTGGTGCAAAGGTCGCGAAGTGCATTTCAACTATTGTAACTATGGTATGATCATAATTGGGAGTGAATATATAAATCGGGAGTGGAGATGTAACAGTTTCATAACATAAAACATTTTGATCACATGTACACATTTCAAAGAACGTCACAAACAAATCTACCACGCCATAACTTGCGAGAGTCAAATCGAACTGGGCGATATTTTAGTACGATCCCCGAATTCACCATCTTTCTCATCGACGGAACTGCGTATAAATTGATATTTTGGGTTTTATCATGAGCATACATTTATACACTACCTTATGTTATGTTCCAGTAATAAATCTTCAATCTAAATTTGTTAATAACTTGATTTCATTACAAGATAACTCCCTCCCTGTTCTAGTGAAAAATGGGGATCCAAACTGTAGATGGTTTCGTACTTCGATATTTTGAGATAATCCCTTAATTTTTGATATAAAGACACACAATTGAATCTGTTTAAAATAATTATTTTACGTTTAACATTGGTGAATTCTGTTTATGATAAATTAAACAACAAATAAACATACAAGAGTATCTCTTGAAAGGAGTGGCTAAACTGAAGCGTTCATCAGCTGAGCGCATACTTTAAGCGGACTACTTTTTTATTCATCCGCGCGAGTATAGGGAGGAGCTATATTATAATTCGTCGATCGGAAAGCAAGCAACATGCTCGTTTTAATGCCTCATCTACAGAATTATTTCTTAGAATCGATTTGAACAGATTTATTTATCATAAATGGTAGCATTTTCATTGTGAAACCGTAGAATAACTTTCTTCGAGTGAATAAAGATGTTGTGCCAAAGAAAATGGTAGATATTCATGTCCCAAGTCATCAAACCTCATACATGTATTAAAATGATAAAAAATAACAAAAACATACACTGGAAAAAAACAAAAAATTAACATTCGTTCTGCAGCGCCATAGAATGAAGATTCCACAAAGCCGTAGGCAAATTGCCTGTTGTGCAAGTAGTTGTGAAAGAGACTTTCACCGAGTTCTAGTCAGCGTACTTGTACGTGCATCAACTTAAATACTCTGCTATCACGTATATTTAGAATGAAATTTTTATTCAGAGATTTTCTAGTCGCTAATCTGTCATATAAAGATGGACTAATTTCTGTTTCGTAGGCGCGCGTATTGCGTTACGCGGCAGCGCCTCCTCTTCCAGTGTCCCTCCAGTATGCGCTCAGCCGGTGATTCGCTGAAGGCGTTGGGAAAAGCCGGTGTTTTGCCTTTTTATTTTTCTTTGAAAGAAATTGATAATTCATATTTCTAGTCGCAACCTTGGTCACTATGATCCCGTCCATGATGGTAAGTATTTGTAGACTATTTCTGACAAAGTGTCACTCCTGCTAAACCTTTGGTTGTTAATTAAACCGTGTTGATATCTTTTGAATCGGTTTTCATTTGATTCTGATGTGATGGTCAGTTGGTACCCGCCCTCTTGAGTTTTGCGGACAGAATGATGCATGTTTTCATACACTGATAGACACTCTATTTAGTCCAAGTACAGCATAGCGGAAAGTTAGCGCCACTTCATCAGTTCAGAATGTGTATCATGTGTTTTCGTTGAGGTTTCATCTGGATCTACAAACCACTTCCACGATTGCTTGAACGAGATATTTGCTCTTAAAACTAAAGCCTTGTTATTGTTTTGTTGTCTTGTTGTTGCACTGAAAGTAGCTCTACCCTAAGCCTTTCAAGCCTGAGTTTAACCATTGAAAAGAATCCCTCACTTTGTCATATAATTGTAGCATTATGGGTGTATTTTACAAATACATTTAGAAGAGTGTTGGTTAACTTTGCACATATGGAAATGACCCCATAGTTTACTGTTTTAGATGTCAGTTTTCCATTTTAACGTGGACATCCACTTTTTGATATGTAATTGTATTTCCTTGTGTCAAACAAAGACGATATTGATTTAGCCTCATTTAATTCAATAAATCGGTAGTTTTAACCTTCCCAAAAATCCTCAGCCCTATGCTATGGCCGACAAGGACACATTATCCCGGCAGTTTTCCCGGCAGAAAAATCAACATAAAAAATGTTTCCATGATTTTTCCATGACATCCCTGTGTCTATATTTCATAGATGTAAATATAATTCCCGTCTCCGATTATACCAGACACAAGGATGTAAATGTTACCCACTGTTTACCATTTACATCAGAAACAGATGCAAATATTCCCCAATACTGTACTGATTACATCACAGATATTGTAACTATCCTGTAAATAATACTCATACTGTCATAGTTTACTGGCTATACCACAGTCAGGTAAAGGAAGCACTCATACTAGTTTTCTGTTCATATCATGCACAGATGTAAATAGTTGCATAATGTACGGATATACCACCCTGACACGAGATATTGTTACGATCCAAAATATTGGTATGTGAAACATACAAATTCTATCCCTTCGCCTAACTGACCAAGCTGGCTGGTTACATGCCGCTGGAGGCGACCCCTGGGTTATCATCAACACGGTCGCCCCCACGTGGTAAACATGGAGCCAGCATATAATCCTCATCTGATGTATTCTAGTCAGTCTGGTCAGCGCAGTGCACTGCAATACCACCAGCAATAAAACTTGTAACAGGATGTAAAGCCTTGGAGTTATTCATTCAGCTTACTATTTACAACTGATAGTAATAATATGCATATAGTACTCCTAGATTACTGGTTAAATACCATTGGCAGGTAAAGGTAGGACTCATAGTTTACTGTTTTTATTCCACCCCTAATATAAAATCCCATAGGCTTAACATTGGGTTTCCGTATGCCACGCTGACTGGCATACAGAGTTTTATATGCCACTAGCGGTATACAGCATTGTTATCACATAATATTCCAAAATCGAGGAGATAGGGTAGAATAAAATCAAAACCTGATTCCTTTTAATCTTGGCCACCGCATTCCACTCCTGAAGTTTTGGCTCCGGACTTCACTCGGCTTCGCCTCATGAAGTCACTTTGCCAAACTCCAGTTGTGGAATACGGTGGACAAGATTAAACCTCATCCAGTTTTACGATAGTATCGTACACAGATGTAGATATTCCCCATAGTGTACTGATTATATCACCCTGTTTGTAGCACAGACACAGAGATATGTAAATAGTTCTCATAGTTCACTGACTATACAACAGGTGGGTAAAGGTAATACTCATAGTTTACTGTTTGTATCATACACAGGATACGGACGTGGGTCATGTTTCTGACCTTTTGGTCCCTGAACCTGACAAGTGGCTACCCGCAGTCACGTAAGTACATTGTTTACCTTTAGGGGCTCTCCCACCAGCACACAAGATATAGCAAGATTTTTTATGACTTGGTTGTTTTCCAAATCTTGCTAGGTTTTGAATAATCGCGTGCATATTTGCCATGATGCATTGGTCTGGTTAAGCACCTTCGTCGTGTTCTTGCTGTGATAGATCGCAGTATGCCGCAATTTTTTCGGCAATAAATTGTGAGGTGTCATTGTGATGGAACACCAAAATATACACACACTATCAGAAAAAAAGATACACATATCATATCACATCATCATTCAAGACATAAAACATAACAAATCCATCGTGTTGGTGGAACCAGCCATTATATCTGACTTATATTTGTGCTGAATTATCAAATATAAAATAAACTAATATCTGGTAGATAGTTTTCAGAGTTTTGACTTGGGATTTGTCAAGTCAGCCTGGAAGTAGGGGGCGCTACGAATCAGGCCATCGTAAGGTGCTGTCAAGCTATAAAAAAGTGACGGTCGAAAAGTGAGTGAGTCTCCATAATATTATGATGTAATATTGTGGCGGTTGGATGGGCCTGGGAGAGAGGGGGCGGCCGTGCCCCGGGACAGGGCGCTCGTGGGGTACCAGCGGGAGTCTCGGGGATTCTCGCGGGGGCCCGATACTCGGCGAGAGACGTCGTCACTCGCCGGGTATTTAAGTGAGCGCGCTGCCCCGGGGCGGGCATTCTGGTTGTGCTAGCTCTAGGGCGTGGCCACCTCTCCCTTCCAGACCCATCTGAATCCCCAAGGGGGTTAGCTGAGGACTGCGTTAGAGAATTGTACCCGTAGGCTTGTAAATAAAGACCCAAACAACTTGTCCGTTGGCACTTGAATTTCCGCGTCTGTTGGTTATTACAATATTGTATGATTAACTGTTGTTGTTTTCAGTCACATGAAGAACCAGGTGATAGGAAACAACAAACAGAAGGCAGAACTCATGTCTTCAGGCATCGTGCCCCGGTAAGTCAAAAACAAGGAGACTTTAATAGTATACACAATATTAACACACAAGTGTAACTCTACTGTAGTTTATTGTTTGATATTTTTCTCCATTCGTGTTCAGATCCAATTTCCTTTTTCCCCAGGCTCCACTCCACTTCCCACATACTGCGTTCTACCCCAACAAAAGTACCACTGAATATGTCAGTATGTTGTGTATTCATTTACAGAAATGACAGCTTTCTATTTTCATATTCGAGACATAAAATTCTTTTTCCTTGTATGAAAATAGATATGGTAATGATTAAGTGTCATTCACGCCCCTTAAAACTGGTTTGAACCTGAGGAGAGAGTGGTTTCATAGATGTGCGAACTAGTTGACCAAACAATCACGTAGCAACGTATACTCTAGCATTAGAGGACTGAGTGTGAGGGCAATATGTCTATAATAACCATTTGGACTATCCCAGAGAAATACTTTGATTGCAACGTATTCCAGTGGTCATCAGTGGTTGATTTTAGGAGTGTTTGTTGTAGTGTTTCAATAGCGGTATTGGTGAGGCAGTGGACCGATGACAGATCTATTTTAGTTCTACCTAACTGTTTATGGGGCTATTTGGTATTACAAGGTGTTTATTACAGTAGTTTTTACTATTGATAAGAGGTAGCGCCACTGGGTGTGCCCTAAGTGTTTCCTATTTTACTCACCAGGGGTCAGGTCCACTCATCTATAGAGTGGTTAAGTTATAAGGATATATGCTAAACATAGAGGCCCGTGTGAAACACTAGTTTTTGGGTCTAAAAACAAATGATGGACATTTCTGTTTTCTTCATTTCAATGACTGGCCTAGTCGATACATTGTGTTACTGGCTTCCCAAGTGGCCTTTATAGGACCAGAAAGCTCAAGCAGCCCTTAAACGTCATTTATTGTTGTTGTAATATGGAAAATACTACCAAAATGAACCCTTTTCTCAGCCACACGCTAATCCTGTGCCGCTCTCTAGCGTAGTGAGCATGTACTAGGGCTTCAGTCTGTCATAATGTTGAAGGGAATTGGACACCTTGAGCCTTTTACCATTTGAGTCTCCTGTCAGCGCGAAAACGTGGACGTCTTGAGCCTACTCCATTTTAGTTCCGATTGGCGGGTTAGGGTTAGAAAAGGGCTGGGTAAGGGTTAGGGTTGAGTATATATGACTATAAACCAGTTTAAGTGCACTTTTCAAAGTTTTTACATCTAGAGGCTCAAGGCCACCAAAACAGGGTAGGCTCAAGGCGTCCACAGAAAGGCTCAAGGCGTCCAGGGCTCAAATCGTCCCGGGCTCAAGGCGTCCATGAACCATGTTGAGCTACTTCCAGATTGAACTCGGGCACAGAATTTTATTTATATGAAAATGAAAAAATTATGATAGTTGAGAGTGTGCAGCACAGAGCCTACCCTGTTTCCCCAGCCGTCTGTTAGGTGTCTCACAGGAAGTTCCAGTGCGACCTGTGAGATGATATATAGGGCACAGTGATCGCTAGTTCCGCCATCAGCCACCAGGAAATTGTAAGATAGCTCCACTGTAGTACTGGGGACAACCACTATTCTCTGCTGTCATAATCTAAAGATAATCCAGGCAGGAGACTAAAACACTTTTATAGCAAACCCACTGAAGTTTTAGAAATAAAATCCATTAATAACTTGACCCGCCACCTGCTGTTTTGTGTAGCGTCGGGAGACAAAATGGCCGCCTCCATAACACAATAGCTATGTGTTCTATACAGTAGGGTGTAACAGCTGATTGTTAAGGTATACAATTTACTGAGCTACAGATTTTACAGACAGTCATTCTAATGATGATTACACTGCTTTTTTATGTGAAATCAATCTACACATTAATTGTATGGTACACTGGTAAAACTGCTGAAGTGTACTGACGGTGCGTATTGCTCTTTACGACAGACTTCTGCAGATGATGCTGGACGAGAACATGCCGCTCGATCTGCGGATCGAGTCAGCCGTAGTCCTGGGCAGCCTCGCGAAAGGCTCGGAAGAGAACATCCACGCGCTCATAGAGGCTGGCTGCATCTCCGTACTTCTCAAAGGTAACCGAGGGACACAGTTTGTGTCATGGAATTTGTCTTCTGTCTACCTCATGCCTATATTTATGTATATTGAGGTGATTTTTTTTTAATTACTTTCAATAATACATCATCATTCTTCCAGCCAATATTATGTGGAGTAAATAAACTCATCAGGAGATTATTAACATTATCAATGATAGAAACCATGATGTACATGATGTCTCTTGTCCACATCTTGCTGCATGGCTTGAAAACTCCCTTATCGGGACTATTTTTGGGTATTCGCTAAATCTCCAGAGAGAAGACAATAAAGGGACGAGGTGCGTAAATGGTGCACCATAATTTGGCCCAATTATCAATAGCTTTCTGTACATTCCCAACCTTTTTGGCCGCCAGACGCTTGGGTCTTGCTGATTCTATTTTCAAAGGTTTTTGATTTCCAACTTTTCCCCCGGTCCTGACTTTCATCCCTGTATTACAAATAAATACTGAGATAAAAATGCATATTTTTCCTAAATGGTGAGTCGGTTCTTGCGTTCTACATGTGGTGATTGTCCTTGCAGACATCTGTCACCCACACCTGCCCTACGTGGAGGCGTGTCTACGATGTCTGCGAACTCTCTGTACGTCCAACGTGGCCGCCATAAACCTCATATACCAGGTACGTGTATTACATGGTAATATGTGTATTACATGTAAACTATGTGTATTATATGGTAACTATGTGTATTACGTGGTAACTATGTGTACTTTGTGGTAACTGTATTATGTGTACTGTTACATTCCAATGTGAAACAAACCTGCACTTTCCCTTGGCCTAACCAATTATGCGGGCTCCGTGTAACACTCTGCTTGAGGTGCCCCTTGGTTACGATCATTATGGTTGACTGCACATGATAAACACAGAGCCAGGCTATAGGCATGATCTAGATGTATCGCCAGTCAGTCCGCAGCTAGCGGCCATTGCAGTTACATCAACAGTAAAGCTTGTAACGGGACGAACCTCAGCAATAAAGCTTGTAACATGATGAAGTCTTGGAGACGCTCGCTAAAATTAATATCCGTAAACAGGATAGTAACAGTAATATAGAGGAAACCCATGAAAGTTTAGGGTCTGAGCTCGTATCCCATCGAGTTTGAATCACATAGTAATTCACAAGGCGAAGCTGCGTGAATTGCTATGTGATTCAAATGAGATGGGATCGAGCTCTGACCCTAAACTTGAATCGGTTTCTGAATTTATCTCACCTTTAATATTGACTAATGGGCTAACATTTGTGACCTCAGCAATAAACCTCAGCAATAAACCTCAGCAATAAACCTTGTAACATGATGAAGTCTTGGAGACGCTCGCTAAAATTAATATCCGTAAACAGGATAGTAACAGTAATATAGAGGAAACCCATGAAAGTTTAGGGTCTGAGCTTGTATCCCATCGAGTTTGAATCACGTAGTAATTCACAAGGCGAAGCCGCGTGAATTGCTATGTGATTCAAATAAGATGGGATCGAGCTCTGACCCTAAACTTGAATCGGTTTCTGAATTTATCTCACCTTTAATATTGACTAATGGGCTAACATTTGTGACATTATCCCCCATTGGATATATTTCCTAAATATCTAATGGGGTTGTTTTTTTTGTTTGTTTTTTTTGTTTGGTTCTGACATGTAGTTGTCACTTTCAAGGTAGCATCGGCTTTGGTTGGAAAGCTGGGAGAATAGCCGCGGCAGTGTGATGTCACTGTCGTGATGGGTGGTTGTTATGCTGCATTGTTCTTATAACAATGTCCCCTGGGAGATTGCATGGCAACGGTTTGGTTCTGACATGTAGTTGCCACTTTCAAGGTAGCATCGGCTGTGGTTGGAAGTGTTTATGCCACGTATCATTGATCTAAATATCTAATGGGTGTTAGATGCGAGTTTCCAATGTTAAGTCTATGGAGAAAAAATATCTGGGTTGAGATAATACACGGTAACTATCTAGTAACTACATGTATTATATGGTAACTACGTGTCATACGTGCTAACTATGAGTTATTTCCATTTTTTCAGTCTAGTTGTTTTACTAGATGTTCAATATGGTAATGATAAAGAGTAGGAGTAAGCAGAATCTGGAAATTGTCCGTTTCTCCCCTAATCCGGCTATCTAATCTGCAAAGTGCATAGTTTATACCATAAGGCATCCATTTCCCAGTCCCCGATATACTCACCGGGACTACCACATTAGTGCTGACTGGTATTAAATAGTGAGTTGATTATTGACCCATTTAACACATGAGTTTTCCTGAAATGATTTATTTCTGTTTGTCAGGATGCGACCATCATCCCGCACATGATCAACATCCTGTCAAAGTCTGCGTGCACACAAGAGTGCATCACCACCATCCTCGCACACTGCTGTAAGGTAAGCTCTGCGCCAGTCGCTAAACTCATGTCGCCGGCCAGTCTAGCAAATGGCAATTTGACAGAACAAGCAAATAAGAAACAAACTGCCCACCATTCATTCAACTGTGAATGGGAAGAGAAACTGCGGGGGATTAAGTCGTTGTGAACAGGTGAAGTTGACCCGTCTGAAAATAGGTCACTCCAGACTTACACACGAATATCTCCTGAAAGGGTAAAATCCCCCGTTATGCCAAGCATGCAATGTACCCATAACTGTTCAGCATATCCTGCTGTACTATCAAAGGGTACTAGAAAATAGAAGAAAGCATTTGAAAAATGGTGGTTTGAATTATAATTTGAAGTACACTTCTATTTCCAACCCCTCAAAAAATATTTGAAAAATGGTAACAACATGAAAATGTTGTTTGAAACTATTCCAAAGAAGGATTCATCAGCTTTTTGAAAGAGACAAATTTCTTTGATTGTTTATAAAATATTTGAAAATATTGAAAAGAATTTATTGAAATTAGTCTACGAAAGTGAAAAGCTTAAATCATTGAAGGTCCCTATAAGGGCCCTGGGACCACAAATGAACAAACAAAACAAACTCTAAACTCAATGCTGTCCTTCCGCTGCAAAACTTAATGCCGTCCTTGAGTCTCTAAACTCAATATCTGTTCATCTGCTTCCAAACCTAATGCCTTCCCTTCAGAGATGGCAGTTTTCCTTTTTTTCCAAGCAAATCCTCATTTTCATTTTCAGTTCATGAACTTTGATTTTGCTTGTGTAGGTAAGTCAAAGAATAAATTGGGCCTCATTCACACCAATAAACAGTGGCTCAAACCTCCCACACACCCTCAGCCCTATTCCATGGCCAATAACGACATATTGTCCAGGTTTTCTTAGTCTCTCTTAGGCAGTAAATTCCACATGAAAAATACTTCCTCATTTTTCCATGATCTCAACTGATATTTCTCTGGTGTTGAGTCCTTTAACCCTTCAAGAGCCACACATCATTCACCATGTACCCATACTATAGCAGGCACCAGAACCAATTGTGGTGTTTGTATGACCGGCTTTTGTAGTCAATCTTGTTAGAAAATATTACAAATTTGAAATGTCCAATAAATGTGAATTTTTATCAGAACTTTCTGAAAGTTTGAGATGTCACTAGCAACACATAGCCTGATGTGTCCTGTAAATTTCATAGTTCTACCATAATTTTCCATAAAAAAACCAAATACAGCATTTTTTGTCTATGCCAATGATATGTCTCTGGTGTTGAGTCCTTTTAAGGGCCGATTCCACCAACAGGATGGATTTGCCGTGGTATATCTTGGTATGTCTTGTGGTGTCTTACTGTGTCGCGATGTGTCGTACCTCACTTGTTTCAAAACGTAGGCAAGTGGTGTCGGGTGTATATTTTGGTGCTCCACCACCGCGACACCTCAAGACACATCGCGACAAATAGGTACGCGATGATTCAATCCTAGCCCGATCTAGCAAGACAACCAAATCGGGCTGAATATTGCTACATCGTGTGTGTTGGTGGAATCGGCCCTTAAGAGTACTGACATGTCTCGTTTGCCTCGTTTCAGACGTTAGATCACCAGGCAGTACTCTGCAGTAACGGCGCCGTGGCCGCTCTGGCACCTCTCCTCCAGTCAGACATCTACAAGGTGAGTTATAATTAACCATAAATCATATAAATCTCCAGTTCCTTGTGTAAAAAATAAAGATGATATTAACTGAGCCTCATTCACGCCAAGAAACAGTGTCTTGTGGTTATCTGCCCGTGTCCAAGACACATTTAGTATTATTGCTGGCCCATGCTACCAACACCGACTAGCAAAAAATATCTTCTCTTCTTGTGCTCCGTTTGTTCTGGAGGCATACATAGGCCTTTATTATACATTGATATATAATTCTATGACCAACATACATAATTTTACCTCAAATAATGATAATGTAAATAACTTACACAAGTTAAACACCTTGTGATATTGCCTGTATTATAGAGAAACAGGCTTACTGTCTCCGTACGGATAAAATACGCGGTAAAATCGGCGATCAGATCAACCGATGCCGAAGGCAGAGGTTCATCTGATCGCTGATTTTACCAAGTATTTTATCCGTACGGAGACAGTCAGCCTGTTTTTCTATTATTATATACCTTAAAATATCGAATTTTTAACTTTGCTACTGGGGGAATATTTGGATTTCGCCGCCGTACATGCCCCGTACGCCACATACATACCCCGTACGTCACCTAGGTGTCGTACGGGTATAAATACGACATGGGTAGGAGCGGGCAGTATGTGTAGGATATACTACCACAGGTATATAATAATAACGTATACCTGTGTCTTTCAGGTACAGATGCCGGCTCTGCGCTGTTTCGCCTCGCTCTGTTACCAGAACCGACAAGTGGCGCTCACCGTGGCCACAGGTGAGTCTCCTGTTATCTCACGCACTAGACTTAAGATTGGGAACTCATTCTCCATGCCCTTACAAGTATTGCAGTCCGTTCTCCATGGTCTATATTTTGTGTATGGTCCATTCTTTTAGTGTATACAGGGAGAGATAAATACAGAAAGCAACTCATTTTGGTCAAAGTCTTTGTTCTCCAACTCGTTTGAATGCTACGTGATATTAACTCGACTGTCGCCTGATTCATATCACACCGCATCAAACTCGTAGAGAACTACAACTTTGACTAAAACTTGTTGGTTTCTTCTTTCTTCTCTGTAAAAGTGAAATTCGTCAGTTACCGTTCACTACCCATAGATCCAGTCTCACCATGATATGGGCCATCTCTGAAATATGAACACAAAATCTCCTAAATTTCTTAAAACCTTACTGTGAACGAGGTAATGGGCTGTCTGTAAAGTATGTTGGTAAAATCTCTAAAAGATTTTTTTTAAATATGTATATATATATTTTTTGGGGGCATCAGTTCAAATATACAATTGGTTTTCAACTGATCCACACCCACGACTTCTTCATCCCTGGACGAAATAGATTAAAGAAGACAATTATGCAAAAGTTCTCCTTTTTTCCCCCACCCCTCTCACTGCATATGGACACTATAGATGGCTGCTTACAATCATTGATGTTTTTACAAAGTCAAACTTTAATAAAAGGAGCATTGTATGTTTGTTACTGATTTGCCTGATTTGTGTTGACAGCGACGTTTAACGGTGAACTGATCCCCAACATCCTGCTCCGACTACTGTCGCGAGACCAGCCCGACGAGATGCAGAGTGCCGCAGCCAAATGGTTCGTGTTTCTCAAATCTCCATCAGGATCTATAGTTCTCATCGCGAGGCTAGTTTGTTAAACTACAACCATGGCTCTTACCGTACTGTTACAGGGGTGCAAGTATTCTGATAACTTATGGATATCCTTAAGTTTCAAAATCTATCATTATCAAAATTCCCCAACTGGCCATAACCAGCAGGCCATTTAATAATCTGGGATCGTACATGTAGACCTATTTCTGTATGCCATAGAGATTCAAGAACGATGCAGGTCAACTTTATTCAACACTTATGGATGAGCTTATTGACGGCTAATACTGTCTTAGCAAACAGACTTAAATGTTATTAAACAATAACCCTTGTACGAGTTACACAAAAAGGTATTCGTGTATGATCCTAGATTATTAAACAAGAACGAGATTATCTAGAGGCTACCGAGAAGCCCCAGGTCAGGTCACCGAAATGTGTGAAATCTTTTTAATTTTCGGAAAGCAAAAAGTCTCCTGAACTGATCTATATACACGCTTACCACAGATCTGAGAGTGTCTAACAATGACTTTTGTCCCAGAATCCGTGTTTACAATCAGAGGCCCCTAAGATTAGATTATCAAGTTTTATTAAGAAAGTCTACTATAAAACACATGATGTCTCACATGCTGATCATCTTTGTTCCGACAGTTTGACGTACATGTGCAGAGCGGGCGCCATCGACCCAGCCGACTTTGTCATCTCACACAAGGTACATACATGATTATTACTGATATTTCACCTATTGCGACTGACTTTGTCATTTCACACAAGGTACATACATGCTTATTAGTGACATTTCTCCTATTGCGACTGACTTTGTCATCTCACACAAGGTACATACATGATTATTACTGATATTTCACCTATTGCGACTGACTTTGTCATTTCACACAAGGTACATACATGCTTATTACTGACATTTCTTCTATTGCGACTGACTTTGTCATTTCACACAAGGTACATACATGCTTATTACTGACATTTCTCCTATTGCGACTGACTTTGTCATTTCACACAAGGTACATACATGCTTATTAGTGACATTTCTCCTATTGCGACTGACTTTGTCATCTCACACAAGGTACATACATGATTATTACTGATATTTCACCTATCGCGACTGACTTTGTCATCTCACACAAGGTACATACAAGCTTATTACAATACACCTATGGCCGAACTATGAAATACTACCTGCTGCCAGGGGTTTAGTATGAAAAATGTTCGCGCCTGCTGTAACATCGGGCTGTAGTGTATGGCGGTGGTATTGTATGGGAATTGAGGGTGAGTCACTGAGCAGGAAAGTTAAGAAAATAACGTTTTTAAACGGTTATGAGGTGTATAGTAATAAGAAAACGTGGTGACTGAGCCTGTATGGGTGCCTATTCTCGGTTATTTACAGCGTTGGGACATATCTTTGCATTAAATGACCTCGAACGGCCATCGGTACAGACTCAGTAACCACGTTTTCTCTTATAACTTATATTACTCCTATCTCAGTCGACTTTGTTATCTCACACAAGGTATATGCACGTTTATTACCATATGTATACCTGGTACATGCATGAAAACTGATTTATATAAATTGTTTTATCTACGTTTGTCGTCCCCATTGACAACACATTTATTGACTGCAATAGATGATAATTTCACTGATGTTGGTCCTGTGAGGTGTGTAACAACTAGATGTATTTATTTGACCATCGCAGACATTGCCGGCTTTAGTGCGCATGTGTAAACGTGACAAGCCATGGGAGGAACGCGTGGAAGGTGCAGAGACGCTGGCATACCTCATCGAGGTGGACCTGGACCTACAGCGCATCGCTGCCATCTCTGACCACATCATTGTAACATTAGCAGAGTATTTCAAGTGAGATTTACTTCATGCATTTAGCAAATCGTTAATTATTGTAGCATTAGCAGAGTATTTCAAGTAAGATTTACTTCATGCATTTAGCAAATTGTTAATTATTCTAGCATTAACAGAGTATTTCAAGTGAGATTTATTTTTTACATTTAGCAAATCGTAAATAATTGTGGAATTAGAATATTTCGAGTGAGATTTGTGTTATACATCTAGCAAATCACTAATAATTGTAACATTTGAAAATTATTTTCACTTTTTTGTTGCATCAACTGAAGCCTGTTTTGTGTGTTTGTTCCATCATGACCTGACTGGCTGCGTGTTGTTTCAGGTACCCCGGCTCGCCGCCCGACTCCACCTTAATGCCCTCCAAAAAGGTGAGTTCTGTGTCTGCAAGAGACACTTGTTAATTCAGTAAACTGAGACCGTGAAGAGAGCAAGTCAAATTCTCATACCATGTCTAGGTGGTGTGGGAAGTAAAATAACTCACCTCGGTAAACGTGTAGGGGTGAGATTTCTACCGAAATTCATTTCATAGATTCGGTCAAACCCAAAGTAAGTCTAATTGAACAAATTGGACGTTAAACTACCCAAACAAACAAACACAAATCTGGATATCACTGCCTTGACTCTGTCCCTGGCTTCAGCCTCCATTTTCAGGGCAGGTGACAGAAATGAAATATTACTCATATTAAATGAAATATCACTCGTTTTTTGTTATGGAAGTCCAATCAGTAACAGAATATCAAGAGACGTCACAAGTTTGAGTTTATTTATGTCACACAATTTGTTGGCTCCGTAATTTCATGAGTCGAAAACATAATTTGCTGAAAATGGTGCTCCACTCTATGAGAGGAAAGTAGCTGATATTAGATTTTGTGACTTTGTATTTTTCAGGATGACATCACGGTTGGTAACGAGTTACGACAAGCCGCCTTCAGAGCCTACGCCTCGCTCGGCGCCAACGACGAGGAAATAAGAAAGAAGGTAAGTTTACTGGATTCATTGTGCACTGACCAGCCAAATATACACTGACCATCCAAATATGCACTGACCAGCCCATTTGCACTGTATCTGACATAATTAGTAGAAACTGAACGAGAGTTAGTAGTGTTAGTGTTTATCCTACCCCTAATAAAAACGAGGATAAAATCTAGACACCACTAGTTTGAGTTTCAGTTTATTTATGTCACTCATTGTGTTGGCTCCGTAATGTCACTCGTCTTTGACTCATGAGATTACAGAACCAACAAATTGTGTGATATAAATAAACTCAAACTCAAACTTGTGACGTCTCTTGATATAATTGCAAGATGGGCAACGCCGAGCGGAGTGAGTAGTCGACCTGACTGGAGTGCGATAAACATTCACACTACTAACTCGAGTTTAGTTTAGTATTTATCCTACCCTGTCTCTACGACTTTAGAATAATAGGAAATATGTGAACACTGACTGATAGCCAGTTATTATTGCATAATTAATCATTTTAGTTCTTCCAAGTTGCTTGAGGGAGTGAGCCCCATTGCCAAGTAAGGCCATAGGTCGTCAACAATTCACAGAACGCATTAGTGTGATGTCGCTCACGTTCTGGCCGCTAATTGGTCAATTTCGTTATTACCCTCGTACAATAAATAACACATTACTGCACGCTCGCCCGAATACAGTGACCCAATGTTAAGCCTATGGCGTTCTTTATTAGGGGTAGGATAAGGAGAGTTATAAAAAGACAATACCTCTGTCCTGTACTGTCTCTTTCATACATTCATCAACCAATCATGGAAACCTTGTGTTCCGAGAAATGACTGATATCCGAGAGTTAAAGATTTTCATTTATAATTATCAAAATTCTGCAAGTCGGCTGCACCCGGCCGCACTTGGCCATACCCCGACCGAACCCCAGTAATACCCGACTATATCCATATAGACTCATATTAGGCTCCTGTGTATGCAGACCTCTGTTCCTCATTGTGATGTACTTGTGTGTTTGTCAGATCATCGAGACGGAGAACCTGATGGACCACATCGTGAACGGTCTCTCGGACCCAGTCACGAAGGTACAGCTGGCTGCCGTACGCTGTATGCACAGCCTCTCGCGAAGTGTGCAACAACTCCGAACAAGTTTCCAAGACCACTGCGTATGGAAACCCCTTATGAAGGTACGCTTAGAATTCTTTTTTAAAGCATATTGTTTCCACTTACCTTTCACTTAAAAGTTACAGCGATGCAAGTATTCCTGTAAATAACTACACAGGACTCCACAGATAATCTACTTCTCAGTATCTTGCTGCAGTTATTCTCCAGGTTACGAGGCTGCTGGAAGCATGCAAGTTTCCTAAACTGATCAATACATACACATCCCAATATTGAAATGTGATTTACGACAGGTCCCGACACCGTCACAATACTGAAATGTGATTTACGACTGGTCCTGAAACTATCCAAATATCTAAATGTAATTTTCAACAGGTCCAGTTACTGTCCCAATACTTAAATGTGATTTACGACCGGTCTCAATGTCTCAATGTCCCAATACCAAATTGTGATTTACGACTGGTCCTGAAACTATCCAAATATCTAACTGTGATTTTCAACAGGTCCAGTTACTGTCCCAATAATTAAATGTGATTTATGACAGGTCCCGACACTGTCTAGTCATCTCCCCCTCTAAATTATTCCTCATTCGTTTTTTGTGACTGACATCTTTGAGATGAGAAGTAATATTGCGTATCCTTGATTCTCAGATCCTGCAGAACGCGCCGGAGGACGTGCTGATGGTGGCCTCCTCGACACTGTGCAACCTCCTCTTAGAGTTCTCCCCCAGCAAAGAGGTACGACCGAATAACGACTACACGATGAGTCTTACAACGAATAACGACTACACGATAAGTCTTACACCGAATAATGACTGCACGATAAGTTTTACACCGAATAACTACTACACTATGAGTCTTACACAGAATAACGACAGCACGATAAGTCTTACAGCAAATAACTACTGCATGACAAGTCTTACACCGAATAACTACTGAACGATAAGTTTTACGTAGAATAACTACTGCGCTGCAAGTCTTACAACGAATAACTATGGCATTGCAAGTCTTGCACTGAATAACAACTACACAATAAGTTTTACAACGAATAACTACTGCACTACAAGTCTTAAACCGAATAACTACTGTACTAAAATGTTACACCAAATAACGACTGCATGATAAGCCTTAACCAGAATAACTACTGCGCTACAAGTCTTACAACGAATAACGACTGCACTACAAGTCTTACAATGAGTAAAGACTGCACTACAAGTCTTACAACGAATAACGACTGCACTATAAGTCTTACAACGAATAACGACTGCACGATAAGTCTTACCCAGAATAACTACTGCGCTACAAGTCTTACAACGAATAACGACTGCACTACAAGTCTTACAAAGAATAACTACTGCACAATAAGTCTTACAACGAATAACGACTGCACTATATGTCTTAAACAGAGCGCCAAATTACCTACCTTGATAATAACAACTTCCTGTCACTTTGAACCAAGTTGCTATGATATCTCCAGGTTACAATTATCACCTTTGTAATAATAAGTGCTTTCACCATGGAAACTGGGCATCGCTGTGTTCTCACTCTCCAGCACAGTACAGTGTTGACTATTGTTCACCAAGCATATTCCTTGAAGGAAATATAACAGATTTGGTAGGGAATAGGTCAAGGTTCCATCCAATTCGGATTCATTAGGCACCTTAATTAATTTGGCTAGGTGAAGGCATGCGATGCTATCACTTTTCGGGGATCAGGTATTTCACCTCGACCCATCCCAATTCTTTAAAAAGATGAAAAGGCATTATGGAAATTTAGCAACCTCACCAGTGTCACCCATTACGCCATTTCCCACCTTAATCTAAATCAGCCTCATCCCTATGATTTATATAACGTAAAACTCCGGTTATAAGCCGACCCCCCACTTCAGCAAAATGCTATAAGCCGATTCTAGGGGCATTTCAACTTTAGGAAAACTCCAGTTATATGGGTTCCTGGGCCCCCATCCCCCCCTCCCCCCCCCCCCCCCCGGTCTCCTACTCACAACTTTTTGTAAAAATTTCAGAATTGAATATGAACAGTTAAATGAACTATTGTACCAATATAAGATATCACATGCTATCTGACAAATTACTACCATTAAATGATTCACATTTGTATATCTATGTTTTTTGGTACTTTATTATTATTATATATCAAAAATCTAATCTGAAAAGCCCCAGTTATAAGCCGACCCTCGACTTTGGCAAAATTTGATAAGCCAATTTTGTCAAAAGTCCCTAAAAACAATCGGCTTATAAGCGGAGCTTTATGACCCCCAATTTTAGCAAAATTTTATAAGCCAATTTTTTCAAAAATCCCTTAATAAAATCGGCTTATAAGTGGTGATCCTGAGGTAAAATAGACTGACTTATGCTGACTGGTTATTTGTAGCCGATGCTGGAGTCCGGAGTGATCGACTTGCTGGTGAGTCTGACGCGGCGTGACGACCCCGCGCTCCGTCTCAACGGCATCTGGGCGCTTATGGTGAGAGAACCACTTCACGTCATAATTATTTATTTCACATATTAATTATTGCCAACTAACTTGTAGACTTCCTTGTTTTCATTTCCAGTTCATAGATTTACTTTTCTTGTACAAAACAGAGATAGTTTAAATTGAGCCTCATTCAAGCCAATAAAAGAGTGGCTTTTTTTTAAATTCATTCAATCAGATGAAGAAAAACATACATATGACATATTACATTCGCCTATCGGTGTTCTTCCATATAAAGGGCTTTAATCTCCCCTATTCCATGGCCAACTTTGATGTGTTTTCCAGTTGTAAGAGGAATTGGTGTTGGTTATTTGCAGAACATGGCGTTTCAGTCTGAACAGAAGGTGAAGTCGCAGATCCTGACGAGCGTGGGCACCGACCAGCTGTTCCGGCTTCTCTCCGACCCCGACATCAGCGTGCTCATGAAGACGCTCGGTCTGCTCCGAAACCTCCTCTCCAGTAAACCCGTAAGTGTTTTTGTTGTTGCTTTTTTTTTTAGTTCCTTTTGGTTTAAATCTCCCCACACACCTCAGCCGCATTTCATGCCCAATAAACATGAGTCTCTCTGAGGCAGTAAATTCCATTTGAAAAATATTTCCCTCATTTTTTTTTCATGACCCCAAGTAACATCCCTGCTATACTTAATCTTCTCATTTCGGCATTTATTCTACACCTCTATTCTATGTTTATAACACCAGCTACTCCCCCCCCCCCCCCCCCGTTGTCAGTAAAATGTGAAGAAGCATGGTGACAGATTCAAACAAGTACAATATTGAGCTCATCGTTGAGCGCCACAGAACTATGGGATGCATCTTTCTGGATCACAAATCTCGACTAATTACAGATTGACAATTATTATCTTTCAGGATTTTTAGTTTTAATTATTTATTTCCCTACATTGATAATGCATAGTCTCTGGTCTTACATGAATTTGATTATTTCTCTAAAAAAAGAGTTTTTTCCATAGAGGTCTTATTCCGATTTGTTAATAATCTTTGATTATTTCTCATGAGAGTATTAGGTACAAATACAGATGGTAATGAAAATAGAAAATAATTCGAGTGAAACTAAAGAAAATGCCATCTGTAGCTTACCACTCTTTTAATTATCTCCATGTTTTACTCTTTGATTTTTTATTGAATATATCAGGAATATCTGGCACTATAAACATTAAATTGAGATGGTAATGAAAATAAATAATATCTCGAGTGAAACTAAAGACAATGCTATCTGTGGCTTATTACTCATTATAATGTTTTCTTTGTTGTACTGCTCTATTATCTATTGAATATCTCAGGAGTATCTATATAAATATTAAACTGAGATATGATTTTGAATGTTGTGACAGCACATCGACCACATCATGCTGGTGCACGGTAAACAGATCATGCAGGCGGTGATCCTCATACTGGAGGGCGACCACAGCGCCGAGGTCAAAGAACAGGTGAGACACGCTATAGAGGAAACCTATGAAAATTTACCGTCAGAGCTCGCATCGCATCCAGTTTGAATCGTGTAGTAATTCACAAGGCAAAGCCGCGTGGATTACGTAGTGATTCAGAGGAGATGGGATCGAGCTCTGACCATAAACTTGACTAGGTTTCTGAATTTATCTCACCCCTCATATTGACTAATGGTTTAATATTTGTGACATAATTCCCCATTGAGTATTTTTTTCTAAATACTCAATGGGCATTGGATATGAGTTCCCAATGATAAGTCTATATGGAAAAAATACCAGGGGAGAAATAAAGGATTATATTGAGACATGGTTAGTGTACCTGAATGGAATCTGTTCAGAGATATTTTGGTCGGAAATATTCACCGAGTTCAAAGAATGAGGTGAATATTTCCGACTAAAATATCTCTGAACAGATTCCATTCATGTACATTCGATATGTGTACTTATTATTACATACCTGGAAATAATTAAAAACGCCATTTTACAGTGGTCACATAGTACAGAAGGACGTATTAATATAATTTCGTCACTCAGTGATGAACAGAATCTACACTCTTGTTCAGTAAAAATGATAAATTTTCATGTATATGATAATTTTAGTTCCATATATATTTCTATTGTTATTATCTCATGCCTATGTATCGGATTGTGTTAATAATCTTCATGAATAAAGTCCAAGTCCAAATTCCCAGTACACACTTTATTGCTAACTCACCACCCCAATTGGAATGTAACTCTATCACTCTCTACATTGTAGTTGAATATGGTGGTCCAAGCAAGAAAGTGCAGCCTTTTTAATTCTCAAATATAATGGCGTACCCTCCCGTACACATACCGCTTCTTGTTTGCCCCTATTCTCTGTTTGCATGGACTATAACTCAGTTGTTTTCTCATTGTCCAGGCTCTGTGTATTCTCGCCAACGTAGCCGATGGCGACTCAGCCAAAGTGTTCATCATGAGCAACGAAGACGTGCTGAAAAAACTAATGACATACATGGTGAGTAGAATTTAAGTTATCGCAATGTGCCAAAAAAACTAATGACATACATGGTGAGTAGAATTAAAGTTATCGCAATGTGCCAAAAAAACTAATAACATAGTGAGTAGAATTATAACTACCGCAATGTGCTAAAAATCCAATAACATAGCAAGTACAGTTACATGTTAAAGAAGGAACTAACAAGTTTTGGTCAAAGTCGTCGTTCTCCACGAGTTTGATGCAGAGTGATATGAATAAGGCGACAGCCAAGTGAATATCACGTAGCATTCAAACGAGTTGGAGAACGACTTCTTTGACCAAAACGAGTTGCTTTCTGTATTTACCTCACCCCTGTACACACTAAAAGACGCACAGGATATAAACCATGGAGAACGGACTACAATACTTGTAGGGGCATGGAGAATGAGTTCCCAATGTTAAGCCTATGGGACATAAATACCAAAAGTGAGATAAAATAAAACACATGGTGAGTAAACCATTAATGAGGCACAACCTGGTCTGAATGTTACCTCAAGAGGCCATCTATTAAATGTGTATTATGCACAATGACTCAAGATTTTGACCCCCACCCCTTTCTCAATTTTGTACGCAATAGAACAAATAAGGAAAATATGCAAAATTTCCAAAGATTTGACTCCCCACCTCCCCTCAGTGTGAACATAGTTTATGGATGGCCCCGAAGCCTTTCTTAATGTCACACCACACAGTGCATTCCACACAGACAGTGGTATCTTGTATTTATCATACATAAACCGTTGGGTTTCCAGGCATTTTGATTATATAGATAAGATATAATCAAAAAGAGTAAGATGCCTGAATCAACCAGGCAGCATACCTTGTTATTCCAAGAGGATATATGCAAATTTTAGTAAAGTAAACCAAAGTAAGTCTAATTGAACAAATTGGACGTTAAACTACCCAAACAAACAAAGTGTCACTAAATGCTATTTCTTTCTCTCTGTTCCAGATTCACTCAAATGTTAATTTACAAATAGCCGCGACGTTTTGTATCTCAAATCTGATCTGGAATGAGGAAGATGGTAAGTATTTTACGCAATGATCTTTTTGAAGTTCTATCTTAAACTAATTGAAGAAATTCTTGGTGCTGACTGACCAGATCGTTAAGAGTGTCCCATGAATAGATAGAAAAAACGTTAAAAAAAACATGATATTCTTTTTCCACCATAAATGTCCTCTTAGAAGAGATGCGTTGAAGTGAAACGGTACCACATTTAGTCTCAGGGTTAATATGAAGACTGGAAAACCTGGAAAATGAAAGAGATCATGGAAAAGTCATGGAATTTGAAAATTTGCACAAAGTCATGTAAATTTGGTCATCAGTCATGGAATCAGAACTTGTCTTTATGTATGAAAAATTGTTAACACACAAAACCACACTTGTTCCAATGTACAAAAAAAAAATCAGATACAGGAATTATTCACCCTCTGCTTTAGTTGATGCCATGTACAGTGCCATACTATTTTACTGCAGTTATCACAGATGTAGGGACAATGGGAGGCTGATCATTGCAAAACTTTTCTGTGTTTACATTATATAAAGCCCAGGAGAGTCAGGATTCGGTCATGTAAAATAGTTTCTCAAAGTCACGTGGGAACCCTTTTGTCGTTGTAGGTGCTGTAGAGCGACAGGAGAAGCTCCGCGAGATGGGAGTTCAGAAACTCTTACAACAACTTCTCGGCACCAACGACACCACTCTGTTTGACAGGTGAGACTTCTTATCATCTCCGCTCTCCTCTGTTAATCTGATACAAGGACTCTGATTAATGTACACGAAGAGTTGGAACAATCAAATAAGAAACAAATTGCATACCATTCACGCAACTGTGAACGGGAAGAGAAACTGTGGGGTATTAAGTCGTAGTGAACAGGTGAAGTTGACCCGTCTGAAAATAGGTCACTCAAGACTTATACACAAATATCTCCTGAAAGAGGA
The DNA here is from genome assembly GCA_950022655.1 of Alentia gelatinosa. Taxonomy (NCBI): domain Eukaryota; kingdom Metazoa; phylum Annelida; class Polychaeta; order Phyllodocida; family Polynoidae; genus Alentia; species Alentia gelatinosa. The sequence goes on from OX465589.1 coordinate 2,923,930, forward strand.
AAATCCCCCATTATGCTAAGAATGTAATGTACCCACAACTGTTCAGCATATCCTGCTGAACTGTAAAATGGTACAAGAAAATAGAAGAAAGTACTTGAAAAACGGTAACAACATAATAATGTTGTGTGAAACTATTCTCTTTGATTGTTTATAAAATATTTGAAAACTTTGAAAAGAATTAACTAAAATAAGTCTACAAAGGTGAAAAGTTAAATCATTGATGGTCCCTATATACCCTCAGAGTCGCCTGGGACATTAAACCACAAACAAACAAACACAAAGAGTTAAAGCCCTAGGAAGGAAAAGTCATCGTAATTCCAGTGATGGTTTCAATGGATCTTTTGGGTAATGAAATTAAAGCCAGAACGTAAAATTGTCCCTGCAGTATTCGGAGTTCCTAACAAGATAGTTTGCCATTTTCACACCAGAAGGCAGTAGTATCGATTTGCCGGAAGCCTGGGATGCTTGGCGCCTTCGGATACTAATTCTCCACAGAAAATAATTCACACTTTAGATCTAATTGAGATATAGAGATAATATAAAGGAAACCTATGAATGTTTAGGGTCAGAGCTCGTATCCCATCTAGTTTGAATCGCGTAGTAATTCACAAGGCGAAGCCGCATGAATTACGTAGCGATTCCAAGGAGATGGGATCTGAATTTATCTCACCCTTCACATTGACTAATAGCCTGACATTTGTGACATAATCTCCCATTGAGTATTTTTTCTAAATACTCAATGGGCATTGGAGAAGATTATCCAATCTGTGGGGATAAAAAACCAGGGGTGAGATAAAGGATTTAAACTCTTTTCCTATTTCTGTCCTTTCCCTCCATACTCCACCTAGAGTAAATAGAGGCACTTACTCAGGGACCAACACTATTCACCGCTCCTGTTTGTTGGTGCTATTAATGCCGCCATGACATCTAGCGGGAACAGCTCTCGTTAAACCCCAATAACTAACAGAATCATTCCGACATTAAACAGATTAATGAGACGTGGCAAAAACACCTCTATAGTAAGCCAGATGCTACTTTGATAATGACAACTTCCTGTCACTTTTGAACCAAGTTGCTGTGATATCTCCAGATTACAACTGTTACCAATGTAACAAGAAGTGCCGCCACCATGAGAACCGGTCATCGCCGTGTTCTCACTCTTCAGCACAGTACAGTGTTGGAGTATTGTTCACCAAGCATATTTCTTTATGGAAATCTGTTAAATCTAACAGATCTGGTGGTAAATAGGGCAAGGTTTCATCCGATTCAGTCTCGCCAGGCATCTTAATTAATACACGAAAACAGTTAAACATATCTCTCAATGCCTCTCTTTGTAGGCAGTCAATTAACACAAATTGATTTCTCTTACAGAGTAAAAACGGCACTACAACAGTTTTAATGACGTAACACACACACATGATGACGTCACAGTGAGGCCCGCGACCTTTGACCTCTACAGACTTCTGATGTGAAGCGAAGCGTGACCTTCTCTCACCAGGCAGACTCTCGGCTCTCCCCTCAGATCCACAAATCGACTCGTTCTCTCGGTCTCCGAAACCACCATGCGCGTAATCTTTTGTATATAGCTACCGACACGGACAGCGTCAATGTTATTTATTCACATTCCCGGGTATTGTATGCCACAGCTAGTTCCCCCTCCCACACTCATACCTAATGCGTAATGTACCCTCGCGTAGTCTGTCGAAAGTCTGTAGTACATCGATACCAATCCCATATTCTCACCATGTAATGGTCGGAATGAATCAGTAACAATTGGTGCCAATGTACGCTACTCTCATACAGAGACCCAATTGTGATCAAAAGGTGCGGCTAAGAGCTGCGCCAGGCCGGGCTGCGGGCAGAGTTGGTCATATCCCGCAAGTGAGTACTGACGGCCATCAACGGGCAACGAAATTGGGTCGGAGAAGTGCGTACATCGAAAAAGAAATGTCGCTGATGAAAATAATTTGTCAGATCAGAGATTAGTGGCATGCCACTGCTTTTATCGGCTTAAATATGGTCTAGTTTTCTACAGGTTAAAATAGAATCCTGAATTCTATTGAAAAATTATTGCACCGGCTTCGTTGCCATTTGTCATCATGTTATGAATTTATTCGATGGTTACGCATGCTGTTCATTGAATCTTTGCCAAGTTGTCAGTCATTTGTTGACCACCAGAAGCAATTTTTTATAATTATTTTTGGCCCCGCTTGAAAGAATGCACACTGCAGTAGCCCGGATAGTAAGAGAATGGTACTACATCAGTAGCGAGAAGAAAGGGATGAAAAAGTCCCCTCACATGTAAATTATATTTTTACTGTTAGCTTTTTTTTTCTTACCACCAGCCTCTGACTCCTGTTAAGTGTTTTAAAGCGTTATTTTCTCCTTTTATCTTTTTTTTTTTTTAATCAATTTTTTAAATTAAAAAAAAAATCATTTCCTGACCTGTTTCATTCGGTTGGTATGAATCAAGTTTGCGTTGAATACGACCTGTTATCTCACCCCTGGAATAAATGCCCATAGGCTTAACACAGGGAACTCGTTCTCCATGCCCCTACCAGTATTGCGGTCCGTTCTCCATGGTCTATATCCTGTGTGTCATGCATTCTTATAATGTGAATAGGGGTGAGATAAATACAGAAAGCAACTCGTTTTGGTCAAAGAAGTCATTCTCGAACTCGTTTGAATGCTACGTGATATTCACTCGGCTGTCGCCTCATTCATATCACTCCGCATCAAACTCGTGGAGAACGACGACTTTGACCAAAACTTGTTGGTTTCTTCTTCAAGACTCAAGTCATTGCTGGGTGTTGTTTAAGTGGGCGTGGTTTATTTCGGCAACGTCTCTTCCCATTGGCCAAGATATCGCGTCATTGCAACCTGCATAGCAACCTACACAGCGTATCGGTAGACAGTTTATCAACACCCCAGTTATTGGTATAGAGTACAGAAAAAACACCTGGACAGTGGGGACTATTAAGTAAATCTCATCTTCAGGTTACCTGACCTTTTAATTTACCAAACACATGTACCTCTAAAATATCCGATATACTTCAGTGCATCTCGTATTCCGTTTGTGATTTATGCATTTGTACCCGAAGTGTCAAAGAGTGTCCAACTTTAGTACTGAGTGATATATTTTAGTATCGTAAAAACTTTATGTATGAGACAGGCCTTTAGTAGCACAAGACCTGCTACACAAATACCAAATATAACCCTGTATTCTACCCCCCATATAAATCTCTGTAGACTTAACATGGTATGACTGTATGCCACGGTTATGCCATAAACTATTTACATGCAATGCGTGAAGTCAAAAAACATTTGTCGGGGTAGGATAAAATCTAAACGTCATTCAATTTCATATAATTGTTTACATGGCGTTTGTTGTCTTCTGCGACAGATATCACTCAGCTCCGCTTTGTGATGTCATTCCGCAAAGACAACTCACACCATATAAACAATCATATGGAATTTCGTGATGTTTCATGATGAAACGTAAAATAGCCTAAAAAATATATATTTTATTCCGTTAAACGGACCAGATATGTTTAGAACAGAGTGTGGTCTGTTAAGCGGGGTTCTTCTGTATGATAAATCTTCCCGGAGTTAATGAAGTCTGAAACGAGGTGGCCACAGATAATAACTCATGAGGGATTTCCCCAAAAAAACTGGGCATTACCGTAAAACGTATGAAGTGAGGATCTAAGAACAAAATATATTTTCACTTATGAAATTAACAATAAAATTTATTTTCACTTAGAAATATCAATCTGAATTGAATACAAATTGCGGAGTATAACTTCACTATCGTAGGCTTGTGCGATTACTAATTGCCCAGGGGCCCGTTTGATAATCTAGGATCTTGCATATAGACCCTTTTCTGTACGCCATAGAGACCCAGGGACGATGTGGGCCAACTATATTCAACACTTATGGATGACCTTATGGACGACTAATACTGTCTTGGCGAACAGACTTGAATATCATTAATCAATAACCCTTGTACGAGGTACAGAATAGGGTCTTCATGTACGATCCTAGATTATTAAACGGGCCCCAGATTGTTGGTGCGTCGGCTGAGAATTCTCACTGACTACAAGACGAGAGAATAATTCTGTGCTGGTTGGTGGTATTTTCCGTGTCTCATTATATCCTAATTGTACTATAATTAATTGCCTGGAGTGTTTCGATCCGAGAATCGCCGATAGTTTGTGTCTGGTCCGAGGTGGTAGAAGGTAGAGCCACTACTGAATCACTGCTTAATGCCACAAATGTTTTTGTGAAGTGTAAAATAAAATGTTCCTTGTACAGACCCCATGACCTTTGACCCCTGACCTATACCACGCCCCCCTAGAGGGCTGCTACCATGCGCCCTGGTGGCGTGCGGGCAGAGTGTTTCCTGAGTGCACTCATTATCGCCCAGAGAACGCCTGATTTCTAATAAATGTACAGATTATCAAACTTAATCTCCTCTGACTTTTCCTCTTTGTCCGTTTATTAAAAATATATCGGAAAATTTACCTTGAAAATTAAAACTCGTATCAAACTCCTGGAAATTGAAAATTTCCTTTCTCCACTCTGCGACTGGGGGAGCTTGCGATCCGGTACCTCCAGTCTGAGACTGGAGGTACCGGCTTGGCGTGTCGCATGTACCTCGGATCGCAAGGTATCATCGATTCTGTGTGGAGACAACCCCGCTTGTGACTGGAGCGCTTGCGTTCCCAGCTATAGATGTACGCCCAGTCTCAGACTGGGCGTACCAAATATCAAACGTGTTTGATATTTAAAAACGCTTGCGATCCGGGGTACATGCGGTACCTCCAGTCTGAGACTGGGTGTACCGGTACGCCCAGTCTCAGACTGGAGGGAAACTTGCTGTCTCCACTGTGCGTTTTGCCGAGTTGCGATCCTGGAGGTACGCCCAGTCTGAGACCGGACGTACCTATATGTACCTAGAATCGCACAGTGGAGACGGGGCTTTATACGTCTTCCTTAACTTCTACAGTTCGACACGTTTCACCTGGTGAGGTCTGTCACAGAAATGCTCCTTTACTTTTCATTTTTGCCCTCTACCACACACACACATTGAAACCAAACCTCAATTTATTTAAAAACTATAGTTTTCTTCACAAACAAAGATGGTAATCTCTGATTTCTTTTATCTTAAATGTGTAATACTATACAATCAGTATATTCTGTGAAAGTTTGAGGAAAATAACATGGGTTTTACTATGTAAAAAACAACATTAAAATTTCTATTATAAAATTATGATATTGATCTCTAAATTACGTAATATATTTCTGATTCTCTCTCGCCGGAACCTAGCAGAATGTCCTCGGAGTCCCGTGTATCAATTACAGAGACTATTTTTCCGTATACCATAGCTTTGAGGCCGCGGATTTGAATCGGTATACATATTATATATATCTAAAATATAATGCTTTACCTACATTATGCGACAATTTATCAATATTGTTTTGTTATTTCCTTGGTAGAAACAATGCAGTGCAGTGATGCTTGGAGGCATCATGCATCCTTAGTGTGGTGATGCCTCCAGGCATCATGTCTTTAATGCATTGATGTCTCCAGGCATCATGCGTCTTTAGTGCGATGATGCCTCTAGGCATCATGTGTCCTTAGTGTGGTGATGTCAGGCATCATGCGTTTTTATTTATTTGTTTGAAAAATTCTTTTTATTAAGACAAAAAGGGTTCACATCTAGATTGTCGTGATATTCCACTCGACTCTGTCATAAAACAAGACAGCGTGGGATGCGTTGCTTGCTTAGCTAAGTGATAGTACACAGTCAATTCAACCTGGTGGGGTCTTTAGTGCGTAATGCGTCTTTAGTGTGGTGATGCCTCCAGGCATCATGTGTATTTGCTGGGGTGATGCCTCCAGGCATCATGCGTCCTTTTAGGGTTAAAAGTAGGTCCCTCCTGAATATATCAACGTAGAAGTGTTAAATAGAGGTGACCAGAGTCTGCCTGTGATCAATATCTCACACTCACCTAACACAGACATACTCCTACACTCTCCACACACAGCTCACAGCGCCAGCTCCCCGCCCCGCGCTAAACCTCCGCCTGGAGACTGACGTGTCCTCAGCTGACCCCGACTGGAGGAAGTGCCTGGGAACCACCTCCCCCCCCCCCCCCCCCCCGCACACACCCGCACAGCCACTGTCACCTGGTCCGCGTAGTCAGTGGGAGGTCTGCACTCGCCGACAAAATGATCGGCGATTTATTTTGGATAAATGTGATTGGTATGTCTGCCACCAGATGGCCATGATGGATATATATATATATATATATATATATATATATACATCAACCAAAGACACACCTACTGTAAATAACTGATTAACTAGTAACACATTTAGTCACAAAATACCCATGCTTCTACCACGCCCTTTATTTATTTTCTTTTTAAAGCGATACCCAGATACAATCCACCGCTATATTATCTAAATCAACATAATCCTACCTATTATAGACTACATATTTATCAAATCTAAGACCACAAATTTGGCAACGAATTTGTTGGGGAGTGGTGCCCCAAAATCTGAACATAAATTGGTCGCCCCTCTCTTTTTCTGCAACCAATTGCGGATTTCTGAGGGAAAGGTTTAAGGGTTGGCCCAAATATTTCTTGGTATCAACAAAAATCTGAAATACCCCCAAATCAAACTTACGGTTTTCCTTCACAGTCTCAGACCTGTGTCGCCTTCGATGAGCAAATTCTATTCTGAAATGTAAATGATTGCCGAAGTATGTCTAATAAAGTACTAGTTCCACCAACACACAAAATATAGCGAGATTTGTCATGATTCGGTTTGGTGCTAAATCTTGCTAGGTTTTGAATAATTGCATGCATTTCAGCCGTGAACCATCGGTCCGGTTAAGTACCTTTGCTGTGTTCTTGTCGTGATATGCCGTGATATATCAGCAATAGATCGTGAGGCATCGCGATGGTGGAGCACTAAAATATACACAAATCATTGTGAAAAATTACATATATCATTGTGCCAGACGTGTCGCGGCAAAGGATGTAAGATATATCTCGGCACTGTAAAGGGCTGGTTCCACCAACACAATGGATTTGCCGTGGTATATCTTGATACATCTTACTGTGTCGGGATGTGTCAAACCTCCATTGTCCAGAAACGTAGAGCGCGATGTCGTCTGTCTCTTTTGGTGCTCCACCACCACGACACCTCAAGACACATCGCGACAAATAGGCACATGATTATTAAAAACCTAGCCCGATCTAGCAAGACAACCAAATCGTAACCAATCTCGCTATATCTTGTGTGTTGGTGGAATCACCACTTTAGATGTACCAATATATACCCAGATACCACACGGCAGATGCATCGTGTTGGTGGAACCAGCACTCAAGGCTACGACTATTAAAGTGCCAGTTTTTGTTCTGCTCGTTGACATGGTTATAAATGGGGATACCTGAGATCACTTCCTTGCCGATGTCCCGGAATGATTTGTGAACCGAGCTGTAAGCAGGGCGACTATTACAGGGATTTCCTGGCAGGGACTTCCCGACCTGTCTATTTATAGACGGGATGCTGTGGTGGTGGTTAATTAATGTGGTGGCCTGAGGTGACCTGAGAGAGGTCAGCCACACCGGAGGTTGTCATATACACATGCATACTTATACTCTCACTCACTCCCTCCCTCTCTCTCTCTCTCTCTCTCTCTCTCTCTCTCTGTCTCTCTCTCTCTCTCTCTCTCTCTCTCTCTCTCTCTCTCTCTCTCTCTCTATCTCTCTCTGTCTCTCTCTCTCTCTCTGTCTCTCTATCTCTCTCTCTCTATCTCTCTCTCTCTCTCTCTCTCTCTCTCTTTCCTCTCTCCCTCTCTTCTCTGTCTGTCTCTGTCTCTGTCTCTCTCTCTCTGTCTCTGTCTCTCTCTCTCTGTCTCCCTCTCTCTCTCTGTCTCTCTCTCTCTCTGTCTCTCTGTCTCCCTCTCTCTCTCTCTCTCTCTCTCTCTCTGTCTGCCTGTCTGTCTCTCTCTGTCTCTGTCTCTCTATCTCTGTCTCTCTCTCTCTCTTTTTCCTCTCTCCCTCTCTCTCTCTCTGTCTCTTTCTGCACGTTGCCCTGATACCTGGCCTTCACCTCTCTGTCCTTTGTGATAGTCCTTCCCTTTACTCCTTTGTCCTCACTTTCCTTCTTCCTACCCTTCCTTATATCCCAATCGTCCCTTTTTCATCTTCTCTCCATGATCCAACTTATTTTAGCACAGATCTATTCTCCATCTTTCTGGCACCCAGTTTCCTAAGGCCCTTCTATTTCACCTATTTCCATGGCCTATGCCCTCTATCTGTCTCTCATCCTACCATGCCACCCCCCGGGCCCCCCCCCCCACCCCCCCCCCCCCCTTGCGTCGTGCCCCATTTCTGACATCACCCCTTCCCCCCCCCCCCCCCCCCACCCATCACACTGCCGTGAGTGCGTCCGACATCGATGCTGACCTCAGCTCCACACGCTCTCCAAACACAGCTAATGCTGCTATTACCGTACAGAGGCTAGAGGTCGGCTTGGAGATGAGTGGTCAGTATCTAGGTGAAGGCTCGGCTGACCACAGACGACCCCGGCGAGAATTGGGTCACGCTGACCTATTTCTGACTGACCAGGGCGGCGTCTGAGGTGCACGCAGTGACGTCATGACGTCAGCGTCTGTCCGACCTACTTTATCTCACCCCTGGTTTTTGTTCACCATGGACTTAATGTTGGGAACTCGTACTCAACGCCCATGGAGTATTTCTTTAAATTAGATACTAAATGTGGGGTTTTTTTTTAACATCATTTATGTTCACCATAGATTTATCATTGAGAACTCGTATTCAACGCCCATGGAGTATTTCTTTGAAATAAATACTCAATGGGGGGATTTTTTAACATCATTTATTGGACACATTTCAACAGTACAGTTGGTTTTAAATTGTGACCATGATAATCTCAAAGTGGTGTCCTGAGATTCTGAGTTTCATAATCTTCTGATTGAATATGTGTGTGTTCTACACCCTACCTACTTACCCGTCTCCCTGCCTCACGAGGTTCTTTGAAGGCTTCTCCTTTCGCCGATTTGGGTTCCTTTTATAAACACATAGTAAAAGTACGGCTGATTATAGAGCACCTACTACAAAGATATCACTCACTGGACATCAGGAACCCAGAGACACACTGCCCGCATTCGTGCAAAATCTGTCACACCAACTGACGAAATCAAACTGGGTTAATCTTGTCCTTGATCTCTGTTCTAAAAATAGATGTAGGTCGGTATGCACTGAAGAAATGGGTTTGCTTTGTACCTAACAAAATGTCTATATCATTCTCCCTGTGATTTTCTCTATGCCCTTCTGGATCCACCTTTTGACCTTCTCTATGCCTTTCTGTATCGACCTTTTGACCTTCTCTCTGCCCTTCTGTATTCACCTTTTGACCTTCTCTATGCCCTTCTGGATCCACCTTTTGACCTTCTCTATGCCTTTCTGTATCGACCTTTTGACCTTCTCTATGCCCTTCTGTATCCACCTTTTGACCTTCTCTATGCCCTTCTGGATCCACCATTTGACCTTCTCTATGCCTTTCTGTATCGACCTTTTGACCTTCTCTCTGCCCTTCTGTATTCACCTTTTGACCTTCTCAATGCCCTTCTGTATCCACCTTTTGACCTTCTCAATGCCTTTCTTTATCCACCTTTTGACCTTCTCCATGCCCTTCTGTATCCACCTTTTGACTTCCTCAATGCCCTTCTGTATCCCCCTTTTGACCTTCTCTATGCCTTTCTGTATCCACCTTTTGACTTCCTCAATGCCCTTCTGTATCCCCCTTTTGACCTTCTCTATGCCTTTCTGTATCCACCTTTTGACTTCCTCAATGCCCTTCTGTATCCAACTTTTGACCTTCTCCATGCCCTCCTGTATCCACCTTTTGACCTTCTCTCTGCCCTTCTGTATTCACCTTTTGACCTTCTCTATGCCCTTCTGTATTCACCTTTTGACCTTCTCTATGCCCTTCTGTATCCACCTTTTGACCTTCTCTTTGCCCTTCTGTATCCACCTTTTGACCTTCTCTCTGCCCTTCTGTATCCACCTTTTGACCTTCTCTATGCCCTTCTGTATCCCCCTTTTGACCTTCTCTATGCCCTTCTGTATCCACCTTTTGACTTCCTCAATGCCCTTCTGTATCCAACTTTTGACCTTATCCATGCCCTCCTGGTTCCAACTCGTGACCTTCCCTATCCCCTTCTTTTTTTTGTCAACCTCATTTCCTTGGCTTGTCTATTCACTTCCTTACGGCCCCTGCCTGTTCTGCTCCCAGTTCCTTTCTCTTCATCTTAGGGTCTAATTCTCTCCTTTTAGTGCAATCTTCTCTGTGTCCATCCTTTCTTTTCCCTGTCTACTCTGCTATTTCTGTCTACATAACCTCCCCTACCAAATTTCCTGTCCTTATTCATGTTCTGTGTTGCCGTCTGTCATCCTGTACCTATCTGTCTTTATTTCTCTGTCCACCCTCCTGTCCCTGTCTACATAACCACTCCTGCAAAACTTCCCTCCCTGTCTGTGTTCATGTCCCTGTCTACCTCCCTGTCTACGTCAACCTCCCTCTCCCTGTCCCCCTTCCTGTCTGTCTGCCATGCTGTTCCTGTCTGTCTCCCTGTCCCTGTTCTTCCTGCTCCTGTCTGTCTCCCTATCCACCTTCCTGTTCCTGTCTTCCATGCTGTTCTTGTCTGTCTCCCTGTCCACCTTCCTGTCTCTGTCTGCCATGCTGTTCTTGTCTGTCTCCCTGTCCCTGTCCTTCCTGTCTGTCTGCCATGCTGTTCTTGTCTGTCTCCCTATCCACCTTCCTGTTCCTGTCTTCCATGCTGTTCTTGTCTTTCTCCCTGTCCACCTTCCTGTCTGTCTGCCATGCTGCTCCTGTCTGTCTCCCTGTCCACCTTCCAGTCTCTGTCTGCCATGCCGTTCCTGTCTGCCTCCCTGTCCACCTTCCTGTCTGTCTGCCATGCTGTTCCTGTCTGTCTCCCTGTCCCTGTCCACCTTCCTGTCTGTGTCTGCCATGCTGTTCCTGTCTGCCTCCCTGTCCACCTTCCTGTCTGTCTGCCATACTCTTCCTGTCTGTCTCCCTGTCCACCTTCCTGTCTCTGTCTGCCATACTCTTCCTGTCTGTCTCCCTGTCCACCTTCCTGTCTGTCTCCCATGCTGTTCCTGTCTGTCTCCCTGTCCCTGTCCACCTTCCTGTCTGTGTCTGCCATGCTGTTCCTGTCTGCCTCCCTGTCCACCTTCCTGTCTGTCTGCCATGCTGTTCCTGTCTGCCTCCCTGTCCACCTTCCTGTCTGTCTGCCATGCTGTTCCTGTCTGTCTCCCTGTCCCTGTCCACCTTCCTGTCTCTGTCTGCCATGCTGTTCCTGTCTGTCTCCCTGTCCACCTTCCTGTCTGTCTGCCATGCTGTTCCTGTCTGCCTCCCTGTCCACCTTCCTGTCTGTCTGCCATACTCTTCCTGTCTGTATCCCTGTCCACCATCCTGTCTGTCTGCCATACTCTTCCTGTCTGTCTCCCTGTCCCCCTTCCCGCCTGTCTGCCATACTCTTCCTGTCTGTCTCCCTGTCCACCATCCTGTCTGTCTCTGTCTGCCATACTCTTCCTGTCTGTCTCTCTGTCCCTGTCCACCTTCCTGTCTGTCTTCCATGCTGTGCCTGTCTGTCTCCCTGTCCCTGTCCACCTTCCTGTCTCTGTCTGCCATGCTGTTCCTGTCCATCCTGTCTCTGTCCCCTGCTCGTTGCGCTGGTTCTGTGACAATCAGAGACTTGCCATGTTCCGTGTGCTTGTCTCAGGTGAGGAGGAGGAGGTGGAGGAGGAGGTGGAGGAGGTGGATGTGTGTTAATGAGAGACCTGCTTACCTGAACCGCTCCGAGGTCGTCCCAGGACAACCTGCTCCACTACCTGTGTGCTGTCTCACCTCCCACAGTGTTAATTTGTAAACCACTCCCACGACCTCTACAGTCTCTCACCTTCAGGTCTCCTCTGTCATCTAGTTGGTAGTTATGTCTCTGATATAGTTGTCCGTTCATTTGTTAAGTGGTTCTTTCAGTTCTATTTTGTTTCTATCACCTACTGCCTGTATCATAAGTTGTTTGCTGTATAAAGATACCACTGTTTATCTCAATCCATAGATTTAACACTGGGAACTCGTACCCAACGCCCATGAGATATTTAGGAAAATATCCAATTGGGGATTTTGTCACAAATGTTAGCCCATTAGATAATGTGAAGGGTGAGATAAATTTAGAAACCTATGAAAGTTTATGGTCAGAGCTCGATCCCATCTCGTTTGAATCGCTATGTAATTCATGCGGCATTGTCTTGTGAATTACTATCTTTCATAGGTTTCCTCTATAATATCTAGGAACTATGGAGTAAAACAATATGGCACTTGTCATTGGCATGTATGGCACCATTGACAATATCTGCTGTTACAACGCACTATACATTGCAGGGAAATGGATCAAGTATCGTATAAATAGAACATACTACAAAAGTTACGCCACAATTGTCGTCGAGGCGAAGCCAAGTGACTTATGGCACATTCGAACGAGTGTAGCATTGTTTATCCTACCCCTAATAAAAAACGCCATAGGCTTAACATGGGATTTGTTTATTTCACGGGTGTGACATAAAGTGTTGTTTATGCCACTACTTTCTGATACTCAAAAAATATGAAAACGGGGAAGGATAATAGCTTGGTCCGTACTCCACCGAGTTTGACCCATGGAGTAATTCACGAAGCGAAGCAAAGGGAATCACTCTGCTGTCAAACTCGGTGGTCCACAGTGTGGACTAAGTTATTTTCATCGAGTGGGTTTTTGGTTTTATCATATAACATTATTAATTAATAAGATAACTCGCCTAATTAGCCATTGAGTATTGGGATACATTCACGGCCGTGGAGTATAAGTTCCTAATGTTAAGTCTATGGACAAAAATACCGCGGTGAGATAAGTCGTCATAAACTGCAATTTGTACTTATATAGAACTAACTGACCATGCTGTACATGCTACAAGAAGAGATGGGGAGTTGTTGCTTTTATGGAACGAGGCCCCAGGCCGAGTTCTGTGAACAACATCAATTCCCATCAAGTTTTGTAGCATGTTCACGCATGGTAGGTCGTTCTATATTTATTATATACCCAGAATTAATAAAATCTTACCATATACATGTATTGGCATAGGAGACATATCTGTGTGAAAGCCTATGCTGATGTTTCAACGTGTTCAGTATAACAGTGTACTGCACAGGGTGCAGTATGGAATTTATACTGCACAGGGAGCAGCAGTACATAATTATCAAATATACATCATGGGTATATAATAAATTACATACGCCTATCTCTACTCAGTAAATAGTCGTATACTGCAGTCTGTACATTACATACGCCCATCTCTACTCAGTAAGTAGTCGTGTATACTGCAGTCTGTACATTACATACGCCCATCTCTACTCAGTAAGTAGTCGTATACTGCAGTCTGCACATTACATACGCCCATCTCTACTCAGTAAGTAGTCGTATACTGCAGTCTGCACATTACATACGCCCATCTATACTCAGTAAGTCGTCGTATACTGCAGTCTGTACATTACATACGCCCATCTATACTCAGTAAGTCGTCGTATACTGCAGTCTGTACATTACATACGCCCATCTCTACTCAGTAAGTTGTATACTGCAGTCTGTACATTACATACGCCCATCTCTACTCAGTAAGTAGTCGTATACTGCAGTCTGTACATTACATATGCCCATCTCTACTCAGTAAGTAGTCGTATACTGCAGTCTGTACATTACATACGCCCATCTCTACTCAGTAAGTAGTCGTATACTGCAGTCTGCACATTACATACGCCCATCTCTACTCAGTAAGTCGTGTATACTGCAGTCTGCACATTACATACGCCCATCTCTACTCAGTTAATAGTCGTATACTGCAGTCTGTACATTACATACGCCCATCTCTACTCAGTAAGTAGTCGTATACTGCAGTCTGCACATTACATACGCCCATCTCTACTCAGTAAGTAGTCGTATACTGCAGTCTGCACATTACATACGCCCATCTATACTCAGTAAGTCGTCGTATACTGCAGTCTGTACATTACATACGCCCATCTATACTCAGTAAGTCGTCGTATACTGCAGTCTGTACATTACATACGCCCATCTCTACTCAGTAAGTTGTATACTGCAGTCTGTACATTACATACGCCCATCTCTACTCAGTAAGTAGTCGTATACTGCAGTCTGTACATTACATATGCCCATCTCTACTCAGTAAGTAGTCGTATACTGCAGTCTGTACATTACATACGCCCATCTCTACTCAGTAAGTAGTCGTATACTGCAGTCTGCACATTACATACGCCCATCTCTACTCAGTAAGTCGTGTATACTGCAGTCTGCACATTACATACGCCCATCTCTACTCAGTTAATAGTCGTATACTGCAGTCTGTACATTACATACGCCCATCTCTACTCAGTAAGTAGTCGTATACTGCAGTCTGTAAATTACATACGCCCATCTCTACTCAGTTAATAGTCGTATACTGCAGTCTGTACATTACATACGCCCATTTCTACTCAGTAAGTAGTCGTATACTGCAGTCTGTACATTACATACACCCATCTCTACTCAGTAAGTAGTCTATCACAGAAGCCCGTAGTCTCAGGTCGCTGTCACAGATCTAGGTCAACCTTTGCCCCAGTTATCCCAGGTTACCAGATCTAGGTCAGCTAAACGCTACTTGCGCGTGCTGCGATGCGGGACTGAGTGTTGAGCGTATCTAAATATCTAAATATCTAACCCACAACCCACCTCCCCCTCCTCCCCCTACTCAGCCCTATTTCTGTGTGACCCATGTGCCCTCTGCCACTGCCAGCTCTATCTCATAATAAGTGTGCCAGAGAAACACACAAATACCTCCCCCGCCGCCCACCTCCCACACACACAACCCTGAAACCCATAATGTCCCCTGTATCCACCAATCAGCGGCCGTCGATGGGGGTCATGTGACCTGACAAGGTCTCTCGGGAAGTAGGTGAGCGCGCTGTGCATTTTTTCGCGGGGGGCTGGGTTGGGGGCGGCGGCGGGGGGCGGGTTGGTGGACCGTCTGAGGTAAACCTGAGGTCAGCCTAGTTCTGGGGACACCGAGTGAGTGTGTGGGGGAGGAGGGGGGGGGGGATTGCACGCACAGACCCGCCTACAGTCACCACCACACCACCACACACACTCTGCCCACCTCGCCAAGCCTCACTTGTAGACTGGTGGCCGCTGCCACTGCACCTTACAACACAGAGAGATACGGAATCTACTACTATTACTTCAGTCAGCCAGCCTCGGTCATGTAAGTACCAGCCGTATTTATTACTGCACACTGTGCAGGGCAGGAAAATAGTCCCGTGTTTATCACACGGCGTTTACTGCTACTGCGTATCAGTATTTACTGGCAGAATATCGCCCCGTGTATTCTGTGATGGGTTACTGCCTCGTTTACTGCATGGGTACTGTGGGGACTATTTATTGTCTGTACTTATCACTATTTACACGGTGAATATTGTCCCTATTTATTACACATCAGTGAAGTATAGACTTGTTTATTACGTGAATACAATAGGGACTATTTATCTATCAGTATTTACACGGTGAATATGGCCGATGGTATTGCTTATCTGTAAAGTATTGCCCTGTTTATTACACGAATACAGTGGGGACTATTTATTGTCAGTATTTATCAGTGTTTATACGGTGAATATTGCCCCTATTTATCACATATCAGTGAAGTACTGTATCGTTTATTATATGGCTACAGTAGGGACTATTTATTGCCAGTGTTTATCAGTATTTACTCGGCGAATATTGCCTTTTTTACTACACATCAGTGAAGTACTGTCCCGTTTATTATACAAAAACAGGAGGGACTATTTATTGTAAGTGTTTATACTGGAAAAATTGCCCCTATTTATCAAATATCTGTGAAGTACTGCCTTGTTTATTACATGGATATAATGGGGACTATTTATTGTGAATGTTTATCAGTATTTATACGCAGAATATTGCCTCTGTGTATGACACATCCGTGGAGTACAGACTTGTTTATTATATGAATACCACATGGACTATTTACTGCCAGTGCTTACCAGTATTTATATGGTGAATATAAATATCAGTATTTACACAGTGAATATCGCATCTGTTTATTAAACATCAGTGAAATACTGTGTTATATATTACTGAATTCTCACCTCGGTAAATGTGTAGTTGTGAGATTTCTACCTGAATTCATTTCATAGATTCTATCACCACCCTCGCGGTGTAAAAGAACCTTGAGAGAGTCTGGAAAGGACCTATAATGGTTGACTGGATGTTAAATCAAACCAAATAATCGTTTATTACCCGGACACAGTAGGACTATTTACTGCTATTGAGTATCAGTAAATATGGTCTCTGTTTATTACACAGCATAGATAATACATACCGGTGACGTATTGCTGTGTTTATCACATGGGTGTTGCATATATTCTGTAGAAATCAATTGTATTTGCCTTAACTTCGGATCAGTATTTACAGAGTGAGAAACACCTGTAATTACTACATGCTGCCTGATATAGACATGTCAGGTGTTTCACCTATTTACAGGTTACTTTGTGACATTCACATTATTACATGGTATAGGGGACAGAGCCATTGTTAGTTCATGAAGCAGTCACTAGGTGGTCGGGGGACAGAACCTGTATTCTGGCTCTTTGTTCTTACCAAATTCAACTGTCTTTCAATGTTTTACCATGGTTCCGTTGACTCTCTACACCCATCCCAGAGCAGGAAGATATAAGCTAAAACCCAGGACATGATATTTTTCACATGGAACACTTTATTCACATATGTGAGCAAGGCAAGAGCTGTGACATTTCCCAATTATCACTCACTTCTTTTTCACCTCCATTAGTGAAGAACACCTACTCGGGGGGCGTCATTGCAGCCCCCATGGATCATAGGCTATATGCCGTATAGGGCACAGAGTGATTGCTAGTTCCACCATCACCTACCAGGAAATTGCAAGATAGGGCCACTGTAGTCGGGGGACAACCACAATTTTCTGCTGTCATAATCTATAGATAATCGTGAGACAAGGCTAAAACCCTCTTATTGCAAACCCCCAAATTAAAAAGATATTCATTGGTAATTGGACCTGCCACCTGGTGTTTTGTTTAGCGTCGGGGAGGGCAAGATGGCCGCCTCCATAACACAATAGCTATTTGCACTATACAGTATGAACAGTATATTACCGAATATACAGTATACACCCATTGAGTATTGAATATTTATTACCTAACACACAGGAACAATACCCAATAAGCGTTGTATATTTAGAAAGGTGAAAAAAGAGTACATCCATAGTTGACCTTTATTGAGGAACTGCCGGTTTGACTATGACATAAGTCTTTCATGTATTTCATACCGAGTGATTAATTCTAGTTTATTACACAAAGTACAGTTTACATTTCTGGGAGCTGTTGGCATTTTTCTGTGATCAGAACTGGAAATACGGTAACGGAGTAAAACCGAAAGTAACCACAATTTACCATCACTTGTCACAGATTGTAGCCCTTGTTTAGTCACTCTTCTTACCATTGAGTATCGAGTATAGCGAGTGAGGAATAGCTGCGGGAATATTTGTGTGTCGGGATATATTTCGTTATGAGTAATTTGAAAATGGAGTATTTCTGGTGAGGCGTGTTTCTGGGAAATCCTGCACCGTGCAGAGATGTGTAGACGAGACGAGGCTGACTGTGACTGACATCAGCCACCGCCGGTATCTGTCAGTGGATCAACCTCAGTAATAATGATAATAGAGTGTTATAGACATAATGTACAGTGAGCCAGTAAAGTGTACAGGCAATTAGTAAAGTCTACAGTCAGTTAGTAAAGTCTACAGTCAAATAGTAAGGTCTACAGTCAATTAGTAAAGTCTACAGTCAACTAGTAAAGTGTACAGTCAATTAGTAAAGTGTACAGTCAATTACCCAATTAGTAAAGTGTATAGTCAATTAGTAAAGTCTACAGTCAATTAGTAAAGTCTACAGTCATTTAATAAAGTGTATAGTCAATTAGTAAAGTGTTAAGTCAATTAGTAAAGTCTACAGTCAATTAGTATAGTCTACAGTCAATTAGTAAAGTCTACAGTCAATTAGTTAAGTGTACAGTCTATTAGTAAAGTGTACAGTCAATTAGTAAAGTGTACAGTCAATGAGTAAAGTGTATAGTCAATTAGAAAAGTCTACAGTCAATTAGTAAAGTCTACAGTCAATTAGTAAAGTGTATAATCAATTAGAAAAGTGAACAGTCAATTAGTAAAATGTACAGTCAATTAGTAAAGTGTATAGTCAATTAGTAAAGTGTATAGTCCAATAGTAAAGTGTTCAGTCAATTAGTAAAGTCTACAGTCAATTAGTAATTAGACACTTAGCCGATACTGAGGTGAGATAGTTGGTATATCAGTACAGTTAGTATAACGTAGACTCAGTACTAGTAGACACTTAGCCGATACTGAGGTGAGATAGTTGGTATATCAGTACAGTTAGTATAACGTAGACTCAGTACTAGTAGACACTTAGCCGATACTGAGGTGAGATAGTTGGTATATCAGTACAGTTAGTATAACGTAGACTCAGTACTAGTAGACACTTAGCCGATACTGAGGTGAGATAGTTGGTATATCAGTACAGTTAGTATAACGTAGACTCAGTACTAGTAGACACTTAGCCGATACTGAGGTGAGATAGTTGGTATATCAGTACAGTTAGTATAACGTAGACTCAGTACTAGTAGACACTTAGCCGATACTGAGGTGAGATAGTTGGTATATCAGTACAGTTAGTATAACGTAGACTCAGTACTAGTAGACACTTAGCCGATACTGAGGTGAGATAGTTGGTATATCAGTACAGTTAGTATAACGTAGACTCAGTACTAGTAGACACTTAGCCGATACTGAGGTGAGATAGTTGGTATATCAGTACAGTTAGTATATCGTAGACTCAGTACTAGTAGACACTTAGCCGATACTGAGGTGAGATAGTTGGTATATCAGTACAGTTAGTATATCGTAGACTCAGTACTAGTAAACACTTAGCCGATACTGAGGTGAGATAGTTGGTATATCAGTACAGTTAGTATAACGTAGACTCAGTACTAGTAGAAACTTAGCCGATACTGAGGTGAGATAGTTGGTATATCAGTACAGTTAGTATAACGTAGACTCAGTACTAGTAGACACTTAGCCGATACTGAGGTGAGATAGTTGGTATATCAGTACAGTTAGTATAACGTAGACTCAGTACTAGTAGACACTTAGCCGATACTGAGGTGAGATAGTTGGTATATCAGTACAGTTAGTATATCGTAGACTCAGTACTAGTAGACACCTAGCCGATACTGAGGTGGGATAGCAGGTAGTGCACTGTCTGGATCATGGGGTCAGAAGGTCAGTCGTACCTCTGTGTTTCCTACTTGTCTGTTATCACCGCCATTCTATAGATTTCATCTCACCGTGATATCATACAATATAAAACACAACTAATCAACCATTTCCGGGGTCGTTGCTCCTAGAAATGTGGGAAACGCGTTGCTCCAGTAATATCGGATCGTGTCGTGTTGTATCGCTACTTTCTTGTTGTATCACTGTCTATTATAACACTGCATTTTCACTGTCATAGGTGAAAGATTCATTCGATTTTTCTATTGGATATAGATGGCGACATAATTATGAAGCGATCCACAAAAAATCTGGAGCGACACTTTCGACCCCGGATCGCTATTCTGCGATCTACAAAACGTGGAGAAACGACCTATGGGGACGTTAAACTACAAACGAACAAACAAACAATCTTTTAGCTATAACAGATAGGGAAAACTTTTTGAATTTATATCCTTTTCATTTGGTAAACGAATATGGTTTTATACAAGATAATCCTTATTATAAATGCACCCTAAAAAAATCCCACACAAACCTAATCTATTGAAACAAACAATCTTTTAGCTATAACAGATAGGGAAAAGTTTTTCAATTGATATCCTTTTCTTTTAGTTATCAAGTATATTTTCATACAAAATAATCCTTATTATAAAAGCACCCTGGAAAAAACCCACAAATCCAACTACCCTCCACTACACAAACCTTCCCCTCCATACAACCCCAACTATATCCTTTTTCTTTTAGTAAAAAACATATTTTCATACAATATAATCCTTTTTGTAATAATGCACCCACAGAATACCCCACAAACCCAATTACCCTCCGCTACATACAATACACACAACCCCAAATATATCCTTTTCTACAAAAAAAAATGTCATACAAAATAATCCTTATCGTAATAATTGGAGTAGGTGGAATATTAGGCGCTAGATAAATAAAAGCCTTAAAAAAAGCACCCTCAACTAACCCAAAAACCCAAATACCCTCCCCTCCATACAACCCCAACTATATCCTTTTCTTGTAGTAAAAAGACATATTTTCATACAAAATAATCCTTATCGAAATAATGCCCCCACAGAATACCCCACAAACCCAATTACCCTCCCCATCATACAACCCCTACAGAGTACAGGCGGGGCAGGGTGGTAGACACCCCGCCCTCCTCCGCCCTGCCCCCGTTTCTCCCCTCCACCCCCCCCCTCACACAGACACACAGACAGACGTGGCGAGTGTCTGCGTTTCGCGGTCAGTGCACATGGAGGGGTGCACGCACTGAGAACGCCCTCAGTAAGTGGGTCTGTCCGTCAGCCAGCCAGCCAGCCAGCCTGTCCGAGAACACCCCACAGTAGTACCCACACCACCCACACCACCCACACCACATACCACCCACACACCACCCACCACACACACCACACACACCACACACCACCCACACACCACCCACACACCACCCACACACCACACACCACACACACACCACACACACACACCACACACACCACCCACACCACACACCACCCACACACCACACACACCACACACACACCACACACCACCCACACCACACACACACCACACCACACACCACACACACACCACACACCACCCACACCACACCACACACACACCACCCACACCACCCACACCACACACCACCCACACACCACACACACACCACACACACACCACACACCACACACACACCACCCACACCACACCACACACACCACTCACACACCACCCACCACACACACACCACACACACACCACCCACCACACACCACACACACACCACACACACACCACACACACACCACACACCACACACACACCACACACACACCACACACACACCACCCACCACACACCACCCACACACCACACACCACACACACACCACACACACACCACACACACCACACACACACCACCCACCACACACACACACACACACCACCCACACACCACCCACACACCACACACACACCACACACCACACACACACCACCCACACCACACCACACACACCACTCACACACCACCCACCACACACACACCACACACACACCACCCACCACACACCACACACACACCACACACACACCACACACACACCACACACCACACACACACCACACACACACCACACACACACCACCCACCACACACCACCCACACACCACACACCACACACACACCACACACACACCACACACACCACACACACACCACCCACCACACACACACACACACACACCACCCACACACCACCCACACACCACACACACACCACACACCACACACACACCACCCACACCACACCACACACACCACTCACACACCACCCACCACACACACACACACACACACACCACCCACACACCACACACACACCACACACACACCACACACACACCACACACACCACACCACACCACACACCACACCACACACCACACACCACCCACACACCACACACCACACCACACACCACACACCACACACCACACACCACACACACACCACACACCACCACACACCACACACACACCACCCACACACCACACACACCACACACACACCACACACACACCACACACACACCACACACACACCACACACACCACCCACACACCACACACCACCCACACCACACACACCACACCCACACACCACCCACACCACCCACACACCACCCACAAACACCACCCACACACCACCCACACACCACACACCACCCACACACCACCCACACACCACACACACACCACACACACACCACACACACACCACACCCACACACCACCCACACCACCCACACACCACCCACAAACACCACCCACACACCACCCACACACCACACACCACCCACACACCACACACACACCACACACACACCACACACACACCACACACCACACACCACACACACACCACACACACACCACACACCACACACACCACACACACCACACACACACCACACACACACCACACACACCACACACACACCACACACACACCACACACACACCACACACACACCACACACACACCACACACCACACACACACCACACACACCACACACACCACACCCACACACCACCCACACCACCCACACACCACCCACCACACACCACCCACACACACCACCCACCACACACCACCTTTTTTCATATTTTTTAGATATGTTTTGTTAGTATCATAATTGTACATTGATTCCAGGGGTCCGTGTAATAATATAGGCTCGTACATGAAAACCCTTTTCTGTATTCCATAGAGACCCAGGGACGATGTGGGTCAATTTCATTCAACACTTATAGAAGACCTTATGGACGACTAATACTGTTTTAGTGAACAAACTTGAATATTATGAAATGAATGAGATCTGTTTTGTCCATATATATTATATATAATATTGATCTCATTATAAAGAAGGAGAGTAACACAGGAGTTGGCGGTAATAAATATACATAAACAGACTTTATTCATTTTAAATACAACAGGTATAAAACCTATAAACCTGCCACAATAAATAGGAGTACATCGAAAGGAGCTAGCCTCAAACCAGTAAGTTTTTTCAATATAAGTGAAAGCTCAAGTGAGCAGGTCGCAGGCTGGAACAGAAGTGGCAATAACGGTTAGAGCAGCTCATACCCTGCGGGAAAGGAATCGTATCCATGGAATGAGCATTATAAATATCAACAAGCCTCACAACGGATGCGGAGAGATACCGCAGTGAATAATAAATACGTTGTCATTCGATATTCATATTTCAGTGATAGTGGAAGGATGATACAAGTTCTTTAAGATATTTTACAGGTGGGGGTGTCCGTTAGGCGGGGTTCTACTGTACATGTATAGCCATGCTGTAAATCAATCTTGATAGCGTTTAGGACTTAAGCAACAACAACAACAACAACAACAACAACAACAACAACAACAAAAAAGAAAAAAAGGCGCTCTCGGTTTCTTGGTTTATCTTGGTTTAGTAGACTTACTGACTATTTTGATGATAACAGAAAAGAAATTCCTGCTCAGTCTGTTTTCAAAGTGAGATGCGGCCCTGACATACCCTACATTAACAACTTATATTAGTTAGATAATGCCAGTTATAATCATACTATCTACTAGCCCAACCAGACTTACATATGAGCTACATCACTTTTATTTACTCCCTTCTCAATTCATGCGTCTCGCAGATACCGAACTACTTTAATGGCGGAAGGTTAATACGAAAACAAACATGGATAATATAGTCCCAGCGTTTGAGAGGTTTCTCAGAACGAGGTTAATTCCGTGACCTAATTCTGCGTGCACTAAATACGTAATCAGCAATTAACATAGAAAATGCACCATTAGCGATAGCACGAGGTGAACTCTGTAATGGATACCTACAGGGCACATAGCTATTGTTAGTTCACAAAGCAGTCACTAGGTGGTCGGGGGACAAACCTGTATTCTGGCTATTTGTTCTTACAAAGTTCAACTGCCTTTCAATGTTTTACCTGGTTCCCTTGACTCTTTACACCCATCCCAGAACAGGATGACATAATAATTAAATCCAAGACATGATATTTTCCATATGGAACACTTTATATAAATATGTGAGCAAGGCTAAAGTTGTGACATTTCCCAATTATCACTCACTTCTTTTCCACCTCCTTTAGTGAAGAACACCTACTTTTTCACCTCCATTAGTGAAGAACGCCTACTCGGGGGGCGTCATGGTGGCGCCCATGGATCATAGGCTATATGCCTTATAGAACTTGTTGCCCTGGTATCCCTTGTCTCGGTATTCAGCACGCTGGTTACCCTGTCAACCCATCACTCACTCCCTCACACAGAAGTGAATTATTGAAGGACGATTAGGATGGTCCCCAATCCCAAAGCAATTTTACATCAAATACAGATTATCTCATCTGTTTCTTACCCACCTAATGCAAAGTGTCCATAGAAAACACATAGGGAGTGTGTATCACCATACCCAGAGCATACAGATACATCCACCTGATACAAAGTGTCCATAGAAAACACATAGGGAGTGTGTATCACCATACCCAGAGCATACAGATATATCCACCTAATACAAAGTGTCCATAGAAAACACATAGGGAGTGTGTATCACCATACCCAGAGCATACAGATATATCCACCTAATACAAAGTGTCCATAGAAAACACATAGGGAGTGTGTATCACCATACCCAGAGCATACAGATATGTCCACCTAATACAAAGTGTCCATAGAAAACACATAGGGAGTGTGTATCACCATACCCGGAGCATACAGATAGATCCACCTAATACAAAGTGTCCATAGAAAACACATAGGGAGTGTGTATCACCATACCCAGAGCATACAGATATGTCCACCTAATACAAAGTGTCCATAGAAAACACCTAGGGAGTGTGTATGGACATACCTGGAGCATACAGATAGATCCACCTAATACAAAGTGTCCATAGAAAACACATAGGGAGTGTGTATCACCATACCCAGAGCATACAGATATGTCCACCTAATACAAAGTGTCCATAGAAAACACCTAGGGAGTGTGTATGGACATACCTGGAGCATACAGATATTTCCACCTAATACAAAGTGTCCGTATATAATTTATATTGACATGCCACTTGTCCAGAAAAAGTGGGTAATAAATACAATATAAACTGGTTTCCGATGAAAGCAGTTGTATGCTCCTAAAACCAGTCAATATTGTGTATTTATGTCACCCCTTTTCTAATGTCAGTAGAGATATTTCCCCAGGAAACATGATCACTATAATTGTACTACAATAATAAGATAATGTTAGTCAATGTAACGAGTATACTCCCCCAATATGCCAAGCATGCAATGTACCCATCACTGTCGAGCATATCCTGCTGAACTGTAAAAGGGTACAAGAGAATAGAAGAAAGCATTTGAAAAACAGTAACAACATGAAAATGTTGTTCGAAACTATTCCAAAGAAAGATATCATCATGTTTTTGAAAGAGACAAATCTCTTTGATTTTATATAAAATATTTGAAACATTGAAAAGAATTGACTGAAATAAGTCTATGAAAGTGAAAAGTTAAATCATTGATAGTCCCTATATACCCGCAGGGTCCCCTAAAGTAAGCATTAGGTATTATTAGGCATAATGCAATGGTAGATACCAGGCAATGTTATGCAATAGTAGGAAGTAGGCAATGGTAGACATAAGGCATAGTTAGACATTAGTTAATGTTAGATATTGGGTAATATTAGGCAAATACAATGTCAGCCATTAGACTATGTTAGGCATTAGACAATAGTAGGCATTAGGCAATGTTAGGCATAAGGCAATGTTAGCAATTAGGCAATAACAGGCACTAGGTTATTTTAGGCATTGGTCAATGTTATAGGGACTAAGTGATATAAGGCATTAGTCAATATTAGGGGTTAGGCAATAGTAGGCACTAGGTTATTTTAGGCAGTGTTAGACACTAGACCTGTCAGAAATTAGACTATCTATTATTTTATAATTTTATATACAATACACACGTAAACGCAATAAAACTATTTCTCCATAATCGCTGACATTTAGACGGATATGTTTTTTCTCTCTATAACTACCTCATGCCTGCATCTCTATAGATGTAGTTGTGTAAAGATAGTTTCCATGTTCGGCCTCTGTTCTATAGCGAGCAGCACGGTAACTCGGTCACTGTAGTGAACCCTTACTTGTCGGGTAAATACCCCGATACATCATCTCCACTGACAGTTCAATGGCCTGGTCACGTGACTTTAGATTACTGCTATTGTCGCCAAGGAGCCATTATTGACTGACATTTTCTGAAAGTACTCGTTCAAATCTGCATTTTCATGATCAATATCAGAGTATCCTGTAACATTTCTGTTTATTCAAATATGCATCATTTGAAAGTATGATAGGATTTATTATTAAAGGCATATCCTACAATTCACGCAGGCGCCACCTGGTGATTTTTGAATAATGGCGATTATTAGTCAAAACTGATTCATTCTGATTCATTCTAACTTTAAAACAGTAAATCGAAACCTTTTTTACCAGTTTGTCCAATTTCGATAGGTAAAATAGGCCAATTCACATTTTACACAAGAAATGTAGTGAAAAATATGGTTTTCTTCAATTCTCTCGAAAACAAGAACGATGGCCTATGGTTTTTAAAATCTAATTATGTAGTACTATGCATCATTTATATTCTCTTAAAAGTTCGAGGGGAAATGACACGGGTTTTACTATGTGAAAAGTAATTTCTTAAAAATTACATTGTAAAATTATCATAATATTGATCTCTAAATCAAATTTTAACTAGCACGGTGACCCCCAATCTTTAAGTTATATGTGTACTAGACCACTTAGATATCATCATATTTAAATTTTAGGAAAATGACATGGGTTTTCATTTTGAAGCCAAATTGTCCGATATGCCTTTAATGTGAGTTTTTTTGGTGATTTGGAACCCCCCAGGCTGTGTTTCTGTAGAGTGTTGACGGCTACATACGACCGTATGAACGTGAGTTGTGGTCACATTTTATTGCAATATGCGGACCCTGTCTTCGCACTCTTGTCATTATCCAAAATATAGGTCACATTTATATCGCTTTGCACTCTGAGAAAAAAACAACACAAGAATGCACCTAAACAAAGGAAGGCTGCATGGTAACTAAATCACGAATAACCAGTATTAAGTGAGTTATACTTTCAACCTGTCAGTTAATACGGTATTTTATCTCACCCCTGGAATAAATGTCCATAGGCTTAACATTGGGAACTCGTTCTCCATGCCCCTACAAGTATTGCAGTCTATTCTCCATGGTTTATATCCTGCGTGTTGTCCATTCTTTTAGTATGTACAGGGGTGAGATAAATACAGAAAGCAACTCGTTCTGGTCAAAGAAGTCATTCTCCAACTCGTTTGAACGCTATGGGATATTCACTCGGCTGTCGCCTCGTTCATGTCACACTGCACCAAACTCGTGGAGAACGACGAATAACCAGTACTAAGTGAGTTATACTTTCACATGTCAGTTAATATGGTATTGTTCCTGTTATCTTTTCCGTGAAATCTTTTTCACTTCTCACATTTGTAGTCCTCTTCGTTGGTTTCTAAGGGAACATAAGAAAAGATACCTGAGTTTGATAACCAGATTCTACATCTGTTCAATATGGAGGTATGGAGAACAGAGTAGAAATATCAAAATGGAGGTATGGAGAACAGAGTAGAAATATCAAAATGGAAGTATGGAGAACAGAGTAGAAATATCAAAATGGAGGTATGGAGAACAGAGTAGAAATATCAAAATGGAGGTATGGAGAACAGAGTAGAAATATCAAAATGGAAGTATGGAGAACAGAGTAGAAATATCAAAATGGAGGTATGGAGAACAGAGTAGAAATATCAAAATGGAAGTATGGAGAACAGAGTAGAAATATCAAAATGGAGGTATGGAGAACAGAGTAGAAATATCAAAATGGAAGTATGGAGAATAGAGTAGAAATATCAAGATGGAAGTATGGAGAATAGAGTAGAAATATCAAAATGGAGAATATGGAGAACAGAGTAGAAATATCAAAATGGAAGTATGGAGAACAGAGTAGAAATATAAAAATGGAAGTATGGAGAACAGAGTAGAAATATCAAAATGGAGGTATGGAGAACAGAGTAGAAATATCAAAATGGAAGTATGGAGAACAGAGTAGAAATATCAAAATGGACGTATGGAGAACATAGTAGAAATATCAAGATGGAAGTATGGAGAACATAGTAGAAATATCAAAATGGAAGCATGGAGAACAGAGTAGAAATATCAAAATGGAGAATATGGAGAATAGAGTAGAAATATTCATCCTAATAAAGCAATAATCCGGAACACACAATGGTGTGCGTATTTCCTTTATCAAAATTCAGTAGTATAGGTTAAGTCAAATTAACTCCAGTTCAGAACACACAGGATTTAAATTAAAACAATCCATACACAATGTCCAGTGTAAGTGCAGGAAGTTTATTAGCGTGTTTTTTTGTTTTGTTTTCCTCCTTTTTGTTCCCGGGGAACCGGTGCAAAAAGGTCGAGAAATGTGCCCTTTGTGAACCATAGTATACCTGTTTTTATTATCCACCATATACAAAGAATCCGTAGAAAATACATAGGGAGTGTGTATGGACATACCCGGCGCATACGGATATGGTGTATGCTCCGGGTGGCGATATGAAAAAATAGTGCGTACGGAAAAATTTAATAACTAAAACAAACTGATATCGGCATGCCACTTGTCCAGAAAAGCTGGATAATAAAAATGATATAGACTGGTTTTAGATAAAAGCGGCTGTATAGCAGGATTTAGCAAGACACCCAAATCGTAACAAATCTCGCTATATCTTGTGTGTCGGTGGAATCAGCACTTTAATTTGCCCTTTATGAACCATTAGTCAACCTGTCTATACTCGATGATAGAACACGGCAGAAACCAGCAGCAGCGAGCGAGAACTGGGCGAGCAATGGACGAGCGATCGGTTAGCGGGCGGGCGTTTTTAGCGGGCGGGCGGCAGTCATAATGAGTGTACGCGGTTAGCCTACTTCTGTGTGACCCTGAATGAACTCTCCGTCCCCCTCCTCCCACCTCCCCCCCCCCCCCCTCCCCAGGCGCCACGGGCAGCCAGCTACCCTCCCCCGCCCCCCCCCCCTCCCACTCCCCTCACGGTACGGATATTAACCAGGCAGAGCTACCTCTGTACGGG
The DNA here is from genome assembly GCA_950022655.1 of Alentia gelatinosa. Classification (NCBI taxonomy): domain Eukaryota; kingdom Metazoa; phylum Annelida; class Polychaeta; order Phyllodocida; family Polynoidae; genus Alentia; species Alentia gelatinosa. The sequence goes on from OX465589.1 coordinate 2,953,225, forward strand.
TTAAGGTGCGGGTAGGAGGGGCGGGTGAGGGTGTGTAGGGGTGTGTGTGTGGGGGACAGGGTGGGGCAGGGGCGGGGAGGTTAGGGGTGGGAGGGCGGGTTGTGGGCATAGATTCTGGGCGCCCTTGTTAGAATGGGAGGTGAGTGAAAATAATGTGAGGAAGACGACAAGGCTCTGACCGATTTACTGAGCGAGGTCATCTCAGGACACGGTGCTCTGCCAAGGGTGGCGTGCCCCGGTCAGCCTGCGGCGTACGCCGGGTAGTGTTAGGCGTACGCCTGTCTGTATGTGGCGTACGCCTGTCGTTATTTAGCAGCGAGCGGCGCAGTACACAATGCAGGCAGCGCAGGGAATAAATACGGACCTGTATATATGTACGCCGGCGGATGGGGTGCTGTGATCGGCGTACGCCGGAGACAATACGGCGTACGCCGAAAAAGGTGCGGCGTACGGTGGCGGATAGGCGGGCGGGAGACAGTAAACCACACACATTCACACAGAAATACGCACCGCCTCAAACCACCACCACCACCAACGGACTAAACCCCAACCAACCACACTCACTGGACTTTACCCACACCACACACACCTCCAACAACACCCACAGTCAAACGGAGGCAAGTTTCATGCCATCTCTCCTTCATTCACGCTCCAAACGATTCACCGCGAGCTCCAAACGCAGTCTCCTGAACCTCCGCGCGCTGTGAGCTTTGAACGCAGCGTTCTCGGCGTCAGGAACGCGGCGTTCGTGGCGAGCACTGCCCCCTGGTGGACGTGGCCGGAGTTGAGGACACGGAGAGGTGAATTGACGCTCGGATCTGTCTCCGCCAAGTGATAAACGTCGTCCTGTGATAGGTTTAAACCCGATGTGGTGGGTCTACGGAGTGGTAAGTGTGTCTGTCTCCCGTCTGTCTCCCTGTCTGTCTCTACATCTGTCTCTACGAGGTACAGAGTATAAACCCCACGGTTTCTCCAGTCACTGGGGCTCCAGTTTTTCCCAGTGACTTCTCTGTATGCCTCAGGTTTAGACCCGGAACAATCCAAACATTCCCACAATCACCAATCTCATCAACTTCGATCTATTCCGGATTCTCAATTTCTTATTGGCGTTATATCTTTTTTCTCACTTTTTTAGTTCAGTGTAGGGATTTTTTCGGTGAATTTGCGGTAGTGCTGGGGTTGTGGTATAAGTTATACCGGTGACTTTTTTTCTCCCCCCCCCCTCCCGGCCGGCCGGTCTCGTACTAGTACTACGGATGATTCATTCATTCTCCCAACACTCCCTCACCTTACACTAGACCACCGACTTCACATCTTACTGGTGTTTTTTCCCCGTTTTAATATCACCCCAAATCTACAGGGAAGTGGCAGAAAATAGCACGAGAGAGAAACTTTATTTCGTGTTTATAAAAAAAGTAGTAGGAGATTCTTCTGGGATTTGAATACTACCTGAAGCTGGGGCAATTTGAGTGTGTGTCGCTTTGACTTGCGATGGTTTAAGTCCACAAAAGGTGAGTCAGTCACTAGTTTTCTGTCATCTCACATCTACCCTGAATATCTATACTATTAAGCCCAATTCCCATCTACCGATTTCGGAACATTTATGTACGTTTGTCGGCGACAAACGGAGGGTAATTTGTCTCAGCCGAGCTATCCTAACGGAGTCGGTAGATGTAGGACAGCTAGGCAAGGCTACCCAGCGAATAGTGAACACTCGGTTTCTTTCGTTTTGCTCTCCCCCAGTGATTAGTGGACCATACACCGATTTTATCAGTGTGCGGATCGAGCAGGGGTTATGTAATTTGCCTGCGACAAGGTGACCGACTCCTATACGATTTGGGAACTAATCGTTCAACCCTAAATCGGTAGATGGGCATCCAGCTTTAGTGTTTATCTCACCCCTCATATAGACCTCCATAGAATTAACATGATGTAACTGTATGCCACGGTTATGCCATAAAATCTTATATGCCACAGGTGACATATGAAGTTAAAAACATGTGACAGGGCAGGATAAAATCTAGACGTTACTCAATTTCATATGATTGTTTACATGGCGTTCGTTGTCATCCGCTACAGATATCACTCAGCTCCACTTTGTGATATCATTCTGTGAAGACAACTGACGCCATATAAACAAACATATGAATTATTGTATCAAACTTGCAGATCAAACTTATTATAGACCCAAGGAATGACAAATGGGAAGTTTATGTGGGATACTCATCAGAAGTCTCACGACGGTAAAGTCGTATTAAATTACAACTATTTTATATCCAATAATCATCAATATTTTCACAATTTATTGATTTTTTTTTATAGAAATTTTATCAATCTGAAAGAGGCTTCGGCAGCAATGATTGCTGATTTCAGTTATCGCGGTACATTTTTGCAATTCCCTTTTTCGTAAATAACAGTTAGAAAAAGTTCCGTGTTTGACAATCATTGGGCACTGGAAGTTATATTGCATCATGATCTGGGATTGAGGCTCAAGTCTTTGTTTTCTAGGGGTGCTTTTTGCAAAATGATAGTCCAAGTGTGCCGGTGTGTATTGTCATGGATACAATATGTTTAATGTTATAATGGCCTTTACCCATTTATATACCCATTACCTATCTTACAAAAACACACTCCTTCGATCTTGTAAGGCCACTCAAAAAAAAACTTGTTTCTCATCACCACGCGCATCTGCAAAAACAATTTTAGAAGATTTTTTGTTTTTTTGTTAGAATAAGATGAACCTTGATAGAAATTATGAAAAATATGTGTATTTAGTATCAAATTAAAGTTCCTTATGCCAGGGATGCTTTCAACGTATAAGCAGTATAAATCTGAAAACCCCTCATACGCAGACACCCTGCATAAGCGGACATTTTGACCCGGAACGGAGGGTGACCGCTTACGCAGGGTTTTACAGTATGTCTAAAGCCCATTTTATGACACTTTTAAGCCATCTTTGCTCCAGCAAAAAAAAAGAAAAAAAAAAAAAAGCGCCCTCATCATATTTTTCATGGCTTGGTGATAAGAAACAAGTTGGTTTTTTTGAGTGGCCTAAACTTAGTAGTTTTACACATCTAAATGTTCGACATCCCGTTTCCACATAATCATAATTCACCCGAGGGAGGAAGAACAAAAGATCCATGGTACGCAAGTACCCATCTACTAAGAATCTCGTTTTATCAAAGTGATAAAATTGATATCATGATAGGACACATAAACCTAGCTGTAATATCTCTGCAGATTTCATGAGATTTAAGGTCCAAACCGAGTTCAGGATATAATGGTTATGACCGCAAATATACAACTAAGTAACCGATTTCCCCACTGATTGTGAATAAAAGATCAAAAATGAGAAAATCAGTCCAAATATGATAATGATTTATCTTTCACTAAGCACTAAATCTATTATTGGAATACTGTGTTTATATGTTCAGTTATAATGAATTTATAGACCGCTAAGTCAAGTCACTCTTTTCCTTTGAGGGCCCACTTGACAATGCAAAGATGTACAAAATGTAGTCGTATAGCGATTTACGTATACGCCTTATCTCACCCCTGGTATTTTCGTCCCATAGGCTTAACATTGGGAACTCGTTCTCCATGTCCCTACGAGTATTGCAGTCCGTTCTCCATGGTCTATATCCTGTGTGTCGTCCATTCTTTTAGTGTGTACAGGGGTGAAATAAATACAGAAAGCAACTCGTTTTGGTCAAAGAATTTGTTCTTCAACTCGTTTGAATGCTACGTGATATTCACTCAGCTGTCACCTCGTTCATATCACTCAGCATCAAACTCGTGGAGAACGATGATTTTGATCAAACCCTGTTGGTTTCTTATTTAATACTACATATACATGCGTAAAATTCCCCATTACTCTGGTCTATAAATAGGCACAGATTCACACAACCGTAAACCGTTTCTTTCTCGTGCATTCCATTAGGTAAAATGACTCAAAACAGATACACTGAAGCAATGAAGAGATCCGTATTTATCTCACCTCTGTACACACTAAAAGAATGGATGACACGCAGGATATAGACCATGGAGAACGGATTGCAATACTCGTAGGGGCATGGAGAACGAGTTCCCAATATTAAGCCTTTAGCTATGCTATGATGCCTGGAGGCATTCCCAGGTATTGTACGCTATGATGCCCTGAGGCATAATTTCCAAAATTTATATAATTTTTGTTTTTTAATGAAATGATGCGAATATTTTTATGTTTTCTCCTACCTATGTAAAAACTGTATCATAGTTGATATCATTACTATTATATAACATTTTAATTATTTGGGAATACCATGGAGGTATGATATAATGACGTCACTGTGGATATTGTGAAAAGCACCAGCGTACTACATGGGTGAAAACGGTACTGCAGCGACATATTTTAGCGCGTGTATTTGGTGCTATGCAGCATAGTGAAAGGGTTAGGTATACGGGACAAAAATACCAGGGGTGACATAAATAGAATCGTTTCACAACTTCAATGAGTCTATGGGGCACAGAGTGATTGCTAGTTCTGTCATCAACCGTCAAGAAATTGTATATTTGCGCCACTTAGTCAGTTGTTATAATCTATAGGTAATATTCAGAGATGCCAGTTTTCCATTTTTCCGTGGGAATCCACTTTTTTATATTCAGTATATGTAATTGCATTCCATTGTGTCAAACAAAGAAAATATTGGTTTAGCCTCATTTACGCCAATAAAACATTGGTTTGAACCTCCCCACCCCAGCCCCATGTAATGGCCGACAAGGATATATTATTCAAGTTTCCCTGATCTCTCTGATGCAGAAAAATCCACATGAAAATACTTCCACTTTTTTCCCTGACTTCAACTGACATCCCTGAATATTGAGACGAAGCTAAAATTCCTACATGGTAAGCCCCCCAAAATATTTTTGAATAGATTGAGCGATGATTGGTCCCACCATCTGGTGTTTTGGATGGCATCAGGGGCCAAGATGGCCACTTCCATAGTAGAATAGCTATGTGCCCTATACTTTCTGATGAGCTTGTTACAGAAATTTTACCGATATAATCATCTTCTGACCACTACATACTAAAGAGGAAACCTATGAAAGTTTAGGGTCAGAGCTCGTATCCCATCAAGTTAGAATCGCGTAGTAATTCACAATGCGAAGCCGCGTGAATTATGCAGCTCTGACGATGACGTCTGACAATCTGTGCTTGAGCTCAGACCCTCAACTTGAATAGATTTCTGAATTTATCTCACCCTTCACATCGACGTTAACCCTTGTGACATAATCCCTCATTGGATATATTTCTGAAATATATCATGGGCGTTGGATACGAGTTCCCAATGTTAAGTCTATGGAGAAAAAATACCAGGGTTGAGAAAATAAAGATGAACCAATAAGTTTTGGTCAAAGTCGTCATTCTCCACGAGTTTGATGCGGAGTGATATGAATAAGGCGACAGCCGAGTGAATATCACGTAGCATTCAAAGAAGTTGGAGAACAACTTCTTTGACCAAAACGAGTTGCTTTCTGTATTTATCTCACCCCTGTACACACTAAAAGAATGGACAACACACAGGATATAGACCATGGAGAACAGACTGCAATACTCGTAGGGGCATGGAGAACGAGTTCCCAATGTTAAGCCTATGGGACAAACATACCAGGGGTGAGATAAAACTGAGACTACAGACAGTAAGGCCGACGTGGCACTATTAGGGGGGGGGGGGTCACCCCGGTTTAGTACGAGTTGGCGCCCTCACCCCTCACCCCTCACCCCTCACCCCTCACCCCCCACCGACCCCTCACCCCTTGTCACACACAAAGCGATGCAGTTGATGTATCATCGTCTATTATGAGCGTCAAGGTGCTAGGTTTAGTATATATCAGTGATAAAGCAGGGATGCACGTTCCCCGACAAATGGCGGATTTTCCACGTTTCATGGCTGGTTGACCGCTTCATTGATATACAGAATAAATATAAATTCATAGCCATTTTGTTCCAAAATGATGATATAAATACATCTTTTTTATAAGAGTTTTAAATTTCGGATTTTTTCCTCAGTCCAGACTTTCATCCCTGGGTTGTCTAATCGTAAAGTTTATCTCTATTGCCGAAAAAAGATATTAGGGGTGCAGTATAATTAATGTTCGGGCGCACTGCGCCTGTAGTAAATATTCGGGTGCACTGTGACCATCGGGTCAATTGGTACACATAATAAGTTTATAAAATGGCAGTTTTTTTTATATTTAGGTATGTAATAATAAGAAAACATAGTGACTGAGCCCGTAGGGATGCCATTCCCGGCCTTTTGATGCCAGAAATACGTCCTGACGCCGCAGGCGGAGGGACGTATTTATGGCATAAAAAGACCTCGAATGGGCATCCCTACGGGCGCAGTCACTATGTTTTCTCTTAGTGTCAACTACAAGATTAGATTATTTCTATAGATCAGATCATCCCCGAGGAACGCCGCCACCAAACTGAAATGTGATTGATTGACAACAAACTCTCCTCCTCTAAGAAATATGGAGTTTCCATAGTGACCATATGAAAGTTATGTAACATAAACGCGAAAAAGACGCCATTCATTCTTAGGAAGTTTAAGGCACATATATTTCTTAACCCTCCTGTTCAGAACTTGGTAACATGATGATCGCATAGGTAGTATCATTCTTTAATACATATAGACCCTCCAGAGGTTACAAATCTCCCTATTATCGCCCCGGAAAAGTAAAAGTTCCGCTCCCGACTGACTGGCCACACTACGACTGCATGAACCACAGTTTTCTTATTTATAATCAGAGATTTAGATGTAAAAATAGCTGAAATTTCCATTTCTAGTATAAGAATTTCAATTTGAAGATTTCTGAAAACCGTTAAACTGCAATAATTCAGGGTTACGGGTCAAGCGAACGCCGGAACTTGTAAACAGACTGAATTTTGGGATACCTCAATAGGGTCTATGGATTGTATCTATGACAAATTGATGAACCATAACTGGTTAGAAATCAGATGCCAGAGGCTTACCGGGAATTTTAGGAGGATTTCTGATTTTATCTCACCCCGTACAACATCATTTTGTTAATGGGTACACTACCTGCACGGCCATGAAGTATGACTTCCATATATGCCTATGGAGAAAAATACCGGGGGGGGTCTTTTATTTATTTATTTATTTATTTGTTTGTTTATTTATCCTGTAGAGACATCGTGGGTATGAGTATCATTACAGACCTTTGGTACACCCTACCCCTTACAGAAATACAATCATCAAAATAATCAATCAAAATTTATCCAATATGTAGATTTTACAGTATTTGCTATTATTTTACAGTGATATTAAGAAACTATGTATTGAAGAACAAATGTCCATCTTTATCCAGTGAATTTGACAATCATTGATTGCCATTGTATTTGGTTGAATTCCATAGATGCTTTGGTGTTTTCACCTACCCAAAAGAAATTCTATTGTGGGAAAATTAAGCAAACTTTGTTACAATGATGCTCTTGTGTTAGGCCACTAAAAAACAACAGAAAACACGATTTTAGAAGATTTTTTTTTTAATAGATGAACCTTGATAGAAATTATGAAAGGTATGTGTATTTAGTATCAAATTAAAGCTCCTGATGTCAGGGATGCATTAAATGTAAAAGTTTGGAAACCCCACATAAGCAGACACCCCGTGTAAGTGGCCACTTTGGTCCGGATCGGAGGGTGTTCACTTATGCGGGGGTTTTACTGTATGTCTGAGGCCTATTTTATGACACTTCAAAAGCCATCTTTGATATAGCAAAAAAAAGAAAAAAAGCGCCCTCGTCATATTATTCATGGCTTGGTGATGAGAAACAAGTTATTTTTTAGTGGCCTTACAATTATTTCAATAAAAATGCATAACATGTTCAAGACCTGTGTTCCACAATTTCACAAGGTCATTTGAGGGTAAATACTATCCTTATCGTAATTTCTCTCATACTCCGTCTAACATACAAACATGATTGATGGGTTTTGTACAAACACACCTGCACTAAATCATACACCGCGCGTGTGATACCAGAAAGTAGTCCCGGCCGGGCGGATGTGGTCAACCACTGCCCGGTTAGAGCATTGTGTGTGTCCTTCCGCGGTCACCTGGAAGTAGTCCCGGACAAAGGAGGTCACGTGACCTCTCAGCAGTCAGCCAACCACAACGAGGCAGATGGTTATATTGTTTGTACTCGGTCAATGTCCTCAGTGAATCTCAACAGTGAATGAGATGATGTTGAACTTATGAACATAATTCAATAGGACCCCGTTACAGACAAAGCCAGCCAGAGTTCTGCAATGCCCTGCTTTAGGGGAACAGAAAATAGGAAAAGAAAAAAGTGATAGTAGCAAATACAACTCAACAACTTCCCAAATCGGTTTGATGGATGGCTTTATTTCTTTGAAAAGTAGTATATAACGTTTTGGCAAGAGTAGCCTTTTTCAAGTGATTTTCCTTCTAAATTTGATTACTGAAGTATTAAAATGAGCACATAAATCGGTGATAGTGATTGGAAATGCAACTGTGGGTTCCGGGATAGCCCCTTACTGATCAATATTATGTGAAAATTAGGTAGTAAACTTCTATATTTGATAATTCCATGAGTCTTGTAAGAAAAAAAAATTGTTCCAAAGACGACTACGGCTTCTACGGCCGCGGCTGACATTTTCAAATATCTAAGTTTTATGAAAAAAAAGAAGACTGAACGGGAGTTAGACTTGTCAGTGTTTATGCCACGATGGGAGGGTCGTGTATTACTACGCAAAGCGTTAGCTGAGCGTAGTGAGTAGCAGACCTGACCAGAGTGGCATAGACATTGACAAGTCTAACTCGAGTTCGGTTTCGTATTTATCCTACCCCGTCTCTACACTTTTGGATTACTAAAATATAAATATCGATTAAACGACCAACTGAAGTCCAACCGGAACTTTTTTCGGAGCAGCTCACAATCTGGTCGCTGATTGATCGATTTTTTTATGCCCCATAAATCGCACTCTATGTCATGGCATGCCGCATAAATGTTGAACTTATGAACATGATTCAATAGGACCCCATTACAGACAAAGCCAGCCAGAGTTCTGCAATGCCCTGCTTCATGAAAGAGTTAAGGAGAAAAAGAATTTGAGAGGTGATCCCGTTAATAGAATGTCGAAGTCCGAGGTTCGACTGCGATGACTTACAAGAGAAAAGGGGATTAAAAAAGAAACCAATAAGTTTTGGTCAAAGATGTCGTCCTCCAAGAGTTTGATGCAGAGTGAATATCATATAGTGTTCAAACGAGTTGGAGAATGACAACATTGACCCAAAACGAGTTGCTTTCTGTATTTATCTCATCCCTGTACACACTAAAAGAATGGATGATACACTGGATATAGACCATGGAGAACAGATTGCAATACTCATAGGGGCATGGAGAACGAGTTCCCATTGTTAAGCCTGTGGAACAAAAATACCAGGGATGAAATAAAGGAGGATGTGACAAAAAGAGGGGAAGCTGTCAAAGCAACAGGTATAAAAATATGTGAGAGGGAGGGGGATAGAAGGAGAGAGATGGGAGGAGAGGGAGGGGGTATAAGAAGAGAGATGGGAGGGAGAGGGAGGGGGTATAAGGAGAGATGGGAGGAGAGGGAGGGATATAGAGAGATGGGAGGAGAGGGAGGGGATAGAAGGAGAGATGGGAGGGAGAGGGAGGGGATAGAAGGAGAGATGGAGGGAGAGGGAGGGGATATAAGGAGAGAGATGGGGGAGAGGCAGGGATATAAGGAGAGATGGGAGGAGAGGGAGGGATTTAAGGAGAGATGGGAGGAGAGGGAGGGGGATAGAAGGAGAGATGGGAGGAGAGGGAGGGATATAAGGAGAGATGGGAGGAGAGGGAGGGGGATAGAAGGAGAGATGGGAGGAGAGGGAGGGGAATAGAAGGAGAGATGGGAGGAGAGGGAGGGATATAAGGAGAAATGGAAGGAGAGGGAGGGGGATAGGAGGAGAGATGGGAGGAGAGGGAGGGATGTAAGGAGAGAATGGAGGAGAGGGAGGGGATATAAGGAGAGATGGGAGGAGAGGGAGGGGATATAAGGAGAGAGATGGGGGAGAGGCAGGGATATAAGGAGAGATGGGAGGAGAGGGAGGGATTTAAGGAGAGATGGGAGGAGAGGGAGGGGGATAGAAGGAGAGATGGGAGGAGAGGGAGGGATATAAGGAGAGATGGGAGGAGAGGGAGGGGGATAGAAGGAGAGATGGGAGGAGAGGGAGGGGAATAGAAGGAGAGATGGGAGGAGAGGGAGGGATATAAGGAGAAATGGAAGGAGAGGGAGGGGGATAGGAGGAGAGATGGGAGGAGAGGGAGGGATGTAAGGAGAGAATGGAGGAGAGGGAGGGGATATAAGGAGAGATGGGAGGAGAGGGAGGGGGATAGAAGGAGAGAGATGGGAGGAGAGGGAGGGATGTAAGGAGAGATGGGAGGAGAGGGAGGGGATATAAGGAGAGATGGGAGGAGAGGGAGGGGGATAGAAGGAGAGAGATGGGAGGGAGAGGGAGGGGATATAAGGAGAGATGGGAGGAGAGGGAGGGATGTAAGGAGAGATGGGAGGAGAGGGAGGGGGATAGAAGGAGAGATGGGAGGAGAGGGAGGGGGATAGAAGGAGAGAGATGGGAGGAGAGGGAGGGATATAAGGAGAGAGATGGGAGGAGAGGGAGGGATGTAAGGAGATAGATGGGAGGAGGGAGAGGGGGTGAGAGAAATAAGAGAGGGAGGAATATAACTATAAGGAGAAATATGGAAAAGAGGGAAGGGAAAGATATAGAGGAAACCTATGAAAGTTCAGGGTCAGAGCTCGTATCCCATCGAGTTTGAATCAGTAGTAATTCACAAGATGAAGCCGCGTTAATTATGCAGCAATTCAAACGAAATGGGATCAAGCTCTGACCCTAAACTTGAATGGGTTTCTAAATTTATCTCAACCCTCATATTGACTAATAGGCTAACATGTGTGACATAATCCACCATTGGATATTTTTCCTAAATATCTCATGGGCGTTGGATAGGAGTTCCCAAATGTTAAGTCTATAGAGAAAAACTACCAGGGGTGAGATCAAAGGGGAGAGATAGAAGAAGAGTGAGAGATGGATAAAAAGGGAGACATGACAAAAGAGGGTGTTATATACAGACTTGTCAGGGAATGCTCCCCTTTAAAAGTTTTCCACGCAGAACTAAAGCTATGACCCATTGAGCTTTTTATCTACTTAATTCGATTCGTGAAGTATACACTATAAACAATTACTGGGTGATTCTGAAAATTACTCCCTGTTCATTTGCATAAATTGTTTTAATTGGTCATCAGACCTGTCGTCTCGGTCACGTGACACGAGAATCTCGCGATATCTCGTGTCTCACGTGAACTAAGGTGTGGTTTTATATAATCAGACGACATTCCTTGTGGTTTTTGAAGAATTTGAGACTTATTAGTTGCACTTATAGTCTGCAGATCCTGGGGGTATTTTCTACAAAGTTGCCAAGCCTTTGTTTCAAACGTGATGCATTGAGCATACGATTTGGAGTGTACAGCTTTGTAATACGAACTGTGAAGTACCAGAGAATACAGTTTTAGTGTGTATCCTGTCAGAGGGTGAACAGTACAGTCAGCACTCTCCCATGAACCCGCCCTCTGATTCCACTCTCAACTCCCCATGTCCTGCCAGCCTTTTCCGCACCTCCAGTAATATCCCGCCTCCCTCTCTGTCCAGGTGAGTGGTCTCTGACACATCTCCTAACAGTAGTACACGCGCTGACCAGACATCACTATCCCCGCCCACCTAGCACTAAGCCCCGCCCACCTAGCACTAAGCCCCTCCCATCAAACGGCAAACCCCACCCACAAAACACAGATCCATGACCCACCAAACACTAAGCCCCGCCCACCTAACACTAAGCCCCGCCCACCTAACACTAAGCCCCGCCCACCTAACACTGAGCCCCACCTATCAAACACTGAGCCCCTCCCATCAAACACTGAGCCCCTCCCATCAAACACTGAGCCCCTCCCATCAAACACTGAGCCCCTCCCATCAAACGCTAAACCTGCCCATCAAACGCTAAACCTGCCCACCAACCATTGAGCCTTGCCCACTAAATACTAAGCCAAATCCACCAAATACTGAAAGCTGCCCACCAAACTACACTAAGCCCCGCCCTCTATACACTAAGCCCTGCCCACCAATCACTGAGCCCCGCCCACCAAACAATGAGCCCTGTCCACCAAACACTGAACCCTGCCTACCAAACACTAAGCCCCACCCACCAAACAGTAAGCCCCACCCACCAAACACTAAGCCCCATCCATCAAACGCTAAGCCCTACCCACCAAACATTGAGACTTTCCCACCAGTCACTGAGCCCCTCCCACTAAACCCTAAGCCCCACCTACCAAACATTGAGCTTGCCCACCAAACACATCCACGCCCACTATACACTAAGCCCCGCCCACTAAACCCTAAGCCCCACCCAGCAGTCACTGAGCTTGCCCACCAAGCACTAAGCCCCGCCCACTATACAATAAGCCCCGCCCACTATGCAATAAGCCCCGCCCACTTTACACTAAGCCCCGCCCACCCGTCACTGACCCCGCCTCAGACCCGCTCTCCGTCCAGTTGACGGCGCCTCCGTCCTCTGAGTACGGCCGTGTTCGTGTTCCTGTCGGGTTCAGGTCTCGGGTGCGGAATCCACGTTAGTTGTAGTTACGACGAGTGTCCTCAGATGACCCCAGTGTCTCGTACTCCCCCCGCCCGCTGTGCGCCGCCACCCGCCCGTCCGTTCTGCACCGACCACCGACTGCCGCCCGCCGTATACCGCTTGGTCTGGACCGACCGCCGCCACCCGCCCGTCCGCCCTGTACCGACCGCCAACCACCGTCTACTGACGGCCGCCGTACACCGCCCGCCGCCCGCCGTACACCGCCCGCCGTACACCGTACACCGCCCGCCGTACACCGTACACCGCCCGCCGTACACCGTACACCGCCCGCCGTACACCGCCCGCCGTACACCGTACACCGCCCGCCGTACACCGCACACCGTACACCGCCCGCCGTACACCGCCCGCCGTACACCGTACACCGCCCGCCGTACACCGTACACCGCCCGCCGTACACCGCCCGCCGTACACCGTACACCGCCCGCCGTACACCGTACACCGTACACCGCCCACCGTACACCGCCCGCCGTACACTGACACCGCCCGCCATACACCGTACACCGCCCACCGTACACCACCCGCCATACACCGTACACCGCCCTCCGTACACCGCCCTCCGTACACCGCCCTCCGTACACCGCCCTCCGTACACCGCCCTCCGTACACCGTACACCGCCCGCCGTACACCGTACACCGCCCACCGTACACCGCCCGCCGTACACCGCCCTCCGTACACCGTACACCGCCCGCCGTACACCGCCCGCCGTACACCGTACACCGCCCGCCGTACACCGCCCTCCGTACACCGTACACCGCCCGCCGTACACCGTACACCGCCCGCCAACCACTCCGAGAATAATAAGGATTTTACACTCGATCCATATCCACTTTGCCTAGTGAAATTAGGTGGCATTTTGTCAGTGGCTATGGATCGAGTGCGGTTCCGATTTTATCTCATCCCTATTACTGTCTAATTGGCTAACATGTAAGACATCATCCCCATTCAATATTTTTCTTCAATACTCCACGGGTGTTGAGTACGAGTTTCCTATGTCAAGTCTATCGGGGAAAAATACCAGGGGTGAGATGCGTGCGGCACCGCCAACCTACTGATCCTTCCCCGTGAATTCCACTGCCTCAGGGTTTTCATGTTCAAGATTACAAGTGACCTTTGAGAGGAACTTGTAAAGTACTAATATATGAAACATGCATATTGGGTTTCGGATAACTTCCTTGCGATATGCTTGCGATATTGGACGGAAAATATCGCAAGGGAGGGATGCTCAGCGCAGCAGGGAAGGGGGAAAAGTCGCTGTACCTCGGGCTTCGGCCTCCTCATTTTGCCAAGGTACAATATCGCAAGGAGGGCTGCTGACGCCTACTTTATTCCTTATATGGCAGTTAATTGAGTTTTAATGGGCCCCGGGACCGGCCCGGCGGCCCACCCAGCAGGTGGTTGCGTAAAACGGTTCAATATCGTTACAATGAAAAGAATTGACATGTCAATTCGCAAAGGTCACATGCGACTTTCTCCCTTTTGGAGGGGAAATATCGCATGCGGCTTTATACCTCAGAGGTG